>CM049308.1:34679859-35885692 GCA_026874595.1 Sipunculus nudus | reverse complement strand
CCAAAAGTAATGGTTAATTATATATATATGTACTGCAACTCATTGCAAGGCAATACACAGCTGTCCAACTAGTTATGGAGTATATTCAGTACAATTACAATATGGACACAACACTAGTACACATAAGTGTCCTGCAACCGCTGTTCTTTGTTAATCAAGAAATGCCACAAACATAGGGTGAAATGGTACCCCTAGAGAGTAATCCAGGAACACCTTTGACTGGATGATGAACACTCCAAATGTATTTTGGTCCTCTTTTGTTCCTGCATTTCTCATTAGTTACACAAGTCACTGATCGCCTGGTTCTGCCTGTGTCAGCTTTTCTTGGTGACACTTTTGCTGAGACTGGACAATAGCTTAGATTTCCACTCCTCTTCTGGCACTGTTCTTGCCCAGTCAGGGTGAGAGCTTTCAGGTAAGGAAAATCCTGACATGGCTGCTCGTATTTGCTCTTGTTGATCTGTTATAAAATGTAACACATTTTATATTAAAAATATACATTTTCAATGTATTCATATCACATCAAAGTAGAGATAAAGAACTAAAATGCTTGACATGTTGACAGTTACACTGACATGTACAATCATAATCAAACTCTATTATGTACGTCATCAGAATACATTCACATGTCATCAACAACATATCATCAGGCAAGGAGACTTTACTTTCTGGAAACACGTACTAAGTGGATCTAAGAAGATCACAACTGATATACTGTAATGTTTTTACATTTAAGTTCAATGGTAATTGTCATAAGGACTGAAGTAGAAACTTTTTTTCATAAAATCAAAATTATATACCAAGTCCTACTGACAAAATATTATTCTACCAACCAGAGAAAAGGCTATTAAATAATGCCTATCATAATATATCAGGGTCAATATCTTAAAGGGTCTTTTTGACTTGGGTCATTGAATAAACAAACCATGCAAACATCATGCATGCACAAAGTAGAAATAAATTAGGCCTATATATATATATATATATATATATATATATATATATATATATATATATATATATATATATATATATATATATATATATTTATTTATATTTGTATGTATGTATGTGTGTATGTATGTATGTGTGTGGGTGTATGTCAGTCATTCTTTATTAAAGATGTGCAACATATGTCAATTGTTCTTATTACAGGTGCTGTGGGTAAAGACTGGTGGTTCTTTATCACACCTACTAAACTAAGCACATTATTAAGTAGTTCTTTAGGCCAGAAAGAAGTTTTCTAATTCCTTATTTACTCCCGCTGGCCAATTCTGTGGTACACTCACCTTGGTCTAATGGTAGCGTGGTCCTACATGTCCGTGGTTCATTCCACAGAGACGCAGACTCTGAGGGGGAGGCTTCATCTACAGTCTGAAATACAACAGAACATGTATATAAAGGTGAATGCCTGTTTTATATACAAAACTAATGTGTCTGCGTACTGCCCTTCACATACACACTAATGGCATGCAAAGAACAGTATATGATTTCAGAGGGACTGAAATGACTTATTCAATTTGCTTTGACAATTGCTAAGGAAAGGTGCATCTCACAGTCATCCTGCAGTAATCTTATTAGCTATGCAAAAGACAGCAGATGCAATGCACTTGGTTGTTTCTCACAACAAGGAGAATCAATAACAACTACCGGCAAGACTATTTAAGCCAGAATGACAAAATATAGTCTTCTTATGGACGTTCTGAAGATGCTGAGGGCTGCTAGCTGACAATGCAGGGCTTGTGATACTTTGAAGTTTTCACCATTCCAATGGAAAGGCATTAATACATGTTTGTCTTTCCGCAGAAAATTTCCCTTTCTGCCAAAGATGCATCTTACCATTATATCAAACTTGTAGTCACAAATGCTCAGTGTACACACAATTCTGTCATCTTATATGCCATCCTACATGAACACTTGCATGCAAAAAGAACTGAATGTTTTCAAAAGTAACACTGTTTATATCAGAAACACCATTGTGCAGTAAAAAAAACCAGGAAAATATAAGGAGATGAGGGCCTTAATGCCGGAACATATGAGAAACTATAGACCATTTTTTTTAGGAAATATACAGAGTCGGTGGAAGACCACCAGTCAAATATTTCATTTTATGTCATGTTTGTTACTACTTATCAGCGACTATTGTGGAAAACATCTAGGTATTCACCTTTCAAACGGATTGGTACAAAATGAAAAGTGCCTTTCCATGCATGTGTTTCCCTGTCTGAGACAGGAGGAGAGGCATTGTAATGGATACGTCAAACACTGACCTGGGCGACGGTGGCATTCATGAAGTCTTCTGAATCCATGGACTGCATGATGACCTGGTCTATTTCTGGATTAGCAGCAGGTTCTGATTCGTCGTCAACAGTTCCATATTCTACAGGGACAGCAGACTCTGGATCCTGTGACAGCGGCTGGTAGCCCTGGTAAGCATCGTACCCCTCATCATCAGACTCTTCACTAACATTAATTATCATCTGTGGGGTTTCTATGGATTCTATTTCTCTTTGGTCATCATTCTTTCCCGGGTCATCTGGTACTGGTGACATCATTAATGATGGACTTTTTTTAAAATTCTATAATCTGCAAAGATAAAAACAAATTCTCAATCATGTACAAACATATGTGTCTATATGTTGATGCTTAAATGATGTTTTATATTATAATATCCTTTCCATGTCATCTAGAGGGCTTGGTACACTTGATGAAGTTACTGATTGCTTGGACAAGATTCACAAGAATATATATATAGACTCCCATTGATATATGGGTATCCACCTGGTGTCTGTAGTGTGGTGACAAAGATTTCATGTAAATTCCAGTAAAATACAGAAACCCTCTCGGGGATTCCTTCCTTTAAAATCATGAGAAGCAACTGTCACAAGACTGTATAAAAATATGTACCCCACCTAGGAAAACTATGGAATGTCTTCAGAATCTTTTGAGACGTGAAAAATATAGACACATTCTCTGTTTATTTCCTATCAAGTATTATCTATTTATTCTGTACTGCACTAGATGTCTCTGCTTGCATATTATAGTTCTAGTGAATTGTCAATTACAGTCTGAATTCATCTCTGTCTGAAATCGCACCCACAATCTCATATAAGGGCTGTTCAACAAAGTGTAGTTAAAACATATATAATTATAAATATATTAATTTAAAATAAAAATGGAATACCTAACCTCTTCAACTTCAAGTTCACTTTAGAACTGTTCACAAGTTTATGGTGGGTATGGTCGCTCCTACATGTTTCTCTAACACAGGGTGGCTGTATACGGCTCCATGTACTCTGTATCTGTTGTGGTGATCTATCTTTGGTGCCGCCGTCAGCCTGATGATCTCACTAAGTAGGCTGTTGACGGTTTATTGTAAGTTCATGTGACAGTAGTTGTGTACACCTTCCCAGATGACGCACCTGGCCTTGACCTTACAAGTGACAATCACTTTTTGTCATTATTAGTTTCGAACGATATACCACCTTTCATTTGAGCCACGCCAACCTTATTATTGCATTAGTATCCTTTGTCGCACGTAATAACATTTTAGCAATACTAGTTGAAATCATAAACTCTAAATTCCACATGCAACAAGAGGTGTCACGGCAAACCAAGTCGTCAAGATGTAGATTGTTGGACCGAACTGCATTGAATGCGGGTCTCGCTAAAACGCGGAGAATCCGCGGAGAGATGGAGAGTTCGCGGAGAATTCGTGGAGAATTTGCGGAGAGTTTTTATATGCAATGATATTTTTAAATACACTTTAAAATCACTCAAATCTCCAACTATATTACTATTAACATATTTGCGCACTGTTAAATGACCGAAATAATTGAAACATATGTACATAATTAAGCATTTTATGCTTACCAATGTATACATGCCCGTAGACTCAACGCTGGGTGAATGTGTTATGCAAAGTGTAACAAACGTCGGAGTCACCAGCTGACACTGAAAGATCTTAAGACGAAACCGCAACATTCTTAAATGAATGTTTCAACTGTTCATTGTGCAAACCATAACAAAACCATGCAGGTGTTTATAGGTGCTGAACGAAATATATTATATAATAAATAAATTTATATACATTTATTTAATTTTTTTTAATTTTTAAAATTAAATACGTTTACCTACATTTACTGACAGATAAAAAAAAACACAATCACCATATTAATAGTGTATATAGGCCCAAACCTATTTACCTGACATGCACAAATAAAAGTTGTTTTATTTCTGAAATCAAACAAAAATCAACTGCATTTGCAATTGCATATAGTCCACAGTCTCCTGATGCTGGCATGGCACAAATGAAATCTTTTCGGAGAAGAACTTGCTTGTCCAAACAACTGAGAGCTGAATTTTACGTGAATGTACAGATTTTTAATTATTTCGGTCATTTAACAGTAAACAAATATGTTACGAGTAATACAGCTGGAGATTTTAAGTGATTTTAACGCGTATTAAAAGTATCATTGCATATAAAAACTCTCCGCGAATTCTCCATCCCTCCGCATATTATCCGCGTTTTAGACAGACCCATTGAATGCAGAGACCCCCCCCCCCCCCCCCCCACCTCCACAACCCCGGGAGGAAACCAGTACTTCCGCTCATGACTACGACCCCTTCAGCGCGTTCGAGTTAAAGAATTTTTATAATATACATTTATGATTACTGCCACATTTGTAAACGGAAACCCTGTCGAATTATTTGTTTAATAAAATCAATTAGGTCTACGGCCTCTATATCTTATTTTAGAAAACATTTCTAAGAAACGAAGAGTTTAATGTACTATTTTTTTGCATTTTTTTTTTTGCTTCTTAATTCAGTGATCTTATTCATGAAAAAACTTGGCATACCTAATATTTCCATTTAATCTTTACTGTGATTTGATCAGTAACCCTACTTAATTAAGACACGCACATGCATGCCATGATGTTGGGAAGAAAATATTTGCAAATTGTGCAGCTGATATCAATAAGCAATGGTTTCAATGCATTCACTTTCCGGTGTGGTTTCGGTCCTTTCATGTTCAGCATGAATGCCTCAAAACTTCATTTACTGGTTACCCTGACTGCGTTCAGTTGGTGCTAATTTTCTGGGGTTTTTTTTGCCACTGTACGGACATAAATCTAGCTGATCATCAAAATAAAACAATTAAAATGTACGTAGGCTATGCAGTCAAATTGTATCGATAGGTCGCATGATTAGAACCTAATTATGACAAATAGATAACCAACAATTAGTGAAATATCACATATGGAATACGGATGGCGTATATACTGTTAATGTATATGCAGTATTGGAGTACAAGCATCAGAGAATTAAAATTGAGTTCAGATAATTGATTATAATTTACCTGTTTAATAATATAAGGATAATTTTCCTATATATAAGAAAGATAAAAAACTTGTATTACAAAGGCCTAAAGCTAATGTGGTATTGTAGAAACGTGTCTCTGAGGAGGTAGAAACGAGAAGCTGTTCTAAATCGTTCTTCTCTGCATGAGCCCGTCGTGCCACATGGGAGAAATAGGTATTTGTGCCGCAAAAGGTTTCCAATGTTCAAAATCATTCTTAGCGTTTTAATGTTTTAAACAGATATAAAAATGGCTATCATTTATACATGCCTGAGTCCCTGCAGCGTTTTTCAAAAAGCCAGGCCTGCCCATCTATAAGCAATTAGCATTACCTCTAATTACAATTGGACTTAAATGTTAAACATTTGTTTCGTTTTATTTGAAACATATGAACCGATTGCATTTGACCAAACATTTAGCACGTTAGCCCTTATTATTTTCCTCCGCCGTCGCAGATGGACATAGAAATAGTGATCGAACGTCCGTCTGTGCGTCTTTTTTTTTGTCCTTCGTCTGTCCGTCAGTGCAGTAATCATCCGGCATGCAATCACTTGAAAACAATTTTACCTACAGTCACCATCCCTATACCACTGATACACTTCATATGAAGGGCTTGCTCAAATTTGAATATCGATCGATGAACTTGGCACATTTTTCAAGGTCACACAGGCGATCTTGTTACAACAACGTTAACCAAATAACTTGAAAATTAACAAAATGAATTACAGTCACCATACTCACACCATTGATGCACCACTTAAAGATCAAGCTAGGTCATCCATGCAATTTATATACTCTACCAATAAACAATTCACATTCTTCCTGGTGTTCAGAAGATAAAGCTAGGGGGCCGTTTGACTTTAAGTTACCGCAACCTTTTTTAAGGATTTCAGGCCAATTCTTGCGGCCTGGACCCCCTTTTCCTGACCTATAGGGACCTTCTTTTAGGTTAATGATCATTAGTCCTCCTGGGCTGGACCCCTTCTTTTTCCTAAATTCTGGTGTTGCTATTTGTTACTGATACTACACTCACCTGTTCTCTCTCAAATTTTCCACAGACCTTAATTCAACATCCTTTTTGATGCTACTTCCTGAGAGGCGGAGAACAAACCAGACCTGTTCTACGGATAAACTTTGCTTGTTCCATTAACATTTCAATTGTTAGACTTAGGCTATGTAATCTGAAACCAGTGCAGTTTGTAAAATGCCCGGCACTTTATAAACTACATACACGTGGTTGCTAATCAGGATTTACATATTATATATTATTTAGGCCTACTCTGTTTCTACTAAGCGCATGAATGATATTAGCATGGCTCGTTTATTCAATGAGCCAAGTCAATATGACCCTTTAAGATATCGACTCTATAATATATTATGATATAGGCATTATTAAATAGCCTTAATTTGCTCTTGTTGGTAGAATTATATTTTGTCAGTATGACTCAGTTCATAATTTAGATTTTATAAAAAGTTTCTAGATACTCACTATCGCCACACTCCGCCTGCGACGAGTAAAACTGATTACGATCGAGTGAATGCATGGGTTCGTTATAATAACAAGAATAATGCGGTTAACTTATTTATCGTGATATATAAAATAATAAATGTAAGCCAGGGGCGGATCCAAGATACAGGAAAAGGAAGGGTCCAACCCAGGAGGACTATAGTGACAAAACCTAAAAAAAAAAGGTCCCCAGGTCCGGAAAGGCGGGGTCCAGGCAGCAAGATGGTCTGAAACCCTTAAAAAAGGTCGCGGCGGCTGAAAAAAAGGGGAGGGGGTCCGGTTCATCCTTATCTTTAATAGAAGCGTTCCTGTAGGAGCTCTCGGTTTGTATTTAATGTTAATAATTCCATTAGACAATACACGCATGACTGAGTTATCACTGAATCATATGGGGCTCGAACCTATCATCAGATATACCCGGCATTATTGCACACGCAATTTAAATTTATAAGGCACATGGAAAATGCGTGTTAAACTCGTATTTCTTGATATTAAACGTGAAATCAAAAGTAATGAAACATATTATAGGAAGGGTTTTGATGCCCCCTTCTTGTGGGTGCACGTTGTTAAGTATATTCATGTGTATGGGTACATTGATACACTAAAATTATAATAAATACAGGTCATTTTCTGGTAATAATATTGACCTGTCCGAAACGTCCTCCCTTGCAAAAAGACCCGTCCGAAACGTCCTAGTCCGGAATGTCCTAGTCCGGAATGTCTTAGTCCGGAATGTCCTAGTCCGGAATGTCCTAGTCCGGAATGTCCTAGTCCGGAATGTCCTAGTCCAGAATGTCCTAGTCCGGAACGTCCATGTCCGAAATGTGCGTCCACCGTCTGGATCCTCATACCAAGCCCCTTTTCCTCCTCTTTGATGATTGAAACCCGATAAAGTTATATTATAATGAAACGGTTATTACAAAGGACGTAATCAGCTGTGTAGCGGAACCCCATACATAACTGGTCAGTTGAGTTGCACGATTAAAAAAAGTTATATTTAAGGCAAAAAAAAAAAAAAAAAATAATAATAAATAAAAGATATGGTTCTCAGGCACCGCTGGCGTCAATTTTAAACCCCCGCATCACAAATTTTCATTTTGAATTTCAACAGAAACTTACCAATTTTGAGCTCCAACCGCTGGGACATTTCTTTCATGAAGATAAAATCATACAATTTTGATAAAATATCCTTTGATATGTAAGGCTTTTACTTGTTAAGCAAAATAAATCTGTTATTATCATGTGATTTCCCTTATCATTTGACATTTTTATCAAAACATAAAAATAAAATTTAAAAATAAAAAAAAACCGCCCGCCAGCATGGAAAAAAGTGCCTGAGAACCAAACATATTTTGGGGGGCCTCAATCTATCAGCAATGTGAACTTGCAACGAGGCCGAGTTGACTGCCTTGGTGCAGTTTGTGCCAGGCCGATTGATGTGGATCGGGTTGGCGTTAAGCCGAAGAATTGACCTCCAGCGTAAGCCCTAAGAACATTGAAAAGAGAAGATCTTTAATATTACCGAAGCCATGGCTCTAAGAGTGAGTGAAAGTGAATATAAATATTCGCCTGATCTGCACATATATCTAAGACATCTATTGTATATATTCCTGAACTTTATCAAGATATGTGAGCGATAATAGGAACTGTCAAGGGTTGAATTATAGTTCCAGTACCCCTGTCCACCTGTTTTTTCGCGATTATTTATTTGTGAACCAAAGAACGCCAAAACTGTTTGACCTTGGGGAAGAAAGAGGAAAAAGCGTAATTAACTATTATGGAAATATTAGCCTACCTTATGTAATTTTCCTGTAAACAATTTTAAACCATTTTATGAGTAACTAGTCTATTCTTTAGCGACATCTTGCCACTAATCTGTTAAATGGGCATATCAGGGGATAGTGATGACGTCATAATAGACGTGACGTACTAAAGAGGCACCAACATTCACGGTACCAATAATCAAGAGCTGCCGACCTCTGTTGACAGCGAGAATTGTATTCTTCGCGTGCACGCGCTTCACTGTTACGTCACATTACTTTATATCCAAATCCAAGGAGGATAAACAATGGCCGCATATTAGGGACGACATGAACCACGGATATATATGAGACATGTCAACCAGGCCGTAAAGTAAATAATATTTATATCTTAAGTAGGTAAGGTACCAAAAATTACGCTTTTGCCTCTTTATGCCAATGGTGCAAATCTTGTTTGCCAAATTTGTCTTATGTAGAGATAATCGCGAAAAATCAGGTGGACAGGGGTACAGGAACGGACTATAGTGATATTGGGGAAGGCCGCCCTTATTGACACACGGGGTGTGTCAATAAGGTCCAGCTTATTGACACACGGTTGAACTGCGCATGCGTCTAATCTGTCACACTCCCGCTTGATGGCAGGGCGTTCACCGTGTGTCACTAACACCCCTGTCGTGATACTCGATACCGTGTGTCAATAACGCAAGTTGATCTTAACGTTAATTACCGCGCATAAGAAATGGTGGGTTTGGACTAATCAGGTGTTACCATGCGAGTCCTTTGATCTCTGACACTGGCGGCTGGGGTTAGGTTGTGCAAAAAAAAAAATAAATAAAGGCGGTGTTATGCAATTAAACTAGAAAAAAATGTTTAGGCCTAATACGTAAAAGTTAAGTATTTTCATACTCAAGGTATATTATTTATTTAAATCTATTTTATAGGGCGGAGTACCACTAATTTCGGGGATGAAAATTACATATTGGATGAAAATTATTTATCTCATTTCAAAATTTTAATTATATTTAACAATAATAAAATAAGATAAAATTTAGTTATATATATATATATATTATATATATATATATATATATATATATATATATATATATATATATATATATCTTATTCTATTTGATAATTTTTTTTTTAACTAGAGAATAATCAATAAATATAATGGGAACAAATTAACATTATTGAAATAAATACAAGATATAGTAAGGTAATCACAGTGTCTTGTGACTAAATATACAATCTATAAAAGCACATAATGTCATTCGATACTGAATAATTAAAGTATAGAGATTAACCTGGAGCATTGGATACTTTATTAGCGGTTTACTACTTGTACTATAATATAGACAGTGATTATTAGGAATATGGTCACATTATTCTGTATGAAATGTACGCTTTTCCAGATTTTCAGGATGTAAAATGTACTTGTTCACAATCAGAGGAACAACCCGAAAACGTTCTGACATAACGATTTAAACATGGTTTGGAGAGAGTACAAGCAGAAATCGCTCTGTAGGTTTTGGAAAAGTAATGGTCCTTAAATAACTATATAGAGACTGAATGTGCGTGACCATTTTTCCGACTAAGGGGGAAATTTTCTAAGGTACTATGAGCCATATGGAATGGTCATACCTTCGTCAACAACTCATCATATTGTCCTGATCGATTATAGAAAGTCGTACTCGAAAAAACTTAATCTTATATAGCCAAAGATCAGAGTGGATTTAGGAAAGGACGCTCCTGTATCGATCATATTTTTGTTGTTACTTCATTATTAAGCAATCGTTTGCCTCAAGAAAGAGAAATACGTCGCCCTGGTGAGTTGGCCCGGAAAAAGCTTTTGATTCGGTAAATATAGGAAACTACTTTTGCTGGGCAGTTTGGAGTAAAAACTGATTCCAAAATCTATAATGCCATAAAAAAGTTTATATATTAGTTATTCAGCTAAGGTATGATCAAATAATAATTTTTTTCACAAATTGGTTTGGAATACCCTGTGGGGAAATGTTTAAAGGCTTATTTTATAATCCAAAATTTTATTATACTGTTTTAAGGAAACATGTATACCTATATTAGAATAACTAAAATATTTGATATGTGTTGACCTTGTCTCGTCCCAAGACGATTTATTCCGATTCGCTCTGCTGCTCTCTGATCATATCACAGTTGTGGATTGACTGGATTCCGAAACAAGTATTGACCAAAAGTGCTCAAATATAAACTTATGCAATGCAACGTTTTCTTGGCGACGTCATCTACGTCATGCATAACGACTAACGTTATGGTGGAAGATAAAAATTTGAGCAGATAAATTCGACTTAGGAGATAGAATTACTCCAAACAACAACACCTTTCATTATATATTTTTTTTTCAAATAAGTATTCAAAATAAAATACACAGTTGCCCTGAATAATCCCTGTTACAAAAAGGCAAAAGAAATGACTTCGCAATGGTTAATACACCACATTTCATGACGCCGAATTTTCCTGGTTTCCTTTGAAGTTACTTGGCCCTTTGATCTGGGATACCAGTGATTAACGGTGCATCAGCTTAATTGCGGTACGCTTGACTGACCACTGCTGACACACGGTGACCGCCGTGCGCAGATCCTTTCCTGACACAAGGTAACCGAGACTTCCAGATCTCAGTACCCGAGACTGCAAAACACGGTAACCGAGACTTACAACGGGGATAGCCGAGACTTTCGGACCGTGTGTCAATAAGCACTCCGATTGGGGAAATGAAAGACACCTGTTCTTTAAAGCCCCCCTTACTTAGTGCTAAGGTTGATCGTCTGTATACATATCTCTACCTGTACATCTCCCTCATGGTTCTTACATGTATCTGTGCCATGTGTTACCTAATGGCCTAAAAAATCAACTTGAAATACTTCAATAAGATTATATATTATTTTATATGTTTTACTTCTAGTATATATATTTAATTTATTGATTCATTCATTTGTATACTTTTTCTAATTAACTTAAATTAATTAAACTTTAAAATTCATACACAGACATCAAGTTCACATTTTTTTCATAATAACATGTAATTGCCACTCAAGGTAAAATATCATGAAGAGATTTCTTTGTTAAAATTTCAGTCATTAAAGGTTTGAAACACTTTTTTTACCTGGTTGTCCTTTGTCTGTTAAAATGATATTCCTTCCCTCAGCAAGATATTTTAAAATTTGAGAAAAAAAATCATGCAAAAATTTAAAAGTATGTGAAACTTTTGGAAATTTTTTTTGGTTAATAAGAGCCCAAGTTTTCAATGTGAAAATTAGGCCACAGGATTATTGACTCTTAAATGAGTTATCAATAAATATTTTCATAATAATCTTTTGTTGAAATGTTATGTAAGAATCAATATATCCAACAGATCATATTGTTGTCTCTCACAATGACTTTTTAGCTCCACTCTCTGAAAGTGAGCTAAGCTGTATCACTATCAGTTACCCATGTGTAGAAGTCCATTTAAAGGGAACTATAGTCTGTTCCACAAAAGGGTGCCCATTGAAATTTGGCAATTATTCTCTTAAACTCAAATATTATCGCACAGTCTGACCTTAAAGGTGATGAGGGACCAATGGCCTAATATGAGATGTAAAACCTTACAACAAAAACAAATATTTATATTTTGCAACCCTCTGGTTCTTCTGAATCTTGTGGTCAAGTGATATGGCATCTGCCATAGGTTGCAGACAACTGTATATTTTAGAATATTTAAGACCAGTTATTAGCCAAATAGGAGCTTTTAAGTGCAGTTGTTTGAGCATTTGATCAGTGACCTTGACCTTCATGAATGGGGTTGAGGTGTTGTAAAAAATACTGTTTTCTCAGATATCATTTTAATTGCATTGCTTTAATTTTATCATTTAATTAAAGTAAATTAGGCCAACACCCCATTCCTTCATTGCAAATTGCGATCTGAAATTAATCTGCCAGTTTATGAAAATATTGCCAAATTTCAAAAGGGCACCCTTTTGTGGAACAGACTATAATCAAAAGCATATATAGTTTCAGACCCTAAATGTTGCGTACATTGAGTTCGGGGTTAAGCTATAACTTACCAGAAACTACCATTCCTATGATAAACTGAGCAAATACATCAGTTGCACAGTGGTAACCTATTGGAACACATGAATTCAAGACTCCAGATATAAAAAACACTGGGTAATTTTCTTCAAGTGTATCTTCAAGGCTCCTCAGTATATTTTATATGTATATATGTGTATAAGACCCTTTCCATTTACTGAGATTTTACAAAATTACCATCACAGTCAAATTCAGCTGAATGCCATGAGTGCTTTGTTTCATTTTCCATAAATGTCATCATGATCAATTGTAACTGGATTTATGCGGCATGATGATTAAATGGTTAACTTTACAGAGCATCTTGATGAGAATGAGATCAGCAGCCCAGACCAGCAGTTACAGATGCAGTGCCTGTGTAAGGTCAGAGTCCACTTGTATGCTTACTATGGTCTTGATGTCAATAGAAACACTGGCATGATCTAGACCATCAGATTTAAATCATTTATTAAAATCATGATAAAAGTCAGAAAAAATCATTAATTTATTTTTATTCTTAATTGAACAATATGTAAAAATGTTAAGTTAGTTTTTCAGGTCCTTTTTTTTCTGGATTTTGAAGGGTGGATATTTTTACCTTTTTGTCATAAATATTCAATAAACATTTCATATGATTAGGGGACACCATGATAATAACAGAATTGTCTTGCTGAACAGGTAAATTTCATAATTTTGTTCTCTTGAAAAAAAAATGTGTGAGGCTTGAGCTCAGAATAATTTAATTTCTGTTGTGGGGTGGGGTTTTAAATTGATGCTTGACAAACCAACCTTTCTTTGCCTAACAATTAATGTTTCAAAAGAACATGAAATATATTATATATATAATTTATCATATATATATATATATATATATATATATATATATATTTATAATTTATTGAGCCGTATTATTATTCCAGGTGGACAAGAAATTATTCTGTACATGAACCTCCAGATTTAGTAAGTGTAATTACTTATTTAATATTTGCATCAGGATGCATAAGACAGTATGCAAGTTTTAACACAGACTGTCCTGATAATTTTGAAAAGTCTTCACTTTTAAAGTTTTAATATGTATGATATCCAAATATTCTCTTGAATTTTGTGTTAATGGACTATGGAGATAAAGTGCATAGGGTATATCAAGGTGTTGTACTGTGATTTAGAATGCATTAGTATGGTATTATTCATAGTGTAAAGGGGTACTTCAAAATTAGTTTTTATTGTTAACCATCATAATTGCTTTTAGTTCTGTGTTCTATGCAATAAAAGAATGCAGCCCCAAATGAGAAGTTTAGACTGAAATTTTCATTCTGTATCCTCACAAAAAGATAAACGAGTTAAAAATGTCAGTGATAAAAGTATACCCAGCCTCAAACAAAATAATTAGGGCCCCCACTTGAAAATTGGTATCCTATAGTGATCACCTTGTCAGTCTTTCCATCTGTCAGTGAAGTTATCTTTTGCGCGTTATCTCAACAAGAACATGCTTGATCTTTCTCAGGTTCACAGGTATGATTGGTACCTATGAGGGCTCCAAACCTATTGAATTACAGGCCTGTCAGATTCCAATATGGCCGCAAGAGCACATTGCTGATTTTCTCTCCCATGCTATATCTCAACAAGAACATGCTAGATCTTTCTCATATTCACAGGGATGATTGGTACCTGTGAGGGTGCTATTCCTGTCAAATTACACACCTGCCTAAAATCCAATGTGGTGGCCAGACCACAATTGGAGATTTTCTATCACAAACATATACACAAACAAAATACCCTTATCTTTATCAAATTCACAGGGATATTTGGTGCCTATGAGGACTCCATCCCTATTGAATTATAGATTTGCACAAAATCAACTAAGGCTGCCAGAGTATAATTGGTGATTTTGTATTTCAGACATATCTTCTTTAATATGATTTGAACCAGTAGGATTTTTGTTCCCTCATGCATATTGATAAAAACCTGTTTCTGTTTGTCATATTTTTAAACTATAAACTAAAATTTTTACCCATATGTAAACTAGTCCAGCACTACCAGAAATGGGGGGGCCCTCTGAGGACCATTGTCCCGACCACATCTAGTTTTCTTTATTTAAAACAAATTAATTTAAAGCATCAACAATAGATGTCACTGATAAGCAACAAGTGAGGTACACATATTACTATAAACTAAAAGTCAAACTGTTGTAGTTCCGCAATCTAGTTTTCAAGTGGATGACCATTACACTGATAATTCTCTGTCCATGGATCTGACTTCTTTTACAGAAACTTGAACCAGATATTCCAGAGTATCCAAGCCTTAATGTCAGTATGAAAAGTTATGATTTTGCTGTACTGGAGGGCTTCATGAAGTATGCACACAGGCTATTTGGGTCGTTTGGCCTTGAAACAACAGTGTAAGTACAAACACCATGTATATGTATCATGGAACCTCTCTGAAAGACCACCTGCCTTACAAGACCCCCTGAAATAAACCAAATGCTTTCAGATTGGTTATATATGACCTTTCTAATAAGTCCACCTGTTAATTAAGACCACTTGGCATGTCCAAAGGGTTGTCTAATTACAAAGGTTCCATTGTATAAACAGTATAAATGTGGTAAAATCATACCTGGTGGTATGCTTATTGGGAAAACTATTTCAAATATGTTGAATTTTCCAGTATGATCAGCAGTTCGCAAATGATTCCTTCTGACATTCAGTTATAGCTGATGATGATATAACATTACACTACAAGTGTCATGAGGGGGGATGGGTGGGTGTGTTCTGAGCTGATGCGCTGGTTGACAGATGTTTAGGCTTCCACTTTTGTGCCTGTGGAAGCTGTTGCTCTCTGGATTTCTCGGACATCTCTTCTTGCCCACTTGGCATGTTGGCTGCGAGTGGCATCTTGGTAGTCAAAATTTTCAAAATTACTCCTAGGGAGCACCCAGGGTTTGAGTCTTGGACCCTACTAACTGAAGCACTCGGAGGGCTAAAAACATCTCAGGGTTTGAGTCTTGGACCCTACTAACTGGAGCACTCGGAGGGCTAAAAACATCTTCAGTCAGGCATTTAGTTGTTTGACCAAGAAAATGTTTGTTCACTGCTCTGGTGTCCCATGCTAGCTAAATCTCCATACAAAAAATTGCTTTGACAGGGTTAACATAGATTGACACTTGGGTTGGATGTAGTCTGGTGGTTAAGGTTTTGGACTTTGGTGCAGGTCCTAAATTCAAAAACCATATACACTGATTTGAACTGCAGCTGCTGTGCAATTAAATTCTCTTGTAAGACTTTTTGAATTAGTTTTTTTTACTTTTTTTACACCAATGACACCTCTGCACAAGTTTGATCCTCAGGACCAGGTGGCAGCAGCCATATAGGCAGGTGATAAATGTCCACATTCATTGGCATCCAGTTTTATTACGTAAACATAATTGTGAGCTGTTTCTGTATTAATGAGAATTTTCTCTGTTAAAGTATATACGCCAGAGTAAGCCAACCGAAAATTTTCCCTTATTGGGCCTATTATCGCCCACCCCGCCTCGTTCCCGTGTATCTAGGTCACACTTCCGTTTCCTGTAATCACTTTTTCTTCTGGCGTCAGCCATGATGGACGTGTGATCACGCTCTGTGCGATTTGATCACTGTTTTGGTTTGTACAGTCGGGTTTGCCAACTGAATTGTAAGTAGTGCTTCTTTTTCCCTTCCCACCATGGAGACCCCTTACTGTTCTTGTGGTTATTTAATCCCCGCTTTGGATTCTCACCCCACTTGTTTCACCTGCTGTTCCCACAATGACATCTGCCAGGGCCCTGCCGATCCCTGCTTCTATTGTCAGACATGGTCGTCTGACAAATGGGCCATGTTCCATGCCTGGTCCCATTCCCCGGTTGTAGAGGTTCCCCGTACACGGTGACCTTATCTGGTCCCGTTGTTCCCACCAGGGGGGGGGGAT
The DNA here is from genome assembly GCA_026874595.1 of Sipunculus nudus. Classification (NCBI taxonomy): domain Eukaryota; kingdom Metazoa; phylum Annelida; class Sipuncula; order Golfingiida; family Sipunculidae; genus Sipunculus; species Sipunculus nudus. The sequence goes on along the minus strand of CM049308.1, from coordinate 35,869,038 downwards.
CCTACCATGGGTGGACGCAACATGTCCGTGTTACCTTCCCCATCCATTTCAACCTGTGAAGTTACTTCCCTGGTAGTTCTACCGCTAAAAATCTTTCCTATTATTTTCATCACATTCAGACCCCAGTCCGCTTATACTATTTTGAGTAAACTCTCACTTTTTTGCTCTTCAATGATGTAGGATCTAGACGATTCGTCTAGACCCGCGTCCGTTCGCCCGGTTGCCTCTCACACCTGGTTCTCTGACTTCGACCGCTGCCCTTCACACCGGCCCCCCGCCGGCTTCCTTCCTTGTCTACGGAGCCGGCTGTTGCTGTCACGCTGGATTCCTCGGGGCTTCATAGAGCTGAGGTAGGTAATTCGGGCCCTCCTGCTTCCACTTTATTTCTGCCGCCCTCGCTTCCTGTGATTCCTGCTGCTCCGGTGGGCTGTTCTGCAATCCTTGGCGGGCCATCCACCTCTTTGTTTCAGATTACAGCTGCTGTTCCGCATGTGGGCCCGGTTCCTGTGGCTTCTCTGCTCGATCCTGCTGCTGGCCGACCGCGGCTTCTTTTTTTTTCCAGCCTATGGTCATTCTGGCTCCACGGGATTCATTGAATCCGGCTTCAAGGGGTTCTCAGGTATCGCCTTCATGTTCTGCTGCCGATCCCGTCCTGGCTACAGACCAGCATCGGCGTCCGGTTTCTAATTGAATCCGGCCACCCCTCATTAGCCTTCCTCCACACCGCCGGTGTGTATGGAATTCACCGTTAATACGGTTGAACTTTAAGGGGAACACCACGCCACCGTCTCGGGGTCGGTCTCGACCACTACCGGGGCCCCGGTACCGCCCAGGTCTAATACGGCCTGGTCCCCCGGCACTCTCTGGACCTCCCGAGGGTACCGGGAGTCATGTTTTGATCGTTTGATCCCTTTCCGGATCATCTGGCCGTTCCTTCGGCACCCATACGTCTAGAGTCCGGGCTGGTACAACCGTTTGTGGTTGGGAAAACCTTATTTTCTTCATCCGCCCCGATAACCGACCGTTAACTGCCGGATTTAGAGGGGCTCGGCTGTCCGGCGGCGGGGATGGTGAATGATTACACTAACCTCCTCACCGTCTCAACGGATCTGACCACACTAAATGATATCTGTCAAGCGTCAGCCCCTGACTGTGCTGAACACCAGCAGGTTAATTGGCGTATTGTAGATATTGTATTTTACTGCGCCTCTCGGCCTGTCTCCATTCATTACGTACCTTGAAACCTGAACTCCGGCTGCTTTGGCTGAGCTTTACGCTTATCTTTTTACTGGGAATCTTCTGTTTGGCGGCCACCTTAGGCCCCTCTTAGACTGTGCATTGGATCGTTCCGACTGGCCCGCCCGCTTCCGTTAGGCAACTCCTCCTCCGCGCCCGTCTTACCACATTCCGCGGTCGCGGCCTTCCTGTACGGCCTTCTCATCAGCTCGTCGGGCCCCTGCTCTGTCGTCCCGTCCTTCCAGCCGTACCAGTAGTGCAGCGTTTTCACGGTCGTTCCTCGCGCCGAGGTTCGACCCAGAAATGACTCATTCAGTCCAGTTGGTGCTCGTCTAAGTGACCTATTTTCCCGCTTGGGTGAGCATAACGTCACATCGTTTAGTTCTCAGCACAATCAAGTTCGGGTTCCGTTTTACGTTTTTGCACGATCCTCCCATCACCCTGCAACCGTTCTACCCTCAGCCTTACACCGATCCGCGTTGGAGGAGACCATTTCTCTGCTCAACAAGAGGGCGATTCTCGAGGTTCCCCCTTCCACCCGGGGTTTTACTCTCGTCTTTTGCTGGTTCTGACACTGCACGGACGGGGGCGCCTGATTATTGATCTCAAGCGTCTCTATTCTGTCATTATCTCGCCACCGTTTCGCATGTTCAATATTCATGCGGTTATCCGCATTATCGGTCGGAGGGATTGGGCGTTCAAAATAAGACCTTACGGATGCTTATTGTCCCGTTCCGTTCCGTCCGTCGTCCCTACCGTTTCTTAGATTCGCCTACCAGAACTGCGTGTATATATTACGTGCCCTTCCGTTCGGGATCAATGTGGGCCCTGGCTTTTTACGCTGCAGGGAATAGCGAAGTCGTCCACATGGTCACTCGTTACCTCCGCTCCCAGGGCCTATCTGTGCTCCCTTACCTAGACGGTTGGCTTATCCCTGCGGCTGATTGCTCTCTCTTACTGGCGCACCGCTCCCTGGTTCTCAATTACTCAGGAACCTTGGCTTTCTTGTCTATACAGTGAAGTCCAAGCTCACTCCCACCCCGTCCTTACAGTTTCTGGGTGTGACTCTGGATTTTGTGTCAGGGACTGCGTCTCTACTGCGCGCATTTGCTCTCAAGCTCCGGACGCAGATTCGTTCCTTTCTTGCGTCTCGCTGTATCGATTCTTGTGCCGCTGCTTCTCTTCACGGCACTCTCCACTGGGCCGCCCATTTGTTCTGTTCGGTCGGTTATATCTCCGTCCGGTTCAGTCTCTCCTGCGTGCTCACGGCCTTCTCCCTCTCCGTTCGGTTCGTCCTGCGGTCCTCCCGTATCAACGTACGTGGCGGACCCTTCGCCCCTGACTGGACCTTTCCATTCTCCTTCAGGAAGTTCCTTTCTCTCAGGGGATCGCTTGTATGGTATTTACCGACACATCTCTCTTGGTAGGGGTGCCCATATGGCAGATCTCCGCGGCTCAGCGGTCTGGTCCCCGCCGCTTCCTAGGCCTTCACATACTCGTCATGCCCGACCACACCACGGTGGTGGCATATATCCACGGGCAGGGCGATATTCGGTCTCCCTCACTGATGCAGGAGACCTACCTCTTGTTCGATCTATGTATACCGCTACGGGCCTCGATCTGAGCGTCTCATCTTCCGGGCGTATCGAACTTTATAACAGAAGCCCTTTCCCGTCGCCCCGCGTCTCCACCTCCGCCGGTCGTCCTTCCGCTCTCCGTACTTCAGTGTCTCTTCACTCGACTGGGGCGTCCGGATATCGATCTATTCAATTTCCCCTCCCCCAGTCCTCATTCCTACCGTGACGCGTCTCCGTCGCCCTCGCTACCCGCCCGCGATCCGTTTGGTCTCACCGGTTTCTCTCCGCCTTTCCGGTGCCCCGTCTCATTTACCGTATCCTCCTCAGTCTGTCCCGTGCCGACCAGAGGGATCTCCTCCTCATCCTCCCATTCATCCTGCGACTCCCTGGTTTCCTCTGTGGCGCTCGCTTTTCTCACGACCACCGCTTCTTCTAACGCTCCGGCTCGATCTCCCGTCGTTCCCACGAGCACGTCATCCAATTTGGTCGTGCCCTCTGTGCGCATGCGTACTCTCATCAGTCGTCTCAAGGATCAGGTCCTTTCAAGTCCGGCTGCTCTCTTTGCCTCGGCTCCACGTCGCCGTTCTTCGGACCACACCTCTGACTCCCGGTGACGTCTCTTCACCGGCTGGGTGATCCTTTAGATCCGTCGCTTGCGGCGCTTTTGGAATTCTTCGTTTCATTCCTACTGGATAACCATTTATCCTAACCGTCTCTTCGTGGCTATCGTGCCGCGCTGCTGTCGGTCCTCCGTCCGTGGAGTCACGACTGTGTCCTCCGTCCTCTGTTGGTGACGGATTTATCATGGGGTACATGCCATGCTCCTCGTCCTCGCTCTGTCACTCCTTCCTTGCGTCTGGACGTTGTCTTTCATCACCTCCGCGGACTCCCTTAGGTACCGCTTCGTTCGTCGCATCTTCTGCATTTGTCTCGGAAAACGTTTTCCTCCTTGCTCTTGCCTCTGCTGGTCGCCGCTCTGAGCTTCATGCCCTAGTCGCCGCTTCGCAATTTACACAATTTGCGGCCGACGGTTCATCGGCCACCTTAAATTTCACTACGGACTTTATAAGCAGAACCATCATTTGATGTTCCTCCGTTACCCTGGCATGTTCCGTTACGGGGCTAACATTGCCCTGTTCGTGCTTTACGTTACTATCTAAAAGCTACTCATTCAAATTGGGGGGGGGGGGGGCGCAAGAAGTTGTTTATTTCAACGAAAGTCACTACTTCAAACAAAGAAATTAACCCTATCTCCATTAGTGCCTGGCTAAAAGCTACCATTGTCTCAGCATATGAATCTGCTTCTCAGTCATCATTGGAGCAGCTTCACGTCAATGCTCATGATGTCATGGCCATTTCTACGTTCCCCGAACCAGCTGGTCAAGAAAGGCTATTAGATGTCGGCTTCTACCTTCCCCGCTCCTACATCTGTTCCGGCAACGTCTTCGTCTGCTTCATCGCTGCTGTGTTGTTCTCCTCTTTCCGTCGTTCCCGGTAGGTATCCCCTCCCAAAGGTTTATCTGTTATATTCTCATTAATACAGAAACAGCTCACAATTATGTTTACGTAATAAAACCCCCCCATTCCCTCCCTGTGAATGGTGGTTTTGTTAGTAAACTGTTGTGAGCTTTTCTGTATTACAAACAACGCTCCCTCCCAGTCCACTTCATTCCGCCTTCGAAAAAGTGATTACAGGAAACGGAAGTGTGACCTAGATACACGGGAACGAGGCGGGGTGGGCGATAATAGGCCAAATAAGGGAAAATTTTCGGTTGGCTTACTCTGGCGTATAAACTTTAACAGAGAAAATTCTCATTAATACAGAAAAGCTCACAACAGTTTACTTACAAACCCACCATTCACAGGGAGGGAATGGGGGGGGGGGGATTTGATTATTACTCTTGAAGTTGAGTCTTGCTTCTTCATAATAATGCCAGATGTAAATTTACATGATAACTAAAAGGTAATGATAATTTTATATGATGTTTTTATGAATTTAGAATTTTAATCCTGGACATATTTAGAAGGATTGTCATGATGTAATCTTATTTTCTAGGTATCCTGTGCCAGCCAGAACATCACATCTTACAATCACAAAATATGGAACTAATGTGGTCCTTCATGAACATGACCTCGCTTTATACGAACGTGTTATACAGGTGGGTTATATGCTTATGTTAAAATTCATATCAGTTGCAAGCAGTGAGATAATGATTGGTGTAATGTTTTTATGTAGTTTGCCAGGTAGAGTTGAGGATTGTTTTGTATTTATTATTGTGCAAGCTTAATTCCTAGGAACATTGATTTCTCAAATTTTACTTTAGTTAATAAGTATATTATGAATTTAGATTAAAAAGTTATTAATTTAAGTAGTCATGTCATATAGTTCATTATTCTGTTTAGTATCTACACAATGATAACACAAAACTCAGATCAGCTTAATTTTCTTTTATCATTTCTGCCGTAAATGGTAGCTGAACATGGTACACCAAGGTAGAATTATAGAATATGTTGCTTATCGTTCTTCTTAATTATTTTACAGGTGGAAAACCTTCCATCCACATATGCACCTATATTATTTGAAATTCTGCAACTCAACACACCAGAAGGAGTTAATTTCACAGTTAAAGAGGTAATTCATAGTTTTCTATATATTCTTGTTTCCTTAATTATTGCCAGTTTGATAAGCTCAAAATATAAAAGACAACAGATGTAAGACTCATGTTGAAATATGTTATAGGGTGAGAAAATAAGCAAAACTGAGGTTACAAGGTCAAGACAAACAATACGAATGTTATGAGCAAAATATAAAAATATAAAACCACTAGTCATCAGGTTTCTAACAATGAAATTAGTGCTGATTTTCTATTTTTATGCCCCCGCCGGGTGGCCGGGGCATATATTTTTAACCATGTCTGTCATTCCGTCATTCCGTCATTCCGAAATCAAACAGTTGTACGGATTTTTTTTGGCAATGCCTGCAGATGTAGGCCTGATTTTTGGTGTGTGGGCAGATATACACCAGTTACAGATCAAGTTGGCGTTTCGTCCCGGTTGACCTACTTTTGACCGTTTTACGGCTCCTAAACTTAGAAAATTTCATGAAAAATAGAAATTTCATGACAAATACACATGTATGGACTTTTTTTCGCAGTGCCTGCAGATATTGGCCTGATTTTTGGTGTGTAGGCAGATAATGACCAGTTACAGATCGAGTTTTTGTTTTGTCCCAGTTGACCTACTTTTGACCATTTGACTGCTCCTGAACATAGAAAGTTTCATGAAAAATAGAAATTTTCATAACAAATGCATATGTACTGACTTTTTTTCCTCAATGCCTGCAGATACCACCCTGATTTTTGATGTGGGCAGATAATGACAGTTACAGATCGAGTTCGCGTTTCGTCCCGGTTGACCTACTTTTGATTGTTTTACGGCTCCTTAACATAGAAAATTTCATGAAAGACAGAAATTTTTATGGAAAATGCACATTAATGGACTTTTTTTCACAATGCCTGCATATACTGGCATGATTTTTGGTGTGTTGCTTGATAATGACCCTTTACAGATCGAGTTTGCATTTTGCCCTTGTTGACCTACTTTTGACCATATGTTTCTAATTTGCCCCAGGCGGGGGCATTTAGGTCGGAACGACACATCTAGTTTCACAGTCTTTTTATGCTGTGCACGGTAATTTCAGCATTGTTTGATATGTTGCTGTTTTGGATTGCTGAAAAGACAAATATATAGTGTATGTATGGGTCTTAGAAGGAATAAATGGTTGTAATCTGCATTAATGTGTCCAGCATATTTCATGTAACCATCAGAAAATTATACATCCATATGAGGGAATAGAATATTGTGATATTTGGGTCAGGTAACTGAATCTTAAAACTATTTATTAAATGTTAATATAAGTCCAGTTTGTTGAGTTTTGGCGTTTCTGGTGTTGCAGCCAACTGATGAAGATGAAGAATTCCGCTACGTTCCTGACCTGGAAGTTAAGGAGCTGCAGTCTCAGTTGGCGGAGATAGAGAAAGTCAGGGAGGAGAGGAAAAAGAAGTAATACTATCTGCACTCTGTGTTAAGAGTAATAGTGAAAGATGCCAACCGCTCAAAAGATGCAGCTGCTGAAAATCAAGAGTGTCACAGCCTCTCTGTAAATAGAATTGGACTGGGTTTAAGCAGCTGAACTGCTTGACTGGCTGATCAAGGCATGTTACTAACATTCTGGTTGTTAAGAATTATACATGCACCATCTAAAAAACATTTTATGGAGACATGTGAACTTAAGAATGAAAGGACAGTGCTTGGCAGGAGTGGTTAGCCATGGACAGAATGCTATTGCTGAAAGATATTGTAATTAATATAATAAAAATAGAACAAATCAGTTTTGTATTTTATGTCGAAATAAAATGAGCCTTGGATGATAATAACTATGTCAGACTGCACCAGTACTGTGTGGGTTGTAATAAATTAAACCAGGATTACAAGTACATACCAGTAGTGATCAATTATAATAACTGAAATTAAAACATAAAATAACCAATCTTTTAATCCGCTTGACATTCAGGTTTTGCTGATGTCAAAATGGTGTGGTTCACTCCTTTAAGAAAATAGTGGCCTTGCCTGCTGGTCGATCCTGGTTACTACAGATAAATATACATCCACATTCCTCACACTAAGCAGCATCCCGGTAATTCAAAATATACAATTTTATTCACAAAATAAATTCATGGAATGATACATAGCAAGCAATATACATATAAATAAACATACAATAGTAATATACTGGATATAGATCTCTGGTCATAAATAACTAATAAAGTGTAAGGTTCCACAGCAATAGTTCTTCACTCCATACAGGGAGAATGAACAGACACACAACCCTATAATTAACAGATATGTCAGTATACACATTTAGCAATGAGGACTGATATGGGCACTTGGTGACAATTTGTTACTTATAAAATAAGCACATCTAAGTATTAATCATGTAACCATCTGAACCATACATGGATCTGAAATTGTGGATGTCACTCTGTGGAAGGCCGTGTATCAACTGTTTTATAAGTGAGGATGGTAATTGTTTTCCTTCCTCATGGTACACTGTAAGTCGTATATTATTAGTGTTTGCTTAGTGTGCGAGGTCAGCCTTCAGTCAAGTGTGTCTTTCTTATCCCAAACCTAAACAAGGCCAAGCAGCAGCAATAATGTACTTCAGTTAAGGCTTTAATATGGTATTTAGGAAGTAAATTGATGGTTGCCACTGGCTCGTATAAACACACCTCCCTTATGTATGGAATTCTCCATTATCGTTAATATAATACGAATGATGAATTACCATATTATAGTTTTAAATAAACATCTTAAACATCATATCCTCTCTGTCATTAAGATTAAAATCAGCAAACTTATCATACTGCAGTTGCAGATTCTGCATCTGTTCAGAACTATGCAGTTACCATGCTGTCTGAAATTTCCCAGAGGTGCAAGGAAAGAATTTTCTCCATCACCAGCTTTTTTGCAAAATAGCAAAGTGCATGGTGTTTGTAGTATTGTCTCTGGATCACTGCCATTTTCAGACTGCGCGACCTATCTCTGCTGTTTTACAGGGTGTCTATCCAACCCAGTGACCTTTGTATTCAGACCATGGCAAAGTGGATGACCTGGACATCTTGTTCTTGGTTCTCTTCTGATCGCGTACCATCTGTGAGAGTCGCATATATTACACAGATTTAGCCTGGTATACAAGACCCCCCCAAAGCAACAGTTTCTGTCTGATATACTACTAGTTTTTTGCGAGACTGAATATATAAGATCATTATTTATTATGAGCATTCTAAATGAATTGTAATCAATTGGTTAGTCATTCTGATGGTTTCATTTGTAAGCAGCAATATTATGATTACCTGTTTGTAAGTAATATGAAGGGTATGGTGGTATGCTGTAAATCTATTTTATCCACTAAACAGATAATATTAATTGACTTTCAGTGAGTGAACAAAGAGTGTAGAACAAGAAATATAGGAAATATATCTCCAGCTGAACCAAAAATAGACTGGGAGCAGGCATGTACTTCTCTTTATTTTCAGATGGTCTGCACAAAGTTGGGGGCATGAAAAAATAGTGATAATGAGATAAATATTTACACTTGTGTTTCTATATTTATATTTCACTGTGAAGATGACAGACTCACCACTGGATACTGATCTGTGTTCCATTACACGGGAGAAATCACTGTCCACAAACTGAGCTGCAAGCTGGTCCTCAAGCTGAGCAAGAGTGATGTCAGCCGTGCCTCTACAATAGTCAAAGTAACAACAGTGGAAGCTGAAGTGTTAAATTTTAAAGATTTTGTTATCACTTTATCAGTACAGCAAATTAAACTAACAAGTTAGGCTTACCTCGACTAAACTAAGGACCACAACTGATCAGAGCAAGAACTAGTTGTAATATATAGGCTTAGCTGAACTAGGGACCAAAGCCTGTTATTTACAGGTAAGACTGAGATGAACCAAGGACCATGGTCTGTTACTTTCAGGTAAGACTAAGATGATCAAAGGACCACAATTTGTTACTTCCAGATAAGACTATGATGCACTAAGGACCACAATCTGTTACCTACAGATAAGACTAAGATGCACTAAGGACCATGTTCTGTTACTATACTTGCAGATAAGATGAGAGCTGAACTATGGATTAGTCTGTTACTTTCAGATATGACTGAGGATGAAATAAGCACTGTAGCCTGTTACGTACAGATAAGACTGAGCTTGCTGAGCAAATCTTCCCATGCCTCTATAAGGCCTCTCTCCTGTCAGGGAGCCATCAGAGTCAGGTTGGTTGAGCAGTCCACGGGACCAGCCTGGGTGGTGGTACGACTGTATCTGGTTGGCACAAACATAACAGAGGTTTATTGACAACTAGCATGTCCAAACAGTATGCTGAGGTTAGAAAGAAGAGAGGCCAAGACAGGTATATCCCTTATTCAGTAAACAAACAAGATAAAAAGAACCTCAAAGGATTTTTTCTGGTTGTTTAATTGATCTAAAACTATCTAAGTAGATGCTGAATGAGGCAGCTTGTATAGATTAACATGACTAATGGCTGTATTTATATCAGGCACTGTTACAGTCTCATGGCTCATTCTGGTAGCTCCGTCTGCTTCAAGGATCTGTTCTATGAGACATCAGTCATGTTTAGGATTGAAGTCCAAATGTATGTAGCTATGACATCCGTCATTACATAACAATGGTGACCATATTGTTTAACCCTCTCCTCACCTTGAGTCTACATGAATTTTCTTTTAAAAGACTGAAGGTGTATTTAATTTATACTGATTATACCTACCATCCGTGGTGGTCCGTCGACCCCGTGAGGGTCCACCAGCCCCTCCTCATACTCCTCCTCCTCTGATGTCACGTCGGGCTCAAAGCCATTGACACCTCCTGAAATACAAGCAGGGGGTAATATGTGTCAAAACAAACAAAGAAACCAGCAAAAGTTGGGTGTCATTTTTTTATGAAATCAAGATGAATGATAGGTTATTATCAGGAATTCTAGATTTCTATATATTCATGAGGCAGGATATAATCATAGCTGGTCATATTCTGTCATTAAGACAGTGAACCTCTCATGTTCCTTCAAGATTTCGTGATTTTGCTTTTGAGGATTTGGAGGGGTTCAAACTGGAGACCTTCTGCCCTTGAGTCATAGAAGGCCTTAACCACCAGGTTATCTTTAATGAATTATTTTAATTCATTTATGAGCAACTAACATTTAACAAATTAGGCATTAATGCTTATATTATGGAGAAAAGACATATCACCTGTCACATTGTAAACAAAATATGACTGGACTTGCACTTATACCTGGGCCTACACGTTCTGCCTCTATTTCATTAGCTTTCTCCTTTGCCACCTCAGCCAGGGCCATTTCACCACTGTCCTTAGCCACATAATGAATATCCTGAAAATAAAGCAGGCCAAAATTACAGAATTCCTCTCAAACTCAAACTGAAACCACTTTTTACCTGATGGTAAGTTTTGCAGCCATTTATTACAAGAAAGCTCATTATTAGTTTACCTTGAAACAGAAGGTTATGTAGGCTGCCAGATGATGGCTACAGAATCAAAAGATGTCTATTCAAAGGATGGTTTACATTTTCTTTTTATTAAGTTTCTTATGCTAAATGGTACAGGTTGAATGTACCATAATTCTCCATTATAATCGGCATGTCTATTAAAAGCCGCACTCAGACTTTTCCGTACCCTGTTCCTGGTACTCACCATGAACAGATCTCTGGCTCCCAGGTCAACAGCAAGAAGGTAGGCCTTGTCAAACCGACTGTACCTGTGAACGTCATGGAAACAGCAGAATGATCATAGCCAAAGAGTAGTAAGGGAAAAATATTGATGAAGTAGGGCTGGGTATCTGTCAGCCTATTTAAGTATAATATGCATTGCAATACACTTAAAGCAATACCTGATATATATGGATGATATGCATCACTTTTCCTTTGTGTGTTATTTTCTGATTAAAGGCTCTTTGATTAAAGTTTTTGGAGATCAAATAAAAGACCTGTGATCTAATTAAAGTCTTAAGGCCAACATAAGAAATATAAAGTAGCTGAGGGTTTATAAATAGTTCAGGTTAAAGTTTAGGTTAGGGATTTATCTATTTGGTCAGCAGTCATTTTATTTCATTGATACTATGATCAAGCATGCAAAGCGTATTGGTAACTGTATGGACGTGGTGTATCTATATGTATCAATATATCAATACAGCTGTAATATTTAGATATGCAATATTTTTGATAGTTGGTCAAGAGATATATTTTAAGTATGGATTTCAAAATAAAACATTAAGAAATCTGAACTTTTGTTACTGATGTCTGAAAAAAGATGCCCTTCTTTAACATATAAGAAAACATCCAATTTTCTTTTTTTGTTGTTGCAAGTTTTGTTACTTCCACTCTCTGTTACCTTATCTTTGTTAGGCCAAAAAGAAATAAAAGGTATGGTTCTCAGGAACTGCCCGCTTCAATTTTAACCCCCCCCCCCCCCACATCAAAACTTTTAATTTTTTCATCTTTCAAGAAGATAAAATAATACAATTTTTACCTGTTTAGGAAAAAAATTTCATATTTCCTGATCATATGACATTTTTATTGAAACATACAAAAAAAGGTAAAAAATAAAATATCGCCTGCCCGCACTGATTAATGAAAAAAGTGCCTGAGAATCATACCTTTTTTCTGCCTTATGGTCACTTTCTTTGTGCTTTTTTGTAATTTTCCTTTGAATAATTCTCCTTAAAAAAAATGTTTACCTCAATAAATGATGGAAGAAGCGCCGGGCAAGTCTACTGATTTGGTCACGAAACTCAAGTACTGTTACTTCCACCAGAGGTCGCTCAGGAGCATAAAAAGTACCAAGAGCAATTTCCAAATGAGCTGTAAAGATAAAAAGACAGCTTTCACAAGAAATAAACAAAGTGACACCCAACATGTGCAGAGTTACTGTATACAATGTGTTGTCCCAATGCCATTAATGTTAACTTTCTGCGTTATGATGTTAGGGTGTTATGGTCACTTTGGGCCCTAGACAATTGAGTGGTAGAACATTTTGCACTCTCTGCTGGAGACAGGTTCGATTCCTGGTGTGGCTATGAGAGTGGATTATAGGTGCTCATCTAAGGTTTGTGGTTTTCTCTGGGTCCTCCAGTTTACCCCATCCCTACAGACTGCTTAATGCCACCATCAAAGCCATGGAGAGTGCCTTGCATTAGTAATTATAACTAGTTGTACAATCAATGTAAAATAAATCAATTTATATTAAAAATGAGTTTCCTTTGTCATGTTCTTTTGCATTGCTTAGTTAGTTTAGTGTGAGGGGCTACCTTACCTTCATCACCAGGTGTGAGAGGCTACCTTACCTTCATTAACAGGTGTGAAAGGCTACCTTTCCATCATTAACAGGTGTGAGAGGCTACCTTACCTTACATTCATTAACAGGCGTGTGAGGCTACCTACCTTACAATTATTAACAGGTGTGAGAGGCAACCTTACCTTCATTAACAGGTGTGAGAGGCTACCTTACCTTTATTAACAGGTGTGAGAGACTACCTTTCCTTCATTAACAGGTGTGAGAGGTTACCTTAATTAACAGGTGTGGGAGGCTTCCTTACCTTCATTAACAGGTGTGAGAGGCTTCCTTACCTTCATTAACAGGTGTGAGAGGTTACCTTAATTCATTAACAGGTATGAGTGGCTAACTTACCTTCATTAACAGGTCAGAGAGGCTACCTTACCTTCATTAACAGGTGTGAGAGGCTACCTTACCTTCGTTAACAGGTGTGAGAGACTACCTTACCTTCATTAACAGGTGTGAGAGGGCTACCTTACCTTCATTAACAGGTGTGAGAGGTTACGTTACTCTATTAACAGGTGTGAGAGGCTACCTTACCTTCATTAACAGGTGTGAGAGGTTACGTTACTTTCATTAACAGGTGTGAGAGGGCTACCTTACCTTCATTAACAGGTGTGAGAGGTTACGTTACTTTCATTAACAGGTGTGAGAGGCTACCTTACCTTCATTAACAGGTGTTAGCGGTTGTCGTAGCAAGTAGTTCATGATATATGACAAGCTAGAGAAGCATAAATGGCCATCCTGGTTCCAGTTTAAAGCTGACAGTAAAGAGACTGCCTGAAAAAAAGATACTATATATATATATATATATAAATTTCCAGTATATCTGTTTCTCTACAATTTTAATAGCTAATGTGACTAATGTTCCAAACCAAGAATGATAAGATACTTGAACATGAACCGATACATCTACAAAACCTATTACAGATTCAAATGGATCAAAGAATTCTAAATTTACATGCAAACACCACATTTTAATCTTAAAGCAAAACAATTTCCACAGAGAATAAATAATTATGAAAATTATACACACATCTATATACTGCTCAAACTGTCATGTCTATTTATTTGGCTTCTCGATCTAGCATACCAATTTCAGCCTTTCACTTTGACAAAATTACATTCTGGGTTGGAGGCCCAAGGTGGCACATTTCATCTTTCAGTTTTTCCCGACCTTCATCTCGCCTAATTTTTAGCCTTTTAATACAACTGAAAGGTGGCAGCACAAAGAGAAAGGAATAATACGGGATATCACTAACACTCATACTCATGTGTGGAGGCAGTGAACGACTGCGTGCTTGAAAAACTGCAGGCAAACAACTAGTGCCCCCTAGTGTGGATCTTGACCAACCCAGTGATTCAACACAGCTGTGTGTGCACTGGGCATAGTGTTTTTGATTGCTAATCATTATAACACTCATTAATTATCATGCTTATTATGCTGTGTTAAAACATATTACAGAAACATGAAAAAACCGGAGAAATTGCTGCATTTGACATACTAAATTTGCATCTGATCTTGAATCAACTGCCTTGTAGGATAATATAAGGGAAATGTACACAGGGTCTTTCAGTCATTGATAAATGTCAAGTTTTACAAACTTGTTTCCTTGAATGTGTCGTATATTCTGGTACAAAAACTATTGAAACCTTGTATTTATTCAATGATCATATGAATTAGTTAGAGTCCATAGCATATATAATCTAACAAATAGGGGAAAGTCAGTGTCATCTGTGCTAATGAGTGTCCAGTTGTATCACACTTGTCTGCACAAACGGCTGCGCCAGCCAGTCTTTTTATCTCCTCCATCGACACGAGAAGCTGCATTAGCAATATCCCGTATTGCTATTGTATCATCCTCCAGATGGCGAGTTATGATATCACAGAGGCAATGTGAAGCAACTCTCCTGTCCTATGAAAAATAATATTTCCATGGCATATACAGAGGCAAAGCGCTTTCCTCTCAAGGTGACCCAGTTGGGTCACCAGTTATTTATTCATGTTAAATAAGTGACTATTATCAGTCATACTGTACTTACCTGCTGGACTTGTTGATGTTTCAGGTAGAAGCAGACCAGCTGACTCATGGTCAGGTGACCCTGACACAGGACACCCTGCTGGAACTGAATTACACCAACTGGACCCCTAGGAAATAATAAATAATAATCAGGGTTGTTATTTTTATTCTGTGTGATATCTTACTTTGTTTAGCCACATAAAACATAACATGGCTGACAGGAACATTGTTTTTATTAATAAAGAATATATATATAATATATACACACTTTAGGAAGATAAGATTATATATATATCCACACACATACACAAGGGGAGGGTATATATGTGAAATGTAATGTAAAACTGAATTATTTATCATATCATTATATTATTATATACTATATCATTTTATTATTATTCCATTATTTCAAATATAAGGGTCAGCTGTCAGATGTAAGCACAATGTTTGCCAAATTCACTGCTTTGTTTGAATCAGCTGACAGGGGACAGTAACTGCAGCAAGAACTAGCTGCGATCCTCTAAGTCCTGTGGCCAGTTATTTGAGATCAGATGCTCAGACCCTCTGAACTGAGCATCTGAAAAGCATTTCAAGCATCAGAGACACTTACCCCCGCATTCATGAAAGCCCCTATACACACACATTTTTAGGAGAAAAAGCATATTTTCTATGGCATAAATCAATGCCAGAGTGCCCAGCTCTTTGAAAAATGATGCTGTATGTGATTCTTTTTTATAAGGTTATTATGTGAGAGGGAATACCCCAAAACTGCATATTTTAGTCTTTTATTGTCTGTCAGTTTGTTGCAAGGCTTTTCTCAGTAAATAGGAATTCAATTTTTGTTCAAACATTTTAGGATATTTGTTTTAAAACTATTATATAGCCAGTGTGTTTGAACCTAAATGGCTCCGCTATTTCCACTTACTGGTCAAACACAAGAAGTAGAGCATCCATGCAGTGGGTCTGTACGTCTGATGTACTTGGAGCAGGCTGCCATTTCATATCCTGCAAACCAGGCGCAGACCTGAAAAATAGTTTTAAAATTTATTTAAGATACCCTCCATAGGAAGGGGAGGTTAACAGGGGTTAGGGGTCATGCAGATATCTAGGAGAAAGATTTTTTTGGGGGGGGGGGGGATTCATGGGTAAGTGTTTTTTTTAATGTGTGTGTGTAATAAACCTTTTATATGGCTGATTTTTCTAAAAATGATAATTGATCGGAGTACTAATAGTCTTTGGTGACATAGTCATAGGGGGTGTTGCGGTGGGGGGGGGAGGGGGGGGGGGGAGTGAGTCTTCCTGTGACTGCTTGGTGACTGCAGACCTCCAGTATTTACAGAATATTGTAAGACTCAGTTTGTTTCCTGCCACTTGTTCCTTGACAGAAACTAGCACCCTTCCGCCAGAGGTTATTTCTACTCAAAACAGAATCTCTTCCTGATAAGCACTTTGAGATGGCATGGACTACTTGTCTCAACTGTCAAACTTTAAAATAAAAATTTGTTACATTATGAGAAAACACTTTCTGTTTACATTTCACATGTACATGCTTGCAAGTTATTACTTATTCTGTGACGTCCTTAAAACAAAAAAACCAATGTTTATGTAATTTGCCTTGAAAAAATAGTTATCCAACACATTTGAACTGAATACATTACCCTCTTTACTCCATTTATACCTATGGTATGTGGATGTATCCCAGTGATCACACAATATGGTATGCAGATTAGGCGCCATATTTATACTCCTTATACTAAGATAAAATGACAGATTTGTGAATCAAATACCTAATAAAGGTTGAGCAAAACACCTCAGAAAAGTATAGGAGATGTAACAATAATCTGAACAGATTACAACTAAAAATCTGAATTCTAATGAAGGCAAGCCTCAGCCATTCACTTATTCAGCTCATATTCCTAGGTTCATTTGTGCATAAGTGACTGTATATTTGTATATGTTCCTTGATGATGTTCCTATATCCAGATGATGTGCCGGATCCACACCAAAATCTAATTGATTCTTTATTGGCCCATTCCTGGAATACCCAGTGGCGTATCCAGGATTTGAAAATAGAGGGGGCGCAGCCCTAAAGTCGGGAAGGGGGCTGTTCTGCGTCTTTTAGACATGTCATATATTTACTAATAAATCATTTTTTTTCAGATTATATTGATGTTCCACAAAGCCCTATTAGTAGGAAGCAAGCATATTTAAACTCGTTTGAACACACTGCGTGGCTGTAAAATTGTCTCCAACTATACATGTCAAATATTGTTAGTTTGTGCATTACTATTATGATTATTATTAGTAATTTTGTAAGGTATCAGTTATTAATTATGTTAACTGTGGGGCCCTCATCTATATATAATGCATTTGAACAACAAAAAGATACATGCATAAATAAGTGTAGTGTTGTAACGTAATTGTAATTCTTAAGTAGAAGATGGGCAGCACACATGTAAAAGAACTGAAATGGATTAACTATTTTATTTCACTGAATCTGTCAAAGGTGACTGCACCTATTTTTCATGTGAAGCTTCTGATAATGAATTCCATAATATAGGTCTTTCGTAGATAAATTATTTTTGCAGCAATTCAGTTCAAACTGGAGCCAGTTGGAGTTAAAAAGTAATAAAGATAGTCTGACCTGAGGTAATTAAATTACATAAACACAAAAAAATATTAGAAGTAAAAATTACTCATTGACTGTTATTTGCATGCCACTTTCAGGTTTATATTATTTTTAAAAATGCAGCTTTCAAACATCAAGCCTGGCCATCCAGCTCCAGTGACAGTAGCAGGGTATTTAGAGATGATTTCAATTACCCTAGAATCAAAAACCTGGAAGCTTTTCTGTAGTCTCTTGGTGTATTCCAGGGTAAAAAAAAAATGAGGCATAGCAAGCATCTAGTGAAAGTACAAATAGTTGCATGGATTGTTTAACAGTTTTTGGCCATTGACTATGATGTAACAGAACAATCATAGAGTTTGGAGACTTCATTTCTGCACACAAACAAAATAGAAAAGAGAGAGAGTAAAAAAACATTAGAGAAATGTGTAAGTATATTATCCCTCTATTGTTTAGATTTATTTAAGAAATTTTCAAAGTCTGACACTCTTTACATTTACATTACAGACAATATCTTGCTAAGCTTTTGTTCTTTCTTCACAAAATTTCAACAAATACAACTAAAATAGTTTCTCTTTAGGTCAATAGAAACCTTTAGAACTGATAATAAATATACATTATTATATCAGATATATATCTATATTTACATTACATACAATATCTTGCTAAGCTTTTCTTCTTTCTTTTCCATATGGGACTAACATTACCACACTGGTGCATAGAGAAACATGAAAATATTTATTTACTTATACGCCATATTTTATCTAAGTGTGTAATAATCAAACATAAAATTTATGTGTGTTAAAAAACATAACACTTGCCAGTAGTTGACTGGCATAAGTGTTAGCAGATTTAAAGGGGGGGGGGGGGGCGCCCCTTTGCGCCCCCCTATGAATATGCCCCTGATACCCTGACAATTTCATGAGATGCTGTTCATGATTGTGTAAGTTTGTTGTGAACAAACACAAACAAGTGAATATGAATGAATGTATACCCTCCCTGCGGAGGCAATAGGCAACTCATGAAATCTGAATAGGGTGCCTAAAAAAGGTTCTGATTTCACTGTGGCCATTAAGCTTTTGAGTGTTTCAAAGAAATTTTCTCTTCGTAAAAAAAAACAATCTTAATAGCTGATCTTGCGTACTATACAAGTTAACATAAATACAAGTACAAATGAAAAGTTTTGCTGATCTTTTTAGATTCATGATATTGTTTTATTAGATTTGGACGATCACTTAACCATACAACAACTAAATGCTTCACTATATTGTAATTACTTCATCCTCACTGGATACTGGTATCTGTTCAAACTTACCTGAATATTCTGGATAGATGAAACAATTTCTTTGGGTTACAACTTTCACCAAGAAGC
Organism: Sipunculus nudus; assembly: GCA_026874595.1. Lineage (NCBI taxonomy): Eukaryota > Metazoa > Annelida > Sipuncula > Golfingiida > Sipunculidae > Sipunculus > Sipunculus nudus. Next base: position 35,850,277 of record CM049308.1, on the reverse strand, counting down.
TGGAAATTTACACTGGACAATGCCAGATCATATACCTGAAAGTAAAAAAAAAAAAACCAGCAATCTAAATTATAAAAGACTAACGTCACAGTAAACAAATTTTGCATAACAACATCTAGACATATCTAGATGTTATCTCTTTAACCATCTTTATCTGTAAGTGGCTGGCATTGTGTTTTCTACTAAAAATAAAAGGATAAAATAAAAAATATCAATCAGCCTAACTGACTGATCATAGTGCTCTAAGTTTTACACATACCAAGGTAAATAAATGTTTGTGTGATTTTTACATTATTATTTACAATGTTTTTATTCCACTGCAATATATAAGGATATGATCCCAGGTTACCTGTAGCTCCCCCTGCTGGCTGGCCACAACAACCAGAGTATCACTGGGATGCCATCTGATGAAGGCTGGTTTCTGATGAAAACATGAAAATACAAGGATTAATATGATTAGTGTATAGTCTGTGGGAGGCACTGTGTACAGAGATAAATGTTTTATATTATAATGAAGACAACTTCTCCCAGCTTAGAAGAATAGCCTGGCGATCATGTCTTGTGATGTAGAGTTAACCCCTTAAGCTCTGATGGAGGGAGGATCTTTATGTGGCAAGGCGTTTAAGGACTGAGGCTCTGAAGGGGTGAGCCTCTCATGGGGCAAAGCATTGAAGGACTGAGGCTCTGAAGGGGTGAGCCTCTCATGGGGCAAGGCATTGAAGGACTGAGGCTCTGAAGGGGTGAGCCTCTCATGGGGCAAGGCATTGAAGGACTGAGGCTCTGAAGGGGTGAGCCTCTCATGGGGCAAGGCATTGAAGGACTGAGGCTCTGAAGGGGTGAGCCTCTCATGGGGCAAGGCATTGAAGGACTGAGGCTCTTAAGGGGTGAGCCTCTTATTGGACGAGGCTCTGAATGGGTGAGCCTCTTATGGGATGTCGCTCAAGGGGTGAGCCTCTTTGGGATGAGGCTCTAAAGGGGTGAGCCTCTTATGGGATGGGGCTCTCAAGGGGTGAGCCTCTTATAGGATGAAGCTCTTAAGGGGTGAGCCTCTTATGGGATGAGGCTCTCAAGGGGTGAGACTGATGAGGCGAACCCAGGATTGGATGAGGCTCTGAAGGGTATGAGCCTCTCATGGGGCAAGGCTTTGAAGGACTGAGACTGATGGGGTGAGGCTCTGAAGGGGTGAACCTCTGAGGCAATGAGGCTCTGAATGACTGAAACTCTGATGAGGTGAACCTCTGATGGGATGTGACTTTGAAAGGATGGGGCTCTGAAGGGGTGAGCCTCTCAAAAAAGGCATGCCTTTTTGAAGGACTGAGGCTCTGATTGGGTGAGGCTCTGATTGGGCGTGAAAAAGTAATCTTCAAATCTCTTGTACAAGGGAAAACTTTATCTGACTTGAACAGTCACAATTATAAAATTCAATACACATAGGTTGCATTTTGCATTAACCTGAATACAAAATGTTAATCACTTGGATATCAGAAAGACAAATTCAAGACTGCACATACTTTTGAGCAGTTGAGGGCACAAAAATCCTTATATATGTAACAAGAAAGCAAGAAGTGATAAAAGAGTGAGGTAATATGTAAAAACTTTTAAATAAGTGCTTGATATCAGGTTAACATGCACTCACCATACTTGTGTGTGCTGTGGTTGTGTTTCTCTTATACTCATCAAACATAACCAGTTTACCATCAGCACAGCCGATAAGAACATAGTCTTCTCTGTGACTCCACTCACATGCTGTAACCCTACCTTCAATACAGGAGAGCATAAATTGTGATAAAATCACAATGCAATACTGCAGCTGCTGGTGATGATGAAACTAAAACTGGGAAAGTTTCTGATTACAGTCTTAATTTTCTGGAACTTAACATCAAACTAAAATTGACAAGACTCTTTTTTCTGGACAGTGTCACTTGATTACTAAGAATGCTAAATGAAACAATCAAATGCATGAATAGATAAAAGTATATTTTAGATTTACTAAGAAGATCTGTAAAATATATCTGTAATAATACCTGAGAGGCCAAATGTGTCAAGGCAAAATCCAGAATCACAGACAAAAGACGTGAGACTTGAAAATTATATTACTGTTGATTTGCTTTTTATAGATATCTGACCTTTAGGAACTAAAGGTAATCCCTTGGAGCTTTCACAAAAATAAGAAGGAAAATGTAGATACTGGCACACTGGCTGCTTGTTTTGTTGAGATCAACTTGTTTATAATATGTTGGGGCACACCAAAATATTCAAAACATATTCAACAAGGCCATCTGGCGGCAAATCAGATAAACCAGAGCTTTGTAAATATTGTTTTGCAATAAGTGACCTTTCTACCTCTGCATATATGCAACCCAATACCTTAGATTATTTGTTTTTCCCGTTTGTCAACAAAGCTGTGTTTACAAACATGTTGTTGATAAACAAGTTCAGAGGAAGCCAGAAATCACATACATTTTTCTTTTATGAGAGGTAGGTAAATGGGCACCTTCAAATTAAGGAGTCTTGGTTATGATGTTAAAAACATCTACATTCCTGTGAGACATCAGCTGTCTATTGATCAGGATGAATGATACTTACTGCTTAACACCATGGTGGTGACACTTGTTCTTGTCAGCTGTGGGGATAGAGATATACATACATACATATTTACATACATATAAATACAAATATATATATATATATATATATATATATATATATATATATGTTTAGTTAAAAAAACAGCATCAGTAACATCATAATAATCACCAAAATATTATAAAAATATTTTGCAATAATAATAATTAAAATAATTTGCAACATAAAGATTTATAATTACATGATATCTCTTTTTGCAAAGGTTATTTAAACACAAACTAATACCAGACAAAAAATGTTTTAATATGCCACCACATCTACATATTATCTCACCTTTCCCTTGATAATGTCATAATTACAGATGTCCACTGAATGCTCTCCTCCATTCACACTGCCCTGCTCTACTGTAAATATCTGGTCCTGATACTGTTCACTGTAACAAATAAGATACCAGAGTAAAATGCTGAATTGACCTGTATAGGTTGTGATTAAATCGTATTAAGGGCATTTCTTTAATTGTTACATTTTTACCCTAAGGTTATGAGAATCTCATGTTTGCTTCTGCCAGGAGGTTATGCATTCATCCCTGTTTGTGGGTGTGTGAGGGTGTGTTTGAGGGTGTGTTTGTGTGTGTTAGTTCACAACATAACCCAAGCAATCATGAACAGTATGAACATGAAATTTTCATGAATTTCAGAAATGGGCCAATGTAGAACTGATTAGATTTTGGTGTGGACCTGGCACATGAAACAGATTCAGGAATGTCACTAATGCACAAATGATCCTGGGAATATGGACAAATCAGTGAATGCAAACATTGGTTGGGGAGCCTTCCACTTTAGGGACCCCCAACCCCCCTCACCCCTCATTGCAGAGGCTTGCATTCATTAGAACAAAGATTTCTAGTTTTGATTTATTTTTAAATGACATGACAATTGCTTACTTCATGATTTATTTGAACACATAAATCTATAATTAACCCTACCTGAAGCAGACATGGAAGGGATCCCCATCTGTTCTTAAAAAGGATGACAGCTCCAGGCTAAATCTGTAAAAGTCACATAGGAAAGTAAAGGCTACAGATAAACAATGAAAGAAAATCCACAAAACCGATTATTGTGGGTGATACTAGCATCAGAGGTACTTTTTTTCTGTAAAGTTTCTGTGTATTTTAAAGCTTAACATATAACATCAAATACTGGTCACCACAGATTATTTGATACTTGGTTCACTTTAATTGAGTTATGATAAAAAAATATTATCTACAGGTCCAGACCCCTCATCTATCTAATAAATGTCTGTTATCATGAGATTTGAAGTCATACGTAAGTTCATATGTAACCTTTGTCACTCCATAAACTTATTAAACAGACCTGCTCAACTGTGGTAAAGCATGACCATATTGACAAACATAAGGACTTGTCAACTGAACGTCCCTTTCATTAATTTTCTGAATAAATATACAGTTAATCATTCTTAAATACTCTCTTATGACAAAATCCAAACAACTACACCTTGGAGAATTTTTACTTTGAATCAAAGTTTGCTAAGTTACATATTTACCCGTTCACAGAGAGTAACACCATATTTGCTTTTTCCCTGTCACTGGTCATAGGAGCCCAGGGCCAGGCCTCATCACTGGCTGTTGACCACCACACTAAAACCTACATTAAAATGGACAACAGAGGAGATAAATATGGATGGAAGCTTCAGCAAATACTTATTTCCATATTTAGTATATACAAAGTAACTGAAAGAGAAATACATTTTGCAATGCTATGTTCAGATGATATCTACTATTTTATGTTATTCAGCTACTTAACAGTATCCTTTAATTATGTTACTTGGTTTTAATATTACAAGCTGAGCCTGTATATTTAGTAACCAAAGGTTTTCATATGTTACAAAATTTATACTGAACCCCTCAAAAGCAGATTTCACTCCACAATAGTTGTTTCCTCAGTGTTTTCTGAGGAATAGAAAGAAAGAAAGTTTTTATTCAGGAAAAAGGCCTCAGGCCCAAAGTTCCAGCGATAGCTACAACATGCAAAATATCAACAATGTCACGGTGACTTAAATAAAACAATGTACAACAATAACAAGGTGTAAACATACATGTACACATACACATATTTCACATACATTTACACATAAACATTTTGGTACAAACACTGAAATAAATGAATAGATGAATAGAAATCATATGAAGAATTCTATGGTCCTTTTTCTGAAACAGTGAAAAACATATGCTGCAAGATTTATGATATTGTGGGAATCTTTCATATTAAAAACATTTATAAAATTCTGTTCAGTAGGCTCATACAAATTTTCAGGCAGATACTTCCTACGCAAATCGGCGTATAAGGGACACTCTAGTAGAAAATGTGATTCATCTTCAATTATATTATAACCAAGTTTAAAACAATACATGCAAATTCTCTCTTCTCTACTTATGCCCTTATGACGACCAACCTCTATGGCTAACATGTGATTTGAGCATCTTAATTTTGCCAATGCACTTCTATAACTAATATTAGGAACACAAATTAAATATTTTTCTAATGTCAACATAGACTTAAAAACTCCATATGAGTATAGTTTATTACATGTATTAACATCACTATGCCATTCCTGAACTGCCATATCCATTATTCGCTGTTTAATACAATTAAGAAAATTATTAATGTCTCCCACAGTTTGAGCCATCCAAATATAGCCGTAACCAGCTTGAAATAGTAAAGACCTTACATGTGTAACCCAAGTTGTTTTTCCATTGTAATCTCGCTGTAATAACAATCCATATAAATATTTAGGGTACCTGTTTTCATTCATATGCAATAGCCGGGTCCAATATTTCAGGCATCTTAAGGAGTACTTCACAAACAAGGGGAGATGCCCACATTCTCCCAAAACTGCCACATTTACAGTACATGTATTGACTTTTAAAATATATTTACAAAACTGGTATTGTACTCTTTCTATCAACTCTACTCTGTCGTACCCCCAGAGTTCACTTCCATATAAAAGAATAGGAAGAACCATAGTGTCAAAAAGGTAAAAAAGTTGACTGACGCTTAAATTTTTAAATTTCCCATTAAAATTCCTAATAAAGCAAACCACTTTATTGGCTTGAATGGCTTGTAATTTTCTGAGGAATATCTAAATGTAAATGGTTCTGTCCTTGTTTTAAATGTCATTGAAAAGATTTTGATGGAAATTCTAAATGACAAAAAAAAACTTAAATTGCAGCTGAAAGGGATATAAATCTTTTTTTATTATCTGATTGTTTGAATTATTATGCATTGATATTTAGCTGAATTTTATGATAACAGGTAATCTATTTATGGATAAAAGGACTGGACAAACATACAATTTTCAAATTTACGTAAAATACTGTCACCCCTATACTGATGCTACAGATAACACTTTGCCAGTTTAAAACAATTACCTTTTTTACATTATGGGAGTGTTACTTAGACAAGGCTGACATATGGCCAGTGTCCTCCCTGGTGTCACATCAGGCCAACCTCAGGGTCACACCAGGGACACATCCAGCTGACATCAGGATGAAAAGGAAAAGATTGGGAGACATCCAGACATTTTTTATCATATGCAAAAAATTTTAGAATCGGGGTGACACTGGGACACATCTAAGTGACACTGGCGATTTGTGAGTGAGCTTTACTGACAGTGTTACTAACCATGTCCTGGTGCGGACTAACTATCACCCTCCTGTCAAGGCGACGTCCTCCAGGCCCAGGTATCTCAATCTGACTGATCTGGATTGATGTAAAACATTCAGGAATTTGATCAAAAACTGGAGAAGATTTACACTAAATATGTAATGAAGAAAACTACAAGTGATTAGGTGATTTCATTGTTGTGCAATAAAACTGTATACAGTGCTCAGAGCATCACAGAGTTTATCAAAACTTTGTTTACATTGATGTCAAAGCAAAACAAAAGAATAAACTCAAGATGTAAAGGAATAAACCCCCACTGATGGCAAAAGCTACTCCCCTGTAGCCACACCTATGTAATGGCTCCAAGGGATGAAAAGATTGGGAAGAATTACTGAAGACAAGACAAAGGTATTAAATGTTTTATCCATGATATAAATGGCTTCCACATTCTTTTATTACTATTCAGGAAGGAATTACTTTCAATAGCATATTAACCTTTCTTTCACTGTGAAAAGTACCAGGGCTCAGTTTACCCACTGGATACACACAAGATTAATTACATATTGAATATATGGAAAATGGCCCCCTTAGGAAACACTTGGCATCATGTGCAATACCTGAAGGCCAATTACAGCCAGTTCAGAGGACAGGCCACAGAGGAGTTGTCTTCATCTTCAATATAATACAGATTGAAGATTAATCTTGCTGCTTGAAATACCACTTTTACTTAAGTACATAGCATAAATTATAGCTATCTGATAGTCATACCTTAGGATCAAAAGATGTAAGTTTTTCCAGTTTCTTGATGTTATATGGAGAGGGCAGTCTGCGCTGGAAGTAGATTAAATCTAACTTGGCTCTGTCTGCATATGTCATCACCATGAAGATGTCAGTCAGTGTGACTAAAACAATGAGAAACAATCACATGTCAACCCCTCTACCTAAACTAACCAACGGAATGGAATGCAAAACAAATATAATGATACTCAATATGAAATAGTTTTCAGAAAAACTCATGAATCAAGGAAAATATTAAATCATTATTATGTATATCTGCCGAGAAAACATTAGATTATTAACATGTGCACGTATATCTATATATTAACTTAAAATATGAAATGTGAATTCCTGTCATGAACTGTATTATAAACTTATTAATGCTTTATGCATTAAAAAGCTTGGGGATGGGGGGATGGTTCACAGGATATCAAATAAGATTATGGTTGGACGTTTGCTTTCAAACTGAACTTTCAAATATAGGGTCATAGCTCTGACAAAGTGATGTGTCCCAGGTACATAGCAAACTAATAACATGCCGTGGAAAGCTCAGTATTTAAAGGAAATCACGGATCACACATCCAGTATATTGTAGTTTACTTGTGTGCAATCCAACACATCAAGTATTCTGGAGATCATGAACATTAATTTACTTACACTTGGCCTGGCAGTTTTAGAAAGTAAACTCTGGACTAGGTTGGACAAAGTGCCTAATTAATCTTAATTAGCTTGACAGACTGTTACCGTATTTCTTCTTTTTTAAACCGCGGTTTAAAATGGAAACTTATATCCTGAAACTAGGTGTTTTTTCCAAAGAGCATAGTATGGTTTTAAATGGAAGGTTTCCTGTATATCTTCCTTGCAGACATTTGCAGGGGGCCAGTGCTTGAGTGATAATACAGTGTCACTGAAGGGAAAACACTTAACATATTTTCCCTAAAATAAGATTTAATATTATTTTGTTACATATATGTGTATTTATACTTTATTCAACAAAGTTTACATAATTTTTTTCTAAACATCAATGTAGATCGAGTGGGCCGCACAAATATTCATATATATATCTGTTTTCCCTTTAGAGGTGTTTCATTTCAATAAAAGTTTTTCTTATAAATTCATGTATCTTGTTTACATTTGACCTTTCAAATAAAGCTGTGGGCTAATAAATTGATATTTACTGACGATCTAACAAATGGGTAGATTAAGTAGCATGCATTTGCCATACCCCTCTTATCCATTAGGCCTTTGTGTCAAGGAAGAACTATATCATATACTATTTTCAGACATCAGTAAATTTCCCGGCCATAATGTTTCAAAAGTTTCTAGGAAATATGGTTCTGATTTTGCTAGTTTTGCTAGTTTATGCTCAATGTGCTGATAAGCAGATTATAAAATGGAACACATGAGACATAATTGTGTCTTGCTAGACAAGGACAGTTCCATGGCTGATAACAGATTGAACAAATCTAGAAGAAACAATAGAAGGATACAGGATGTCAGGGTACATGAGCTCTGCTATTGATTGATACTTCTGAAAATAAAACCTGTCTCCTTGTGGTTGTGATTTCTTGGTGTGGTTTTAAATGGAGGTTCTTGGTATTGACTGTTTTGCGGGATATCATATGGGATTTGCGTGAAGTCTAGGTGGGGCTTTAAATAGATGTTAGGTTTACAAGAAAAGGTAGTTGCTGAAGAGAGAGTGACCTTCATTATACAGAACTAAGTTGTCTTTTTTGGATGATATAAAGGTATATAAAAGCTGATTTGTCAATAATCACACAGTAAACTATCAATAATGTAGAGATAAAACCTTTGAGAATCCATGTAGGGCTTGGAGATAAAAAATGTGGAGTTAAATATTCAAACATTCAGATATATAAACCATCAACAGAAATATTAAGAAGATGATATGGTGCTAACCGTCATTCACTGTGTCACCAGACAGCTTTCCTGTGAGTGACTTGTCTATGACAATCTTGTCCACATCACCAGTATGTGAGCTCACTTCTAATGTTACAACAGTTCCACTTGATAAAAACATCTGCAATGCATGTCAAATATGTTACATGAAAAAGTGAGAATAACTCTTTATTTGTTTAGCTTTTTCTAATATTCCTTTGTATGAATATTACAAACAGAACTGAGTATTTATTTCAAAATTAGACTCATTTGATTAACCTCCCTCCACCCCTTGAAAATACTTTCTGAGATTCATTATACCATTGTCCCTATTCCAAATAAGTAATATATTTTTTAAACTTTATTTTTAAAACACAACAGTATGATACATAGTACCTTTGTGGTAAATCTAACTACTGATATATTATCTCAGTAGGCATCTGAAATATTGCATTCTTATTAAGAAACTCTTGATTCCTCCAACAGGTTATCATATTTTCATTCTTCTATATTAAATCAATATATGCTCTAACAGATAAACATGAAATATTTTGCAATTATTTTAATGTTTAAATATATACATGAATTTCCTGTTCAGACTTATCATTGACCCCTCTGTGGTTAACAGCACCCTGACTGCTACCATGTTTATTTATTTGTAGCACTACTATCTCTACCTGCAGGAGCTTCCTGTTCATCCAGCGACAGCTGACACAACTTTGACCTTGGAGCAGCTCCTGTAATAAGATGAAAAGATAGCACTGTCTAACATGTACATGAATCAAGTTACAAATGACAATGTGATTTAAGAAGTGTGCAAGGTCAGAGATATGATAGGTTTTACAAACGATAAAAGAGTCCCAAAAGACTGTACTTCTTAATTATTATAGAGAACATGATCAATATTTAATTATATGACATGCTGTCTGTAAAACACTAGGAAATTGTAAATCTGTTAAGAATATCTGTACAGCTTATGATACATGTTTTTACTTTCACAAACCTCAGATTATTCTTTCATACAACCTCTTGCCCCTCCCCAAAGCCACATGATGCTACTAGCATGTATTATCAACAATATAATCTATTACCAGATTTTAAATTTGAAGAATCCAAGAGCAACATCAACATGTCTTTTTGTTATTTTATGATTATGTTCATCTGTAACTACTGCAGAAGTGTAATATGGGGCAGCCAATCCTAACTATCCAGACAGTTCTGGGTTTAAGAAAAGCCAAAGCCTGTCCATCTGAAACAAAGCAAGGAAAGAGCTAGATTTCCTACCTCCATCTCTTTCAGGCTGTCCCTCATCTTGTCTGGTCTTCTGTTTTTTAACACCCATGTTGAATCCTGACCTAAACATGGAAAAAAATCAAGATACTACATATTTTAAAACACATCAATAAAACCAGTTTTGTTACAGTTATTCAGCACTATATAGACTCGTGTGTCATATGGTATAATGAAAAAGAATATTTAATGCTTAAAGAATATAACTAGATTAAGTTAACACAAGAATATAATTGGTTTAAAATGTTCATTTCAACAAAAAAAAAACAAACAGTCTACCTGATCGCATAATTTATATTGGTCCTATATAAAATGTGAGGAGATATATTTAGTGAAGTAAAAGTAGGAGGTTAATAACAACAATCAGGCAGTTTATCAAGGCAAATTTAAATTCCTGATGCAGTAAAACTTATCCTTAAAATGAATTGACTGATCTGAGCAACAATCTGTATTAGAATATAAAGGCTAACTCACTCTCACAGTAGGATCCTTTTTCTTGTGGGTAAGCTAGGTCAGATTCTGGAAAAGAGTACCGGTACCCATGTATGACTATTTAACATCAATGAACCATGCTCTCCATCTACTTTGGTAAGGTTTACTGCAGTCCAATACACTGGCTTGCCAGTTGAGCAAACAGATATGCAACTGTTCAGTTAGAATCTCATATTGATGTACATGAAACTCAGCTGATTTTAAGCTCGAAAGAATACTGACAAAATTTCTAGGGAAAATCTTAGAAAATATAAATGTAAGATCAAAGTCTATAATTAACACTGACGGTTGGGAATCATACAAGGACTATTCAGCTGGGTACAGACTGCAGCCAGCTGATGTATTTATATACATTTTCTCATATTTACTCATTTTTAAGTTGATACTGTCAAATAAAAGTAAAACACTGTCATTTGAAAATAACAGTTTAAAAATCTTACCTTCCACTTTTTCATGGTATGTAAACAGGCCAGTAGAATTATCTGGAAACAATCAAACATATCAAAATAATATATGCAAACTGTATGTTTGTTGGAAGAAATATGCAGGCACTACCAAGTTCTTTGCCTAAATAATGGATTTCAGATTTTTTTCAACTCAACAGAAGTTTTAGCATTTCCTGTGGATCCTGCACACTCTGGTCTTGTTTTCACATGTTGTTTGTTGAAATAAACAAACATATTGTTTCTATTGGGATTTGTTCATCATAGGAAGCAACTTAGTCTCTGACAAAGTCTGATGTTACTGTTACAGTAAACTGATACTTTGGAAAGAACCACTCTCACACTGTTACACTTTTATGAGTAATCATTCAGACCAATTCTGCTTCACAGGAAGCTCAAGTAAATATTGAGTCTTATAATGTAATAAAGGTAATTTTAACTTAATTGAAAGGTATGACCCAGTCACCTGGTACAATGGCCTGGTTCCTCAGTGTCCACAGTTTTATATCTCCTAAACAGCTCACCATGGTCTCTGCTGTCTAATGCTTAATGCTGAATGATCACTGGATAACAACAAGGGCACTGGAAAATAACACACATGTTCAGCTTTATAATAGGTGGCTCTTTAATAAATTAATTATTTCTATGATCAATGGGCAACTCTCTATTTTTAAAACAATTAGCAAGATTCCTGCTTCTCTCAAGTGCATTCTGAAGTAATGCAAGTGAGTGGAGACAAGTTCACATGGGCAGCTACTATGTAACATACATCAGAGCTTCATTAGATGGAACAGCATTTATCAGAAATATCAATTATCCAACACTGAAAATTAAGGAAAAAAACTTATCATTCATCTGAAATCATAAACGAAGAAGAACAAAAATTGTAAGGTTGTTACAAAAGATCAACTAATTCTAAGTGAATGTACGGAGATAAGCAGTGGTACATTACAGCTTAATTAGTGCACCCATCTGCAGGAAGAACAAGGGAAAAAACAGCCCCACTGACCTGTTTTGTCCTCAGGTCAACTTTAATCAGATAGCCGAGGGTTTGGGTGATTAACTAGACCAAACAAAATTTTGTACACACAAGACTCCAACTGACAACTGCAAACTAAAAGCACCTTACCTTGGTAAACTCTTCATTAGCTGTGCATTTTGCAGACAGTCACCTGATCTCTAAACCTTTGACCTTCATTACCACTTGGCATTAAGGCCCCCCAGGGAAGATTATAATGAACTCCTATGAACAACAGACAGGACAAACAATATCATGAATAAGATCATTTAGCACACCAATAACCAGGGCTGGGTAATTGAAAATGTAATTGTAATTGAATGCAATTAATAACATGATAACTGATAGTAATTTGCAATTTACCACATTTTAATTTACAAATGTGTACAAAAAAATACACTCTAATTTGTATAACTTTTCAATTACACTTAAATCAAATGTTCTGTCTGAAATCAGACAAGCAAATTTGATAATTGCAACAAATAATGCTTGAGTTTCACCTGAGCTGTGTGTTTTTACACTTTATCCTTGACAGGGTTTCTATTTTAACTAACAAAAAGTAATTAAATTAATTAAATTACTTCTCACTGTAATCACAGTTAATTAAATTTGCAAATATGTGTAATTGTAATTGGACATTTTGAAAGTAACTGTCATTGTATTTAAATATATGTGGATGTAAATGACCCAAGCCCTGCCAATAACAGTTATTTTCATGAATGTGCTCACAGATGCCAGAGTTTTTGCTTGCCCCAGTTTCAACAGACTCTCCTTATGTTACAGTGTCTGCATGCGCTATGCACATGAACAAATCAATGGAAGTTTCAGGTCCACTGTTGTTAAATTTTAAAGTAAAGTTTTCATTCTTAAACGGAAAATTTAACAGAAAAATCTAAATTTCTTTTTCCTGTGAACAGTTCATTACTTTTCATGATTTTTTATCAAAAAGATTGTTTTATTTATACAATATTTTCCCTGTAAGCAATTTTAGTTCCACAAGAATCAAGATGTAACAAAATACTGCTTCTTTGACCCTCAGCACACTGTGTGTGGGGTGGTGTACCTTCAGTGTTTCAATAAAATGTAACAACACAGGCTCTTATACACTAGAGGTGAGGACCAGACCTGACAACCCCCTGGTGGTCCTTTCCATCATGAGAATGGTCAGGTCCTTATCCAGTCCAGCTATGGATGGTCAGATTCTAAGTGTGGACCAGTCAAAGTGGTCCAGTTTATTTTATACATGTAATAGTAGTACCAGAATGTGAAGAAATAACATCCACTAGTAATTAAATCCTACTTGTTTCAATGAATTATAAAATAATGAAACAACAAATAGATTCAACAACAAATAGATTTCTGGTCTACACATTCTCATGGATTAATTCTCTCCATTATACTCTCAGCTGATCAGGCCTTCTGTGTCACTTCTGATTAATACCTATATGCACTATAATAGCTTACACATTTTATGTGTCCCCTCATTTTACTGGTTGCAATAAATGCAGAAGCTGATGGTGGAAACAAAATTTCTGCCCGTTGTTATTGTACATTTATTGTGGTTAAGGTGTCCTTGTTTGACTCGGTTTGAGAAACCAACTTCAAAACACAAACACATTGTCCATAATCAGGGCTAGATTATCTGTTGAAACTTATGAAGCAAAACAAATTCATCTATAGCACTGTGTTATTAGCACAAGCAATTAATAAAATTAAGAAGTGGTAGTCCAGTCCAGTCCAAGGATGAGTGGCTTGGTATTTTGTGTTATGCTGTGTTCACTACCTCTGGGATTTATGGTAAACTAGAAAATAGGGCCCTGTTGGGGCCCATTGCAAGGAAGGGTAAATTGCCATGTACTGTGTGGCCAGACCCCGTAAAGTAGCATACTCCCAAGACCTGTAACTGTAAGGTAGCAACTATGGTGGTTGATACAGAACCAATCTATTTACATCTCTGTGGTAAAGGCCAAGGTGAAGGTTTGCAATGTTGAGCAGTGTGATCTTTTGCGACAGACCTGGGATGCGATGCTGGTGGGATTTCAATTGTGTGCAAGTGGAAGGGCCAAAGTGGTGTGCATTCTGTAAGTTAGAGCATATGACTGATGCTGATAGCAGTGGCCCACTGTCAGGGATCTTGACTGTAGGTTTAGTGGGACAAACAAACAAGACAACTTTAGAAATATATAGATACAAGTTAACAAGTGGAAAATAGTGTTCGACATGTGGTCCCAGTGGTATTTACCACTAGCACACTGGTCCTACTTCTCGAGGTTCCATGTCTCACCTGGCAACCTTCATCTTTATCCACAGCTTTGCAGGATCCAGTAAGCAAATAATGAAAACAATAACTTTTACTGGTGTCCATAAAAGTATTTTATAAAAAATAAAATTAAACCAACGTGACAAGAAACATATTTTATCAATCAGTTTCTGCTTGGTTGCTATGACAGCCTAGACATCCAGTCAGTGGGCCTTTTGTTGGGTCCAAAAGGTTGCAAGTTGTTTGCACTACTTGACATTTGGTGTTTACCAGAAATAGTGAACACAGCATTAGCTATCTGGTCCAACCAAAATTTGTGTAGGACAAGTCAAAGTGGTCCAGCCTGTAGCTCTTATGATTATAATACTATGGATAGAACATTATTTGCTTCAGTAAATATTAATAATAATAAATAAAGAATAATTATAATTTAATAGCCATTTTAAATTGGTATGATATGTATTATATATAATATACTTTATTGAATAATTTAAGTATAAATATAGTATTATGGGTAAAATATAACTTTTAACTCTCTGACATTATTTCTCAATACAGAGTAAATATAAATAAGACACTGGCAAATAAAACATCACAAATTCTGCCATTCACAAGTTTACTGCTGGTCTGACGCTGCACAACTCTCCTTGCCTGGACTTGTATGACTGTAACTCATCTTCTTGTCAACTGCCATAAACAAACACGACTTCGTGTCCTTCACCTTTCTCGGAAATAACCACCAGATGGTGCTGTAATCCATGTATTAATTAACCACGGGTTCGGGTCATTTTATCCTTCTAAAAAGCTTAAATTTTAACGAATGTAGTGAAAATATAGCTTGGTGTTTCAGCCAGTAAACATCTGCTTTTTCACCTTATTTTGCATTGACAATGTCTGTAATTCACGATGTAGTACGGATACCAACACTACCAAACCACTGTCCGGCCATCCACGCGTCAGACGAAGGGACATGTGCAGTGATTGGGGAAGATGCGATCCGTGTATATGTGAGTACAGAAAGCACATAGCGATAATACGAGATTCAATGGTGGTTTCACACAGCCCAGGCCAGTTGGGCGCATCCCATTAAGACATGGGCAGTTACGGCGTGTCCAGTGTGACGTATCATCATAGAACGTATTTTAATTGATCAGAACCTGTATTATATGCAATATCATACATGCATAACAGACCTATTAAATCAAAATTAACACTTGTTAATAATAATAACATTGTTAGAATTTAATGCTCAGATAACTTGTCTTTTTTACATGAGAAGGCATAACTTGCTAATATTTATGTGGTTGATTAGAGAATTCCTCAGAGCTCATGTTACCTTGGTGAATTGTATACTTGTATCAGTCTTTAAATAAAATTTAAATACTTACAATTTCCCATTTGCATACTTATACAGAAATAATATATCAGCACATAGTTTATATATGAACGGGGATCTGAGAGTTCTCAGCATCCAGCAGAGGGTAACATATACAGTGAAACCTGTGTTATGAGACCACCCATGGGACTCCTAAAATGGTTATATATTATAATATATATATTCCCTTTATTTTTACAATTTGAACAGTCTTTAACTGTTTGACTACAGGGTGCATGTGAATTATTTTCAGACGCCTAATCTTCACTTGGCAGAGATGGACTGGATTGTTACACCGACTACCTGGGATCTCCAGCTGATCCCAGCAGAAACACAGTCAGCAGAATTTGATGTTGGAATTGACAGGAGCACACTGGAAGAAAAGCTGGATCAAGGTCAGTGTAAATAAATTTATATTGATTATAATCCTGATCTGTTACAAACTGTTAATGTAAGGAACCAAACAAGAACCAATGTAATAATAAATTTCTGTATTGATTGATATGGTAAGGGACATAAAGTGATGTCACATTATCATATCTACTGGGTTAAAGGAGATCATGTCATGATTTAAGTTGTCAAGCATGGACTAGAGAAGCACCAGTGTTTTTTAATGTATAAATGTTTTATGTGTTCAAGTTCCTTTTGAACAGTGGACCCTCACCTCCTTAGTCCAGTGTTAACTGAACCACAATATCATCTGAACTCTAAAAACATGCCAGCACAGTGGAACCTGTCTGAAAGACCACCTCTCTATTAAGATCACCTGTCTAGTAAGATTAACCTTAAGTAAACCAAATGCATTCAAATTGGTTTAAACTTACCTGTTTAATAAGACCACCTGTCTATTTAGACCACTTTTTGTCATTTCATGGTAGGATTAATTACACAGGTTCCACTGAAGTTCCTTAATACCTTGTCATCCACTAAGTTGCTGAATTGAATTGGAATTTATATTTTTCTCCAGCACACTAAATTGAACTGAATTGGAATCAAAGTTTCATAAAAGTTCTTGAATAGGAATTGAATTTGAATTGAAAAATTGTCAGGTCTAATGTTTTCATGATATTGCATGAGCAGATGGATATTGGGATTTGTCAATGGAGATGTGCTTATATCATTTGCTGGTGAGGAAACTGACTTGTACACCTGACTTAACATCCTTTAGCTGTTTCCATATATAGGCCTATTGTTACTTCCAAATATAGACATGTCATTCTCATTTGTTACATTGTATCCTTGTCAGCCACAAATGATGTAAAATATACGTCTGTGTCTGTAAGGATGTTTGCTTTCATGCTGTCTCTTCATCAGATGATGTTCATAAGCTTACCCTTGATCGGACTGCCAGCCCAGGAATACAGAGTGGACAGTCCTATTTAGGATACAGATATGCTAAATTTTCTCATTCAAAAATGGACCGTCGAGGCAGGTAAAATGTGTTCATACCAAAGTTCTTTTAAGAACAAATTCATTTTTTTTAGCTAAAACATGCACCACCACCAGATCAGTATGCTTATTTCATTATTGTGTTGGCTTTACCTTAAATACTTTATCCCTGCACCAAAAATTAGAATAATTATTGTCAGTCTGTTGACCTGTAACAATATTGAATAAGACTGTTCCTATTTGCGGGGCATATTCTGTATGCTGTTGCGAAAGTCGTCACAAAATGTGATTTGTAAATTAATATATAGGAAAAACACTTTGCTAATCAGAAATCTATTGTCCCAGATTTCTCAAAAGTTTTAATTATAAAATCAATCATCAGTCTGTAGACATGAATTGTAAGATTAATGACAGTAGCTGGATAGTTAGCAAATATCTGAATATAACAAATTATATTGATAAATTTGTAATAATTGGAAATGATTTATTCTTGAGGATATTCAGTAATTCTTTATCTTTTATTCACATTTGATTTTCTGATTTGGTACTAACAATTTTCAAGTGATTATAAAATGATTTTATTTCAGATGTTTGCTTGCCACTTTAACCATGGACCACAGAGCTTGTATATATGCTAGAATGGCCCACTCTGACACATGGAAAAAGGTAAAATAACTAAAATATGGAATATAATGAGAAGGTATACGAACATAAAAGGTCTTAAATGATACAGCAAATAACCTTTTCTAAGCTTTTATTTTCCAAGTCATTCAAGAGAACAGAGGCAATAGTTAGACAATAATTGTACTTTTAAAACAGTTATTGACAATGGCTTGACAAGGAGGTGATGTGTTCACCTGAGGGTGATTGTTTGTCATTCAACAGGAACATGCAAAACTTGAAACTTTTGTAGAGGGATGCAAGCTGGAAAGCCTATATAAAATCTTCATGTGCATGCAAATAAATTAATAAAGGGATGAGGCCATTTGGATTGTTTTGCCTTGGCTCTGCTAGCTGTGAATGCATTAATATTTGGCTGGTAAAGGCTAACTTGAGATGTGAAAAAGCCATATGGAGGAATGTATTGCTATGGTCTTCCATTCTGTTGCATTGATATTGTGGTAAACAGCTGATAATTTAACATTAGGCTACAAATAATGAATTGACACAAAAGAATACATGTGAACTTGCAACCAAAACTGAAAATCTGTCTCTATGGTAACAAGTCATTTCCTGTATTGTGCACAAGTTGGCTGCTGTCCAGTAACCTCATGTGAGCCATGCTTGTATTCATGCAGCCGGAAATTTATCAAACATGCAGAGGAATTTACCAATAAGCTAAGTTAAGACAGAATTTTTTGCACATGGAAGGTGGTGTTAGAAAGTACACTGAAAAAACTAATGATTGGTCTGGTTTATGTCAAGCAACAGTGTACTTGTAGGCCATAAGCTGAAAATATTTGCATCCTCATAGGGCCTTATAGTGTGGTCCACTTTGAAGGATATAAAAGCACTCTGACCCTAGTGCGCTAGTCATAGACTCTCTAATGTCAGATGGCCAAAATAGCGCTGACACTCTGCTAGTTCAATTATAGTTTACAATGTCATTGCATTCTTTCAAATGTCGGCTAAAGACTTATGAAATAGTATTGATTATAAACCCTACTGCGTCTATTTAAATTCTTGTGTAAAGATAAATTTTGCCATGATAGTGGGTATATATGTGTATGTCTTTATCTTTGATGGTTTGTAACAGTTCCTAGATGTGTCTACTTTGTTTCAGATTGCCAACCTCTCTGAGATGATTCTCATGAAAATGAGAGAAGCGAAATTTACAAAGGGATCAGCAAGTAAAAATCTGCTCCAGGAATTTATTGATCGAAACTGTCTGGTGGCAGCTAAAGGTCAGGTGGTTTAGAATATATTAACATTGGAATGATAGAATGGGGATATGTAGAGAATAATGGAAACTAATGTTTGATGAATGAAAGTGAATGAAAGAGAAAAGCAACTGATGATTGATATTTAATTAGTTATATCATGTACTTTCTGAGTCTAGATATTATCATCTAGATTATTTTTTGATATTGTTACGAAGGCAGTTGTTGAGGGGAAAATCCTAGGCCGATCCGGGAGTCGAACCCAGTCCGGTGTCCCAACAGCTTCGCTAGAAAAGCAAGCTTCACTAGCGAGACAGTTCGGTCTGATTTTATGTCACCCCATAACACGACCCCTCTTAAGAGTGTTCTGCTATCAGAACAAGACTAATTATCCCAGGAGTCACACTTCTGTGAGCTTATTCCCTGGGCCACAAAGTTAATCGTCACATTAGACGAGCCCCCATTTTGTTACGAAGACAAATAAATGAGGGGAAAATCCTGGGCCGATCCTGGTTTCAAACCCAGGTCGGCGGCGCACAAGTACGGCGAACCAACAGCTTCACTAGCAAAGCAAGCTTCACTGGCGAGATAGTTTGGTCCACTTTTATGTCACCCCGTAATAATATTTAAAGGAATCATTGCTAAGAACTTCTGTGTATTTCCAGGGCCTGCCTTCATCCATGTAGATAAGCATATTACTATAATTATTTTGAGCAGTCATATAAAATTTGATAAATCGCATGTACATACATGATTACTTGAGATTGGAAATGCATTCATTTTAATCAGTTTTGAAGAAAATTGACCAAATCATTGTTATGAAAAACTTATCAGGACAATGGTGAACACGTTACATTTTATTCACTGTTTAGACTTGGTAGTGATCACTGTGGAGAAAGTAATATATTAAAAACATATAATTATGGTGTAAACAAATCCCTTACAAATGTCTCATCAAGTTACAAAGCCACAATATGTATATTTTATTTTATGTCTACTTATTTCACACTGAGTATAGACCCTTTCAACAAAAATCAAACTTTTTGGGCTGTCCCAGTTAACTAGGAAAAGAAGAGTACCTTGCAAGCTGTATTTAGAACACCATTTAAATCAATACCTGAGGAAGCTGTATGGTTTTAACTGTACCCATTGGTGATGGTCAGGGTCTTTGGTCATATACAAAAAGAAAGGCTTTTAGAAGCTGCTGACTGGTTGTTAAGTGTTTAAAGTGTTAAGTGTTAAAGTTTCCTGTAAATATTACCGATTTAGGTTTAAATAGAGCTAGGTCAGCAAATCATGATAGAAGCCACTCATAAGCTATACTGCTGCATAAAAAAACCTTTCCTTGTGACATCATCAGGATTGTTATCAATCCTGTGCAAAGCATTTAGCATGGTTATTGATTTTGATCGTTTTGTATATAGTCTAGGACAGCTATATCACAAATGCCCAAGAGTGGTTTTCAGGGCACATTTCCATTGAAAGCAAAATCCCAGGAACAATATTGGCTAACATCCAAAATTCCAGGGTACCATCTCAAGATATTTTCTTTTAGTGCCATCTTCCATGCAGAGTTTGCATCCCCATTTTGGATGCTTTTTTAATTGTCTTTTGTACTTAAAGTAAACTAATATGTTTTTTTTCAGAATTAGAATGGAGTCATGTGTATGAAGAAGAGTCATCAGGATGTATGAATGTCTGGTCGTACCTGAACGTGGTTACAAAGGGTGGCATGCTCTTCATGTTCAAGGTCACAGCCCCGTTCACTAACAGGTTGGTGTTATGTCTGTTGCAGTGATGTTGTCAAGTCCAAGTACAAGTCCAAGTAGTCCTTTTGACTAACCATGGGGTGTGAACCATAATGCATATTGTTCATTACCGTAAAGGTCAAGGCAGCCTTCAGTTTGGCTGCAGTATTGAAACTGCCTTGAGAGTTTTCTAACTCAGGACCATTTCAAGACTCAAGCCAAGACTCAAGTCTAGACAGAAATATTTCAAGAACATCTGGAATACCATTCCTAGGAAATCTTGCAGACACATACATAGCAGAATCAATGGAAAACAATATCCCTCACTTCAAGCAGCATTAATAAAGTAACCCTAGGGGTGAAGTGATGTTGTATAAGCCTGTATAGCACGAACTCCCCCTCCCCCAATCAGATTTATACGTTTACTAGATATAACTATAATAATATAATCAATGAGAAGTGATATCATTTGCTAAGGCACTCATGCCATATATTTTTCTAATCTTATCATATTTTTTTATCTCATCAGTGTTTATATGTATCTATGGTTACTGTTTTTGGCAGGGATCAGGTGACCTTGTGTACAGTCAAAGACACAGGTCTTGCCATGACCTCAGCCATACATTGGGGAAGAGTCAGTAAACAAACAGGTAGTAGTTTCACTATATTTTTTTAATACATGCAAATTATTTATACAAAAACGAGTAATCCTCAATTTTGGCAGCGAATCAGTCGGTTCGACTGTTATGGTATATCATGATAAAAAATAATAGGAACATGCCTACCAGTAATACACATAACTCTGTATTGGTGATGTGGTCTTGTCCAAATAACTGATATGACTTTATTGAACAGTTCCTGAGGAACCTCCAGAAAAACAGAGCAGCAGTAGCACTACAGGATACAAAGCAGAGATTCCTCAATCCTGGATACTTTATACACTCAAATACACTTTAGTAGCATTTTCAGTGATGTTGATTGCACTAAAGGATAGTTGAATAACACAGGGTACATTGAGTAATTGTTGAGTAAAGCTTGATATATATTGAGTAATAGTTTAGTACTTCTAGGTACATTACAGTCACAGTCAAGTAATGCTAAATACGTGGAGCTTTGTTGAATACACAGAGTAATTATTGAGTAATGCTGAACTACTCATGCATGTGTAACAGTTTAGTAAAGCTGAGTACATCAAGTAACAATAGAGTAATGTTGAGTAAATTGAGTATCAGTTGAGTACATAGAGTATTTGAAAGTACATTGACTGAGAACATTGATATGCAGTTAATGCTGATCAATAACATGAGTATCTGTTTATTTTAAAGATGTTGCATACATTGAAAATAATTGTGAGTACTTCAAAGTTCACTGAGCATCAGTTAAGTTATTCTGAGTACACTGAGTATCAGTTGAGTAATTTTGAGTACATCTAGGAACAGTTGATAAATGCTGAGTTCATGACTTTAATGACAGGTATTTTAGCAGTAGGATGTGCGGCTGGGAAGCTGAATGCAATACTTTCATCACCTGAGTCGTCTGCAGCAGACATGTGTCTATCAGTTCATCCACTGTGGCATGATGAAGACAGATTGGCTCCAAAGAATATCGCTTGGCAAGAAAAGGTGATGCATCTTTCAGACTTCATGTTTGTGGATGAAAGATGAATACATACACAAGTGTTGACTATCAGAACACCATTAATGAAGAACTGCTTATTGAAACTCAGAAACTGAAAGCATGATGCTGAACTTTTGAATCATATTATTTTCAATAAATAAAGTATATTCAGTTTTGACACTATCCACCAAATTGTTTTTCTGAGCAAAACCTCAGTTAGATAATTAGATGAATTATGATTTGCTGGTGTATTTATGATTATTATTGTCAGAGGATATATGCCATAATCAGTGAAGACAATGTTCTTCTACTAAACATTTTCTGCATTAGAGTTTAGGTCAGAATAATTGGAACACCAGTTAAATAGAGGTAAATGATTTAGAAAAGAACCATTGATGGCACATACAGATAAATTTTAATTTTCTTTTCAGTGACAGGCCAATAGCTCCATTTATAACTATTCCACCTTTTAAATGATCTTAACTTTTAAACAGGTTAACAGTGACCTGTTGTATAGTCTACATTTTAAATCTGTTTATAGATGAGACAAATGTGAATTTCACGTAATGGGAAAAAGAACTGAGGCTCAGCTTTGTGTGTGTTAAAAAAACACCAGAAGGGCCCAGTCACACCTACCATTCCCTGCGACCTTGACTATGTCTGTAACTATTACCGTAAATCCTGTTTTTATCGCCGCGGCCTTAAAAACAAACTCAAAATCGAAAATCTCGACTTTTTTTCTGAACTCGGGATGCGGCCATAAATAGATGGTTTACCAGAAATGAACTGTGAGAAGAACTCCCTCTCGGACATGGCGCTCCTTTGGGCGATAATAGGAGATCAAACACACCACAGAGGAAATACTCTTAGTATTCACAGATTTATTGTAAAAAATTGTATAGTCTAAATGTTCATATAAAATATAATAATTATATGCAATCAATTGAACAATTACAATAAACATTGAACAATAACAACACTTATTACGAGATTAAAATTAATGAGATTATTCATGGTGAGGACTACTGGTGACGTCTGTTGGAAAAAATCGGTATTACCGGTCATAACTTTGACGGAGCCGGATCGCCCTGAAATCTTTGTTTATAAAAAGCATTCAGAAAATCAAAATATGTAATTTAGAACACTATAAAATCTTTATAAAAGTTCAAATTTAGCAGGTTACTTACTGACATTTTTTATAATGTCTGATACATGTACCTAAATATTTAATAGCCCATCTTCTCGCCCCCATGTCATGTTTCTGGAAATTCTTCATCCTTGAATGCGTATATCCCGGTCATTTACTTCTGTTTAATCTTTGTTTTAATACAATCACGGATATATTGTATAAATGGAAATACTGTTAGACGGGAAACCCGCTTGTAGATATAAATGGTAGAACATGTCACTACAGCCGATGGAATTTGGTGAATATACAGATTTTACATGCCGTGCCGTATTCTTGTTTGCTACTGATTTCCAATATATTTTGGATAGATATATTCTGCTGATCCATTTAAAGTCACTGTATAATTTAATTCTAAAAGTAATATTTTGACATCTTAATCTATGATGAAAATTCCATTTCTTGAATTACTCGGAAGATTCGAATCATTTTCATACCGGTAACTTCGGTATTATCATCGTCACATCGTTCGTTGACATCGCTCTATGTTACAATTTGCTGATGCGTTTGAAAACATTGCTGGTCAACTTAACTAAATATCAAAATAACTGAAGTTACCTTGTCGATATACGCACGTATAGCAAACACGACGCGTGAAAACGAGTGATTTTAAAGTGAAATTAAAATGGCCGGTCGAGTTAAGCAAGTTTTTTTCCTCAAGAAAGTTTCCGTGTGGGGAGCCATCTTGTCAAGGTAGCGTTCGCGCAAGGCACACTGGGACGGAATAGGTGGCTGTTCTGTTTACCACCCACCGCGTACAGCCGTTCAAAATATTCTTAGCAGAACACCAGGGCGTTTCAGCACATGGCGGCACTCAAACTTGATTTTAAAACGATCGTCAGCCATTGTGCGACTCTTTACGATGTCAGCTTTTTATTCATTTTACTTTCTAAACAAATAATCGTTGCTAAATAATGCTGCAAATGAGTTTAAAGTAGGCATTTATTTCAATGTTGCTTGACCATGCCCAACGAAGTGGGCCGCTGTGTTACAGCAGGGTAGTATTAAACGTATTATTTGGTGACAATTACCAAAATTTTTTATAACAAGTTATATATCGCACGAAAGATATACATGTCAAGGTTCCACATTTAAATTTTTATATGTATACCACGAGCCGTGATTAAGTTCATGCAGGTTGAAAATCTGACAGTTTCAGCAGTCTTAGCCATCATGTCGCCCCCTGAACGCTACTGCGTGATGGTGCGTAATAGCGGATAGTATTCAGGCTTTTTGCTTCAATAAATGTACATATAAACCTCAATTCAGTGTTCATACTATGGTCTTTGACAATTGCACGTACATGCAAAGAAGCATTTTGATGCATACAAGAATCGTTTTGCGTAACCACCATTCAAACGAAACGATCGTTCGGGGAACCTTTCTTTTTCTGATGAATGCCAGCCAATCCATGTGCAAAAGTCGTTAGTAACATACAGATATTTTGTCCCTATCTCAAGCGTTAAATATATTTAATATACGTAATCTGGCAACATATTTAACCTCTGTAATTAATACTTTTTATTCTAGTTTTCATTAGAGCTGCTATGTCGTGATTAATTTTGCTACGTGCAGCTAATTATCTTACCCTCTGGCCAGAGACGGAGTCGGGGTGCGGCCTTTATGGGGGGTTTTGGGTATTTGGACCTTAATGGGAGCTCCTTTAAGAGACCTTGCAAACTCAGGGTGCGGCTATAAATAGACGTGCGGCCATAAAATCAAGATTTACGGTAGTCATAAAAACAGTTGCTGTCATATTAGGATAAGGCTATTGCATGAATATCACATGACTACCAGTCCCCACCTGTGACTTGTCATAAGACCAGCTTAAGACCATCCATAACAATCTTTTGACTGGTCATATGTTGTTGTGCGATAGTCTTACAACTGTTGCATATCATCTTTATGACGAATCACTCCGTGTACAGGTACAAAGTTGAATGTTAATGTTAGACCAATGTTAGATGGTCGCATGATCGTAGACCTCATTATGACAGAATTTCTTCTGCAATCTTCTGTCAACTGCCGGTGATCAACAGTCACTTGTCATATGATCTTCTTACAATTGAAACTGTTACTGGTTAAAACTGGTCTTATCCTCTAGTGTGACTGGGAATAAAGACCACCCATGTTACATGACCCCCCCCCCCCCCCCCCCCCCAATCTAAATGGATTTTTCTGCAGGCTTTTCCTGTGTGTTCCTGTCTTCATCATGTGAATTATCTATGTTTTATTTTCATTTTTTTCAGAGCAGTACACTTCTCTTCTCCAAGGGCCCTCACATGTTTGTGATGAAACTTGAAGTTAGAGACACCGAAATATCTGTGGCAGCCTCCCACCATGTGACTATTGGAGGAACCCACTTTATTACAGGTGAGATGGACTATCCCACTTTATTACAGTAAGATGGATGATCCCACTTTATTAAGATGGATGATCTCACTTTATTACAGGTAAAATGGATGATCCCACATTATTACAGGTAAGTTGGTATCTATGTTATAAATGATGGTGGTGCCACTCTACCTTTGTCACTGAACTCCTTTGTTACATTGTCTTGATTGTCTGAAATGGTCAGGAATAATGCCAAGTGTCTTCTTAGCTATTTTGGCTTTGCAGTGCTTATAAAATTATAGAGCTCCATGATTTGCAGAGCAGCAGAGCCATAACAGAGCAGAGTATCAGTCTAAACCCCAGCTCATTCTTACTTTGTAAGGAGATACATTATTGGTCAATTTGTTATGTGACTGCAGCCTATAATCATTCACAGGGTACATACCAAAAATGTACCAGTGTTGACATTATGCTACACCATAACAACACAGGTTAATGGTTCCTCAGAAATGTCAAAACAGAAGTGACTGACTGATAGTTTGATATGTTGATAGGATACATCTACAGTGGAAAGGCAAATTTTCATGTTTAAAGACCAAACTGAATTTAAGGGTACCGTATACTGAATTAAGGGTGCACTGATAGTTTTAGTGATATGCCTTAAACACTGTTGATCAAATATTTATTTCTATGAGGAATTTTCATACATGATTCAGTAATGACGCATCAGGCCCTCTATATATAGGAGCCAGTTCTTTATGCAGGCAAATATTGTTATACATTTCACAATTTCAACTTGGGTAATAGTTTTATAACAGACATGGAGCTCTATATGATCATTCACATGTTTTGGTATAAGGAATGAATTGTTCTGTTTTAGATTCTCTTCTTTACTATTGATATATATTTCTGCTATCTAGGATAAAACTTTTCTAAGTGTTGAATTTTAGAGCATACATGATAATTATTGTTAAAAATTTAATGGCAAAGTAAAAAAAAAGGTGTTCAAATAATTGGAATTATTACAGAATCTTGTAACTATGATTTTAAAATATCAGTCTGTTTGTGGTAAGTGTAATAATGATTTAAAATGATGATTGTAATTTCCAGGTATTTCAGTCAGTGACAAGAAAGTTTTAGTAACCAAGACAACATGGGAAATGTATGGTCTCAGTATAGGGTTTGAAGATGGAAGTAAGCAACTTTTATATACATTTCTTCATACATTTTGATCTTGTTTTGTTGACTGGGCAAAGTGGCCTGTGCTGTAAATGAAGTGGAGGAGTTTTATTTAAGTATTGAACTGCTGTTATGCATGCAGTAGGAGTATGGTCACATGATCAGCATAAATGGCAAAAAAGTGAACCTTTAATTTAAGGTAGCATTACTGGCAAAATACCTTATATAAAAATCATCCAGAAAGTCATTTAAAATAAATATTAGATCCTTGAAGTATATATTATTTTAAACCTGGTGTTCTCGCTTGTGGTATATGTATTTATGAAATTAACATTCTTTTTCATATGAAATTTGAACAATTTTGGAAGTTTCAAATGGTATATAATTTTAAGAAACCAGTAACAGCAAACTCCTTTTTAGTGGGTTAGCATCAAACTACTTTTTAGTGGGTTAACATCAAACAACTTTTTAGTGGGTTAACATCAAACAACTTTTTAGTGGGTTAACATCAAACTACTTTTTAGTGGGTTAACATCAAACAACTTTTTAGTGGGTTAGCATCAAACAACTTTTTAGTGGGTTAACATCAAACAACTTTTTAGTGGGTTAGCATCAAACTACTTTTTAGTGGGTTAACATCAAACAACTTTTTAGTGGGTTAACATCAAACAACTTTTTAGTGGGTTAACATCAAACAACTTTTTAGTGGGTTAGCATCAAACTACTTTTTAGTGGGTTAACATCAAACTACTTTTTAGTGGGTTAACATCAATCTACTTTTTAGTGGGTTAACATCAAACTACTTTACAATATATCAAAACATTTTTCATTGTTTTTCCTGCATCATGTTTCGTTCTTGTTTATAAATGAAATTTAAATTTTTTTATTGAACCAAAATTTAAAAATTTAATTTAAAGTCTGAAATAAACATGATCAGGAAAAAAAAACAGTTTTAGATAGTGTTATGTAGATTGATATTAGCCTATTTAAGCTGATATTAAGTCCTTAAATAATGTGACCTTAATTTTCACCTCTGCATTCTATATAAAGGTTATTAACATAATGAAAGTTAATGTATATAAGTGGTGTTTTTATTGAATTCTGAATTCTGAATTGTTTAACATATTACATGCAGGTTGTGTAAAGATTGGGGTTGCTGGGCATATTAATATATGTATAAGATAAACTTTCCTTACAGAATTGTCAGTGAAGCATGAGGAGGTTTTGCTGCCATCACAGGTTGAGGACAAGCATGAAACAGTATTCAGGAATGTTGGGATATGTACGTCCCAAAACACTGCACTTGTGTTGACTGTGGGAGTGTAAGCTTCATTAATCTGAATTATGTTATTATGATCTATTTTGGAGTGCTAGTTTCACTTATATTTATTATACCATCATGCTGTGTATTTCTGTTATTTTATTCTGATCACATGTTGCAGTTTTAAAAACAAGATAAAAACAGAACAAGCTATATTTGTCTGAATTTGCAAAATGTTCACTTGGCCAATACTTATTGAACATAGCTGCTGATTTTTTTCTATTATTATTATTATTTTTATTATTATTATTATTATAATTATTGTTATTATTATTATCTCTTTTCAGTGTATACAGTAAAATAAATAATTAGCTCAGCTAACTATAAGTCATCTGAGCTATAGTCGTGGTCCATTGTCCGTCATCCGTCTGTCTGTCCGTCCGTCCATATATGTGGCATGTTTTGAAATGGTAAGACCTAGGAATCGTAACAAATTTGGCATAATGTAAGATGTCCCCAAGATCTCCTTCCAAGCCAAAAACTGGGTCTTTGCAACTTCATTCCTTTGAGAAATGAAGGAAAAACCTCAATTTTTTATTAAAAACCTATTTTCACACTTCAGGACTGACTAATATCAAAACAACTCATCTGTTTTTCCTCATATTTACCATAAATATTCCTCTATATAGTGCCTATGTACATGCCAGAAATTAGGTGTGTATTAAATAATTTAAAAAAGTTATGGGCCCAAACATATTGCACTTTTTAAAAAATCAGGAAAATATTTGGTCACTTAACACAAAAAAATGTTAAGCTAGGGACTTTCTTCAGTTATATAACTTTAATTAATCAAAATTTAATTGTATACCCAAAATTAGATCAAAATCTTTTATATTTTTTAAAATATTAGCAAAAATATAAAATTGGTACCTTAAATTTTGCCCAAATTTGACCAAGGCATGTTTTTTTCTCGTAAGTATATTTAAGTTATTTTTTACAGCCGGGATACATGTGGATTTAATCTGATGAATTCACAAATGTGAAAGTAGAAGCTTAAATTTATTCAGATGCTCTAATGTATTTGCATTTTGTATATCCAAGACCCATCTCTTGCTCACTACTGCCTTGCCTAGGTAACCTTATTAGTGATGCAGCACTGGCAGAACACCCCTGCTGTAATAAACATACACTTATTCTCATGGACCCTACCATTACACCCCCCCCCCCCCCCACCACCATCACCAATTATATAACAATACATGGTTTGTTATTAGGGCCTCGCTTGAAAAGCGGGTGCCCTATAGTAATCGACCTGTCCGTCTGTCTGTCTTTCCCTCTGTCCGTCTGTCCGTCCGTCCATCCACAAATTCTTTTCCTGATGATAACTCCAGTTAGGATTGACGGATTGAGTTCAAACCTGAAATATGTATTAACCATCAATTATGGAAGATCCCTGTCGATTTTGGGGTCCGAAGATCAAAGGTCAAAAAAGTTATTCACAGTTTGATGTTAAATTTTAGGTCCCTCTTTCAGCAGGGCAGAAATCATAATTGTAACCATAATTGTTTGTTCCACCTTAACAGTAGGACAGGTCCTCATGTCAACAGCAACAAGGCATGATATATGGTCATAGTCAGCCATTTTTCTGTAAGTTATGCGGTAAAAACCATTACTGAACACCTAGTAAGGTTGCAGTCTCTTAGCAATTATGCATGCAAAAGGACACACATTGTTAACACAATAACTTGTAAAAAGTATTTCATATAATGTCCCCAGACTCATGGCAGTGGTGGACCTTTGGATGAACTACATCATGTTTTAAGATTGGTGACCTTGATGGATTTTCAAGGACACAGAGGTGATAATGCTAAATGATGTTAACCAAATAGCTCCCAAACAATTTGACTAACACTCACAGAACTTTCACCAGTAATGTTTGTTATGAAGGGCTAGGTCAAGTTCGAAGATGGATGACCTTGACATTGGCGATAATTCTCAAATGATGTTAATGCTATAACCTGCAAAGAATTTGATGAAGACTAAAATTCATTTCTGCATAATACCTCTCCTAACATATGATGGATAGGATTCAAACATAAGATGTATCACCCATGGCCTAAGGGAGAAGCTTATTGATATTTGGGTCAGAAGGAAAAAAAATAATACACAGTTTTGTGTTTAGTTGCTGGTGTCTCCTTCAGCAGGCCAGAAATGGATTAATCTTTTTTGATTCACTCGTGTACAGCGGCATTACATTTTCACAGAATGTTTTATACAGACAATTTGAAGATTCCCCAGAAAAGGATACACTGGCCCAATGCACCACAGTGGCTCTCATTTAGACCATGTTGGGACAAATCTATCTCCACTTCCAACATCTCAAGGAATTTGGACCTATTATAGTGACCATCAACAAATTTACATTGATATTCATATGTAGCCATTCTACACATCACAGCTTATCTGTAGACCCAAGCCCAAGAACAGCTGAATCTCGTTCAAGAGAATGACCATTTTATCACTACTAACCAACAGCTGACTCTCTCTAATACTACAAGGTTCATGTACAGACTCAAGCCTCACATATAATAAGGCCAATTCAACATACAAATACTGGAAAAATATTTGACACAGCCCAGCCAAGACTTCAACCAAGAATAATTGGCACAGGTAATTCAGAAATACAGAAACTAAAAATGCATGCAGTTCTTTTAAATCATTATTTTGATTCTGGAGTGTGATTTTCATATATTTATTGCTTTCCAAATTTAAAAAATATATTTTATAAAAAAAAAGAAATATATCTGTGTACATAATGTAATTTTACCTGACTAAATTAAGTGTAAAAGTTAATGCAATTTAGATTTGTGAATCAATTTAAATATTCAGATATATATGATATACTGTAAATATAGAGTAAAATTTATTAACTTAAATAAAATGACTTAACAAAAGAAAAAACAGGATCTAGTGCAAATATTTGTTCATTATTTTCTTGTCTCAGTAGAATGGAAATTAAAGTTATTTGCTTTGTTTTCCATCTCTCTACCTGTTTTCAAATATTTAAAAATAATTTCATTTAAATTAAATATTATTCTTTACGTATATGCAGAGGTGCTGTAACTCCCACCAACCAGTAAGCACCATTGAATTTAATTCCGTATTCTGAAGTTATATCCAAAGGTGTTGTAACTCTCCCTGCTCCCCAGTCATTGAGCCCTAGTTCCTGAGCACTGAGGATAGTATTTTTATTGCAACTTCATAAATTCTATGGTGATGCAGTTATAACTGTCACAGTCAGCTGAGCGCCATGACCCATGGGTCCCTTGTTTTTACAATTTAAATGACGAAGTGCAAACAAATGTGATCATATGCTACATATTTCATATTTATAAGAGTGATAACAGAGAATTAGTGGTTCCTTGAAAGAAACCTGTAATTATGAGTTTGTAAGGTGAAACCATTCTTTTCAGACCTCAGTTTTATTATGACCACTCTACAATGAAACACCCCTTCAAGGTATGTAATTAGGCCCTGTTTAGGAACCATAGTTAGGCTTGGCTATAGTGATTGGATCTTTTTCTTTCATCCTTCTTGCCAGTGGTCTTTTGGCTGGCATTTTAGCATGGCACAAATTATAACACTAAGATTAGGAATATTCATACATAATATTGTAACGAGCCCTGGGAAACTGGTTTTGCAAATCTGGATTTAGGTCAGACTGACCTATATTATGTCAACTATATGAAACATGAGTGTATAAGGCTTTTGAACAAGGTTTTACCTTAAAATCATCTACTCATATGTCTCTGCCAACATGCAAAATATGAAGAAAATTCACCCAGCCAGCTCTTTTGAAATGTCACTGAAACTGTAAAAGATTTGACATTTTATTGCTATAATCAGTCTAGTTTTGTGTTAAGAATCATACAAAGACACCTAGTTTTCAATTACTAATGCATGGATTGACTTGAAAGTTGCTGTGCATACAAATCTGGATAACTGAAGAAGACTAGCCTTGCCACCTGTAATTTTGAATCAGTGTAGTCAGTGTCCATTATTTAGAGGTTACACTCTCCAAATCCTGTTTTGAAATGTTAAAATGCCTTTTTTGAAAAATTAGTATTACATTTTATACACTGTTAGTAGTTAATTGAAATCCAGAAGTGAATTAATGGTTAATTATATGATAGAAAAGCTTTCATAACCTGACTTTTAGGTAAACTTTTTATAATAAAATTTGAAGGCCCAATAAAATGTAAATTATCTGTAATTATCTTAAAGCTGATTATCTTAATTACGTTCATAATGTTTATTTTTAATCTCATCTGTTACTCATCAGACCAGTTTATAAGTAGACAGCTAATTATGAGCTAATTATTATTTAGATCTGATTGACTGAATCAGTTTAAACAAAAGCTGTCATTTTTTTTCCTAACTAGCTGGATATCAAGAATTTGATGTCAACATCTGAAGCTTTGAATATAATATCAGGTAAACAAATTATATATAGGATGAAAGTGAAACTGTATTGTTAACTTAAGTAAATGAGGCTTTCAACTGAATTGTAGCTAAATGTCACCTTGTAAAAGAGAGAAAGAAAAAAGTCACAGGAAATAAAGTCCTTATCAATAGCTTCCAAAACAGTCCAAGAGTTAACTGGGAAGAATTTTACTTTTGAATATTTCATTGAATTTTTGAGAAGGGAAATTGTAAATGTGTTTTAGACCATGGCTTCTCAAGTAATTTTAAATTTGTATTTTGCTTAAGTATTCAGTTTTATTCAAATTTTCAAAACTTTGCAAAATATAAAGTCCTATGGATGAATAAGATTAGTCATATTTTTAAATCATTTGTGATTTTTTGCCCTACACAAAGCTTGGGCTTCCCATTTTCTACCCACATATGTGACTCATTTAGTGAATAATATCCTACCCTGAGATTTGACTTTATTTCCTGAGACTTATATCCTGCGACTTGTGTCCTGGTGACCTTAATTTTAATGTGGATGATGTTAAATGACAGAACATCTGGTTCTCTCTGTGTGTCAGATTTCTGAGTGTAATGTATATATTTATCATAAGACATGTGGACATATATTACATAAAAATATTCCTATAATTTAAACATTATAATTGTGAAAGTAGTTACTTGTCTGGTTTTATTCAATGAGTAGATTTCATTATTGTTTTGAAATTATCTTGCAGACACTTCTTGTGCATTTGAGAATTGATCTAGAGAAATGAGAGGTCAGGCAACACCTACAGCATAGTTGTTTTATGGAATAGTGGCCCATATTTTTCACAGAAATTTGTTCTTGTGAATGAGCAGTTATTCCTTGGTATTGATCTGTGAAATGCTGCTGTTGTCCTAGGAAATAAAAAACATATATTAACAATGTAAAATTTTCCTTTCATTATCAGATTGATAAATCTTTGTGTTGTTCATGTTCACCATTTCAAGAATTGTCACACATTTCTAACCCTACATACAATATGACAAAATTTCACAGATTCTTTAAAATAGATGGAAACTAACTACAACGGCTCAGATTCCATTGAACAGTAGTTTTGGTGTGGCCTTACAGACAGCAGGTACAGGTCTTCACTCTGTGTAATGGTTCTGTGTTCTGGCAGGTGGTGGTCCTCCTAAACAACATGAAGACTGTCTGCTGATCCTGAAGGCTGCCCTGAGCACCTGTGAACAGCTGCCTGAGCAGTTAGAGAAGCAGCTCACCTGCAAGGAGAACTGGACCTCATTATCTCTACATAGACTACAGCTCCTCAGGCAAGTAACTAAATCTTGTCTGTTTGCAGGGATGGCTGTTGGGAGAATCCTGGGGTTGGTGGAATGGGGGGAGGGGAGGGGGTATCCTCTTTGGTTTTGTGTTTGGCTGTTAATCTTCATTGCCCAAAAATTACGCAACAGTTGACACAAGATTTAATAAATTTGAGAATCTGGGTTAAAGGTCTGAGGTTAAATGGTTGAGGAGGAACTTAATATTATATAGTCCTACCTTGTATACTGGAAATAAGCTCCAAGATAAAACATGTTTGTTGGATCCTGTCCCACAAATGTTAGTAAATTCTCAACTCAGGGGCTTACATTGTACATAGCTTTAGCTTTCCTAGAGCTTGGTCTGGAACTCCAGCAGATTTACAATCACTCTTTGTCACATGATCCCTGTGGTCATGTGACAACACCTGAGTCATTGAATGGCACATTATACTGCTGATGATGATCGTGAGAAATGGTTGAAAGCTACAGAGTTGTACAATGTAAGCCTCTGACTTGAGAGTTTTACTAACCTTTAAGCTCAGAGTTGTTAGTTACAGGTCCAGACATACAAACATACATGCATACATATATACATACATATACAGAATTGCAATACCCCTGCCCTCCCATTTAAGAATGAGGGTAATAAATTAAAAATAAAGGTAACACAGCTATTTACAACCATGAAAAACAGTCCTACCTGTTCATTACCCCTTCATACACAAAACATTTTTAAAACGATTTGGGCAACTTAAGTAGTTTGACCAAATCAGTTTGAATCTATTTGGTGTGTTCACATGGGCACAAGGCCAAAGTAAATGGGGGTGTAACTGACAGCCTTTCCTATGAGGGAAATGCCGAAAACAAAGAATTTGGGTATCTCAATACTGGGTTTATTCTAGAGCTTTCTCATTACGCTTTAGCAAAGCATGTAAAATTATTCACATTCAAAACAAACGTTTTCAAACCATTTTGTATTTGCCATGTGAAAGAGGTAGATGTGTGATGGAAAATTTTATTCCATAACCTCATGAAAGTTCCAGTCTGTTTATTTCATCTCTACATGTTAACACACCCTTGCAAGTTGACTTGAATCATCAAATCTTAAACATAAATAACTCATGTATCCTATCAGCTCTGTTTTCAGACTAGTCAATTCTTACTTGTTTATATGATATTTTTTCCAGATTTTTAACTTTGATAAAAATGGGCATTGAAAAGGAAAAGGAAGAAAAGGTATTATTTTTTTGTACAATTTTCTTTCTTACTCCATTTTGATGATATAAAAATAAATAAAATCAAAATGTCAAGGAATTTTTGTTTTCTTTTAACAATCTAATTTCAAGACATAGAGGAACTGATTACACAATACACAGCTGTATCAGAAAAAATATGATATCACTGTTTGACTTTTTTCATCTTAGCACTCTCTGAACTCTATAAATTGTATTTTTTATGACTTTATAAAAGAAGAACCACTTATATTAGATTTTCTCACCAGGTTGGATACCAGCCTCAAGTTGAAGAGTTACATTTTGCAATTCTTCGTCAGCACATGGTCGAGGTTCTGAAAACTGTGAATTTCAGTGAGGACTTCAATGACCAAGGTCAGTGCACATGCACTTTACACCCTGTATAAACTTGATATAGCAGGTACTTGTGGACCCGACTTCCAGGTAAACTTTTTAGCGAACCTGTGAGCTTATGCGATGGTGCGGCGTTGTCCGTTGTGCGTCGTCTGTCGTGCGTCGTCTGTACGTTAACCATAGGTATCTCAAAAATGGCACAAGCTAGTATCAGCAAAGTTTTTGCAAATAATCAGTCATCTGAAAAACGTTATCCAATTTTGTTTATTTTTTTCTAACTGCATTTTCTTAGATTTTATAGGGAAAAAGCTAAAAAAGCTTTAAAAATCTTCCTCTCCGAACTGTCCAGCCAAATTGTCCAATATTTCACAGAAATGATCCCTGGAACAATCTTTCTTGAGTTTGTCTGAATGGTTCAAGTTTGGAGATTTTTGGCCAAGTTACAGGAGGTTGAACTAAGTCATCTGTCCAAAAAAGCACACTAAAATTAAAATCTCAGAAACGGCTAGAGCTATAATCACTAAATTTATTACCAATGTTTGTCACATATGACATATCTGAAATTGAGGTATTGGTGGTGCCTCCTACATTGATATGTTTTTTACAAGCTAAAATGTAATTTTAAACTCTTCTAGCTTATACACTGATTTATGATGAAACTGTTAAGCTGATTGGTTTAAACTTTACAAGAATTATTCTATGGTAGGGTTCTGTCAGTTTTATAAGAATAGATTTGGTAAATACAGTTTAAAAAAAACATTGTAGCCAATTGAAAAAGGCTTTGTGTATTTGAAAACAGATTTGACAACATGCTGACTTTCAGCAGCCAAGTCAAGAGGTCACTCAGTACAAACAGGTGGGGTCCAGACATCACCATGGCAACTGACCTTGCTCTGGCGGGTGTCTAGACAATGTGTCTAGACTTCTAGACACAGCGTCTAGATGTCTAGACACAATGTCTAGATGCAGAATTCCCAGATTATTGGAACTATATCTTTTAACTGTTTGAAAAAACTTGGTTTGCAAGTTAAGCGAATCAGGTTTATCATCAGGTCACATGTGAACTGCTGTGCCCTCATTTTTGGTTGACCTCTGACCTTTCCTCGCTGCCCAGCATCACTTTGTGCGTCTGTTTCCACACATAAACCCACATATCTCGGGAACTGTTTATCCGATCAGGCTAAAAATTTTGCACAAATGTAGCCCTTTGATAGCTTTATAACATACACTAAAAACGGTGGCGCCACCTGCAACCATTTTGCACAGCGTCCATCTGTTCATCTGCCTTGGGATAAAATCACTCATATCTCAGCAGTGGTTTGACTTTTCCACCTGAAATTTTGCAGGTTTATACATCCTGGACAGCTTTCTCGATTTTATGACAGGTGGCGCCACCTACATTCACGTTTACTCTGCAGACATCCAAGCTCATATCTCAGGAACCGTTTGACCGATTGGGTCAAAATTTTGCATGTGTATAGACCTCACATAGCTCTTCATCATAGGCAAAACTGGTGGCGCCACCTGCAACCATTTATGCACAGCATCCATCTGTTCACCTGCCTTTGGGATAAAATTACTCATATCTCAGCAGTGGTTTGACTTTTCCACCTGAAATTTTGCAGGTGTATACATCCTGGACAGCTCTCTTGATTTTATGACAGGTGGTGCCACCTACATTCAGGTTTACTCTGCAGACATCCAAGCTCATATCTCGGGAACCGTTTGACCGATTAGGCCAAAATTTTGCATGTGTATAGATCTCACATAGCTCTTCATCATAGGCAATACTGGTGGTGCCACCTGCAACCACTTATGCACAGCGTCCATCTGTTCATCTGCCTTGGGATAAAATCACTCATATCTCAGAAGTGGTTTGACTTATCCACCTAAAATTTTGCAGGTTTATACATCCTAGACAATTTTCTCGATTTTATGACAGGTTGCACCACCTACATTTACATTTACTCTGCAGACATCCATGCTAATATGCAACACACCTCACTCTATTCCCTTTGCCACTTAATCCATGCCTCACTTCACCCGTCCCACTCTGATTTCTGTGGATACACATAGTCGTTTGTCGACTACCCATATTCTATTTTTAAAAGACCTAGTCTGAAACTTGCAGGTCTGAAAAGTCCATTTTGCTGAAATCATAATGACTAAGGTAGATATGCAGGACTTAAGAGGATCAATATCAAATCTTAAAAATAAACCACCATTCATACTCCCAAACTTTGCACAGGTTCGCATTAGGCCTGTAGGCCTTGTATTAATTGTTATCAATAATCAGACTGTGTTTCTTTACTCCAATAAGTTCCAATTAACCCAAATATGCTGTTATCTACTTGTGATGTGCCAATTAGTTTATAATATTGATGATTGGTTGTATCCTTTTATGATCAGTAAAATTGGACAGAAGATCAGATACTCAGATTGCTGTTAATACATTATATTTCACTAGATTTATCATGAAAATATTTAGATATTTATAGATAAACATGTTTATAAGAGAAATATTCACCAGCAGTCAGGGAAAATATTTTTCAAAGGTCAGGGAAAAGTCAGGGTATTTCATAAAAATCAGGACATTCTTTGGTAATTAGGGCAGTCTAGGAAAAGGCTGGGGATTTTTTAATACTTTGGCGATCACAGTTGATTATCTGATTGATAGGGTTTGGCCTCACTGATAAAATGTGGTGTGTTTGAAGATTTAACCAAGAATAAGGTTTGGGGATATTTTGGTTTACTGTGGCCACACCTACCCAACTTAAATACATGGCAGGGGAATATTTGTGCCTCTAGGCCATTTGTTTCTCTGATAAAGTTTTGAATGGGATTAGCTGTAAAATGACCTTTTTGAGACCTAATTCAAAATTTGTGTGTTGGTTTATCCTTTAAAAAGAACTGAAATTCAGGGAATAGTCAGGGAAAAGTCAGGGATTTTTTAAATTTTGCTGCTTGCAACCATGACTCTTCTTAGAAGACAGTAATTGAGAAATTTTTGTAATACTGAGTTTTAAGTTATGGCATTCATTAACTGTGAGGTTTGTGACATTTATGGTATTTTAGAACAGTGGATATACAATGCAGCCAAGACATTAGCCAGTTCTTCAAACCCTGAAGCTTTCAGCAATGCAGCATCAGCCTTGAAGCCAGAGAAGTGTGCCATCTGTAACCAGGGTAGGTATGACAGGGCTAGTCTGTCTCCAAGATTATAGCTTTCCAAGTATTTAAGTTGCAGGATTTCAGATTTTGTTGCCATCACTGTTTACATATAAAATGTATAAAAATAACAATTTGTATAAAGAGTAAAATATTGTATCAGAAACTGAACAAGCCATGTACATATGTGGCATAAGCCATATATTGTTCAAAGTAATAACCTTATAGTATGTATGTAGACAATAAACAAACAAGCATAACTGGTATACCAGTTATTGATTATTGTTTTGTTTTTTATTTTCAGAAATTCTCGTTACAAATTATTTAAGAGGAACTTGTGGAAATGGACATTGCTTTGGTGAGTATACTGTAAAGTGCGAATAAGAATAATTGCAAAACAGCAAAATGATTTTTATTAATTCCAGTACATAATGGTAAATACATAGGAAGTTGAATTGCTCTTTTCACCTTTACATAAACATTTTTTTACCTAACTTTGATGAGTGGTTATTCTAAGGATTTAGGTGTGTCTTCACTGGTCAGGTCACATTCCTGAAGATAAAACCAGTTGTATTGGTATTTAAATGCACATTGCATAGTTGTTTTAGAAAATTTGAAATAACCCACCAGTTTTTCTGTGAATTCTCATATGATTATCCAATAATTCCTTAGGGGCAGACCAGGGGTAAAAAAAGGTTAGAGCAGTTACTTCACAAATGAAACTGAACACATCATTTAAAGTTCTTATTAATGAAACTATATGAAACTAAATACATTAAAGATCTTATAAACAAGAAGTTTGATGGTATAATAATAATGATGATCATGACAGAATATGATTACAAATTATACAGCTCTGATCTTTGTTATGAACACTCTAATGAGACTGCATCAGTTTGGGTCTAGGCCATACTGCAGAAATAATACCGTATAAAACACTCACAAAGCCCCAGGTGGTCTGTGATTACATCATTGTGCCATAATGCCTAATTACCTAAGTGTTGCATGTTGAGACTAATTATACATTTGTTATTTTCTCCAATTTACAGACAGGTGCTGTCAGACCTTACAAGTATGTAGCAGGTTTCCATACAGAAGATGTCCGACCTGTAAAGTGCTTGCAGTGTCATACGCACCACAAGGTAAACAGTTATCCGTTTAAATTTTAAGTCAAATGATTTCTCTTTGACTTTACATTTAATTAAAAAATATACCTCTGATCCTTAACATCAAACTAACTGATATAAAATCTAAATATATGGGAAAAAATTGGTACTAAATGGTAATTGGCATTTTAAACAGGCCTGGATTATTATGCAATGTGGTGTTCTTCTCTCTCTTGATATCATTATTTATCTTTATTAATTTCACTTGCATATTATGCATTCTTGCATTGGGACAGGTCCATGTGACTTCATCCATGACATGTTTTAAGCAGGCCTAGTTTGAGCTAGATAAGCTGGCATAGTTTCTGCCAAGTAATGTTGCAGTAGACCTATGCGAAACAGTGCCAACGAACTCAGAATTTCTAGGACAATATTGAAAAGGAACCCCCTTTGGACACACTCCAACACATGACAATGTATTTAGGAATGTCAAGGGAATATTCAGTAAATGATTGAGGTTGTAAAGTTTTGAGGATGCCTTTTCAGTAATACCGCCTGCTTACCATGAGGATGTCTTTTCAGTAATACCATCTGTTCACCATATGATAGCATGATAGACCTGTGTAAGTGAGTGGTGACATATCCTGATTTACTTTTGATTTTAGACTCCAGGTTATTACAGAGAATGCTGAGCATCCCCTGTACATTATGTGGAGACACCCTGGTGTGACCTGCAAAAGAAAACAGAAGAAGAGGACCAACAGGCTGCCAGTGTTCATATAAAAGTAATACTGGGGGAAAATAATAAAAACAGCTCAGCAGTATACAGGATTCCTTGCTGTTGCAAGATCCTTATCCGTAGGTTACCCTTTGCTACAGAAGTCATAATATGTAAGATCCTGTATATATAAGACCTGTTAAACCTGTGGCGAAACTATCCCTGAGATCTCAGTACGCAGGACCTTGCAACGTAGCAGACCTCGTGATAAGCAAGATCTTTTAATTATGCATAGATCGCAGTATTCAAGATCCTGTACTGTTGCAGAGGTTCTAATAAGCTGAAGTCTTTACTGTTGCCAGAATTCTAATATGCAGGAACCTGTACTATTGCAGAGATCCCAGTAAGCAAGATCTGTTCTGGTGCAGGCATCTTGATGTATGAATCCTTATTCGGAGGTCCCCCGTGGTCTGAAGGATCCGCAGGTGGGACTTAATTGGCAGTTTATGTTTCAATATTATGAACTAAGTTCAGCGACTCATGTCAAAATATTGTTTCTGCCATGCTTGATATTTGATGTAAATGTGATGGTGAGTAAAGTTAAAATAAAAAAATATATTCATATTAAATATCAAAAGAATAAATTTAAATACCTATAAGTTGTTGGTACTTTCGTTCTTCATTGGGGCTGAATTTGATAAGTGTTGAATACCAAGTTTTTTTTATCTTTAGATAAAAGTTATGACAAATTTGTGCATCCACATCCAAGGATGAGTTGCCGGCAATAATGATGAATTCAATAGGAATAATGAGTGTTGAGTTCATTGTTTTTTAATAAAGGACTGACAGTCGAATGATTACTCTGGAAATCTGGGACAGGGTTAGATATAGTTGTTAAAATAAAATTGAACATATAATTACTTTTAGATAATTATGTAAAAGTTGAACGTGATCTTGTTAATAGATAGGTAAAAAGAAAGTAAGGTTTGCATGAATCACAAATAATAATAATAACAAAGTCTATATTGATCACTGTTATATGAAGATGATTTCTCTGGTTTAAATGCTTTCTCGTCAATTTGATTCTGTCATTCCCTTGATTTTCTTTATAAAGTATAAAGAAAAAGTACAGTTTTATGCTTTTCTTCACCGCTAAATGCACGGGATTACAGGAATTGTAGGACACCATAAAAGCAAGATTTGAAGTAGACCCCCTTCCACTTTTTCGTGTTCTAGAGCCAAAGTTCCGGCATATTTTGCAAGGATTTTTGCTCACGATCTTTGCGAAAATACCCGCTCTCTTGCAAATAAAACAATTGAATAAGCAAAGCCAACACTGTTATAAGGAATCGTTAATGCATTGTTCAAATAAGGGGCATTATGAGGAATACGAGGCCTATGGCGGTGCGGAAATTTAATCTAGAATTTGAACCGCCATTATCTGCAATCTGAGGCAACGCTAGCATAACCAGCAACAAATTTGAAAAAAAAAAAAAAAATGAAACAGTCTGATCGCACTCAAGCTGGACAAATATTGATCAATAGATAGTTTATATGTTTTTCCCTGCAAAAGTTGTGTATTCTGAAGAGGTAAATTCGCCTCCACTTGCGAAATGCGAAATCATGCACACCCTTATCGTTGCATAAGGCCTACTAAGCTTCAATTGTTCAAAATCTCAAAAGAGCACCAGATACTTCTTTCCCTAGTGGGAAACATTCTCTGACTGAAGGTACGGCTCAGTTTTGTCATATACACATGCTTGTATCATGGTCATGCACAAAGGGACATTTAGAAGACGATCCTTGTTGTTAAGTCTACTTTAAACTGTGTACAGGTTTAAACCAAGCTCTTGAATATATCTTAGCTTAAAGTTTTCTGAATATTAAGTCTGCGGTGTTTTTGCAAGAAATTCATACACTTCCACTTTGCAAAACTTCCGAGTATGCACTGCTGGGGTCGAGGTGTCCAGCACACATGCATGTACGTACACTGTCAGGCCGGGCCTCATTACACGAGGCTCACGTACATATCTAAGTTAAACTTAAACTTTCCACAGAAAGGAATGCAATTAATAATATATAAAACAAAAATATATTACGAAACCCGTTTATTCTCGGTAACAAATTCACTTGTGTTTGTTTCAAGCTCGACAATGGTCTCTTTTTCCATTATCGCGAAACCCCTTGCGCGTGACTTTTCTCTCAGGCATTCGTGGCAACATGTCAGAAAAAAGAGAACACATTCCTGTCGAGCTTACTTAAGACCTTGTTTAAGATTACCTAGGGGTAGATGCTTTACTTGAGGGGGGGGGGACTATTGGAACAAAAACTTTTAAAACTTGGATGAAGATAACTAGGGAAATAGAAATGAAAGAGCTGGACCTTAATAATCTTTATTGTAACTGACGGTGGTCGTACTAGACTTTTGGCTAAGCCTCGGTTATGTACGTTTTTTTGTCTAAATATGTGAATGATGCTAAGTGTGCGCACCCTAAGGGGGTCATTTACCCTGGTTGTCCACAAATCCAGAGATATATCAAACTGAAACTATCACATTTATCAAAGAGGCTATCGTAGCACGATGGTGGCATCATGGAATTGGTGGCAGTTGATCTTCATATGGCCTAGAAATGAAATGGTAAGCTGGATGATCAGAGTTGGGACTCTTCACTTGTATAATTCAACGAGGACAGCATCGGGACTAGGAACCGTCGCCGTACACATTTGGTTGAAGGTATTTTACGGCGGCCGTGAAAGAAAACTGGCATGATCAGGGGTTAATAGGTTTATGGTACCCCAATTAAATTAGCGGATAAGTTAAGCTTCCGTCATTCAGCGTTGTTGAATTAGGTTTATGGTCAACTGCAGAGGGCGACTGATGGCTTCGTAATTGCTTTAGCACACTATATTGAAGTGGCCCCTTCTCAAGGATACTTGTGCAAACGTATTAATGTCTCAATATACAATGTATGCAAGTTTTATACGGAAGAGGAATCCCACTGCATGCATAATGCATGTATGGAATGCCACCTTTTCCGATCAACCTCATTTCAACCAGCTTTTGAATCAGTAGCCTGAACGCTCATCCTCCATTTATAGGAATGTAGTCCGTATCTAAGGGGAATTTTATGCAAATTAACAGGAATCTTTGCAAATTACACCAAAACACCCGAAATATGGTGGTTCCC
This sequence comes from Sipunculus nudus, assembly GCA_026874595.1. Classification (NCBI taxonomy): domain Eukaryota; kingdom Metazoa; phylum Annelida; class Sipuncula; order Golfingiida; family Sipunculidae; genus Sipunculus; species Sipunculus nudus. The sequence continues at coordinate 35,806,316 of CM049308.1, read as the reverse complement.
TCGTAGGTCCCCATGCTGACCTACTTCTTGCAAGCTGAAATGACCTTTTCCACTTTTTATTATACTTGACGTGTTCTGGTATGGTATACACAAGGTCCGTCATGCCGTTCATCCGCCCGTTAAATTTAAGTGTTGCCATGATAACTCATCAGTACTTTGATGGACATCCACGAAACTTATCATTACTTTTGACCGATAGATTATCTCGCCCGAGTTCAATTTTAGGCAAATTTGACATATATGATGAGGTTATATAGAGCCTCAGAGGTCACCAGGCGACTTTGTATTATCGCCGATGTCGTTGGTAAAACTCAACAGAAATATTGACTAACATATTACCTCGCCTAATTTTGATTTGTAGTATCGCCGTCCGTCCCTTAACATTTAGTCTCCCCGCGATAACTGAACGGGGATTGGATGGATTTTCATGAAATACACCAGAGCTGCTTACCAACAGATAAAGTAACCGGAATGCAATTACCGGTATATAGGCAAAATCCACGCATATTTAAGGAGGTCAGAATTCCAAGGCTACTCTGTAGTGTCGCCTGAATTACTTACCAGGAATGTGATGCATTTTTATAAAACTCAACAATAAATATAACCAATAAAATATCTCGCCTAAATTGGATTCGCGGCAAAAGTTCTTGCATATTTAATTAGGTTAGAGGTCATACTTTAGTGGTGCGATGATGATTTACCAAAAATCTGTAGGATTATTCATGGAACTCATTTTAAATATTTAAAATAGGGTTTCTCACCTGAATTAAATGCTCAGCCAAAACCGAAGCATATTTAATGAGGTCAGAGATCACAAGACATGCGACAGGCTTATTATGCACACTTGCGGTACTCTTGTTCCTAAATAAATCAGAAAATATTAATTCTTCAATAAATTGCAATTCTTTTGAGCCAGGGAAATTAAATGAGTATGAACTGAATCGAATTACTTCCAACTGTCCTCTTTACAGGACTTTAGATTTCGTCGATCGTAAAATGTTACATACATGATGTAATGCCTGTTATCAAATCTCTCCTGAACGGCAGCAGCTATCAGCACCAACATTTCATAGGAATAATTAACATGTGACTTATTTATAAGATTATAAAACACCGGTTGACCAGTGTTCTGCGAGTAAAAATCATAAACAGTGCCAATGGGAAGTGAAAATTAATTGATTTTCCTGAATGCAAAATTTTGTGATTCCATACATCTCGTAAAATGTATATATTGATCATTTGAAGGGTTTATCTAATGTTAACTGCAGACAGCAACACACATGTAAGTGCTACATTCTATGAGTAAAGATGGTATTTTTCACATTATCCCAGATCAGTCCGATAATATATTACTAAATGCTGTATTCATAATATATTAATGAATCGACGATTCAATTGTCACCAACTTTATTCACAATTTAGCACACTGAAGGTTTGACCCACCTGTCTCTTCCTGCATTTTATTTCCACGACTTACTTTAGCGGAATAGCTCTACCCTTGCCCACATATCCGTAAAATATATGTATTTCCTAGGTTGTATCTGCACGAAATATGAGTAAATGAGATTTCGTCGCAAATAACTGGTCCTTTCATCTAATTATTATTTTAATACCTGTATCGTAAAGTGACCATGCAGTCCTCTAGTATTCTAGGTTAATCTTCCACAAAAGAGGAAGAAAATTCTCAATTAAGATAGCTTATTTGCATGGTTGATCGTTTGTTTCCTGTAAGCAATGGTCATTGTAGTCAAATTGCAGCCTATATACATGAGGATAAAGTAAATCATATCATCACATCCATTATTAATGACGCTAAATCAACGGAGAATAGACATTCGCAACTTAAGGCCCGGAATCAGTATCCCGTGAGTACGTCGTAAGTCCACACGTCATACCACCGACAGCTTCCGTATTTATGTTCATCACACATCACATGGGCCTGGGACGGCTGACGGGCAGGTTTAGGTGGTATCGGCGGTCGTTTCTGCATTCCTGGGAAGTTCTGGTAATAATACCTACAACATCAAAGAACAAAGGATTGTCATTACTTCCCCTGTCCAATTTCAAGGCCCTTCTGACGGAATTTTGTGTTTACACCTAATTATCTCAATCTATCAATAGATGGAGATATTTGTTTTTTTCCGGTTCTTCTTCCTCTTTTTGTTAGTATTACTATTATGCCACTCGTTTTATCCGATTTCAGTTAACAAGGATACTTCACATTTACCAGTATACGTTTTGAATTAGAATCAGCATTCTCCAGGATTTGCATTTCCCTTGGGCGCGAACTTTATACCTCTAGGAAAAGACTTTTTTTTAACTATATATATGTATACGTAAAAGTGCAGTGCTAAGTTTGATCATGATATATTCATATTTTTAATAATATGCAAATGACGTAAACGTGACGTCACCATTTTTATCTCATCTGTGAGAACTCGAGAAGGAATGATTAATTTCATTTCTGTTTTACAGAATAATAGTTCCTTCCAGGCTATTGTAGATGGATAAACATTTAGGTCACTGGGAATACCAGACAGTGGAAAATTCAATTAGGGGGCAAAGTTTGAGATCAGTTATGAGAATTCTATTGATTTACAGGGATAATAAATTTAATGGGAAAACTCAGGCTTCAGCAGTTATAAACGCCCCGGTCATTCAAAATCAATAGAAAACGCGGAGAAGGTTCAAATACGATGAAGGTATATTTAGCTAAAATAGTTTCTTTCTTCAGTGTAAAATAGTTACTATCTTCTTGGTTGGGTTGTTACAAAGCATCAAAGAATCGAAGCATTGAATTGCAAGCCCTCGATTAAATTGAAACCGATTATTTACATTGGAAACCATTAATTATTATCATTTTTTTGCATGTACCATCCCAGAGTGTTCTGTAAGCTGTCAAATTTGACGAAGCGGTTTATCGTGTATGTGCCCTAAATCTGATTTAAAAGTTCGCCGGTGGACCATGCACTGTCACCACGTCACTTGATAGAATTATATATGGCTGCGACAGAGGGAGAGCTACATTTCCTTTTATATGCCGAAATTTACTAACATCCATTTTGGTTAAAATGCTTTTTTTTTTGTCTGAAATTTACTACTTAAGTAAGAATAGAATCGAGAATTGATTGGAAGTTAAAGAATCGATTTTTGAATCCATTCCAAATGTCCTCATAATCCACAGGCCTACTTCGTGTCATAAAGAGAAGTGTTAGATATGAGAACTCAGGATATCTTCTTTCAATATGTAATGTCCCGCCAACTAAAAATATTTTTATATAAAATATAAAATTTCCTCGATCTTCCTAAGAAGTCTTAGTTTTTTTCATCATTTCGTCTTTCTGCCGTTGTCAGTTTGTTTATCGCTCTTCATTCATCTGCGTTACCAGATGATTTTAATTGTTTTATTTTCGTTAATTTAGATTACATATCTTTGAATATCTATCTCTATATCCTGCAACCTGTATTTTATCAACTTTTCTTGTCATGTTCATCATTATTAATATTGATTGTAGTTGATCCTGGCACAGGGCCCCTGGTTATAACAGGATTCATCTGGTACCGGCTATCCTGAACAATGAAATAATAATAATAATAATAATAATAATAATAATAAAGTTACTTACCACCGCTGAAGTATATACTTGTGTCCCTTGAGGACGGGTTCAGCCGCATGTTTTGATCGGGGATCACATTCTCCGCTGGACCGCATGTTGTTCCACACTAGGGCACGTCCTTTCTTCGGCTTCACAGATATCCCAAGATCTGCCACATACGTTACATATTACATAAATTAATCATTGGCTATGATCTAGTTATTCTGTATAATCTAATATCAGTATTTCAGGGAGACTTTACCATCTGACCCTGTGTAAATCTGGGTATATATCTCTCAACACTAAAAGTCTAAAAGGGCACATTTTGCACTCGACCGCTCTAATCAAAGGTTTCTGCAGCCTGTATATACGGGATGTTTAGCTGTTAGGTAAGAGATAAAGATTAATAGCTATTGAGCTATAGATTCTGACGGATGTCACCTCGGGTAAACCAATTTATATTTTATGTTTGTTGTTGTTAATCTGAAATTTGCCGATTCCTGGATCACTGACACACTTGTGCCACAGACTCGCTGTTTTTTACGTTTTATCTGAACGCTGAGAACTCTTCCTCACAGATAATCCTATTTACTACAACTTTCTGTTCCATGCACTGTTCTCACGATCTACGGACATGTGTATAGTTTCAGTAAGTTAATTTTAATATCTTTAGTATTGTATCTAATTTGTTCTCCATTTGTAACCTACCTGGGAAGTAGGTTTGTCCTCCCTTGTCTACGTCATCCAGGTAGACTAGCACCGTCCCGTACCTGTCCTCTTTACCCCGTGAACCGTCAGATGCACAGTCCGTGTGCAGTTTGTAACCTACACGTGAAGAATACATACTTTAGCAAGCCTGGGTCTTCGATTCAATTCGATTATCAATTATTGTATTTCGATTCGATTCTCTATTCGATTACTGCAAACAATCATAAAACTTGAGGTATGTCACTTAGAAGTTTTCTTCCCAGATGGTGCTAAGATGAACATTAAAATGTTCCTAAGCGTGTTTGATTACCAAACGATCCTATGCATTAATGCTCTAACATCTGATATAGTATATAGTATATAAGATGGCTTTCTTTGTTCAGCAGTAATGCCTGTTTACCACATCATGTATGATGTTTATATAGAAATAAAATGTTGAAATAAGAAAATACGGTTCAAAGTTGCTGCTTATGTCAATCATGCATTCAGTTTAAGGAAACTAACACTAAATCTGTTGTAATACAACCTTAATATTTCAGCGTCCAGAATACCACGTAAATATATATTGTATGAATTTCTAGATTCATAATAATTCGTATTTTTCCATATTATTAAGGTTTATTTTATTTATATTTTTTTTTCTATTTTATTTATTTATTTTTTGCGTTCACATTTCTTTATTCCCTTCAATTATTTTTTAATTTTTACTAGTTTGATTATTATACTTTTTTATTTTTATTGTTTAATCTCTAGTATTATATACATGTAATTGAATGTTTTGGTTATATCACATTTTTACCTTGCATGTATATGTTGGAACTTTGTTTTCCTTAATAAACTTTGTTCCTGTTCTATCATGTTATCAGCATGCTGACTGTATAACATACTGACCGACATTGGGTAGGTAGGAGACCACCCTGAATGCACCACCGTTGTGTTCATGGAAGCCGACTACGTCAGCTATTCTCTTGCTGAGCTGTATGGAGAACTTGCTCTCGCCCAGGTAGAACCCTGTACCATAGCTCCAGCGGAGTCCCCAGTCCAGGAGCTGACTGGACAGACTGCTGTTCACACACAGAGTACCTGTTACAACACACACGTCATTAATACACGTCACGTACAAGGTGTAAGATAATATTAAATTAAATTAAATCATGGAAGCATAAATTAAATTCATTTACGACCGCGTGGTGCAAAACTTCGTAGAGAAACGATTCTCTTATATAGTCAAATAGAATTACACGATATTGATTCACGCCAGAAGTTATATGTTTATTTTTTATTTGTTAATGTAGGGGTATGTTCAATGATTTATCTCCTTTTGACGCAGACGACTGGATGACCAAACTCCTTTATATTTGTTTCCTTTTTAATGCTTAGGAAAGAGAGACTTCGAACAGCTTGTTTTAACAAAAGTGTTAACCATTTGAATATATAATTATAACTTTAAAATACTAGAAAGGTAATTCTAACTTTTAACTCCAATGTCTTTTCAATCTGCTGATAATTCAATGCATTTAGACCTCTCGTGTACATCTTTGGTTCCACATGTAGGCCTATACGTACCGGGCGTTAGGATCTTTGGTGATATCCAGAAATTTTTTCCAAGTCTTTTCACGTGATGATCCATGGTAGCAAGGTCAGCGAAACAGATGATGGGGTCATGATGGGACATGTCCCGGATGTGCTGATCATGAATATATCGTAATACGTCACATTCTGCTGATGAAAGCAAGTCGTCCACGATATATGCCCTGAAAGAACACACAGATCACTTACACAGAGCATTTCTCCGCAAACTCAAGCTGGAGACTGCAGTGCTAGAGTAGGATTACTAGGCTACTAGCTAGGTCACCTCAGACGCTGGTGAACGAAGAAGGCCCTTATATGGTTATGCCCACCTGAACCATATAATACGAAATGGCTGTTATGCTGAACAGCCTATACATGGCTTGTTAACATTGCTGTTTGACAGACTGTCGCATGGAATATAACAAAGAGTTTCGGCTAGTATCTGCCAGTGGACCGGGTTGTGAGACAAATTTAACTCGAATACACGAACGTTAACGTTATGCATGTGCACATACTGTCTGGGTCGACCTAGGATATCCAAAACGCATTAGCATGCAAGCTGGTATAATTGATACGGCAGTACTGTGTGCATTAATTGTATACCCAGACTAACGGTCGTATTCACTATGGATTCAACAGCAATTTGCCTACATCGCAGGAACGGACAATCTTGCGAGCGAGATATCGCGAAGAATGTTTGATGGAAAGTTATTATTAAACCCCCAAAGTGCATAGCCATGATTGACATGAGGAGCTGGTATAGTTATCTCCCCATCACTTCCACTTTTTGTCACTCAGATTTTGCTTTTAGGCCTACATTAGATGATATGGTTTGAGGTGACCTTAACCTTGAAAAGTTCCAAGATTCTGGATAAGTTTTATCTTCATTCATTTTTATCATTTTTGCTCATTTTACCTCCAACACCCTCACTTAACAACATGAGCAATATCACTAAAACATTAAGCATAGTTTTGCAGCTAGAATAGGGTAGAAAAGAGATTTACTGCAAAGCTGAAAGTCATTTCACAAACCTGACACTGGAATTGTTCACTTTTTTGCTGTACTTGAGTGCAAGGGGAACAATGTCCCTGTCTTCAAGCCTCAGAGGTTTAGGTTTAAAGGAGGAGAGCATGTTGTAGGGATAGTCCCGGTCATCCACGGGGTCGTTGATCTTCGCCGGCGTACTGGGTATCCAGTCAACATCGTGTCGCAGCCACTCCAATTCACCAGACCACACACTGGTATTTTTATTTATTTGGTCGTCAAAAAAGCGTTTCTTTTGTTCATCTGGCCGTGAGTAGACATGGTAATAACACACGTAGGACAAAAATACGAGAATCATCGGAAACCAGACTGAAAACGGCAAATCGTAATGTGATCGTCTGCTCGTGACGTCACCGCGCCTTTTGTCGTCTGCTGAGCTGTTTTGGTGAGCTGAAGATTGTCCTTTTCTTCTTTTGGTTCCCGCCATGGCGTTAGAATAGTTTGTAGCATTAAGGTCATTATCCAGAAGTGTTTGAGTATTAAATCAGTCCGGCCTTCCTTGCTACGTTGTTAGGCATACTTACGGTTAGGCAATTAATATTTCTCCAGAGTTAAAAAAAACATGAACTGTCTCGCTGCTTGTAAAATATGCACACGACAGTGAATTGTGAGAAAGTATTGAACGCTGGAAGTGTCACCTGGAATATTGGAGTAAACACTTTCTTGGTTGCAGTGAGTCAGTGTCACTATGAAAAATATATAGCTCTCATGTTGATAGCTGTACATCTAATTGCATATAATGCAAACATAAGTGATTACCGTATACTTGTATCGTAATGGCTTGGTATACAAAACGCCCCGTTCTGCAAGTTGTGAGTAGCTACTTGGTGGCACGGTCACACATGAAATCGGCCGCTATGAAGAGCGCTTCACTGATAACGAAATCATATAGCTCCGTGCATGCACAGATCTGCTGGCTGAGAATTCCTGACAGGTCCTCTAATTGCCTGCGACTCGTTACAGTTGTGTGTCAATAATACCCCTTTTATCGCGGTGGGCCTAAGGGCTTATTCCGGTATGTTGTGCTTTACTGTCTTTATTTATGTATATATATTCACATGGAACACAGGGCGGCCTTTTGAGTGTATTATCTATCATGTTGTACCAGATCGATCACTCGCTGACTGACGGAGGACATGTATGAGGGAAACATGTCGCATACGTGCAGTCAAAGCATTTTACACAGGTGTCCAGTTCAGCCGGGTAACCATACATATCTATCAGCTGAAAGTATGCTACAGTTATCATTTTTATTCTGTGCACCAGAGCGTGGACTCGAGGGCGTAGCCAAGGGGGGGTGCCGCAGGGGGCTATGCCCCCCCCCGCCCCCCGGTCGCATCCAGCCGTCCTTTCGGAATTTCACTTAATCTAATTAAAATATATATATATATATATATATATATATATATATATATATATATATATATATATATATATATATATATATATATATATATGCCTTAAATCAGTGGCAGTTATATTATACTATTAGTGACGTTCCCAGAGGGGGCGCCTTCGGCGCGCGGCCCCCCGTTGAGCTGCAAAATCTCTCATTTTATCTAATTTCCGATTTTCGGGATTAATATTCGTTTTTCATATTTCTTATTATTAATAGGCTATTAGACTTTATTTAAGTTATCTGCAGTTACAATTACCTTCAAATTTATTAGTTGAGTATAAGGATATTTATGATCAGGTGCAGAACAACTGCAGATCGATCGAGCACTGAGCCCTGGTTAGGGTGGACCGTGAACAATCTTACGGCTCCTCTAGTGATACCGGTACTCAAACTCTCGATCTGTGTTGAGCTCTTAGTAGTCCTGTGTGCTGTCGAGACCACGAAACCCGGTAAAATTTGCAAAATTTAAAATAATAATTCAATTATTTCTCCACGTGCATTACATTTAAAAGATAATATTTTGATATTTACAAGCGTGATTGCGCTTTTGCGCCATTGAATCATAACTACATAACGCAAAGACATTAGGGAACAGTTTTTCAGGAACAGGATATCCTCATTTTTTTGTGAAAATTGCCTCAAAATGTCCTCTTGACATTGTATATTCAAAATTTCCCAATATGTGAGGGGGAAACCCCCTCCCATACCCAGCCCATGTACCTGTAACTAACCTTAATTAAACCATGTTTCATAATTGAAAATAAAAAAAAATATATTTTTTCTTACACAAAAACAATAAAGTATAGTAATAATAATAATGATAATAATAATATTAATAAAAATAAGATATATAAACAACAATATATATACATGCATATAAGCGCCCCTTACCCCCCCCCCCCCGTTTTCGAATTTTTTGATCCGCCACTGATGATGGCCCCCTCCCCTCCCTCAATCCTGGCTACGCCTCTGGTGGACTGATTACATATAACTTATGTTATATGTATTAAATACCACGACCTATTGATCCCCTTGTTGCAAGTGACTCACCTTTTTAACACCATTATGTATAATATAGACCCTGTGTGCCTTATGCATGGGTTATTCATAATATGAACAAACGATCTATCAGTGGCCCGGTAAAACCTTTTACCAAGGCCAGTAAACCAGGAACCTTTTTCAGATGGAACTTTTATAATGAGTGTTGGCAGATTGACCCATACGTGCATGTCCTGATATTTTAAATATTTATATTTGATATTTAGTTTTTAAAGGTTGTTGACGGGTCTGTGCGGATTGGATCCCATTATGATGGGTGGCACTCCGAAATCATATTTTAGCACACGCAAAAAAAAATATTTGGTTTAAACACCTTGGTTATCAGACGGCCTATATACTCGTAAGACCTGTTCCATGGGTATGAACATTCGCGAAATTATATTAAATAATATATTATACAATATATAGACTTCAGCGAAGCCGGGTCATCGATGTTAAAGGTGTAATGCATGGTTTTCTTTACTTTAATCATTTTATTTATTATAAATTATGTGGTTTCTTGTCTAAAGCCGGACCCGAACACAGTGTGACTGTCCGTCATAACCGACTTTACCGAAGAATATATATATATATATATATATATATATATATATATATATATATATATATATATATATATATATATATATAATATTTGTACGTGCATAGGGCGTAGTTTTTCATTTCCTTGATGTCTTTTTCACTTGCATTGTTAAACAACGGGGGACCATGTATGTACGCACTGTCTTCGTGTCTGGGCGTGTCCGGACGTGAAGCTTATATGTGCTCATGCATCATATGGTTCAATACCATAATAAAACTAATATAAGCAAGCTCAAACACAAAGATTAGCACACTGTGATAATGGAATTTTTCTTCATATTGTCATGGTTGTCCTGGAAAGTAATCAGGCTAGATCTTCAATACACACCTATTTTATTCAAGCATTTCTTGGTTTAGTGTTTGAGTCAGTAAATTATATACAGTGTATATCTAAAGGAACATTGTCAATGTATATAAATACCTACATGCATGCGGTGAATTCGCGGTAAAAGTATCAAGTATTCGAGTTTGTTTCTCGGTTTCGCAAAATATTGGTGGTTTCCAAAGTGGTTATCGAGGAATAAGCCTATATAAATCTCTTCATTATAGACAGATATGTAAAAGGTCCGATGGCAGTTATAATACCAGTCTATGCAGGGTTTACAGATAACACTTAAACCAAAGAGTTGTCAAATCTCCAAATTATGAGGACCTAATGCCCCGTAAAATATAATAATAGGGCTATATAATATGTTCTAATACATGTATCACAAAATGCAATAGCACTTGATTTTAATGAATAAAACATTTACCTGAATAAATATGTAGATATTTAGATATAACTACAGAAGGAGAAAGGCGTACGCAGGGAGAGAATGGATGAGTTTGAAATATAGCTACAAATAAAAGTTTATATATATATATATATATATATATATATATATATATATATATATATATATATATATATATATATATATATATATATATATATATAGGGATGAGGGAGGGATACCAAAAAAAACTAGATAATGTGAATGGTGGATGGCTATGACCATAGGATGTCACGGCTAACAAATATATATATATATATATATATATATATATATATATATATATATATGTCTGTAATTTAAAAATTATTTATTTAAAATTTCATTTAAATAATTTAAAAATTATCTTAATTAGATTTATAACAAAGTAAAAACTTGTGCTGTGTAAATGGTAAGGGGGGGGGGGCGCTAATATATACTCCCCAATCTGACGAAGAAAAAGGCCATTCAGTGTGCCCCTGTGTGTTTGCTGCTCCGTATATAGAGCTGAACTGTCAAGCGATTTGACACATAAAAGATACAAAAACATATTCATAGGAGATATGATTATTTATTGACGTATGCTGTCGTACAATGTTGATACATGTATATGCACCGAGGAGAAGTAAGGTATTGTGCATTTATTCGAGAGAAAAGGGAATATTCCCAACAGTACTTGTGAATTGTTCACACAACAAAACGGGACTTATAATCGAGTGATTGATTATATATGATTAGTATGCGACCTGCACACGATTATATATCAAAGTGAAAGTTACTGTGGTGCACATTCTTTCTTACTTCATGCATGCAGATGCAAAAAGAAACATGCACACAGCGAGTGTCGCAGTTGCTATCTGCAAGGTCTACTCTCTATTAATTTTTTTCATTAGTGGTATATATATATAAATTCCGACATCTGCGTTTCAGCCTGTAATCAAAATGTACAGCCCCCATGAGCGGCATGCACGGCAATGCAGAGAGCACAAGTCTACAAGGACATTCTCAAGGTGGGAATCTATCTGCGGAGTGATTCTGAAGGCAATTATAGACCAGGAGTAGAAGCCGGAGGAACGTACGCTATGAGGATGATCCTAATCAGCAAATTATGGTAGTAATACGAGCCAATACCATTTTACGAAATTCCCATGTCCTAATATATGAGATTTGCAATAAATGAATGGAAATTTATTGCATCGGTCGCAGGCACACAAACGTGTAATCATAGACACAGACACATATACTTTAACTTGCATATATATCCTGGGGAAACGCAGTTTGATTTTAACATTAAACAGAATAATTTATACATCTGACTTGAAATTTCGTCACAACTTTTTATCACAGGTAAAAGTCTAATTATTATCAGGGGCAGCTGTACTGGGTCTGATGGTTACCCAGAGAACGGTTTCTCATACATTAAAACTCGTCAGACTGAATGTTTACATTGCTCGAACTCCTTAAAGAGGCAGATTTAGGGGTGGCGCCTAAAAATCTGGAAAATATAACAACAATAAACAGAGGCGGATTATGCGTCATGAACTACCAAGATTGCCCCATTACCGATTGTACTGACATATGTTTCCACAGAATGCGCCATCACCACCCCTTTTTCTCAAATCCTGTATCCGCTCCTGGTTTATCTTTAAAGTATGCAGTATATATACCAGTTTCAGTGTAGGAATGGCGGATACACACATGACCCTATGAGACATAAACATATACACAAGGCAAACCATTAGTGTATGCTGCAGATACTTTCAGCTACGCTAGTCTATCACTGGTTTACGGCAGTCACTTGTTTCTTTTTTTAGTAAATTCATAAATCACTACAACAACAGTGTACCCTTTTTTTCTGAGATTGATATACGTGTACAGTAAACAAAACACATCTGACTGAAGACCTATCTCATGCATGAAGAATGACTGCAATGACTTCTCACAGATTATGTATGTGTATATATATTTATATATATATATATTTATATATATATATATATATATATATATATATATATATATATATATATATATATATACCTAATTACAATAACCCAAATCCTTTCCCAAAGCCCTAAACATGACCTTTAAAACGGCCAAATCTTCAGGTTACATACAACTCTGAAATAATGGTTAACTCTAACATAAAATATGACATCATGTTATATTATGTACAATGATATGAACTCATGTCGAAAATGATATAAACACGATATATAGCATGCAAACATGTTGTAGAACACTTTGGAAATGGATAAAAATAGTATACGACGTACAGGATAGAGATTCCTTTTTAATTATTTACGTTTAGACACATAATTTCAAATTATATTTCCTAACAAAACTATTCTCGGCGCATGGACTTATTATCTCCAATTCACATGTATACCTTGTTAAAGTTCTGTGTGTTTACCACAACACCGACTGCATGACCGTAAGTCAGAACTTGCGCATTAGTGACAACTGCCGGCATGAAGTAACATGAAATAAGAAACACCTGTCCAATCTTTTAAAAATCTTGATTTGTATTGTCGCGCGGTTCTGCCACCAGGTGGCGTGAGCGCTATGTTTATATTTGCACCACCCGGTGCAAGCTTTTTCCACTTGTGTACAGGAGTTCGTAACGGTTTATGAACGAAATGTATTCAGATACAATTTTATTTTAAAGACTATATTTTGTTTAATTATCACACTTGGTATGTGTATAGGTCTCTTTTTAGTATTTTCATTTCTTTGCACTAGGATAGCACCTATGGTTATACACATATTATCCCTAAAGAGAAGTAAACCCTCCCCTTGATATCCTTCCAAAGTATTAGCATTTTGATTGTCAAGGATTTTGATATTAAAGAATTACTGGCGTAGCCTTCTTCGGGAGAAACTACAGGAAAATGAAACATCTTTAAAATTTATGTGTTCTGTGTAATTATATACAAAAGTGTGGCACTATAGCGTATACATTTATGCACTGTTATTAGGGCAAGTAAAAGGTTAATTAAATTAATAAATGTTATTGACTGCTAAGTATCAGATGCGTCTGGGGAGATAGAAGCCTTCGTCTATTCTCCGATTCCTTGTCCCCGTTAGGTCCTTGTTGCCGATTCCCTTTTTTGCCGTACTCATGGTAGTAGGTATCCCCTGGAACCGGAAAGTCCGCGACCTGAAACCACAACAACACCGAAGAGATCATATAACTATCACTTTGCCTCTAGCTGTTGGAACGTTTTATGTGAATGTATCTTGTTATTTGCTTTGTATTTGTCATTTCCCGTTTTTTTGGCTATAACTTATACCTATAACAAATGTAATTGAAACAAAGAAAGAACCATAACTTTTAGGTATATACATCTTCAGATTCAATTTATATCTCGGGACTAGTTGACAGGATGTTACAACAGGACGGTCGATATGAAATTTTAATTATCGCTATATAGAATATATGGGTTACTTAGTAAGCGTGGTATGTTACGGCACGGTAAGGTCCGTTCTATATATAGGCACATGCAATACCGTTTATGCTATACTTACAAGGCGATGAGAAGGGTCCCTAAACTATGGTGCTTACGGCTCATACGAGCGGATCCTTAACCATAAACGAAATGTTTTACATTTATAACGGCGCTACATGGCGCTGACAGCGGATCCGTTCACCACGTTTTTTTTCAATGTTAAGCTACCGGTATTTACACATTCATGTACGCATATCCGGCCACAGGGACAATGACAACGCGTTTTCGATATGCACATTAATCCGACAAAATTTATAATCGGAGGCATAATCGCACGTGTTTTGTTCATCACGATGGACCTCCAGGGTGACGATATGAATCTAGATATAGCCTCTGCCTCAAATTACCATGCCAACAAGATGCATTTCTCATATAACTTATTAAACGTGTTATTCTCGTGTTTTTTTTAATTTTTGGTCGAGGTAACCGTTTTTTTAATGCTTACTTAAAAACTTCTATGTACATATGTACATCTGCAGAGTTTCATTCCGGTTTCGGACTACGTGACAGGGGCTTATACCCGGTTATTCAGGTGTAAACCAGAGGCTGTGTACCATTCCTGCGGGTCCTTAGTGTGTCATCCCATTACAAGGTTTGTGAGTCTCCACATTATGCCTGCAGAGCGCTTTCACTCACCCTGGGTGGGGGTCGCCCGTGAACAATTTCGGCTGAGGTTCGAACTCACGTTCTCCCGGCTTTGAGTCCTGTGCTCTGACCCTGAGCCGCAGAGTTTCTCATGTTACTATCGGCGCTGAGAGCGACCGTTAAATGTGTATTTCTTATGTTACTAACAACCCGACAGCGGCCCGTTAACCATATATTCCTAATGTTACTTACGACGCTGAGAGGTCTTTACTCTCCTCTTTTTTGAGTCGGACCAGGACGACACAGACTAGGACGATGAGGAGGAGAGGGACTGTGACTCCGATGACGATCACCAACACCACAACTGTAGCGTCCCATACTCGTATCTCACAGTACCTGCCTTCATAGCTCACCTCACAGCTGAAGATACAAACACGAACACTATATGCACACTGCGCAAAATTTTACTCGCAACTGCACAACTCTGGCGTTTAGGAATTGTGGGTAACGTAAATTCTTTCCCCACAATGTACCGACGCTTCTAAATACACCAGAGGCCTAAGTATATATGTTGTTAAGACGATATTGTTGTCTTTCTTTTTTAGTATTTTTTATAGCAAAATTCTGTAGACCGGGTAGCCTGCGCCAGAAGAATACTTGTTGTAAGCAGGTATAAAATAAACAAAATATTATCAATATGACAATGATATAGGCCTATAATAACAAGTTATACAATACAAATGTAAAGGAAATACAAAATGATCAAATATACTTTAAGATTATTACTTGAATTTGTATACATTTGGGTGAACTAAGAACGACAAGTAGCAACATGCAAATTAATATGTTCGATACAATGGCTTCGTAGTACAAGAGCTAAGATCCGCTGCAAGACTGATAAATATAAACGCGCTAACTTTTTAAAACGCTGTAAATTTTGGGCGCACTAGATATTGAGGGGACTTGGGCGTTCCAAAGGTTACTGTCTGCATAAAATGAAGCAATCTTGAAGGATTCAATGCGTGGTTTTGGAAGGATACAGTTATTGTTTCGCGTGTGCAATAGTGGTGGGTGTCTTATCAAATAGCAAACTTATCACAAAGAAACGAAGGGGCAAAATCATTTATGCATTTATACGTTACAACAGACAAATGGTAGAAATGTTGCTGTTCAATTGTCATCAAACAAATATCTTTGATTAACTCCAAACTACTTGTGGTCCGTACAAATACATGGGATAAGAATTGTTTCAAAGCAAATTACATGAGCATTTTTTTAAGGATTTCACGGAATAAGTAATATGTTGTAAGCATGCGCATGCGCAAAGATGACAGGAAGTGTTGAACAGTGACAAATTTTGATTTCAAGGAGAGAGACATTTAACATATACCAGCCATATGAGGGAAACGTGATTTCTAAGCCTCTAACACCAAACACCACAGTTACGGTGCAAATGTTCACAAAATATAAATGTATACATCCGTAAGTCTTAGACACCAGGTATCCTTACATGTAATGAAACAGAGGGACAAACAATCAACCAGACAAAACAATATCAGCCAGAGAAGCAGACAGGAAGATGGATAGTCAATGGTGAAATTGTACAGGTCGTATATAGGTATATACTCACTCGCAGGTGACAGTCCCGTCCTCTTGAGCTACTGATTCTCCGCCGTTGTCACAGATGACTGTCCCGTCACTACACTTATCACCTGTGGAAGGAAACAAGGTTTAATGGTGAAGGTAACATGATGGAATAAAGAATAGGAAGGGGCCACCTTAAAACGGAAACCTCGTATTATAGACAGACTCAAAAAATAACTCGACGCACACTATTGAATATCCATACTATAAAAGCCCCAATCCAATTGGTACTAATTTTTAACCGACTCTTCCTGAATGGACCGTCTGCGAAAAATCTGGGCCTTTCGCCCACTGATGTCAGTAATGGTTATTACCAGGGTTAATGAGTTAATTTCTATATAAATATCGGGTAAATGTTTTTGTAAGTGAACCTACTTAGGTCAACCCGAAAGCAAAAAAAAAAAAAAGATTTAAACATTTCTTTCTTTCTTATTTCTTTCTTCTGCCATCTCCAGTATGGATGATTTATCAAAAGCTGAAAAGTGGGCACAATATTAGACCTAGGTCGCAGATTTGCACTTGATATTTACTTGTCCCCTTTGAACCAATACACAAGGTCGCACAATCTATAAGCGATTCCCCATTATCGCTCAGTGGGCGTCGGGGAAGTTTGCAGTGATCGCTTGGTAATAAAATACATCTAGATTTTGTCTGTATGATATTAGACGAACATCCTATGAACTATCTGGCAGGATACTACTACGAGCCTGCCACGACAAGTAATGTATAAAAATGTATGATCACGAATCACGTAAGACAAACCTTATGACCCACAATATACCGAAGTCTCAATTTGTGTAAACTCAAGTTTACGGATCTTACAATTATAGTAGCGCTCCCTCCGTTGAGAACATCAATTCAAATTCTGTCGATTCATCCAGATTTGCCATTTAGAGATGGTATTTTTTGTCATGTATAGACTTCATGTATAGGTCCTACTATGTCGTAAAGGTGCCATATTGTAAAAAGCATTTTTCGGAAAGCGTGAATATTCCAATTACAGCCCCAGAGGGTGTATTTGTGTTAAAACTGTATAAACCACGGTTCCCAATGTCGGATGTATGCCTATGACTTGCCTTAAATTATGATAGACTGTGTCCCTATAGAAACCACAAGGCACAGAAACATAACAGGTTCCATTTCGTTTAAGTTGGAAAAATAAACTTCAATACTTTAAAAGCTTAACAATGAGGAGCACGCCATTCAATAACTTCACTTAATTAAGCATCAAAAGAATTGTAACGTATAAAAACATGCTCTGTATACCCCTTCTGAAAGGTAATATACTTACGTTTGACAGCAGGGGTTGATATAATTTGCATATTGGAGGAAGAACTTTTGCTCGGTAGGTGTTTCATGATTTCACACCGTATCATGACGTCATTGGTGATTTCACCAGTCGGCTCAGCTTCTACCACGTGCTCCACGATTATACTGCCCTGCCTGATGTAGCAGAAAGAAGAGTATAATAAAGCAAACACACGGACAATAAAATAATAACTAAGTAAATAATTGTAAGAGTTACATTTAATACTCCTGGAGGTCCACCCGCTAGGTACATTTGCTCACGTTTTAAAAGATGATACTGATAATTTTTTTCCAGAATTTATAAGAAAATATGGACAATAATCCCCGTCAAAACACACGTAGTATCGTTCTCGACAATTCAAGAGGATAAAGCGTAGATCTGAGGTTTGGGTTAGGTAATACCGTACCGTCACGATTAGTTATTATAGAAATATATGAGCAGGGTTATATTATAATTATGAAAATTACTAGTAACCGTTTCACAAAATGAAGTCTAATGAACGCTCAGCTGAGGAGGTAGATTTGATAGACATTAACCGAAAAGTAAAATTTGTTTAATCAACAATAGCATATAAAATACACCTACTGGTTACCATACATTGATAGGGCATGGATTTCCTTCTGTAACTTTATTAGTCCCCCGCCAAAGGAGGGAGGACTATAAAAATAGTTCGCGTCTGTCCGTCCCGCCCCATCACTGGTGCCACACTTTCTTAGTTAACATGTGGCGGGGGGGCTATTTGTGCCTCTTAATACAAGTAGCCAATGTAAGACAAACACCGATCGCTACATCCAACCATGACTGACCAATAAAGTTATATTACATATGAAGCTTACCTTAGGCCCTCTATCTGAACACTCCTGAAGCCGGGCACGGCCTCTTGGTAAAGGCTGTCAAGCTGAGGAGTAAAGCGTGTGTTAAACAAATTATTAAAAAAATAAAATGATGAAAAGTTTCCCTAGAAAGCACATGCTCCTCTAATCAACAGATGGTGGAGCATAATTACACGTGCTTTAAACTTCAATGATTCTCAACAGTCATACGGTTAATAATCAAAATATTTGAAGCATATATTAGAGGTTTATACCTTCAAGATAGGTCCCGTATGCCAGAACATGGCCAGTGTATAGAAAAAAAATGTAATCGCGTTTGAAATGATATGTATAGTCCCTTATAAACAAAGTAGTACACTATTCAGTCAGGATAATGATAATGTGTTGTCCGACCGTCAGAAGTGTAAGAATTCCCATATTTGGGATAATGAGAATGTAGAGTTAAACTGTTAGGAGTGTAAGAATTACCGTATTTGGTATAATAATAATGTATTGTCCGACCGTCAGAATTGTAAGAATATAGCCATATACGGGATAATGAAAATGTATTATCTGGCTGTCAGGAGAGTAAGAATAACCATATTTTTGAATAATGATAATGTGTTGTCCGACTGTCAGGAGTGTAAGAATTCCCATATTTGGGATAATGAGAATGTAGAGTTAAACTGTTAGGAGTGTAAGAATTACCGTATTTGGTATAATAATAATGTATTGTCCGACCGTCAGAATTCTAAGAATATAGCCATATACGGGATAATGATAATGTATTATCTGGCTGTCAGGAGTGTAAGAATAACCATATTTTTGAATAATGATAATGTGTTGCCCGAATGTCAGGAGTGTAAGAATTACCATATTTGGGATAATGATAATGTAGAGTTAAACTGTCAGGAGTGTATAAGTATAACCATATTTGGTATAATAATAATGTATTGTCCGACCGTCATAATTGTGAGAATAAAGCCATATACGGGATAATGATAATACGTTGTCCGACTGTCAGATGTGTAAGAATAACCAAATTTAGAAAAATGATAATGTATTGTCCGACTGTCAGATGTGTAAGAATAACCATATTTTGAATAATGATATTGTACTGTCTGGCTGTCAGGAGTGTAAGAATTACCGTATTTGGTATAATAATAATGTATTGTCCGACCGTCAGAATTCTAAGAATATAGCCATATACGGGATAATGATAATGTATTATCTGGCTGTCAGGAGTGTAAGAATAACCATATTTTTGAATAATGATAATGTGTTGCCCGAATGTCAGGAGTGTAAGAATTACCATATTTTTGAATAATGATAATGTGTTGCCCGACTGTCAGGAGTGTAAGAATTACCATATTTGGGATAATAAGAACGTATTGTCCGACCGTCAGAATTGTAAGAATAAAGCCATATACGGGATAATGATAATGTGTTGTCCGACTGTCAGATGTGTAAGAATAACCATATTTGGAATAATGATAACGAATTGTCTGGCTGTCAGGAGTGTAAGAATTACCATATTTTTTTTAATAATGATAATGTGTTGCCCGACTGTCAGGAGTGTAAGAATTACCATATTTTGGACATTGATTATGTAGAGTTAAACTGTCAGAAGTGTAAGAATTACCATATTTGGGATAATATTAATGTTCTGTCCGACCGTCAGTATTGTAAGAATATAGCCATATACGGGAATATGATAATATGTTGTCCGACTGTCAGATGTGTAAGATTAACCAAATTTGGAATAATGATAATGTATTGTCTGGCTGTCAGGAATGAAAGAATAACAATATTTAGGATAATGATAATGTATTGTCTGGCTGTCAGGAATGTAAGAATAACCATATTTGGAACAATGATAATATGTTGTCCGACTGTTAGGAGTGTAAGAATAACCATATTTGGAATAATGATAATGTATTGTCCGACCTCTCAGAATTGTAAGAATAACCATATCCGGGATAATGATAATGAAACTTCAGACAGACTGTTAGAGTAACACTCGTATCCCTATATACCACTGTGAATAATGAGTTTAACTATAGGTTATTTTCTTCGTTTTAAAGAACACGTTAACAGTGTCTAGAACAATGGATCCAGTTGATATCCAAGTACAATAAGCCTGGTACCACATGATCCTCTACCACAAACATTAAATGCATAAGGGGCCGGAACATTTGGCATATGATTTAAAAAGCCATGCAATATACGTTATCCCCACTAATTATAAGTTTCGCCTTGAAATGGCGCTCTTGATCATACCTCGGACCAGATTTCCGTGACTTTCTGCTTGGTGATGGAGTTGCTCATGTCGCTGTAATCTTCCTTCCATTCTTCGTTTACTGCTACCTCCATCTGCGCCAACACTGGAAAGTGAACATATAGCTTTATGGAGACCCTTACATGAAATCTTTTGCAGTGGATAACTGGGGGGTAGCCAGGGCTATGGCCCCGCCCTGCCCCTTTAATCTGAATTTGCACGAGTATTAAGGATAACCTATTCCAGACACTTACTACCTGCAGCTGGAAAATCATGAACCGAAATAAATTTCCAAAATATGATAATTCCAGTCATGTTTATATTAAGTTTCACTTCTCTACACTATCATGTGCAACATATTATAATTTATACACAGAAAGATATCTATCCACGGACATTATTTCTAAATTTGCAACATTTCTGAATTTTTCAAGCATGCAAGGATGATTAGAAATTAAAACTCAGCATTCGCCCTAAGCGGAGTTTAGTTTGGCAGATGTTTGGCGGTTCAGAATATCCTGATATTTGAATGGTTACTTTAAGAGAGAGGTAGCTGCAAAACTTGCAAGCTCGTGCGAGGTAAGCTTACATTGAAAAGGTGGAGTTTGAATAAAAAATTAACAGGTGACCTAAGAGAATGTAATATCTGACCACTGAATAGAGGAAAAAGAGTGGGAAACATTCTAAAGCCTGAAATGGAATCCTTCTGCTTTGCACTCTTTTACAAACAGAGACCAACATTTCAATGAAAGGACCCCCAACTCTCCGGAAAATCACATGGATAACAGTTGCCAAATTCGGCAGATCAAGGGATTTTCAGCTGATTTATTGTACAGGTGTGTAGATTTACCCTTGCAATAAGGTACCCACCATTGGTTGGTGCTGGAGGAGGGGTAGTAACGGATGCCCCCGTTGTCTGTTCGGGAGGTTCCGTTTGGGTTGTCACATCTGGGGTGGTGAGATCATGTGACGTAGTTTCTGTTTCTTCTGGCGTGGCTGTGATTGGTGAATTTGATGTTACGTCACTTTCAGCTGACGTTGTTTCTGCAGGGATTCGCTTTGTTGTTACACTCTCTTCTGTCGTCATATCGGTGGAAAGAACAGATGTCGTGGTAGGTTGCGCAAAAGTGGGTCCCGGTCCGATAGTGACCACATTTTCATCTGGCGTGCATGTCGGCCCCGAGTAACCCTCACTACAACGGGCACACCTTCGGCCTTCACGATTTACTGGGCATTCGCATTTTCCTTTAGAAGAAAAAAAAGTATGCAAATAGTTATTAATATAATGTAAAAAAAATATTTCGTAAGCCGTGAGTAGACCTTTCATGTATAATATTTACTAAATTGAAATTTTGTTCAAAGCGAGGTTGTGTTCTTTATGTGCGTTGTCTCCTCATTTTCACCGTCTTCTCTATGATCCTAAGTGTCAAATTATCATAAGAACCGTTTTCTGTTTATTTAAAAACCTTCATGATATCAATTTACCAACAGAAATACGCGCCATAAGAAGCGGTAACGCTATAATAATCTGTTCGGTTCACCACATCTGCCGTATGGCTGTACTTGGCCAACATGAAACTGACTACCTGTAGATTTTCGTAGAAGTCGCATTTTAGGGGTACATACTGCATCGATAGTTATTTTAACACCTTTTGACTAGAAGCTATTCAGACAATATATGTTTATCTATTTTACAGATTTTTTTTACAAATCCCATCATTCAGGGTTATTTCACAAGTATCGGTAATTATTACAAACGTATTCACTTTCCTTATCATTAACGTTTTTTTCACAAGGCTCTTGCTGACCAAACGTTATTCCTGTGCAGGTATAAAATGTGTTACCTTCATCGACTCTGTAGACATTATTTGCAAGGACCCCACCACAAATGTCCTTCCTGCTGCCTTGACATGGTATACCACAGTCATTAGACTCCCCGTACGTTCCATACTGGTTGCCGCAGTAACAGGAAGATCCATTCTAAAAAAATTATGTAGTTAAAACGGCCCATACAAGAGCGCACAACTCCGCCATGCTAAAACAACCCGACTGGTATCGTTCCTTTATCTGGACATTTTCTTGTAAGCTTACCGATAGACAAACCTACAAATTAAACCCCAACGAACAAACCAAAACGAGACGGGTGAAACATAAACCCCGTAGTGGAGTTAACAAGAGAAATACACATCAACTTGTAGAATTGAAAAAAAACCCCAACAAAATGAATAAAAGTGTAAATACCACACACGTCAAATAAGGAATGGCCTTATAACGTTTATAGTGCAGGAAATCCGTTTACATTATCTAACTTTTAAACCAAGTTAATTCATGAAAGTCTACACATACCTGTAAGGCTGCATACAAGAAACCCCGTTTGTGACATTGTTCCATGCATCTCTTTGGGTTCGTCTTCTGGTTTTCCCATTGGAGCTTATCAAAGTCCGGTGATGCCGGGTCATCGGCGTAACAACCCACGTACGACACTGATTAAATAACAGAATATGCCCCGCGTGATGGTACAAGACACCGCAAAAATGCAGTCTGTCTTAACTCCACAAATCATCATTTGGACTCTTTTGATAAAAATTAGTTAAAAAAAATATTTAATGAAATTTTTTGCAGAATGTAAAAAAAAAGAAAGCAGAATATACATGAATGCAAATGTACTTCTTTACGTTCTGTTGTCCGTAATTTCGTGATCTATTTCTTAACGTGATTTTGTGAACCAATCTTTCACGTAATTGTGTGATCCAATTCTTCACGTAATTTTGTGAATAAATTCTTTACATAATTTTGTTAACCAATTCTTTCGTTAGAACCAATCATCTGTGTAATTCAGGTTCACTGTAGTGTTTCAATATAATAAGAAATTCTTAACGGAAACTTACCCCGGTTTTTGGTGCCAAAGCTACAGTCTCCATCCACACATTTAGGACAGGGAAGGCATGACGGGCCGGTAGAGAAGGTCGTGTCACAGGTCAGACAGTCCGAGCCAGAGTAATAGGGGAAACAACGACATCTGGAGGCAAATATAAAAAATATTATGAATTGGATTGAGGGGTTTCATATTAATTCAGCAATATTGAAATATAAAAAAACAGCAATCATGTGAAAATTTTTAGAAAAAAAAAATGGGAAAATATTTTAAAATCTCAGATGCAAAAGCTGTACTTAAACACTAAACAAATCAACATATAATTATCTCACATCTCATATATATATATATATATATATATATATATATATATATATATATATATATATATATATATATATATATATTTAGTTAAAACAAAATTCGAGATTCCGTGGGTATAAAATATTATTACGTTGACAAATATTTCTTGAAATTTCATAAGTAATAAACCTTGGCAAATATACGCTTATTGTGGTAATTGTTCTTCATGTTGGCATAACAACGCAGTTCAATTAGGGAGATCGGGTCATCATAAAATAATTTAATTAACAAATTTCTGCTGCTCACTCGTTAGGTCCGATGCAGCGCCCTCTTCCCCAGCAGTTGTTGACCTCGGCACACGAGAATCTGGTACACGCTTTACCTTTCCACCCCTCATCACATTCACACGTCAAGTTGGCCGTGCACACACCTCGGCCGTTGCAGGGTGTTTTTCCTGGACACTGTTGGCTTTCTGTATGAAAATAAATCATAATTGAACGTTCTTGTTCTAAGAAACATGCTTTTCCTGATTTCTACGATTTCCTAATTATCTTAGCCTAATGAGCTATGATTATCTTTGACATAAATCTTTCTATGGACTTCTTGGCCTTGCAATATTTGGAAGTCTTGTCTTCAAGCCGCTCCAGTCTGAAAGCCACTCCGTTAAAGTATATTATGTTAAAGTTGGACCAGCTCATGGAGATGAGTTCAGTAACAACCATAAGAAATAACGCCTACCTTACACACACTGTTTACAAAGTGAGTTGAGTGAACTTGAGTGTGTTTAAAATGCAGCCATGCATCGTTGGAAAGCTCATGTACACTTTTTTTTAGGGCATCGTTGCTTATTAATTGACCACATCATATACTAACATTGTGTTCCTGGTTCGTTCAGTGACGGAAGAACTGTCATCAAGAATACTGGAGCAATAATTGTACTTTGTCATTTGCGTCCTCAGGAAAGGTAATGTTGGTAAAGTGTCCGTAATACCGAAAACCCCGATCGACGACCACCAACGATATGACTATCTACTTACCTAATCCCCACCGAGTTAACCTATATAAATACAAGGCCTAAAGAAATAATTAATTATTTAACACAATCCCATAAGTACCGGAACGTGACAGCTAGGTCCACCGGTCACAGAATGGGATTTCTATGTATAACCCATTATAATGAGTCACTCTTAACTGAATTATGAATTGAACAGGAATTGAATTGACAATGTTACAGGTGTCTGGTTAATTATGCGCAGGAGTGTTACATGTGTCTATTGACATTCTGATTCGTGTAACGCAGGCATAGTTCGTTGCTATGGGAGCCTAGTTTGAAGGGCGCTGGCTCGCGTGTGGGGTCTAGAGCATAGAGACACAGCGTTCTTTTTTGTTCTAGATGTTTCAGGTTTGTTCATGTGCGTGTGTATTGTTCTTTGGAATTTTCCATTTCTAGAATTTGCGGATGAGAAATTGTAAATTATGGGCTGTGAATAGAGCCGGCAGAGAGGAATATACCAGCGAGCACTAAGAGTGTTACTTTCTCGTCATTTACCGATAATTGCAGTGGTGTGAGATCTTCAACGGATTTTACAAAGATTTAATACGGACAGCCTTCAGCTTTGGATTATTACTATTTTTTGTGGATTACTTATGTTAATGGCTCTTGCTCTTGTTGAGCTGTGACAGTGGTGGTATCCAGAAATCAAAGCCTAGGATCCGGACACTCGGGTACTATACATTTTATTTGTTATACTGTGAAATTGTATTGATTTAGTGTATTGTAATGTTAGGAATGTTTTTAAGAATAAATTATAATTATTTGTTAACAAAAAATTACTGACTTCTTTATTCATTCCCCTAGACATTTCACGCTGCCTAGTGTTACAGAATCTGATTTTTTTTATCTCCGAAACAAATTTGGTCAAGATTACGTGATCTGTTGTTATAAGGTTTCGTAACAACAAAAAACTAACAAAATGTTAAATTTAAGTTTACAGACCGTTTACAAACTGAGGTGAACAACTCATGTAGCTCCCAAATTTAAATATCTTATTTTCCAACACACTGAAATGGATTGAAGTTTTAAAACGAAATCTCGATTTGGATTGGCACATCATTATTGACCATAGGTCTGCAGTGAACAAGTTTACCTGGGGTGGTGGCGTCTGGCGCTGTGGTGACGCTAATTGTGGTGTCACGTGGCGTTAGTGTTACAGGAGGGTCTGTCCCGGTAGTGTCGACAGTATCTGTGGTTTGGTCTGGTTCAGCGGTGGTGACGGCATTCGTCATCATCTCGGGGGTTGTTGGCATGACTCTCTCTGGGCAGGCCCGGCAAGAACGCCCGCAGTTGTCCCTCATCCAGTCCTGATTTTTAGTACACTCACCCAACACCGCCCAAAACTCACAGTCGATATCCGGACTGTGTATGTTTGGGCAATCTGACACAAAGATAAAAAGTGTGATGTAACGGTAATGTAAATATCTATTCTATTCTACATTTGGCAAAAAGTGCGCTATTGCGTTCGAACTGATGAAATGATGCAAAGATTCACGAAATCTTGCCTTGTTATTCTTTAACTCGGTGATACTTGCGATATATAACTTGCTAATTTATCTCTTGCTAGATATAACTTGGTAAAATAACAGAAGGCACTCCGACACAGTGTTTAAGTATAATAATAACATATAGGTGTAACGTTAACGCTGGCTGCTAAAACACAGATGATGATCTTAAATTAAAGTTGTTTTATGAGGTATGTGATGAGCAAGTAACTTTCTTTTTTATAAATATTTGGTAATGAGATAAAATAAGGCTTTTCACATTATTTCGCCCGATTGATGACTGTACCACATACATTTACACATCACACTGTTTGTCAATACCTTTCATTATATTGACTTACTTTCGTGGTCACATTTGGTGCAGGTTTTCTGACAGTTCTGGAACATGAAATCAAAGTCCCATTTACATCTCCCGTTCTCCTCCCAGTCCTCACATTTAGCACTTGAACGACGGTCGACGCATTCTACAAAATAATGTGAAAAGCTGGTAAATTACCACGACACTAAGCTCCGCTGTTTATAAATATATGGTCAGCCATGTTTTTTATAGAGCATTGAGCATAATACCACAATGACGTGAACTGTTTGACAGCAAATTACCACGAAACCAAGATTTAAATACACATATGCCAAGACATAGGTGAAATTTGAATTTCCCATTAAAACATGAAAACGTTTATGCACCACAGACAATAGACACACTGAAGGACGATTTGCTGTTGAAAGAAGTGAGGATGGTTCATATACGTTTCTATCATTTGGACCAGACCTGAGGACAAATCTGAATGAAGTTATAAGTAAATCATTAATTATAAAAATTGATATAAATAATAACTGATGGAAATAATAATGAAATGGATTTGAACTATATTGGAATTTGAGTTCACAGGCCCAAATTGATGAAGGAATGTTACAGATCTCACAATTTCTCAGTAACTGTTCGTAACTAAGTGCTCGTCTTGGCGAAGTTCTCAGCAGTGTAGATTTTGATATGCGACATACGCAGACCTGATGTCTCTATTGCGTGTCATAAAGAGGATGTTAAGCTGATGGAGTGCTGCTCAAAAACGACCTGTTTTAAGGATTCCGTGTACAAGCAACCTAACCAGCTATACTAAAGTGTTTCATTATTTAAATTATAGATTAAACCTAAATTTATTCAAACAGAAATAATTTAATTGGAAATGGTCTTTTTTCAAATCGACTGAATTGAATTCAAACGAAATTGAAGTTACAAAATACAATCTGAAACTGGATTTTAACTGGAATTCAAAGTCATGAATTGACAACATTTTAAGAAAGCTGTGGTGCCACGTAAAAACTCTAAATTAATAGGAAAATAATCTAGAGTCAATCCTACGACGGATCAGTTAACACTACAACAGTCTGATGGCCGTCTGTGTGATGCAAGTATCCTTAGCTACTCAATTGTTACTCATTCATTCTTGTAATTGACGAAAGTTCTTCAAGTATTTTTTAACCAATGACAAAATTCTGAATTAAGATTTGGAGTTTCTATTTGAAGTGGTTTTAAAATTGGGGTTACACCTTGCAAAAAATGGTCAAATATTCTCTGTTTGAAGTGAGAAGCCTTTTGTCGACTAACTGGAATGTTTTATGCAAATTGACACGTCATGATATAAAGCCGGAGTAAAACTTCACTTAAAAGACACTAGATTTTATTGTAGGTTGATTAAATGCTTCCAGCAGCAACGCAACTCCTGCGTTACTGCCTCCGCCAGGATGGTATGCGTTCATCCCGGTTCATGTGTGTTTGTGTATGTGTGTTTGTTCACAATATAACTCGCGCAATCATGAACGGACACGCATCAAATTTTAACAGCATTTCAGGAATGAGCCAATGAAGAATCGATTAGATTTTTTATGGATCCAGTGTATGGTCCAGATTCAGGGACATCATCAAGGAATATTCACAAATGTACTGTCACTTTTGCACGAATGAACATGGGAAAAGGGGATGAATAAGTGAATGCAAACAAGGTTTTGGGAGCATCCAACAGAAGGGACCCCCATACGGCGGAGGCTTTCATTTCTTAGAATGCATGTTTTTAGTTTTTTTTAAATCATACTTGTCTTTAAATCCTTCTTACTGATTAATCAAAGTAATATCATGACCCCCCCTCCCCCCCATTCCCTCCCTGTGAATGGTGGTTTTGTTAGTAAACTGTTGTGAGCTTTTCTGTATTAATGAGAATTTTCTCTGTTAAAGTTTATACGCCAGAGTAAGCCAACCAAACATTTTCCCTCATTGGGCCCATTATCGCCCATCCCGCCTCACTCCCGTTCATCCAGGTCACACTTCCGTTTCCTTTAATCACTTTTTCGATGGTGTACGGAAGAGAACTGGGAGGGAGAGATGCTCACAACAGTTTACTAACAAAACCACCATTCACAGGGAGGGTATTGGGGGGGGGGGAGGGGGTTTATTACGTAAACATGATTGTGAGCTGTTTCTGTATAACCAAACTAGAATCAGCGGGAAAGAGAAGAACATCACTGGAGCGAAGGTGGTGGCGGAGATGTAGTCTCAGGAACTGAAGAGGACTGTGTAGACGACCGGGAGAAGGCGATGACTTCACCCGCAGCGACAACAGGTCCCAAGGCGTAAAGGCCCGAGCCTTGCAGCTTGACATATCGCAGATAAAACTGTGTAAAGGTGGATGGAGATTTCCAAAAATCCTTCTTAACAAGTTGGTTGGGTGAAATCCCAGATAAATGGGCGAAGGAGGTAGAGATTGCCTGGACATCATGAGCTTTGACTTGAAGTTGCGCCAAGGTCGAAGGTGATGCAGATTCATACGCAGACATGATGGGAGCATTGAGCCATGCACTGATGCTGATAGGGCTAATTTCTTTTTGAGAAGTAGTGATTTTTGTGAAAATAAACAACTTCTTGCGCCCCCCTAATAGAACTGGTAGATTTAAGATAATAACGTTAGGCACGTACCGGGCAATGAGTGGCCCCAAACCGCTACTGGCCGTCAGGGAGGGCCGGAACATGCCAAGGCAACGGAGGATCATCAAAATTTTGGTTCTTCTTAAAGAAGTCGGGAGGGAAATGTAAAGTGGCTGAGGAACCGTCGGCCGCAATTTGAGTGAATTTCGAATTGGCCAATAGGGCATGAAGCTCAGAGCGGCGACCAGCAGACGCAAGCGCAAGGAGGAAAACCGTTTTCCGAGACAAATGGAGAAGATGAGCTGAACGAATAGGCTCATAAGGGGGTTGGCGGAGATGTGTAAAACAACATCCAGGTGCCAGGAAGGAGATATGTAGCGAGGACGAGAGGAGCGTGCATGTACCCCCTTGAGAAAATCCGTCACCAGCGGATGGTGTATGACACTATCGTGACCAAGCGGACGGGAACTGACAAAAAGGGCGGCACGATAGCCGCGGAGAGACAGATAGGAAAAGTGTTTGACCTGAAGTAAATAAAGAAATCCAAGACCACCAAAATCGACGGATCTAAAGGAGAGATTCCGTGGTCATCCGCCCGTCGGGAGAAGATGAGCCCCTGGGAGTCATAGATGCGGTCCGAAGAACGTCGACGGGAAGCCGGGCTTGAAGGACGGTGAGGGGAAGTATAACCGTCGGAGGTGGAGAGACGGGGCGACGGGAGAGGGCGTCGGCGAGACTGTTCGAGATGACACGCGCAGAGTGAGGCCCTCATAAAATGATCGAACAAAAGGTAGGTCTCCTGAAGAAGTGAGGGTGACCGAGTACCACCAAGCTTGGTGGTACCGTGGTGTTGTCCGTCATGATGAGGATCTGACGGCCTTGTAAGCAGCGGGACCAATGGGATATCGCACGAAGGACCGCGAGGAGTTCTAGCACATTGATGTCTCTGAAATCTGCCATATGGGCACCCCAACCGTGGAGGGACGCGTCCGTAAAGATCGTGCAATCGATCTCCTGAGAGAAAGGTATGCCCTGAAGAGGAATGGAAGATCCAGCCAGGGATGAAGAACCTTCCAGGTGAGGTGAAACAGAAGGACCGCGGGTCGAACCGAACGCACGCTGAGAAGGCCCCGATCTCGAAAGAGGGACTGAACCGGACGGAAATAGAGACGACCGAAAGGAAGGAAAATAGCCGCCCGTACGAGAGTCTATCCGGCGAGACGCGAGAAAGGAACAGATTAGAGCCCTGATCTTAAGAGCAAAGTTTTGCGGGAGAGACGCCGTCCCAGACGCAAAGTTGAGGACCATGCCCAGAAACTGTATGGACTGGGTGGGAGTAAGTTGGGAGTTTTCGGCATTGACAAGAAACCCGAGGTTCCGTAACAAAGAGAGAACCAGAGTCCTGTGGTGTAGTAAGAAGGAGCGATTGGCAACATGGACAAGCCAATTGTTGAGATATGGGAGAACCGATATGCCGAGAGGTGATCCGTGACCGTGTGGACGATTACATAAAAATCCATGGGCTACATGGATTCCAAACGGAAGAGCACGGTATTGATAAACGCGGCAAACTGAAGAAACGGCTGTGACGACGGATGGATTGGCATGGAAAATACCCATCCGTGAGGTGGTTTTTGTACGCCCAATCCATCCGGCGGATTATTGCGGAGGACCGCATGAATATTGAACATCCGGAAAGAGGCGGGGTAATGAATGAATTTAGACCCTTGAGATCTATTATGGGACGCCACTTTCCGTGCGGTTTGTATACCAGAAAGAGATAAGAGCAAAACCCCGGAGTGGAAGGGGCAACCTCGAGAATAGCCCGTTTTTCTAACATAGACTGGAAGGCTTCTTTTAAAGCGAGCCGTTTTTATCGGATCAGGAGGAGGCGGAGTGAAAAAAGGGTGCAGCATGAGAGGTGGAGTGCGTAAAAACGTAATATGGAACCCGAATTTGACTGTGCTGAGAATAAGACGGTGCGGGGTGATTTTGGCCCAAGCGGGGAAAGAGAGCTTAGGCGAGCGCCAACCAGAACTAAGGAATCATTTTTTGGTATGACCTCTTTTAGTGGTTTTGCCTCGAAAAGATTGGGAACGGCTGAACGGGAAGACGCCCAGGAAGCGGGAGCAGACGCCTGACGAGAAACCAATTGGGCGGAAGGGGGTGGGCGATTCCGAGGAATATGGAAGGACTGCCGAGAGGCAGGCGGCGCCGAACGGAGTCTGGCCTGCCGATCGGAACGTTCTAATGCACGCTCGAATAGTGGCCATAGATGACCACCAAAAAGCAGGAATCCCGTAAAGAGTTGAGTATATAGTTTGGACAACTCAGCCTGTGTTAGTTCAGGTTTGAGTGATCGTAAAGATTTCAAAAAGGCAGAAGGGCGAAGGAGAATACAATTCTCAACTAAGGGCCAAATAACGTGCTGCGGCTCCGCACAAACATGTGCAAATGCCTGGTGACCACCTGTAGATCATTTATAATCCCCACCGCCTGACGGCCAAACCCTTCCATATCAGCAAGTGGGTGATCAGACACGTTAGCTGACTGAGAATAGAGGGATTTGCCATCCGCAAAGGGTTGGTCTATGCCGGATTCAAGGCGCATAGGAGAGGAAGGCACCGCCGGCAGGGCCGGTGATGGAATTAAACGGTGAAAACAGGTCGTCCGGTAGCCACGAGGGGACCAAAGGGTGCCGGTAGACCAAGACTTAGTGGAACCTGGAGGGACCAGTGCACCAGTAGATGTGGAAATGGAGCCGGTGACCGCTGCATGATGTTTCTGCAACAGCGCCACCGGCCTTTCCGTAAACTCCATACAAACCGGCGGGGCGGACGTAGGAGATTGAAGTGTGGCCGGATTCAAATAGAGGCTGCATACCTCTGGAATGCTTGGCCGTCCGACTGCGACTCCAGATTAGACCTGACAACAAGGTCAAGCAGGGCCTGGCGCTGGAGCACGACCTCCGACCACTGGTCTGTATTCAGGGCGGGGTCCACAGCTGAATCAGAAGCTGTTGAAGCCGGAGAACCCCTGGAATCTGGAGCCAAAGAATCCCGTTCAACAGGCACAGGAGTAGGCTGTAATAAAAAGGCCAGAGGCAGGAACCACCCGAGGAACCACGAATCGTCTAGATCCGACATTAAGAAAGAACAAAACTTGTATAGTTTGCTTAAGATATCATAAGCGGAAGATGGTTTCGACTGATCAGTTGAGGTAACAGGCGAAGTCTTCCGTTTAAGTGAAATAGATAATAATGATTTTGTAGTAGAAACAATAGGAGTAGTTAATCTACACGGAGGAACAGATGGGGAGCGCAACACCGGTTGGTTGCGGTCACTAAAGCAGGATCCCCCCTTGACTTAGAGGGGCACCTGACAGAGGAACTGTGGAAGGAGAAACCCCAACAACTGGGGAGTGGGACCAAGCATTGAGCATGGCCCACTTATCCGAGGACCAAGTTTGACAATAAAAACAAGGGTCGGCCGGTCCTCGGCAAGTGTCGTTCTGAGAACGGCACAAGTAACAAGAAGGGTGGGAGTCCCAGGCAGGGATTATAGAACCACAAGTGGAACAATAAGAGGGGTTTTCCATGGCGGGAAGTTAAAAAGAATCACTACTTCCGGTCATTTGGCAAACCCGACTGTACAAACCAAAACAGTGGGCGAAACCCGCAAAGCGTGTTTACACGTCCATCATGGCGGAACGCCAGAAGAAAAAGTGTTTACAGGAAACGAAAGTGTGACCTAGATACACGGGAGTGAGGCGGGCGATGATGGGCCCAATTAGGGAAAATTTTCGGTTGGCTTACTCTGGCGTATAAACTTTAACAAAGAAAATTCTCATTAATACAGAAAGAGCTCACAATTATGTTTACGAAATAAAACTAAACATTTCTTAAAAGTTTATTAAGAATTCATAAACACAATAAAAAGTAAATCATCAAAGGTTTCTTTGTTTACAGCGTAAAAACCTAAAAAAAGTTTCATAAATACAAAATAATTGTCTCTATAATATGTTGTGAAACCATATTTTGCTTGGATCGTTTTATGGGATAGTCTAGTACAAAAGAAAGAGTACCTACATGGTCCATGAACTCCAGTGCACCTTACAGTGAACATTGTTTGCTTTTAATTCTACCATCAGAATATTCATTTTAAAGCTGAGTTTACCGGGCGCGCGGTATGCGGTATGCGGTAAGCTGTAACTCTAGTTATTTTATCATAAAGCGTTTACCGGGCCCGCGGTATGCAGCATGCGACACGCGGTAAAATGGAATTCTCAGGGGAGAATTGGATCCACATACCGCTTGCGGTAAAGCACCCATGGGCTCTGGTTACCATATACAAGGACTAAAGATGCAGAGCGACCAAGTGGGATTGGACATCATCGGGCCCATATGTCGCAGTGTTTTACCGCCCGCCAAGTAAATGCCCAATGCGTTTTTATATCGCTTTCAGCAAACCGCGTTCTGCTGCTGCACTCAGCCTATCGCATATCACGCGCCCGGTAAACGCAGCTTAACAAACTTTATTTTTTCTGTATGTATATTAAACTCGAAAGACATTGGTCGTGAACTTGATGACCCTACCAAAAACATTTTTTATAAGGCCAGTACTAGTGTTGTAGAAGACCATCCAGTATGACACAATCCCATTATACATGCTACGTAAAGCCTGTAGCCCACTTGCGATTTTGCTGCGACGCGATGCGGTGCGACTAATAAAACAGCAAGAGATCTGCGACTGGTCGCCGATTGTTATCGCAAGTAAACGGGCTTTGCGACGTAACTTGGGACCGCCAAATGCAGACGACTGCAAGCTTTCTGGCATGTCAGGAAACTTGCGATCATTTGCGATCACTTGCGATTTCTTGCAATTGTTGCGGTTATCTGCGATGCGATTTGCGACTTAACATCATCCAGGTTTGGTCAGATGACTGAGTCTGCGACCAGTCGGCGACTAGTCGCAGACTGAACGTGTAGGTGTGAAATGTGGCATCGTCCCAAAACAGCTTTTTTCGGTTCCCAGAAAACAAGTTGAAGTAATGGCGATGTGGTATCAAACTGATTGGACTGAGTGCGACTGGTTGCAGTTAAAATCGCAGGAAAATCGCCAGTTGGCTGCAGGCTTTATATATATATGAAATAGTTATACTCACTGTCAATGTTCTGGCATGTGTACTTGAGTTCCAGGTATTTATACGTCCCAGGGCATGTATCTCCCCACAGACGAGCGTTAGAGTCAACCTGGCACTCCAGTCGGCCATTACATAAGGTCCTCACAGAAGTCATGGCTTCTCCGTACGCTGCCTGTTCTAACTTACAGTCCGTTTTAAATATAGATTCATGCGGGCAGATTTCACGACTCAGGCGACCAAAGGCGATGTCCAGTATGACCACGTACTGACCCTCCTTGCATTGAGCATGCGCAATGCCCCCCTCACATGCAACCAACGTGATCCCCGCGGCTGAAAAGGAACAATGGACATTTAAAGCGTCATAAACATTTAAGACAAAATGTGTGAAATCTCATGCTATTATTTCATTTTGACTGTTTACACAAGTTTACAGGTAAAACCATCCCGGCACACGGACTTGCTGTCTCAAGTTTATCTATTTTGTACGTTGTTATGGTTGTGTGTGAGAGAATTATGAAAGAATTATGAAACACAGAAGAAACACAACTTTGGAAACTTGAAACACTTGTGGTATAAAGCTGTGCGGTGAGGCCACCAGGTGTTGTGCACTGCTGATCGAGACCGAAGCAAGTTTATTTCCACTCCTGTACAGAAGTCAACAACGGTTTTAGAACGTAAAATTGACCAAAAACCATAATAATTTAATATGAAAACTCGATACTAGATGCATATTTAACATACCTGGTATCTAAATAGGTCCCTTAAACTCTGGTGGCATTTACGGGTGCACAAGATTGATTAATGACAAACTGCTACGAGGCATATAAAATACATGCACTTAAGAACTAATAAAAGAATCAATGGGGAATTTCTTTTTATATTGTTTTTTTAACTACAAAATTGATAAATTAAAAGGATGTGCCGTCGCTCGACCATTTAAATGCTAAACAACTAATACAGAACAAACAATCAGATGGTTGTTTACTTATATGACATATTTAAGTGTGTGTTTTTTCGGTTTTAATAGGCATGTAGCCTTTATGTATTAAATGGAAAATGCAGAGTTAACTGTAGGCTATACATCTTCTCGAAATCATGTTTCAGTTAAATTACCATATAATTTCGCTATTACCTAAGTTTGATTCACACATTTTTACACAAATGATAACTAATTATATCAGTAAGACGTACCGTAATTGTAATTTCATAATAAATATATATGAACTCTACATGGAATACGATTGAATACTATATAATACTATACTTATGGCTGTAAAAAAATATTATGAAGGTCTCACATGGATCAGGCGTAGTAATATCGGGTTCGGCGGTGGTCAGGTCCACAAGATCAGTGACTTTATCAGGATCCGCTGTGGGTGCCGGGGTCACAGGCGCTTTACAAAACCCACAGGCCAGACGACAGTTGACGCGCATGTACTTCTCGTTCCAACTGCACTGCCGCTCACTGACTCGCTGCTCACAGTCGTCCAGGAAGTCGGCACACATCAGACATCTGTTGCAAGACTTCCGGCACCTCTTGGTCATGAAATCGGGGTTAATATGGCACTCGCCTTCCCCAGCCCACTGGTCACACTTAGTCGCCAGACCGCTGTACGTGTTTATGCAGGTATCTGGGGGTAAAAGCATAAACAATATTGATAAACAATTTCTATATAGCCTTAGATATTGTTAAAATACAGGTCCATGACAGGTTGGTTGGCTGCCAGCCAGGAAAACACAACTCAGTAGGTATACAAGTCCTTATTTGGTTAAGACCGAGACTGCAGATCCTACATGCTACCATCTGTGGAGTGGTGAGGGAACTAGAGCAGAGTATTTTTTTTTTGCCCTGGAAGTACATATATATATAATCAGGATTCCGTATACGTAGGATCGAGATATCGTAGAGACCTACGCTGTAATTAGTTTCACTGGACATCATGTGACGTAGATTTTGAGCGACAGGCCCATAACTG
The DNA here is from genome assembly GCA_026874595.1 of Sipunculus nudus. NCBI lineage: Eukaryota > Metazoa > Annelida > Sipuncula > Golfingiida > Sipunculidae > Sipunculus > Sipunculus nudus. The sequence goes on along the minus strand of CM049308.1, from coordinate 35,769,694 downwards.
CACAAACCAACAGACAGACAGAGAGGCAAACAGGCAGACAAACCCGGCTCGATACCTTCGCCTGTAAAAACTTACCTGCCCCTGCGCACTGCCAGCAAGCTTTCCTGCAGTTCGGAATCATCCATTTTGGGTTTGCCTCACACTCTCCCCACCCTCTGTATATGTCACATGTCGTATCTTCCTCCAAGTTTTTACATTCTACAATTGTAAAACAATAGCTTACTCAAAACAATTTGATTAAGATTTTAAAGTTTTTATTAAATCGCGCGGCTAATTCACATGTGCGCCGAGTCAAAACCTTTTTGTTTTGTCAAAACTTTACACACCCAACTGATGTACATTACAAGGGCACCGCACGGAAGCATAATTATACTGGGTGCATTGTGAAAATCAGGAAAACATCGTTGCGAGGGAACAATTAGTTTGCAGTCGTATAAATGGAAAGTGATATGCTGCGACTTACTGTTGTTGACTATATATAAACAGCTCCCGATCAAGCAATATCCTGACGCATATGTGTTTTCTATTCATTACGTCAATAATACACCATACCCCTTCACAAACTAATATCAATGCCCAGTGCAGCCACAGGCAACGTAATTATCAACCCCGGCAATACACTCGTGTCATTCTAGTCCAGAAATTATCTAGTGATCCCTAGAATGTTTCATGAACAGCATATCGGTTCATTTAAAAGATGACCGTCGGTGTAAGCATCACTTTCATTATCAGTGATCACTGGATATTTTATTGAGGGACAAGCATTATATCATGATCAGGTCGTATAAAACATGCTTCATTTCACAATTCTGACGAAAACCTTCCGTTGGAGGGGCTGAGGTTTGAGCATTAATTTTGCTGGGAAGGCCTGATCTGACGCATGGCAGAGCCGAGTGTATCACTTTTTTGGGGTTGTTTGTGAGGCCGTTAACGTCCAGTTCTGGACTCGATTGCTTTTTACAGCAAGATTATCAAGGTTTGACCACCAGGGCTGGCCACTGCATAAAATTGAAATCAATGTCACACCACTATAGATGTGAACCCCCAGGTTCTTTTAACTGTCAAACCAGTTGGCTGAAGCCCATACATACGTACACTCCAAAGGATAAATATGACATCAGTTAACTAAAACAAATCAACATATTAATGAAAGAAGACACTTGCATTTCTCTGCAGAAGCGCTCTATTTATACAGGCACTGAAGATCACAAACGAACGATAATAAACACAGAAAAACACTTAACCAGACTATGCAGAGTAGTCCCTTGATTACAATTCTTCTGATCACATGACCATCACGCACACGTGCCATCGGAATGTTGCGCTGCTCGCCTCAATGTTTGCTCGGGCTGTGAGCACAGTTCAGTCAGTTCACTTACAGATACAATTAGCTCCGTCCACAAACAACCCCTCACTGGAGTACTGGTTTGCATCTCGAGACACAGTTCAATTAGTACTTACTAATTAGCGCACGGACTATTCTATCTGGACAGAGAACCGATGTCTTTCAGAGCTGAAGTCTCCTGGAATCACCCAGCTCTAGGTAACTGAATATGCTTTAGTGATATATAGTACCTCTACAGTTACGCGTTTAAGTAAAGTCTTCGGTCTGTTCCCGGAAGCGCTAACATTAGGTATAAATCGCCAGATTTCCAGTTCGTCGTCAAAATCCGATACTCGCTCTGAAGTCCGTTACACAGTTATCACCTTGTTCCTTCTCGGACATTGACTGTATACGCGTACAGACATAATCTCTCAGCTGTCTAGCCTCCTATGCACGCAGACCTGCCCCTAGATTGCAGATATCGTCAGGCTATACCGAGCTGGCGCACTGATCGGGCAATTGTAGCGAATATCTTCTTAATTACGACTTACATGTTGCTTGCTGATGTGACAAGTCCTGACTGTCTTCTGGCTGATCAACATTCCCTATTATGTCGACTGTCAATAATTATATAAATTTTAATATGGACACGCATCCAGAGACAAAACCCTCATAAAAACCAAACTAAACAGGTGCTCATCCTTTAAAGTCTACAACAAACAGTCGTTACTATATAGACCGCCAAACAGAGACGGCTTCCACGGAGTTAAACTGTACTGAAATTAACATCAAGCGAGACACGTGTGCTCTCTCACCAAACTTTTCACGCTAATATCTAAACATGATACTCCATATGAATGAACAATAAATTATCTAAACAATCATCTGGTTTTATTCCCTACTTGGATATGTAATAATATAACTAAGTCACAGTTCACTGGTGACAATCAAACCAAGCTGAAACCCGGGAGACCTGCTCTCGTTGGGTTTGATTATTGGCCCTGTGCCATCCATGGTTTTGAAACCCTGAAAACTTGCTTTACAAAGCAGCGGTTAAAGCGCAGGAGATACAGAACGCCTGTCGTGTATAACCGTTGCGAAGGAGTGTAAATTCAACGGTACAAATCAATCTACATTTCGGAAATAATCATACTCTGTAACACGTAAAAGCAACCAACTAAATCACATATCAGGAAAGTAAGTCACGGTGACTTCAGCAAGGTTTTGTGTTCAGGATATCTAAAGGAGCAACTTAGACCGAAAGATAGCGTTTTTCTACTGACCTGCGCAGACATAGGAAACCAACAGATACTTGTACGTGTCCTCGCAGGGCTGGCCCAGCATTGATGGTATCGCTTGGAATGTACACTTGGTTCTGTAATTACAGAATTCCTCTATCCGCTCCTTGACGTTGCCTTGGGAACAACTGGTTGAGAACTGGTCTGTTTCTGGTTTACATGTGTCGGCCTCCGATCTCCCCCAGAAGGCGGACTCTATCCTCATGATGTTATTGTAGGGGCATTCCAAGCCCACTTTACTATCTTCACAGGTCAAACTGCTAAACACTGGCACTTTTAAAGAAAACAGGAGATTATTTCATTACAATTAACATTATCATATTTCAATAAACAAAATGTTAATTCAACGTTAGTTTTTTCAAATTAATAATTGAAATTTACATCTTTTTTTATTACAAGACACAGCAACTCAAAAAATAGCAAAGTGTGGCTGACTGGTGCCTGAAATGTTTTGATAGGCAGGTATTTATTTTGATTTTGAAACGAAATTAACCACTACCGCTAACATGCCTGGCAGTCAGGTGCTAAAACTCTATCCGGTATACAGAGCGCCACCTTCTGGTCAGAGCTTACAAGCAAAATATTATTTCTCATTCAGTGACGTCGATCAATGCTTGTTGTTCAGGGGCCTTTTTTTCACTTTTATATCATTTAAGTCCTAGCAGGTGAGGACTTATGTTAGACAGGGTACATGACAACTTAGCTGATTGACATAAACGGCTCGGATCGTTTCTATCATCCATGCTATCTTTTTTTACATCGTCAGCATCTGATGGAAACCACGCAGAAAGAACATTAAACGTAATGGAGTTAAAATATGAGTAAATCATGATAAAAGTACACTTACACGAGCACGAATAGTTTATTATTAAGTACTTTGAGACTCCCTTGCATGGTTCACCCAGTACAGCTGAGCTGACCTTCACAGAACATTTGGTTTTCTTTTTACAGGCTTTGTCTATCACATCGAAGGCAGTGGTTGACTTGCAGTTGGTTTCTGTCGGCGTTGGGTCGTTCTCCTTTACACACGTTGTCGTGTCCTCACGACCCCAAAACACCTTATCAATAGTTGCTAGGTAACCCTGAGGACAGTTAATCGACACTGTGTTTCCGTCACAGAACTCACCCCTGTACTCAGGATCCTCTGGTCCCGCAGCTGAAACAGAATTATTAAAAACATCCATTAAAGTAAGCTATTCACTTGTCTGATTTGAAGAATTTATGTGATTTCCGGCTTACTCTGCGTACATCTTTATAAACTTTAGATAACTCATGCTAAGGAAAGGTTCTTTTAAAGCCCCGGTGACTGAGGTATGTGCTGGTTTATCCACGAGCTGTTGGTAAACACGGCACATGTGTCCATGTTGACAAACAGAAAAAAAACATGAAACCGAAGGTGGTTAATTGCACATATGCGGAGGTTGTAAAGTCAGTTGTTTATGGCAGTAACAATATATGAAGTTCACACTTTCGTGGTTTGACTTATTGTAAAGATGCGAAAGTCAACTGAATCGTCGTAGAGTATGGAAGAAGCAACATTATACAACGCCATTTATAACACCGAGTTTGTGACGGACGAAGGCCAGTCGTCCTCTATACATTTCATTTATTTGCAAAAAGTTCGGTGGACTCTATTTTTTTAAATAAGAATCCACAAATTAAAAAATCTGCTAATAAATCAAAATTAAAAACAAAGATATGCATTAACATTAAGCAGAACATTATTTGAACAAGATCCTACAAACGTTAACATACATGAGGGGAAACAATGTTGCTACTTCTAGTTCCATGGCAGTGACAAAGAAAGAAACACCTGATGAATGCACATGTAAATTTATATTGACCGGTTGCCTCTATATATCTCCGGCCAGATGTATTTTTTATGTAAATTATGTAAATTTACGCAAAATGTTCTGAGGATTATGAGAACACCCAAAGAAAAATTCATTGAATTTCGGAGGTAATATGGATAACCACAAAACAAATGTTATTCCCAGAATTATTTGAATAAAATAGCGCTATTGATCGGTATTATCGGGTAGCTCTGCATGGGCTGGTGGTGACAAGGGTGCCCCTCGTATAACTGACATGACATACACTATACGTTTGAACAGACATCCGATATTGAGGGTCTCCACTATAGTCAATACCTTTTTTTTTGTATAACCTTTTTTTTGTATAACGTGACACATGAGTCATGAAGCTGAGATGAAAACTGGAAGTTTGTAGTCCTGGTGCAATGATTTTATAGTTTTATCTATTTATTCAAAATAAAATTTGTATGCAATTTTTTTTTTTGCCCTTCAAGCGTCAGGTTAAACAAAGGAAGGTCAGCCGTATATGTGAAGCAAAGATTCAAATTCATGACATTTATAAAAACTTATTTCTGTGATGATTTTCAATAAATGTCTTTAAATTTCAAACCAGTCTTTTTGTGTCTTAAACCCAAAAAAATATAACAAGCATTAAAGGTCTTCTCCCACTTTTACTATTGTTTCAAAGTGCTGCTATTACGCTAACCCGGATATTTTATTTAACTGTTACTTTAATAATTATTGAATCAACTGGTATACCTATATTACCTGATTGGAACAGGAAGCAATTTTTTTGTGTGACACCGCTTTCCTGTGAAAGGTTTGTCACATGAAAAGGCACTTTGTAAAAATGAGCCCATACTTTAGTTAAAATAAAGGGCCTTATTCCCATTTGAAATATTAATATAAATATTGTCCAGGACACAGTTCAAAATATGTAAAATGTGTGTATTTCTACATTTCTTAAAATTATTATTTTTAATTGTAATATTACCTTGTCAAAAAAAATCTAATATGCAGTAATTACAAATACACTAAATTGTTTGTGATCTCCAAAAGAAAATGTGAATACATTTGTTCAATTAGTACAGTTAGTGATGTAAGACTATACGTAACTGGTTTATAAATAACTCTGTACTCCCAACCTTGTAAATTGTCGGAGGTGGTCCAGTTTTATGAACCCTGACATGACTCACAAAATGTTATATCCAGGGACCCATACATGACCTTGTATTTTGTAACATGACAGACACATCTTTCACGTGACATATACACATTTACCTCAAGACAAGGCGGACTCATTGAGGGAATGTAATAATTAAAGGGTACCGGAACTCTGTCCAACCGAGTGTGACATTCAATGGGGCGTGCAAAGGATGCCCGCATGCATCTTGTGTATACAGGGAGTCTGCTAAATGAATGGTATTCTTGCCAAATCGTCATGCACTTAAGTTTCATTCAAACGCCTGATAAGGCAAAAAAAATGCGGGCGGGCGGTTTTTAATTTTTAATGTTTGTGTATGTTTCGATAAAAATGTCAAATGGTAAGGAAAAAGAATGATAATAACATATTTATTTTGATAAACAAGTAAAAGCACAATATAACAAAGGAAATTTTAACAAAATTGTATGAATTTATCTTTTTGAAAGAAATTTCCTAGCGGCTAGAGCTCAAAATTGGTAAGTTTCTTTTGAAAATATAAATGTTTGATGCGGGGATTTAAACTTGACGCGGTCGGTGCCTGAGAACCATACCTTTTATTTTTTGGCCTAACATATTCAGTTTATGTCACATTTATCTCAAGGACACAGCTGTTATGATGAATAAGTGAAATGTTAAGGTTGGTAAGGTAAAGGTGGGGTTTATAGCCTGATAACCCAGACCATGTCAGTCTCATTCGACATTGTATTGTGACGTCAAGGGCCTTTTCATTCTCGTAGTTTTCTTCAGCTAGCTATGAAAGGCGCGAGAAGGTTATTCGTTCTACAGGTCACTGCCCTCCATGACCAGTGCCCGTACATTCCTGAATGGAGAGAGTGCCCGTTCTTGTGGTAAAAGATCGACTTTGGCAATGAGTCTTAGGACAGAAGGTTTTCAGAAAGGGGCGCGAACCCCAACACTTGCGGGCAGATGTCCACCGCCTTGACCGTTATGCCGGCCACCAAGCTCCACGTAATGGTTATAGTATAGGACTATACGTTAAACGTACAGTGTCCAAGGATACATAAAAAGATGTGGTTGCAAAATCTTGATAAATTAAATTATCAGATGAAATAAAATCTCAGAAGAACCTCCCCCAAACCATACTCCGCTGACACTGCCAGGGTTCATTGAGTTCACGGGTATAAGTCTAAACGAGACGGGAAAATCATCCGGATGAATATGAATATGTAGTTAGATATACTATATATATATATATATATATATATATATATATATATATTCTTTATTCCTTCTTACAAAATAATGCAACAATACAATACACAGACTGCTTATCATCTTTGTTGCAATTCTCACTCTCATCTGATATACATGTTATGATGCTTTTTAGATGCCGTTTCTTTGTGAATTAATGTTTAAAAATGCATTTCTTCCTTTTCAATCTGCCGCGTCAATATCATTTGGTATAAAAATAACTATATAAACCTTGCACTTTCTCCAAGGATAGGGCTTAAATATATCTTTTATACTGTTGCACTTCAATTATGGCCTGGGCCTGGTTTTGGGGGAATGGATTTATGCATGTACCTGGGTCAAATTTCAAAATATAACCTATGCAAATATTTTTCATAACTGACAAAAAGGAGATAAAGGTATTAATTGTGCTTTGAAAAGGCAAGTATGAGTATAAATAGGAGTATATACGTGTAAATCTGGGTCACATTTTGAAATATTATATTATTTTATATTTACACACTTCGCCCATCTCTGTTTCTTTAATACTTGTAGTGATGTCGGAATATGTCTAAAGAGCAAGATTTACATTTCATTTTGTTCGTGACCCTCTTGTTCATTTCACCGTACACAATTGTCTCTAATTTACCATGCCTCCACCATACAGAACGGGGAACACAGACTAATTTGAAAAAAAAAAATTCCATATAATATGCCGTAACTACAGTGGCGTGTTAAAATGACATCATTATAAACGTGACAAATTGTCCGTAGTTCAGGGGTCTTGTAGCAGGAAACGACGCGGAAAGGTCACGTGATGCATAACAAATAATATTCAAAACATAAGTTGACAGACGGGCACGCAAGAGTGGAAAGATGTGGCGTTTCTATTAGAAACCATATTTATACCAACTCTGGATGTGGTTATAGTCGTACGTATTAAATAATCCCCGACCAGGACCATCGCCCCCCCCCCCCCCCGCCCAAAATCAGGTTTCCTGTTCATGTACCATGCTTCGGCATCACGGTTCATCTGGTCAGCCTAACTATATACTGGGCCTTTTAGCTATAATTGGAGCGGGATGAATCAATCACCCTGAATCACAATGCTATATAATTGTCATCCTTATACAACCCTCTGGCAGCTTCGCATTCACAGACTTTGATTATTATAAAGCCGCTCTGGCGTCTATTTAAAGGGACATAATCAGGCGCAATATTATGTTTATTCTTTCTCACTATCATGATGTTCAGTTTTGCTTTATGCAAAATTTACCTGTAACACCATCAAAGCACACAGTCTCATTACCTCACATACGGCTGTTAAACAAACACCTTGTTATAGCTCTGCGAGTTTGTAAACACTGTCCACGTGTGTTTGTTTACCATAACAAAGCTGCGTGACTGGAGGTCCGATTGTGAGTCGTAACATGCGTTGTTTCAGCCAGCAGGAACATGTATTACATTTTTTGGACCAAGTCAGTCGGGGTATCTTCTGATTGGCATGTGTTGTGGCTCCGTGATTCACACAGCCTTACCCGCTGTGTTTATGTTGACACCTGCGATCGCGCCTGGTTCACTGTTTTGAACACTCGATTACTGCAGTAAGCAAACAGTTTCAAAGCAATATATTGGCTGATACAGGTTAATTTTAAAGGGAAGTATGTATTTTTCATGTTAATTCAACATGCTTTATAGGTGATTGGGTACCTTTAATTAATAACGTTCTAGTAGATTGAACAAATCAAATGACTCGTTTACACTCGTTTTATGCGTCTGCCTAAGCACGTCTTGTGCTATTTTAGACCAAACGTTTGGCTTTGTCGGGAGGGCACACAGACTCTGGGCGATCAAACGAAGCTTTGATTAGCGGTTGTAATTTCGCTCGAACACTTGCAGGCTTGCCCATATCCCTTTTTATTTCATAAAGCATATCTTATTATCAGTCAATCACAAAAGGAATTGATTCTTATTCTCTACTGCATATCCACGATATATTTAGCTTTAATCATTTTGACAGTATAATAATTGTTTCTCCATTCTATATAAATTATTTGCAGAACACATCAAACAGGGTAACTAAGCTTCATTAAAAAATAACTTATAATAATGAAAACTTGCCTGAAAGAAAATTTTATTTGAAGTGAAAGTGTATAAAATGATGGAACCATGTTTATTCGTTGTGTACATTGATGTCATTGTCAATGCCAAGTTTATTGATACCAAGCAAGTAAAACATCAAAAGAAAAAGCACCAATATGGTTCTGAATCAATGTATTCATGTCACATATGAACGATAAATATTGCATACGGTAAAACACATATTTTTCATATTATTATTTCAGGGATTTCTTTTTAGAATTATTATTACATGAATATATGTTTCCTGGTCAATCTTAACCTGCTGGTACCTATGACTGACAAATAAAGGGCTCCCCCAATCCTCTCCTCTCCTATTTCTAAAATAACTCTAAATATTATATTATTAAGATTCTCGGTATAGGAAGACAAGAGAGGCTATGATGAAATTGTGATAACATATATGATATCACATTCAGAATTTGTCTACCATAGTATGATGTCTGTTCTGTCAGCTTTCATTTATCTGCTTTATTTTTGTCAGTTTAACTTGAATGTGCACTTTGTCGCGTTTTTTTCTCTAATAATTCGGTTTATATTTCGGTGTAAGTTCTTTAACTACTGAATAAATAACGGACCAAAAGAATAAAACGTTTATTAAAATATGAAGCTAAAACTTTACCTGGTTACTGTTTTTCTGCATGAATGATAATAAAATTTACCAAAACCTTGTAACGTCTGCTTGTTAATATATCTATCCTTAATAACCTAAATAATTTCATTCGGCAAAGAACGCCACATTTCCAATTAAAACCGATCCTTGCACCAAACGAAGATTATAACATGCTAAGCTTTGAATCACAGATATTGCACCTTTGTCTTTGAACAGTTAAAAGGATTATGAATATCTTATTAAATGTTTGCGATTTTATTTTATAATAGATACCAGATATCCACTATTTAGATTCACAATTTAAACAACGCCATTATACGCTACCCGAGTGTCAGTGATCCTTAACATTCATGATTTTGTCATCGACTCTGAGACAACTGTAGATCTCTTCAGGCTTGAAAAGTATAATTCTTTGTAAATGCCATCTGTATGCGACATGTTTCTGTTCGATTGATAGTTTTCTGTTTATATTTGTAAGTTAAAGAGCATTTTTCTATATATAAATATTTTTTTTCATGTTAAGAAATTATTAATAACTTTTTCATCGTGCTCTAACCATCTGATCCTAATTTCTGTTAACTGATATCTGTGTTTCTGATTTATTATTTATGACTCAGAATTTTCTTTGATCGTGTAAGTGTTTCAGTTCTTCCGCGTTAACTTCATTGACCTTTGTAGCTTACGATTTTTTTTTATTTTCAAACATTATGACGTTTGTATATTCCTTTCTATCATTGGCTTCTTTTCTATAGTAAAATAAAGAAAATAGCCGTTTTCATTATTAGACGGGAAGGGTAGTCAAGCTGTCACACATTGATTTTGTATTCAGCATGACTGTGCGTTTTTTCAACATAAGTTTAACTGGATTGCAGTCACCAGTAAAGTATCCTCTATATGATCACAAACATAATCTAAAACTTGTCAATAATCTGTTCAACAACATTTACTGGGTTTCTGCTGATCCAAACATATACATTTTCCTAAAAGGATATCACCGTTCCCAAATATCAGATATATAACACCGTTTAACCATAAGTGTTTTCTTAACAACAAAACATCATTATTTCTCTTTTCATTCTCAGGATATTTAATGTTGTCATTAAAGTTGACGTTTTTTATCAGTAATAGACATTACTTGTTTAATATTTAATCATGATTTTATCATTTCAGTATGTAAAGGTTTAATAAATAAGGAACAATGTCTATATTAAAAAAAACCGTTCCTGGCACTTATCTTCCATCATTCCAACTTTTTCTATCACTGTCCAATACCTCATGTTTGTTGTTGTTTAATCTATTATCAAACAGTCCTCTCTTTTGAAAATATTAGCTCCTTTTGATTGTCTCAGTTTTATTTCCGTTCAATTTTGCCTCGATGAATTTCACAATAATTGCACGTGCATCTTTACTTGAGTTGTCAAAATTCGCTGCTTGTCAATCATCCTAAATTTGCATACCTAATTTCCTGAAAATGTTCATTTTAAACCTTCATTTGTTCCCGTTCAAAGTTTTAATACTCAAACAATAACCTCTAACGGTCTCTAGATTCCTCTAGATTAATGACTTTGTCTCTACCGTGTCACGTATCTCGCTTTTGAAAGTCTTTTATACTTTTTCAGTTTTTTTAATAAAAAAATTAATATTATAATGACCGATCAAGAAGGGATAACAAGGTTTCAAAAGTACCAAAAAATGCTCCTGCTTGTTTCATTTCCATGCGTTTGCTTATCTGATGTAGCGGCTCCTTCCTTAATGCCCGCTATTAACTTGACTTTTCTGAATTTACGTCACTTCAGGCTCACTCTGTGGGTAATTCCTGATTAGAAAAGGCCTCATAATGCCTCTTTGATTGATGTATGAGCTTATTTATATACGATTGGTTGTAAGCACGATACATGCTGCTGACAAACTGGAACAACCAATTAACGTATAAGGTAGCTGGCTGCATACGTGCGGAAGTCACCACTGGCAAAATAGCCTGTCTAAAACTCTGATTCGTCTAACTTGCAGTCAGATGTCCTTGGCAATTGTGTGTGAAATTTTGGCTGGCCCTCCATGTTTATAAACGAAACAAACATTTAATTAAAAAAAAGGTTCAAGGAATTACCTTCAGTTAACAGATGTCAGATCTCGGAATAGGCCCCAGTTTATTTCCAATCATATTTGGTTGTATCTCTCGGCAATTTTGAATTTAGTGTTGGCAGCGATTTATTTTAAATTTTAATCTGATATATTATTAATTGACTAGATCAGTGGCACATTTTTACACCGGGCTTTTCATTAAGTATAAGATCAACGTAAACTTAATTTAATAGATGCTGATTTTTCCTGCTAACCTCTGGTGCGTTGCCTTTTGGTAGGATTACATTTAAAAAAATAAAATGAATTTAATTGTGTGTTTGTTTTCATTTGTCAAAACTTGTGTCGAATTTGTTTTTCATTCTGTTGTAGGTGTTGACCAATTGTTCTACCATATAATATTTAATGGGTGGTATGTTTGTGTGAATTTGGTTCTGCTGTTTTATTAAACCTACGAACCCAGCTATGACTTTTGTCTTGTTGTGTTTCTACCTTATATAAATATGTTTTGGGTGCTCCCTAGAAATCTATATGTAGATATATATGTAGCTATCCCTAGTTAAGTTAAGTTTAGTTTTGTTTTTCTAACAGCACACAGTTTTCCCTTTCAACATTCGATGACTGATGTGTTCTATAAGTGAGAGTGTTAAGTGGCTTTTCACCTAGGAATCTTTTAAATCTTCATCTAACAATTTGATAGTTTATCTGGTTTGAACTTACTATTTTTGTTTGTAGGCTCTACTAAATTAAATAGTTGTGTGTGTGTTTTGTATGTGTGCGCGGGGGGGGGGGCTGAAGCTTGTTTTTCAGGCACTGAACCAATCGCTATAAAATGGTCGAGTTGGGTGATGGTCGTGTTGAGCATCAAACGTCAGAACCATTTGCCCAGATAGCCATGCCGTCAGCATAAATTACAGGAAAGTATTCAAATTATACGTTCACGTGACCTATGACCAGAGAACCATCCTCCCATAACGGTAGGTCACATTATTGCGTTTTATTGTATACCTGGGGTAAAGTATACATTTATCTTCGTTTGGTAATTATCATGATATTCTGTCTTGCATTTTTTCAGGGTTTATTGTACAGGAAATTTCTCTTTATGATACCACGCAGGTCTTAAAGTGTAAAATATTTTGAAATGTCAGTCTCATTATAGCGCACTCTCTTTACTTATTTATTCTTTTTCAGCTTGGTCCCTCTCTAGCAGAACGCCCTCGTTTGAATTTTTTGTCTTGCCCATCATTAATACATACACACATTTTTTATATGTATTTTTTACATTACCCATTTAAATAATCCTTGCACATGCATGTATATATAATTTTACATAAGTAAAAATGTGATATTCAACACTACCAAAATAGAAGACTACCAAAATAGGATGCTGAAATTTCTTACTAAAATGCTTAGGTAGTCTCCTTTATGTCGTGGATTGAACACACTGAAACTTCATTGTTATAATCTGTTTCACCAACATGTATCCATATGTTTTCGAAAGACAATTTTCTTAAACGTATATTTTTCAATAAATTTCCTGGAAAACTACATATGGAATTGACAACCTAATATGGTAATTAGGATTTTACAGTACATCCCCAGTTTATGTTTCACAGCTTTTTTTTGTCTCTTCATAATGATCTGGAAGATCAGATGTGTCCCTGCATGACTATCTATCTTTGTTTTAGCTGGTTATATTTTTAGAGTGTTTACATGACATCATCCAATCAGCAGCTGTAAGTTGAGGCTGTTATGAACTTGACCGCCTTAAATGGGTCTGATATCTTTTAAATGGTAGACTGATATCTCATATTTTTAAATAATTCTGTTTCTTAAATAAGTTATTTATTTATCTTGTTGAAAATTTATTCCTTTAATCCTCTATTCTACAGAGGAGATTAAACTGACTCTAGCTATAATACAATTGACTTGCTTGAGATATTTCTATAGACACAGATAAACCTGCTGTAAGAAAAAATGACCCTGGCTGTTCTATAAGATACTAATGGAACTGCAATGGACTGTACCTTTTAAAAAACACGTTAATTATTTGATATTGTTAAATTGCATCTGGTGCTCTTTCCTTTATCATTAAAGTGCAACAGGATTGTGCGGAATACAATAGAGTTGTGCATTTAGGGTAAAAACATCAAATTTGGCCAAGTGATAGACCAGAACCTATAAAATAATGCCAGATATGGACCTGTTTGGTTATCACCACAGAAACATGATTACAACCGCCATTTTAGCTGGCTGCCAGGTCTGGTGAAATTTGCGAATATGATATCATTATGGTTGCAAACTGGTTTGTTTTCAATGCTTGAATGGTTCAGGAAGTACCACACAACCCAAAACGTTTTCGATGAATGATATTTTATAGTTTATTAATGCAGTGTGGGGCATACTGAAATAAATATGCATTAAAATATACTTTGACAGAAATATTCTGTTAAAAAAGACCCATTACTAGCTTAACGAATCTTTATTCTATTCATCGTTCATATTTTGTCGGAGAAAACATAGATGATGATATCACGAATCTGAAGGACTCTTACCAATGAGCTTGCGCACAGCACGTGTTAGGTTCCTGTGAACCAGTGAGTCAGAGTTTTGTTAAATGTAACTAGACACATGCCAGGCACTGCAATGGAAACCTATCATTCATTGAGTTTTTGATGACGGTTACATGATCGGGACAGGCGGACATACTTATATTGGTCACATGATCGGGACAGGCGGACATATTTATATTGGTCACATGATCGGGACAGGCAGACATGTTTATAATGGCCACATGATCGGGACAGGCAGACATGTTTACATGGTCACATGATAAGGACAGGCAGACATGTTTATAATGGTCACATGATAAGGACAGGCAGACATATTAATGATGGTCACATGATCGGGACAGACAGACATGTTTATGATGGTCAAATGATCAGGACAGGCAGGCATGTTTATGTTGGTCACCTATGATCCGGACAGTCAGACATATTTATGATGGTCACAAGATCGGGACTGGCGAACATATTGATGATGGTTAGACGATCAGGCGGACTTTTTACGATATGAAGGACCCGAACATGTAGTGTCGGTTGGTCGACAACAGAGGTCGCTAGTGTGATGTAAAATGTCTGTATAGTCGTAAAAAAAGACTATTATCTGACGGTCCTGAAGAAATCTAAATGATCAGTCAATCAGTTACGTGACTAGAGAAAGTTCTATGTAATGTGAATGCTGTCTTCCTATTAGGGCACAACTGTTGTTACAACCATTTACTGACATATATGCTATCACGGTATGTATAATCAGGTCAGTCGTTATAATTATCCCAATTCGAATGGTATAACAGTCCCGGTTCATTGAAGAATCAATCAACGTAAGGAAACAAGGACACTTTATTTAGTGGCCCATTATGTTTTCACTGGCACTGGTGCGAGCTGCTGTATAATGGACGGAACAACCGTCTCACGAAAACGTTATTTGACGCATCGCTGATTATTAACAACAAGTGTCTCGATAACAGGACAAGTTGACGAATACTAGCTGCGTACAGTGATGTCTGTAGCTGTGTAAACAGTGGATGGGCTCACCTGAATTACCCGCCTAATAATAGTGCACAGAGGACGCGTTGCGACACTGTTTAAGAGTCTCACGTGAGGTACTATACCCAAAGTTTGTAATGTCAAATCGAATCATTGTACAGCCAAAATAAACAAGAGAACTGCAAACGCGCATGATCCGCCCGTCATGTATCTGGTACCTCTGACCCCATTAAATATGCAAGAATTTTGATGTAATTTTGTTTGTGAAAAGTTCTTATAAGGCCTTCGTGAAGGATTTTTGAACTTGTTTATCAACAGCAATGTTGACAAATGGAAAAAAAAAACATGTTATCTAAGGTGGTAGGTTGCATAAATGCAGATGTAAAAAGGTCACTTGCTGCCAGATGCCCTTGTCGAATTTTTGTTGATAATTTTGGCGGGCCCCAACATATTATATTCATGTTGATATATACAAAACAAGCAGCCTGTGTGCGGTGATATCCAAGTTTTCTGGCCCATTTTTTTAAAAGCTCCACGGGATTACCAGGTTACCACAGGTTATGAAGGTCAGAGAGGTGATCGGGCCCCTTTAAATATGCGTGAATTTTGATGAGATTGTCAATCAGGTGAGAAAGTCTCCTTGTAAATATGTAAAATGAGTTTCAAGTAAACCCATAGGATTTTTCTAAGTCAGCAAGGTACCTCCAAAGTGCGGTGACCTCTGACCTCATTAAATATGCGTGAATTTTGATGAGAACATATCAGGTGAGAAAGTATATTGGTAAATATGTATAATGAGTTTCATGAAAATCCATAGGATTTTTAGTAAGTCAACAAGATGCCTCCAAAGTGCGATGACCTCTGATCTCATTTAATATGAATGGATGCCGCTGGAATTTGATCTTAGGCCAGATATTTTATTGACTATCATTTCTGGAGAAATTTACCAAAATCCTTCAAATTTTTCGTATTTTTAAGGGGGGACACCTCAAAGTAACCGAGTGACCCGTGACCTTGTTAAATATGCGTGGACGTCGCCCATAATCGAACTTTGGCGAAAAATCTGTTGGTAAGTTCTTATGGTGAGTATCGCGAAAATCAATCAAAGCCGTGTTATAAGTTATCGAGGCGACACTAAAAGTTAACTGACGGGCGGACAGACGGACGGACGGTGGTATACCATAATATTCCCGTCATAAGGCGGGCGTAAAAAAGTGAATCGTTGTAGGAATATATTGAAATATGGCGATAGTCGCTGGGGTCTAAATGAATAAATATTATGAAGAAATGATTTTTTTTTGGTGAACTTGTGTCATTATCAAGAACACTGACGGACATTAAAATGATAATGTAAAAACCTATATGTACAAGTCAGAAAAAGTACAGCAATGTATAAAACTATTCGTTTTACTGGAGTTGATGTACGGAATACTTACACTTCAGTATTCAATACATGTACTACTACTGTCCATTTATTTATGAAGAGGTTAAACAGTTTTTAATGTCTCAAAATACAAATCATTATTTAATATACCCCTTTCTGTTTACAATGTTTAATATTTGCTCTAAATAATATATACAGTGTAGATTATGGAGGGACATATACCTGTTTAAGGTCGAGCCCCATGGATAAATGGCATTAAACAGTTTATACTTATAAAGTATGATACTCCTACCTGTATATAGTCCTTTTCATTTGTATCTTATCATAATCTTCAATGTGTCCACTGATCACCTGATCATATTTTATATGTCCATCTGTCTTGATCATCAGATCATCATCAATGCCTCCACCTGTCCAGATCATCTGATCGTGATCAATGTGTCCACCTGTCCAGATCATCTGATCGTGATCAATGTGTCCATCTGTCTTGATCATCAGATCATCATCGATGTGTCCGCCTGTCCTGATAATCAGATCGTCATCAATGTGTCCGCCTGTCCTGATCATATGATCGTGATTAATGTGTCCACCTGTCCTGATAATCAGATCATCATCAATGCCTCCGCCTGTCCTGATAATCAGATCGTCATCAATGTGTCCACCTGTCCAGATCATCTGATCGTGATCGATGTGTCCATCTGTCTTGATCATCAGATTATCATCGATGTATCCGCCTGTCCTGATAATCAGATCGTCATCAATGTTTCCGCCTATCCTGATCATCTGATCGTGATCGATGTGTCTATCTGCCATGATCATCAGATCAACATCAATGTGTCCATCTGTCCTGATCACAATAATAGTATCAATGTGTCCTGCTGTCATGATCATCAGATCGACATCAATGTGTAAAACCTGTCTTGATCATCTGATCGTGATCTATCTCCGCCTGTCCTGATCATCTAATCGCAACCAATGTCCACCTGTCCTGATCATCTGATCGTGATCAATCCCCGCCTGTCCTGATCATCTGATCGTGATCAATGTTCACCTGTCCTGATCATCTGATGGTGATCAATGTGTCCACCTGTCCTGATCATCTGATCGTGATCAATCTCTGCCTGTCCTGATCATCTGATTGTGTTCAATGTCCACCTGTCCGGATCATCTGATCGTGATTAATGTGCACACCAGTCCTGACCATCTGATCGTGATCAATCTCCACCTGTCCTGATCATCTGATCATGATCAATGTCCGCGTGTCCTGATCATCTGATCGTGATCAATGTGTCCACCTGTCCTGATTTTTTTTAAATCATGATCAATGTGTTCGCCTGTCCTGATCATCTGATCGTGATAAATGTGACCGCCTGTCATTATCTTTTGATCGTGATCAATGTGTTCGCCTGTCCCGATCATCAAAACTTGATCAATGTGTCCACCTTTCTTGGTCATCAGATCGTTATCAATGCGTCCGCCTGTCCTGATCATCTGATCAAGATCAATGTCCACCTGCCCTGATCATCTGATCGTGATCAATGTGTCCGCCTGTCCTGATTTTTTTTATCATGATCAATGTGTTCGCCTGTCCTGATCATCAGATCGTGATTAATGTGACCGCCTGTCATTATCTTTTGATCGTGATCAATGTGTTCGCCTGTCCTGATCATCAAAACTTGATCAATGTGTCCATCTTTCTTGGTCATCAGATCGTTATCAATGCGTCCGCCTGTCCTGATCACCTGATCATCATCAATGTGTCCGCCTGTCCTGATCATCAGATCATCATCAATGCGTATATCTATGTATGGTTGTCTTAATAATCATATCCCTTCATTTATTGTCCTGTAACAATTTGTTACTTACACTCGACTTCAAATCCCACCTGTGCATTGCTTTACCGTGCCGAATAACCGTTTCGTTATACATACAAACATGTACCAGCTTTTTAAAAAATGCTATCACGGTCAAATTACAGGTGTGTACATTTTTGTATCTTTGATATCTACACCATGTAGAAGCACTGAACCATGATAGTATTTTCCCCTTATTTTACTTATTCATCGTGTCACAATGTACACGCGACCACGTCGTCTCTCGATAGATATGATTACATCTTTCACAGATCATGTATTACATCCCATCAGCGGCGATCTTATCATTTCAGCTACAAGGTGGCATTTCCAACTGACTGTCACTTTACACCAGTATGAAATTATGAATGATATTGTATGTTCAGATACACTAAACTGCGCAGTGATTAATAACTGCACATTGCAATATTCTTGCATTTGCTATTGTGACCATTAAAGAACGGACAAATACAAACTTTCTGATTTTGTGCATAATCTCTCTCTCTCTCTCTCTCTCTCTCTCTCTCTCTCTCTCTCTGTTTATTATATTATGTCCACACAAAAACATTTTACCCATTCCGTCAAATAAACATGTCATTTTTTCAAGTGTATACCGCTCATACATAGTTTATTAGTCAGGAAACGAAAAGACATCTCATTTTACCTTGCCCCTTATTAACAGAAAACGGATCATAGATGTATGCAAAAATATGTTTGCTGTTAGTAATTAATTAATTAAAGTAAGATAAAAAAAAAACACTCGGATCCACCTACCTTTAATAAGATTGATCTGAAGGAGCAATGTCCAAATTAAGCAGAATAATGCCGACGGCATCCTGAAACCTGCCTGGGCATACCTCTGGCTTGTAAAATCCAAACTCGTGAACGAGGATCACTTATATATTTTGTCGTACTCCTGAGTTGTAATGCTTCTCTCTCTCAGTATTTACATAGGCGGGGTCCGCCTGTATACGGGGGAGCACCGGTTCACTTCACCCTGGCTAACGTGTGCTTATGCCCCTTTCACATCAGACTTGTACTCGTCGGGTACCTCTCTGTTTAACTGGTGTACTATTGTCCAAGCGTTAATAGTCGGGACAAGGATGGCGTTGCAAGGAAATAATTATCACTGCCGCAGTGGATACGGTTCGCTGTTTTCGTCTCAGATTTGAGTGGCAATGCTGCTGTGTTTATACACGGGACTTAAACGCAGTGAACCACAAACCACCGCGAGCTGTGAGAGAACAGGTGTTTACAGATACACGGCAGTCGGTTGAATGAATGAATGTTTTTTATTCAGTTATATTCTTAACGGTACATGTATACAATATATACACAGTATATATCACAGTACATAATAAAAAAATTTTATATCACAGTACATGAGGATTAAAAAATATGAAAAAGATAAGTAAAATAACTAAATAAGAAAATACATATCACAGTACATTTCTAAAAAAAAATATATTTTTTTCTTCACAGTACATCAATTGAGCACCATGCAATATTGTACCTGTAAACAATAAAATGAAAATGGAGCACAAAAAAGTCTTCACATTAAAAGACTTATTTCCATAGTGGACCATACTAAGAACACAGTTTACAAGACGGCGGCTGCTCCTGGTATCATCACAATAGCTAAGAACCATTACATCAACTCAAAAATCTGCAATTACCTCCCTAAAATTATTTAAACAGTGAATACACAATTTTCCTATGGTCCATCTGTTGTAAAAGATACATGTGACATTTTTTTAAAAACATTTTTACTATTTTCTGTTTTGATAGCCATTGGTAGATTATTTCACAGTTCAACACTCCAGTATTAATAAGTTTTACTGCCAGTTTTATCATCTGGAACATTATATGATAAATAAGACTTTCGAGTTCTTTTATTATGACTAACAGGAACAAAATCACACTTATAAGAAGGTGCTTTATTATGATGAATATTGAACATAAGGTTTTGAGTTTTATTGTCTACTCTATGCTAGACATCAAACCGTTTTATCTTTTTTAAATCTGTAACTCTTAGATGCTGTCTTTGAGTATAGTTAAAGATGTATCGAATAATCTTTTTTTCAGCTGTGTGTAACCTTTTCTTAAGTTTCTTATGGAGTCCTCTGTACCAGAAATTATAGGCATAATCAGCAAGGCTGAGCATAACATTTTCTTTTCTTTGATGCCCAGCTACCTACCTTTTCCATAAAGAAATCTAATTTTAGAATAAACTTTACCAATAATTAATTACAAATAGTCGAATCTGAATATTTTGGTTCAAATTGACCCCTAAATACTTTATATCTTCCTTGGATTTAATATCCACAATATTACATTTCACAAATATTGTTTGCACTTACTTAGCTTCTGTTTGCATGCAAACAAAAATACTTTCAATTTTCCCAAGGTGAAGAGAGAGTTTATTTTCCTGCAGCCATATACTAAGATATTCTAATTTTGCTGACAACATATTTTCGATCATTGGATCTAGTCCGCTAAACACTAGTGCAGAATCATCAACATAAAGGAAAAGTTCACATTTGGTAGCTTGTATCATATCATTCACATATATAGAGAAAAGAAGAGGGCCTAAAATTGACACTTGAGGAACCCTACAAATAACATTGCCTAAAGAAGACTTTGCTGCATTATTACCTAAATCAACAAATTGTTTAATGTTTGAGAGATGCGATTTAAACCAAGAAACAGATTGTTCATTTAGAACAATTGCCTTCAACAAAATTCCCAGAATAGAATGACCAATAGTATCGAAACCTTCTGTAGGTCAATGAGAACAATGCCTGCGTATTATCCTCTATCCATATTGAATCTAATTCTATCAACTAAATATGCAAGCACATTGTCAGTCAAAAAACCAGGCCTAAACCCCGATTGAAATTAATAGATCAAATCTTTATTCTTTAAATATTAAAAAAATAGTCATAGACAATCTTTCATAATAATTTCGAGACAACCGGTAAAGACACGGTTCTGTTGTTACCTTCAAAATTTCGATCACTTTTTTTTAAAGTGGGACAACTTTCGCCACTTTAAAAGTTTTTGCAACTGCATAGTTTTTTAATGACAAATTTAAAATTTATGTCAAGGGTGATACAATAATTGATGCAGCGACCTTGAGAAAATTGGCTGATATATTATCCCTACCTATTGCTTTGTTTGTGTTAAGTTTCAACAGTAGCTTTTTTCACATATTCCTCAGTAACTTCATAGGAGTGGAAATCAATCGGTAGCACATTCTTCTCAGACTAGAAACTTACTATGAAGCTTTATTAAATCTACTAAATCAATCACTTAAATCATCCTTGTGGGCTCTGTAATCAATTGAGACATATTAAAGATACTGCAAAAATGAATTAGATCAGACTTAAGACAGTTCATCTTTGTAGCTAATACATTTGTATTGAAATCACTCAATAGATATGATTCTTGATGACAAAATGTCCCGGAATGTGTGAGCGTCTCTTCAAACACGATGAAAAAAAATAGAGTTCCTTTGGGGTCAGTACCCCACTCCTATATGAATAGGTTTGGGTTTAGGAAGTAATAAATCAACAGCCAAAAATTCAATATCAGAGTTACACAAGTCCTCCCTCCTGCTATAAGCAGGATTGTTCCTGATGAATAGACAAACGCCTCCACCATCTCCATTTCTTTCATGAAGTTCTATGCTGTATCCATGGACTGGGTTAGGTTTGTGCATCCCAAATCAAAACTTATATAAAGTTTAAAAGTCTTGATCAATACTTGCGGTGATTTGGACACTTAACTTCATTTGACTGAAAGGATTTTACATAACATATATAACGGCTCGATAAAGACGGTTTCCTTTCTTATGTTACCTAACGGTGACATTTATCTTTGTATGCTCCGGTTGCTTTTTAATTCAAAATACAAATAAATACAAAATTTTATTTATATTACGTTTGCATAACATTACAATATTAGCCATATGGATATTCTCAGATAATAAGTGATTATTTCAAAATATACATAAATATATACATACGGAGCCCGGGAGACGACATGGTCGAAATATTTATTAATCCGTGCGCACGAATTACTAAACCGAAGCTATCCAAGATGGCAGACCTATTTGTAATCAATGTGAGTGAATCAATGAGTGAATCCATGTTTAGGTTTGTTGCTTCTTGTGATGTCAGAATTAAAATCTATACGAATACAGAAGTTCCTGTGAAGTTTGTTTGCATTGAACATCAAAACATTAGCCCATGGATGGATTTCCTCAGGGACTTTTATCATCAATAGAACACAGTAAAAGAGTAGCAGTAATTATTTTTAAAAAAATATTAAAAGCACATGATTAGAGAGCAGATACAGCTATATCGTAATTCCATGGATCATGCTTCGACAGATAAATCACGACGATTGCGAATAAGTTATATAATTTACCGTCAGATGGCAGGATCTATCTATGGCGGGCTAAAATAAAGCAGTCAAAAGCAGTAAAGCAGTCAAAATGATAACTGGCAGAAATTCTTCTAAAGTTCCAACACAAAAAAATCCAGATATCAATTTTTGCACGTGTAAAACATATTGTTTCACAGAAGCTAAATGTGTTAATTCTTTAATCAATCACGTGACCATAATTTTTACACAACGCTGAAGGAAAAGTCCTCTGGTTGAAAATGCTTTTTGAATTCAAAAAGTGTCACCAGAAGGCACCACTGCATGTTCTCAAAAGTCCTGCAGAGTCTCTGAGAAGTGAAAGTCGTAAACTATGCATCCAGTCGTAAGATGTAATACCGGCAGGGGGCATCACTTCTACTCGGATAACACGCATAATTATTGATAACTAAAATTAAATTGCTTTATGCAAGGGAACACAACTTAGCACATACAATTAAAGTATTAATTTTCAGGGACACAGATTATCGTGTTATTCCTTGTCAGGGCTAAAGATAATCTTATGTTTTTTTGTCAGCACCACAGACAATCGAATTGTTCCTTGCCAGGACCGCAGATAGTCGTATTGTTCCCTGTCAGTGCCACTAATAATCATATTTATTTCTTGTCAGGACCATATATAATCGTATTGTTTCTTGTCAGGTCCACAATCGTATTGCTTCTTACCCGGGCCACAAATAATCGTAATGCCTCTCGTCAGGACAATAGATAATCGTTATGTGTCTTGTCAGGACTACGGATAATCGTATTGTTACTTATTAGGCCTAAAGGGGAACGTATTGTTTCATGTCAGGCCAACGGGTAATCGTATTTTTTTCCTGTCAAGACCACAGATAGTCGTATTGTGTCTTTTCATTACGAGGGATAATCGTATATTTCTTGTTAGGGCCACGGATTATCGTATTATTCCTTGTTAGGACCACAAGAAATCGTATTATATCTTATCAGGACCATCGACAATCGTAGTATTTCTTGTCAGGACCACAGATGATCATATTGTTTCTTGTCATTACCAGTGATAATCGTATATTTTTTTGTCACGGCCACAGATAATCGTATAATTTCTTGTCAGGACTATAGGTAATCGCATGTATTCCATACTAGGACTACAGGTAATCGTATTGTTTCTTGTTAGGACTACAGGTAATCGTATTGTTTCTTGTTAGGACCACAGGTAATCGTATTGTTTCTTGTTAGGACGACAGGTTATCCTATTGTTTATTGTCAGGACTACAGGTAATCGTATTGTTTCTTGTTAGGACTACAGGTAATCGTATTGTTTCTTGTTAGGACTACAGGTAATCGTATTGTTTCTTGTCAGGACTAGACTTAATCGTATTGTTTCTTGTCAGGACCACAGGTAATCGTATTGTTTCTTGTTAGGACTACAGGTAATCGTATTGTTTCTTGTTAGGACTACAGGTAATCGTATTGTTAATTGTTAGGACTAAGGTAATCGTATTGTTTCTTGTTAGGACTACAGGAAATCGTATTGTTTATTGTTAGGACTACAGGAACTCGTATTGTTTCTTGTTAGGACTACAGGTAATCATATTGTTTCTTGTTAGGACTACAGGTAATCATTTTGTTTCTTGTTAGGACCACAGGTAATCGTATTGTTTCTTGTCAGGGCAACGGATAATCGTATTGATTCTTGTAAGCGCCATTGATTATCGTATAAGTAAACTTGTATCGATCGATATAGACCCCGAAAGATATATCCGGTCAGTCCTAATAGCAGGCTTAGCAAGATATATGTATATATAAGGATGATTGTCAGTGGCTATAAACAAATATGAAATAAATAAATTACAAATTAACAATGTTTTTATTACTGACTAATACTTCACGATATGAGTTTATGTAGATTAACATGTTCACACGCACTCAATTAAGAACGCCCTTTGAATATTTGCGGATAATAACCGCTATATGATCATATATTGATAAAGGTTAGATTTTGTCAATAAGGAAACATATATATTGTGCACTCACAGTAAGGACATGTAATTAAATATGTCTCACAAGGAAAGACGAGGTTATATTAAAAAGGCTTGTGATGTTGTGTATAAGGCGGGCCTTCGCTCTCCTGTCAGCTAGCACTTTTCAAACGAGGCCAACGTGGGTCAGGCAGCACGCGTGGTGGGAAGAATATATATTAATAAATACTTCCTGATTATGACTGCAAAAGTAAAAAAAAAAGATAAACGGTTTATATACTAACTTTTTAATAAACAGCACTGTTATATGAATTTTATTTATATACATAATATACATTTTTTATAATCCTGAAATAAATATTTTATTTATGCAGAGCAGACAGCGAACATGAAAGATGAATTCCATCTAATTATAATGATAGTGTACAATTTGTCCGGAAGTATGGTTATTTTGTTATACGATCATTGAAATCCCTAAAAATTGATTTCTTCTGGAGATCCACTATATAAGTTTAAGCGAAACTCATTGAAAAAAAACTCAAATGTAGGGCTTTTCACGTGTCTATTATATAAATTTGTGTCTGGCTGTTAGCAAGAAGTGGTTCTTTCGTGTTTTTAAAACATTTAAAGACTACTTCTCCTGAAACTAGGCAGCAGTTATTATATGTCATAAGACTATAGAATCCGCCCTAGAAGTCAACTATGACAAAATTTAATATGTTGCATGTCATAATTGGAACTGGGACAGTCCCATGTTATAAAGCAATGTATAGTGGTATATAGATAACCCTGACTTCATTAAGCGTGCATGTCACAATTAAGTCATTAATCGAGTATAGGCTTATAAATAATGATGATCACCGACATTTTATCACTAGAGTTGGGACCCTCAGATTTGGCCAAGACCAGGGTGAATTGCACATCTGGATGGTACTTCTTATTCTAAAGTTGGATTCACCTGAATATAAAGTTTTCATAAATTTTAAAGGTTTAGTGTTCATTAGAAAGGATTCTTGCATCATAACTAAGCTTTTCACGTGTTTTCTAAATGATATAGATCCATGGCCGGTTAGTGGCGCTGTATATCGAATGAGGACGAAGGTATTCAAGGACGGACGGACGAACGAACGGAAAAAGAGCTAGAAATCTGCACTCTGATGAATGCAAGCCTCCGATATTCACTTTTATATCCAGGTTCATTAGTGCAGAAGTGATTTTACATTTGTGAATAATCCTTGATGACGTATATGGATCCAGGTCATGTTCTGGATTCACATCAAAATCCAATCAATTCTTCATTGTCCACTCCCGAAATACCCTGAAAATTTCATGAGATTCCGTTCACATCGAGATATGTTTTGGTTAAAATTGACGCGGGACGTGCCTGAGAAACATACCTTTCATTTTATTTTTTATTCTCATAGGGATATCAGGTGTTATTGGAATAATCAATAAAGAATTACCTGAGTCCTACTGGTAGAAAAATGTTGCGCGAATATCTGGCTTCTACTTTCATCAGTTTGCCTGCGCACAAGACACCTCCAGGGTTCGATCTGAGGACCTTGAGCTCCTAGTCCGTGACCACCGGGCTATATCCTGCTACTTCAACATTCCCAATCCCCAGGGACGTCAAGATAGGTGGGAATGGGGTATGTATCCCCCGCCTTTTAGCATATTTTATTATATATATCTAAACCTGGAATAGAATTAACCTATGCAAGAAACAATACCTAATTTTTAAAACCTAATATATTTGAAAGGTGGCACACATGCAGACAATAAAATTTATATATATATGAATTGAAGATAAATTGACGCCACTGCCCACCCTTTTATGTTGGGGATACATTTTAGGACACGGGTACCCCCCCCCCCCCCCACACACACACACACACAACCTAACATACACATGCACACATACACACTATAATAATCATACATGCCAACGAATTTATGAATATCACAAATACTAGAATTTAGTTTTATGAAAATTAACGTAATTAAATATACGAAATATTTGTGAAGAAAATGATGTCAGGGGCGGATCCAGGATTTCAGAAAAGGAGGGCTCTACCTCAAGAGGACTACTGAGGAAATCTAAAGAAAAGGTCCCTGGGTCCCGAAAAAGGGGTCCAGGCAGCAAAAAAAAAATCAGTCTGAACCCCTTAATGAAAGATTGGTAAGGCAGAAAAAGGGGGTGGTCAAGACCCCCTTGACCCCTCCCTTCCCCGGATCC
Source organism: Sipunculus nudus (assembly GCA_026874595.1). Classification (NCBI taxonomy): domain Eukaryota; kingdom Metazoa; phylum Annelida; class Sipuncula; order Golfingiida; family Sipunculidae; genus Sipunculus; species Sipunculus nudus. The sequence continues at coordinate 35,742,625 of CM049308.1, read as the reverse complement.
GCTTCTCGGTGTTAAAAAGACTGATGACAGAAAACAGTATTAAGGCGAGAAAATCCGCAGTTAAAGCCATGTAATAGATTAGGTGTAGCACATACTTATCTCTAAAGTAAACAGGCCATAAAAGCGGGAACAGTATAGGGAATCCCAGGTTTCGTAGTAGGAAGTAATGTTTCTTGACTCTTGTGATAAACATTGACCTTTCCTCGATCTGTACACGAACAAATATTTACTTCCGCCTTTGCTGTATGTGGTGGAACTTGCTCCATTAAACAGATAACCTTTTGTCACGTTGGCGGAATGTTTTATAATTACTCATCCAGGCTAAAACTTCCGTTAAGTTCTGCTGAGGTCAGCCCGCGGCGGACCTATATAAAAGAGGCCCCACAGTCACTGACTCAGAATCGGCGCCCCAGCGTTATATGAAGAAGATCCCGGTACAAGATGAAGCTCCACCTGGTTGCACTCCTTGGCATCACCTTGGCAGGTACCGCACAGTGTCATGGCAAAATGTTAGAGAGGAGCGCAGGTCTAAAAAATTGTTACGCAGTCGTCTTTCAAGAAAAATATATATAATTAATTATTATTTGTTTAGTCATAAATAAATCTTACTTAAATTTATATAAAATGCACGGCAAGGGGATCAATATACAGTAAAATCTGGAATTTACGACAACCAATGGGAGGTCTGATGTGAAGAACAGAAAACATGGTGGTTGTTTTGAGGTGGTCGTTAAACCGCCCTGTTCTTTAGGTTAGGTTTTACTGTAAAATTCATAATCAGACAGGGGCGGATAAAGGTTGCATGGGCCCCTCCATGGCTCTCGGTTGAACTGTAATTTTATTCACCTTCATCCTCATTCTCATGTGCAACATATAATAAATATGAAGAGTATATGATGTATGGTCGACGTAAGTTTAATTACAGGATTACATACCCATTTACTATTTCTGTAGCAAAGTCATCGATTTAATCAATGAGATTGAGTGAATTTATATATTAAAAAAAAGACGGATCACTACAATGTTCATTAACTTTCATTATCAGTCGAGAAAAATGAACAAATTATTGGAAGAACAAGTCAAGTAAAATATGAAACTTTCGCTGATCTTCCTACACAGTTGCAGACCTGTTTGTGAAGAGTAAGTAACAGCAATACCTGTCTGTAGCCTGGTCAAACCCCATCTTAATCCACCGTGAAATCAGATGATTATGAAAGGAAAATAAAAACTGAAATCCAACATTTCAATAGAAAAATATTATGAAATGATAATATTAGATTGTATAACTAATTGTGTGTTGTTCTTTGAACCAGATACCTAATATAAATGACTTCTGTACGCATTTAGTTTCAGATGCTAACCCACTACGGGACAGCAATGTGACGGATGTGGCGCCATCTACCGATCACGACTGTATCAGGGACTGCATGACAACGCGTCACAGTGACTTCATTAGACGTTGTACTGACACGTTAAGTCAAGCCATGGACAAGAGATGTTACAGCACAGAAACTATCCGGGTGCTGTTCACGTGTCACGACACGTGTCGTCGCCAGGGGAAACCTGCAACCAGAGAACAAACAGGTAAAGTGTCTCAAACAGACATTCGCATACACGGTTTCTGATTGGCCTTACAGGTTATCTGCAACGCTTCAAAACACATTTGCGGGCGTCCCGCAATATTTTACAATAAAGGATTTCGGTAAATTTGGTTATATGTGTTAGGAATTCTCTTTCTGAAAAGAGCCCCTTTAGATAGACCAAAAGGTTGGAGTAAACGTTTGTGAAACACTGCGAAAATACTGAAAGGTTGCCATAGGCCTAATTCTATCAGTTCATATTTGACCAACCATTCCCACGATATAGCAACTTCAAGATTGTAAAGAAACACAAATAAAGTGACATTTTGTTATTAAATTCGAAATCTTATGTGGTTTAGCCTAATTAGTAAGTAGACCACATGCACATAACCCAGACAATATAAATTAAGCGAACAATACGTATGTATATATGCATGATGTTTCCATGACAAAGGTCTCGGGACAAATGCAAATGATTACATGTAGGCCTAACGTGTTAACATAAGTAGGCCTAAAGAAATTTTAATCCTGAATAAGAGAGGGTCAATAAGTAAAAAGAAATCCCCCGACAATATTTTTTTTTTATTTTTAAAAGAAATTTTCCGATTTTGAGCTCCAGTCCCTCGGACATTTCTTTCAAGAGAAAATAATAAAAAATAATAAATTTGTCCTGTTGTGCGTTTCAAGTTAGCAAACAACTACTTGAAAGCTCTATGAACAAATTTAATTAAAGGGCAGTGGAATCGATCATTTTAATGATTAATCAATCCATTAATATGTAACGTCTGTCCTGTTGTGTATTCTTTTTATATTTTTGATACAGCCATGTTAATATATAATTTCAGAGACAGTAGAAGCTCCCGTCCGAACTGGTAAAGATGCAATGCCATCTTCAACATTGTTGGTGACGCCCCGGAACAATTTTGGCGAATGTATGGCGGAATGTATGAAGAAATCTCTTCCAGATATACTCAAGCTGATTTTCGTATGCCACTTGGATATAAGTTGCTGGTTGATTCACGCGGGTGCTGACGCTGTCCATTGCCTTATTCAGTGCATCGGCCATATTGACACCTGGCCTAGTCCCATGATGCAGCTCTGCTTGGCAACAGACATGCGCACGACTCCTGTTGAAGCACTGGACTATCTCCTAATATGCCAAAACAACTCTAAATGCTGGCGCGATCACAAAGGACAAACAGGCCTTTCAAGTTACGTAAGATGCTTGCTTCGCTCAGAAATGGAGAAAGGGGACAAAAATATGGCATGAAAATGCGTTTGAGGCTACTTTATTTGAAAGGTGACAATATTCAATATTTGGAGTGTACATACTGCATGATGACTCATTTCATATATTCCGTTTTATTATTTTGTACTTAAATTTGATAATAAAGAACCCATATGTTTATTATATCATCTTTTGCAACATACATGTAGTGAATCAAACAGCTTGACGGTTTTCTTTTGAGTAGTGAATGCAGAAAACGGATATACCAGATATAGGCCTATATGTACTATAGTAGTATATCAGTGTACATGTGCATGCACGAAGCCCGTGTGTCTTTAATTGTATCTAACTTCTTCACAGATTCACTCTAAAATCTAAATCCCAAAACAAATAACTAGACCTTCACCGACCGCCATGCAGGTGCAACATGCAGTACTAATCACTGGATATAACAAATTACACAATGCAAAGTAAATCTAGTCAGGACACCTGGACCAATGAAATTTGACAGACATAATCAAATCATTTACATCTTACAACTCCCCAACCTCATTTGCGGATCAAAGGGGGGGGGGGGGTAGAATATCAGGTATTATGTTTATAATATATAATTAAATATCAGGTTTAAGAATATAAGATATTAGGTTTCCAGTATATATAATTCTAAACTGTCCCCCATCCCCTATATTGACGCCCATGATTTCAACCACAAATTTCTTTTGTGAATTAAGTACACTAATTAGTTCATTTTCTCCTGCGAACAGATAGCGCACGTGTACGAACTGGCTGTGAGAGTTCAGCGAAAAACTGGTATGTATGTTAGTTGTGCATGTCGCGGTGTGTCCTCATTTGGCACACCTGAAGGTAGGCCACAACAGCCAAACAGTTTCGAATTAGTTTTGGGAATTTTTGCATTGGTTCTAAAATCGCCAAAGACGAATTTCTCCGACGCTATACCCAACATCAGGAGTTGCTTGGGATTGGTATTATACAGGCCCATTTCACACATGGTGTAAACTGCATACCGTACTATGAAATTGTAAATAAGTTTGTTGATAAATATTGGAAAAGTGCCAGTATCGCATAGGTGGGCCCAGTTATGTCAGTCACGCGCAAGCCTAGTGTTACAGATGTATCTTTTATTGTATGCTGTGTATGTGCAGAGCTAGCATTATCCGTTGCCGTGGCGGCATAGCCCGGCCCACGCGTGGGGTCTGACATGTAAACACAGCGATCTTGGGCTTTCTCGCCTGGCCGAGCCGGGCCGGCCCACGTGTTAACCCTGACATGTGGAGACACAGCGTTCTTGTTCTAGATGTTTCCTGTAACGCCTGTGTACTGTGTATTATGTATTGTTCGGAAAATGGAAAGTTCTCGGCTTGAGATAAGAAGCTATAAATAGGGGGCTGTGTTTTAGAGCCAAAGAAAAGGAGAGAAATATTCCAGCGGACACAGAAGCGTGTAAGACAGTTGTGGACCTTTTCCGATTAGTGCGGCATTTCTAGATTTTCTTCTAAATTTGTGACGGATCTTGTATAGTCTTCAGTTTGCTTTCGGGATTATGACAAGAACTTCACTTTGTACGCCCATGTACCTCGGGACCGTTCGTTAATTCCCGGAATCGTTCGGACTAAGATTCAGACATTTGACAAGAGACGATCTTTTACCCAGCAAATTTTTATAGTAACCCAAGGAATTATGCCTAGATAATTCATAAGTGGTTTAAGTATTTAAAAAAGTTTGTCCGGCACCCTGAATTAAGAACACGGCAAGGTTGCTTACCTTCTAACTCGGCGTCCAAAATCATACTGCACTTTTGCTTCAAGTTTCCTCCTTCTAAATGGCGTCAGTACACGATAGAACCGCACAGAATTAATATTTGAGAGACCCTTGGACAATCTGATCACATGAGAGGGGAATCCAAACGCCAGCATTCTTATGACAGACAATTCAAAATACGTCAATTCACGGAGAGGAAGCCAGGGGTGGTCACAGGAAATGGAGCAAAATTTGTCCACGCACGAACGGTGATGCCCTCTGGCGGAATCTGATATGCCTAACTTTGGAATTACAACGGATTGATTTTGTGAATGAACTTGACTGTTATTCTCTGAGAAGATTTATGTGAACTGTTTATCTGGATTGTACGTTATAAAGGACTTATTATCGCTGTGACAGTGGTGGTATCCAGGTACTGTACACTTTATTTATGTACTTGTATTGATTTACGGTTGTACTGTTGTTTTTTCTGTGTAATTATATTGATTTAGTGTATTGTAATGTTAAGATTGTTTTAAGAATAAATTATAATTATTTGTTAACAAAAAACCACTGACTCCTTTGTTCATTTCCCTAGACATTTCACGCTGCCTAGTGTTATAGAATCTGATTTTTTTTTAACCTCCATAACAAAATTTAGGCTCGTCACGACTACGTGATCTGTTGATACTGGGTTCCGTAACATCAGATAAAGCCACACAACACGTGTTAACACATGCACATGTATTGTGTGCTGACGGCTGCGGAGACTCGAAACGTCACAGATATAAAATTGACAATATATGCAGGGTACAGTTTCATATGATACAAGGCCTACATGATTTTACGTTAGAAAAGAGTAAAGAAGTCTCAAGAGATTCTGAACATCCCTGTTCAAGATCCTGGGGCGGATCCCGGGGTGGATCACCAGGGGAGGACATATAGAAACTGGTATATAAACGTTTAAAACAAGAAAGTGATCATAAATCAACCTGCACAGCAACGCATTACCTCCATTCTTGTAAGCTTTTTAGCTCAGCTGACTGTAAGTCATCGGAGCTATAGTGATCACTCTTTGTCCGTCGTCCGTCCGGCCGTCCGGCCATCCGGCCGTCTGTCCGTTAACAAGGCAAAAATCGTAACCATTTGACCTGGAATCTTCTAACTTTACATCGAGAGAGCTCCATGAAAAAAACTCCTTGGAAACCTGGAATTAGGTCTCTGTTACCCATATTCTTCAAGCTATGGGGCTCTGAAGTACCCCCCAGAATAATGATAAATTTGATACAAAAGCTCAAATATCTGAACAACTAATGCATTAATCACCATGATTCTTTGCATGGATATTAATCATTGGGTGTTTCACCAGTTTCTGCAGACTGGTGGTGCCACCTGTATTATTTTTATTTTTTTAACGATTTTTTAAAATCTATTTTTGAGACCTTAAAAGATGCCGTCATCTGTTAACAGGGCACAAATCGTAAACTCTGAACCTGGAATCTTCTTACTTTACATCTATTTAGGTCCATGAAAAGTCTCCTTGGAAACCTAGAATGAGGTATCTGTTACCCGTGTTCTACAAGCTATGGGGCTCCGAAGTACCCCCCCCCCCATCCAGAATAATGAAAAAAATTGATACAAAAGCTCAAATATCTAAACACCTAATGCATTGATCACTATGATTCTTTGCATTGATATATATCATGGGGTGTTACATCAGTTTTTGCATACTGGTGGCACCACCTGTGTTTTTCGATTTTTTACGATTTTCTTTATTTATTTTTGAGACCTTAAAAGGTGCCAATCTGTTAATAGGGCACAAATCTTAATGACTGGACTTAGAACCTTCTGTCTTGACATGCAGGGAGGCCCATGAAAAGTCTTCTTGGAAACCTGGAATTAGATCTCTGTTATCCATATTCTTTAAGCTATGGGGCTCCGAAGTACCCCCTAGATAAATGAGAAATTTGATACAAAAGCTCAAATATCTGAACAACTAATGCATTGATCACCATGATTCTTAACAACTAATGCATTGATCACCATGATTCTTTACATGTATTTTGATCATGGAGCGTTTCTTCAGTTTCTGCAGACTGGTGGCGCCATCTGTATTTTTTTCGATTTTTTTACTATGTTTTTTATCTATTTTTGAGACCTTAAAAGATGCAGTCATCTGTTAACAGGGCAGAAATCGTAACGACTAGACCTAGAATCTTCTTTCTTGACATGTTGGGAGGCCCATGAAAAGTCTCCTTGGAAACCTGAAATTAGGTCTCTGTCACCCATATTGTCCGAGCTATGGGGCTCAGAAGTACCCCTCAAGAATAACTAAAAATTTGATACAAAAGCTCTGGTATCTGAACCAGGTCTCTGTTACCCATACCCTCCGAGCTATGGGTCTTAGAAGTACCTCCCAGAATAACTAAAAATTTGATAAAAAAGCGCAAATATCTGAACAACTATTGCATTAATCACCCTGTTTCTTTGCATGCATATTCATCATGGAGTGTTTCTTCAGTTCTTGTGGACTGATGGCACCACCTAAATTTAAAAGAAATTTGTACACATTTTTTTCGTTATTTATGAGACCTTCAGAGATGCGGTCGTCCCTTAACAGTGCTCAAATTGTAACCATTGGTCCTAGAATCTTCAAACTTGACATCCAGGGAGATCTGTAAAAGTCTCCTTGGAAACGTGAATTAAGGTCTCTGTTAGCCATATATTTTAGCTATGGGGCTTATAAGCACCCCTCTGAATAATTGAAAATTTGACACCAAAGTAAGGCACAAATCATAACCATGGGGCCCAGCATCTTCTAACATGACATCCTGAGAGTTCCTCAAAAATTCTCCACAGAAACCTTTAATTGGGTCACAGTGACCTATATTCTCAGAGTTTTTGGGAAAGTTTGAGCACCCTAGAAATAATGCAAAATACACACAAATTGCCAGATTCCTTATGAAAGGCTGGTTGGATTGTCATCAAATTTGTTGTTTTTATGGGTCTTGATGAACTTAAGCTAATATGCATGAACAATGATGCCACCTATATTACCTTAATTAGTTGTCTGTGCAAGGATATATTGTCAACATGTCAGTCGGCTGAGCGTCATGACCCACGGGTCACTTGTTAACAATGGCTCTGGGTCTTGACAGGGATAAAAGAAATAGTCTTAAATCACATTAGAAAGAAGGCCTTTGATTGTCCCACGTATATACATATATATACAATTTGGCTTTAATGGTGCTATATATCTGAGGTTGTTCAAATCCGATCATGTCTTATGATATATACATGTGGGCGCTGTTTTCTTGAATTAAACTTGAAACGCCCCACTCCCTGTAAACCCGATCCTGAGATCGGCTGGAAAACTCCCTCCTTGAGCAAATTAAAAAACGAGTACCAATCCGGTGCAGATCTAGTGCTTTATTTCCTGGGGAACCTGTAGTTATATTGCGTCTGTTAGGGGACCAGGCGGCCCGCGCATTTTTTGGCGCCACCTTGTGTCACGAGATATAGGCTACATGCTAAAGCGACTTCTGGTGTCTGTGGATGCAAATAGAACCGGAGAATCAGACTAATTTTAGGACTAAAAAGCCGGATGTCGGAAGTTCGATGTCAAGTGGAAATCCAAGCCGACCGCCATATGGCACTCCAAGGTGCCGTAGTATTCATGTTTATACCAGCAATACCAGCAACAATCAAAACACATTGTGTATTTTCACTGTAAATAAGGACGAACCTTTAGTAAGTCAGAACTGACATAAACCCTAAAAGTATGACGGGCAAATAGCTGGCTTAAAAATTAATATTATGAGAGATCACATTTCTATATTTACAATAATATATAAAGGGTTGTATAAATAGCCATGCATGCTGGTTCATTGAAGAGACAGAAGTATATAAAAAAAGATGGTGTGGACCGACTTTTCTGTGTTCTTTTCTTCCAATAATAATAATAATAATAATAATAATAATAATAATATATATATATATATATATATGCATATATAAATTCACATATATTAACAGTGCGATATATATATATATATATATATATATATATATATATATAAATGCCTATAAATGCATAGATACATATATATACAAAATTTGCGCCCACCTCTGCAAATTTAACGTTTCAGCATGTACCCTATCCTACATATGGAAGTATAAAAAGGAATTTTGTGTATCCTATTGTTTTTCTTAATAAACAAAACAATTTAAGCACTTGGCCCCAAGTCAGAATCTCAGTGGAAATAAATAAGATATAATACAGTGTTTCAAAAAGTTTTAAAGAATGTAATGGCATTATGTGTAAATGCTCTAAACTTTTCATTGTCAACTTGGCTATTACACACACACACACACACATATATATATATATATGTAGGTGTGTGCTCTCCTCCTTTTTATGTTTGCCTTCCATCGACACTGAGGGAGTGCGATACGAACTGTTATTTATGAAGAGTGTTATTGTCTTTTGTGTGATCATTGAGCAAATTTTCAAAATTGAGATAGGCTACCTCGAATTTAATAATGAAATGGCCTGCTGTCTTTAAGGCTACTTTCACAAAATGACGAAATTATTCACCGAATTTTTAGTTCTTTTTCATTCTTAATGCAGGGCTAAAATCAAGTCCCCATGGTAGGTACATCATGGTCGGATACAGGATTTTTCAAAGGGGAGGGTCCAACCCAGGAAGGTTTAATATGAAAACCTGGAAAAATGGTTTAAAACCTTGAAAAAAGGTTGTTGCGACTCAAAAGGAAGGGGTCCGGACCCCCCTATAGACCCCTACCCCCCTCCCCCCTCTGCATGGATCCGACTCTTTGCATGTCCGCTGTATACCAGGGAGGGGAGGGGGCCATAATCAGTGGTGAAAATCGAGAACGGGAGGGGTCGGGGGAGGGGGCGGAGGCTCTAATATTAAGTTTGCGTTTGATGGGTATTATGGAAACTATAAGCAAGTTATATATATATATATATATATTAATATATATATATATATATATATATATATATATATATATATATTAACGCATGCAGGGACGCTAATATTGATTTAGTGTTTAATGGGTATTATGAAAACTAAAAATTATATATATTAATTAATTATTCCTACGCTATATATTTTAGTTCATGAAAAAATAAATCATGCATTTTATTTTCATTTTGAACCATGTTATTACTACGGTTAATTACAGGTACACGGGGGATTGTATATGGGAGGGCTATCCCCCTCCCATATTGGAAAAAGTTTTGAATATGCAGTGTAATGAGGACATTTTGAGGTAATTTTAACCCCCAAAAATTAGGATTTTCTGTTCCTCAGAAAATGTTCTCTTATATCTTCGCATAAAGTAATCAAACTGTGGAGGGTATCAAATATTTAATATTTATATATCTTCAAACTTGGGATATAAAATTTCTATTCAACATTTGTTATGTCAATGGCGAAAAGGCGCACCTACGTTTCCAACTTGCAAAATATAATCTTTCAAATGTATACTCTGGGTAAGATAACTGACATTTTGATGTTTTATGTTAAACATTTCATTTTACGGGAGTCAGTGGTCTCGACAGTACGCAGGACTCAGCAGGGCACAGATCGTGAGTTCGGGTACCGGTTTCAGCAGAGAAGCCGTGAGATTCACGGTCGACCCCAACCAGGGTTAATTGGCGCTCTGCAGCTATTCTGCAGCTGTTCATAAATATCCTCAACTAATAAATCTGAAATTTATAAACTGCGGATAACTTAAATAAAATCTAATTGTAAATCAATAAAAAAAAAAGAAATATGAAAAATGAAAATGAATCACAAAAATTGGGAAAATAAATAGTTAAAAAGAGAGATATTGCAGCTCAACAGGGAGGCGCGCGCTGCGCGGGATCCGCCACTGGAAATATATGGCAAAGACAATTTAATACACATGATTGGTCTTCAGAAAATTTAATCAGTATTAGACTAAGTGAAATTCTGAAAGGCCGGCGAGCGGGGGGGCATTTGCTGTGCCCCTCCTGTATACTGCCCCCATCCAGTCTTGAAAAACATCCGACATCCGACTTCGACATTCAACCTTTAATGTGTACGACCCTACGTCCAGGGAGGCAGGCGCCGAGCGGGTACTTTGAAGCGGAATATACACTGGAACAATGGTGCGAACCAAGCAAGCTCCACCCTCGAAAAAACATTCACCTACAGGTGATATAATCTGATGTCTTTAAGAATGCATTAAAAACCCGAATGATGCAACATGGACAAGTTGTGCTAATGTTTTGGGAGGGTATATTTCGCTGATCAGCGGTCTGCAGTATAAAAATTAAAACGCTGATCTGCGCGAGCGCATATGTTTTGTAGTTCATGTGCAGGGTTTGGGCAAGGTACTTGTACGTCCCCCCCCCCCCACACACACTTTTTTCAACCAAGGTTATTTTTCAATTTTATACAAAAATGTTCAGTCAACACTGACCTTAAAAAATTATAGTAGGAATCCATTGGCATTGGCTGTATTTTCAATTCTATACATATGACAGAATTAATTATAAAATATTAATAGTTTTGGATATAATAATGTATAAAATCACGGAACTTTGGCTCCACATGGTGGGACTTTATTTCCTGTGATGTTTTTCTGGTTACCGATTAAGTATAACGTTGAAAAGGGGTGTATGCATAATTATAATCACTGCCAAATTCCCACAGCCTTGATCAAGTTCATGAAGACTTTAACTTTAAATACAGTATTTTCTTAGTTAAGTATATAAAATTTTGAATGAAAGTGTCACCCAGAATATGTAAAAAGTGATCTTATAACATAAAATCAACATGCAATTGTTTCTTTACTGGCTGCTGAGCCTGCTGCACGTGGTACATTTTAAACGCACCCCTTATTCTTCTCTCACACTTGAGCATATTTTACTGTATTCTTGGAAATGATCAAATGGGTTGCAAATTTCAAGGGAAATACATGACATTGAGCATTATAAGCAGTACTACATTTGTGCATGTACACAGTATCATTAAACTGAAATGACTATCATAATATTCATTAATATAATTTTACTTATGATAAATGAGTTGTTCCCCAGTGTATAGTTAAATGTATAGTTAAAAGCTTATTAATATCACATAAGAACAAGCTAATTCAACTAGTCTTTAATTCCATTGGTTTGACTTTAATGGTTTTTACTCAAAATGTTAGGAATCCCCGCAGTTTGATGGATCTTTTTTAAAGTGGTAGGGTAAATCTCAATTAACCATGCAAATTGAGATGGGTATTGTAAAGGGCAAGGTGTGGGTAAGCTTTTATCCCTTCATTTATTGTAAAGTATTTTAGAATCCATGCAAATTAACAGATGAAGTAACAGTACTGTAGCCTCCCTGGGGTTGGGGGGGGGGGGGGGGTAGCTGCCCCCTCTTAGATCTTAGCAATCTTAGGCAAAGCAAAAGAGTTGGCAGTATTTGCAAGAAATTCAATTTTACTGAAAAAGGTGACTGGCTAAAAATTAAAGCAACCTGTGAATAAAAATTAAGTTTCTTTGATTAGAACATATATTATAAGAAAAATACCCACAGAAATGCATATTTACAGCTTGTAATTTAAAAAATTTCCACACTGGGGAAAGGGGATTCCCCCCTCCCCCCAGTCCCTGGATGCTGCACTGCCCCCCCCCCCCCATCTGACTTTGTTCAGACTACGACCCTGAAATAATGTAGACAATTTCTTCTCAACATGGTCCTCCCCCCCCCCCCCCCCCCCCAACTTAAAAATTGGCTTCACCACCTCTGCGTGTACCTGTATCTAGGTACACAATATAGAGTACCTGTACCAGTACCTGTTCCTGGCTGTCATGGGTAGCAAGTACCTTGCACCTGTACCTGGAACTAAAGTACCTGTACCTGGTAAAAGGTACTCAAGTACAAATTTAATTCTGGTATGCATCAACATAAACACAGTGCATATGGCTGTGTACATTGCCCTGGCCCCAACACCTGTCAATTGGGAGATGCCGTGACTGACTTGGCCCAAAAATGTAATATATATTCAAGCTGGCTGAAACATCGCGTGTTGTGATGACTGAGGGACTCAGTACATTGGGTCTCACTGTGCTAGGCATGTCATTTCAGCTGAACCCCTTGGACCTATCACACAAACCTGTTGCAATAGGTTCTACGATGAATGTACATTTGGCAGATTGACTATAATGTCCATACAGCAGAGATATTTCAGAGGATATGAAAGTCCATATATGGACTAGTTTGGACCAGTCCTTTGGGATTCGCAAAATTGAAACTCCGGTCACGCAGCCTTTATTTGGTAACAGAACAGACACACATGGACTGTATTTACTCACAACATTAAACCATTATTCATAATAAAGTGTTAAACAGCAGTATGCGAGGTACTGAGACTGTGTGCTGGGATGGTTATGCTGTTAAACTTTAGTATAAAGCAGACTGAACTGATAATGTGGAAGAAAAGACTTACTTTTGTTCCTGATTATGTCCCTTTAAGTTAATATATGAGAGTAGGAAAACAATCTATTTTTGACACAACATATTGACTGAAGGGACAGGGTCGAGAACACTTTTTGACTGGTGCTGATTGGATGATTGGAGTACTGAGTACCATAAATTAATAAAATATATAATCAGCTAAAAACATAATTCTTGGGTCTCAATTAACAAGGAAACCTTTATTAAGTTGCAAATTAGACATTTGATGAGATTTAATAAAATTTTTCATTTTCTGTTGCTGGAGTACTCATAATTTCCTGCTTTTGTAACATGCTGAACAAATATATCAGGGCAACTGAGTCTATAGCTTTCATATATTGCACACTTTAGTTCATTCCACCACTATAGGTGTTTACTGGTGTCTGGTAAACGGCCAAGAAACTTCATTTTCATTATGTTTCTGATTTCAGAAGGTTCTCCTAAGAAAAGAAGGTACAAGCCAGGAACACGAGCACTAAAGGAGATACGCAAGTACCAGAAGTCAACAGATTTACTCATCAGGAAATTACCATTTGCAAGATTGGCAAGTAGCCATTGAATATTCTTTTAATCATGCAAGTTGCTCTATGTAAATCAGAAGAACTTGATGAATAAATATAATGGTTATTTATATGAATGGAAAGCATAATATTTGGCACATAAGTGTCAGATTTCTCTCTTTGAGTTCATGCTGCTGAACAAAATCTATTTCTATCATAAAAAGAAATCATGAGGGAATTTCCTATTTATAAGCACATATCCCTTGTTGGATTCCATTTTTATATTATCATACACAAGTGAATGTAGAGACCTTCAGAAAGCCATCATGTCAGAGTTTTGACTCCTAAAATCACATACTTTGCACAAGACCATAATATTAAAAATATACCTGTGTACATGTAGACTTGTAAATGTCTGTACTAAAGACATATAGACATGCAAGTGTTTAACAAAATCATCTTAACCAAAATAATGTTTTACCAGTATTTAAGTTATTTGATTTATTTCATTTTCGTTGTCTAAAATCAGACCATTGTGAGTAAAATAGCTTACACTTAAAGTGTTGATATATCAATAATTTATATAGGATTGCCTTGAGATTTTCTGTGGATGATGATCTTGGTGAGCTTAATCTATGGTATATAATGAGACTAGTGACACTGTGTATTTTTTGTTGTTACATGAAACAGAATAATTTGACAGATAATCTAAGCCATATGAGAGTTTTAACTATGCAGTTATGTAATATGCACTGGATCATAAAGTTGTATCGTGTTCAGGTAGAAATTCATTCAGAATTATATCCCTGTCATCATGGAGTGTTTTAACAAAATTTATCTATAAGATTCATTTCAATAACAGTGAGGGTTGTGAAACTTTAATACACAAATTTTCAATCTTGCAATGGATCATTGAAATTTCAGTGAAACCTATTACATTATTATCCCCAAAGTGGAGGTTATGTGAAGAGATCAGGGCTACATCCTGTTTTAATGAAGCCATGGAATGGTGGCTCGTCATGCAAGTTTGAAGAGAATTTGTTGACCAATTCTTTACAAAAATGTCACTAAATGTTAGATTTTGATGTCACATTAGGATTGTCAGCTGAGGCTTATGACCAATGAGTCATTTGTTTATTCTAATGCAACAACTTTCCATAATTATTATCTTCTTGCAAAGAAGTTGCAGGAGGGAATATAGTAACACCTATGTTCTTGCGTGCGTGCATCCTTCCATCTGTCCTTGCAGAATCAGCTTGTGGGCCAATTTTAAGCCAAGCCATTTGACCAAAACCTTTCATCCTTCGTATATGGCTTACCCAACCCACAAATGAAGAAGCCTATTGATTTTGAGGTCACAGGGGTCAAAGGTCAAGGACACAGGACCCACTTCTTGAGAAAGCTTGTGGACCAATTTTAATCCAAATGGTTTGACCAAAACCTTTCATCTTTAACATATGGCTCACCCAACCACGGATAAAGAACCCTTTAGATTTTGAGGTCACCAGGGTCATTGGTCAAGGCCAGGGGACCGACTTCTTGAAAAGCTTGTGTACCTAATTTAAGCCAAACCGATAGACTAAAACCTTTCATATGTGACATGTGGCTCGCCCACCCCAGGACTAAGAACCCCATTGGGTTTGGAGGTCACAGGGTCAAAGGTCAAGGTCACAGAGTTGCTCTCACACTGTGTAATACACCCAGTATAATTATGCTCCAATGCAAGGGGATGCTCCGCTTTGCTGTGCCTTTGTTTGTTTGTATTTTGTCATGTTATCCCTTTGTACTAATCAGTGTTTTATTTATTCAATTATATTATTATATTCAGGTTAAGGAAATTGCACAGAAGTTTTATGCACCGGGAGCAGCCATGTATTGGCAGAGTATGGCAATCTTAGCACTTCAGGAGGTGAGTGACCAACTAACCATTAATGCAGGACTCGGAAGCCTGGTACGACTGTACTTGAGTGATGACACAAGTCATGCGTGAGACAACCTGCAGAGGCCATCAAATCCTATTGCCTTTGTGAACGGTCAATAATCTTAACAACCAACTATGATTGATGAATTATAATTGACACAAAAGAATACATGTAAACTCACAAACCAAAGTTTAAATCTATTTGTATATTAACAGGTGAATTGCTCTGTCACCTACATGCATGTGTTCAGGTGGTCAGAAATTTAACAAACATGCTGGTGGATTTACAAATATGCCGAGTTAAAACGGAACTTTTCTCGACTGTGGTAGGTGTTGTTAGAAAACACAGAAATATATCTAATGACTGTTGTGGTTTAATTTAATGACAGTGCACCTGTAGGCCACAAGGCCTTGTCAAAGAGATGAAAATATTTGCATCCTCATCTAGCCTTATAGTGAGGCCGTCCATTACAAGATGTAAAGGCACTCTGACACTGGTCAGAGATGGTGCTAGTGACCAAACAGCTTCTCAGGAACATGTCTGGCTGTGTACAGTGTAAGCTGATTCAGTAGCCATTCTTTTTGTACTGGTTTGGCCTATGTTGAACCATGCCTGGCCACTAGTCATGTCAAAAACTGCACTTCCTTGGCTGTCCATACCATCACAATGGTATTCCTGTGCACAGTTTGTAATCTTTACCCGAGTCTGAGACTACATAGTTTACACAAAAGAAAGCATCTGATTTTACAAACTAAAGTGAAGATCCTGCCCAGTGTTCTATCAAAGTTCTTCAACTCATAAAAATGTCGTATTGTCCAGTATTTTTTTTTGCCCTAACATGGCCTAAAATGGTCCTCTCCACCTGGATTAAAAATACTTTGACCCTGTCTGATCACACAGCAAACATTATCAGCTCTGATATCAACATACAACCCTCAGTTTCTGTTAAACCAAACCATGACATAATACTGTTATATTTACCTCTGACAAGATGGTATGCTTTCCCATTTGTGTCTGTGTTTAATTGTTGTTCACAACATAACTCGGGCAATCATGAACCGAATCTCATTAATTTCAGGGTATTTTGAAAATGGGCTAGTGAAAAATCAGTTATGTATCAGTACATGTATATGCAATACATACTTGGCCTAAATACTTATCTCCTTGACAAATGCATAAGAAAAACCAAAAAGTTCAAGACACTAAACACTAACCTGTAGTATCTGTGACAACGTATTTCAGATTGCTTCTTATATGCCTGTCATAGACGGGACATATTATGGTATACCCACCGTCAGTCCCTCAACTTTTAGTGTCGCCATGATAAAATCAGGGCTCTGATGGATTTTCACGAAACTTACCATAGCTAATTACCAATAGATTATCTCACATCTGTGCATCACTTTGCTAGAGTGAGGTCACTTGGCTACTTTGTGGTGCTGCCTCAATAACTTATGAGGAATATGATAGATTTTGATGAAACTCAACAGAAATGTTAAACAATAAAAGTTCTTGCCCAAGTTCGAATTTCAGCAAAATCCAAGCATATTTAATGGGGTCAGAGGTCGCCAGACTTTGGAGGCACTGTGGTGACTTACCAAAAATTCCATTGTTTTCATGAAACTCATTATACATATTTATCAATAGAGTTACTCACCTCAATTAAATTCTCAGCAAAATTCATGCATATATTATGAGGTCAGAGGTCACCACACATTTAGTGACACCACCCAGACTCAGAAATCTGATGGATTTTCATATAACTGATGATGAGTATTAACCAATAGTGTTTCACACCTGAATTACATTCTCAGCAAATTCAAGCATATTAAATGAGGTCAGAGGTCACAAAATATGCAACGGGCATATTATTCACCATTTGCGGTGCTCTTGTTAGAATAGTTCCACACTGTATGTAGTTCATGCTTTCTGATTCTCCTGGAGGATGCATGGATCACTGTTCTCTCATTCAGGTCTGCCTTAATTCAAGAAATGAGTTCCTTTGACCAATTTGTTGTGGCTGATTGATAATCCCTTTGCCAGTTTTAAAATGGAGGCAGCTATTTTCTTGAAATCAATCCTAGTTTATTCAACAAGTATAATTTGTACTGTTTGGGGCAATCAGAGTATTGTTTTTAGTATTTGATGACTGAAGTAAATAATTACTAGACTGTGTATGCAGTCAAACATTTTTAATTGTTGATGAGTTAACATATAAGGTAAACTGTAATCAGAGGTACAGATAAATGTTTTACACTTTTCAGCTCTGCATTCAGTCTTGATTTGAAAGTTTAAAAAAAAATGTTATGTCATGTTATCTTTGTAGGTAGCAGAAGCCTATCTGGCCCACCTGTTTGAAATTGGAAACCTGTGTGCTATTCATGCAAGAAGAGTGACCCTAATGCCCAAAGACATCCAGCTGGCCAGGAGAATCCGGGGATACGACTCCTAACTTTTATTATTCAAAAGGGGGGTATGGGTGGGGTGTCAGATACTGTCTGTATAAATAAATATTTACTCATATTTTGCATGAATGGGACTACTTCATGAGATATGGAATTAGTCCCTGATTAATTTTAAATGACAAAACAATTGTCCTTTGGTGAATGAGCTGCTCTGCTGTGTAATTTTAGATTGTTGCTGTTGATTAAGACCAATTTGTGGTGATTTTAGCTGAGGGGAATTTGTTGGATATCGTTTTCTTCAATTTAAGAACCCAGCTAACCTTGTAGGCAACATAGAAATTAAAAAAAATGGTCCTGCCATAATTACTTATGTTGCTATAATATATTCTCTGTAATTATTGCAAAATGACAACTGTTTACATCATAGCATGCATATGGGATGATCCAGCCATATTGAAGACTTGTCAATCTCATTGATGTGTTTTGTTTTCTGACTGATTGGATGAGAAATCATGAAGTTAATATATCTGGTGACAAAACTGTAATTTAAAGTCCAGCTGTGTTTAATGTGCAAGTCTGTGGAAAATGAAGATACATGGAAGACGGAGAAAAGTGCAAGAATATTTTTGTAATACATCAATGGGAGGATGATCAGTGGTTGAAGGGACATATATAACCTTTATTTTATTATTAACCTTTATAATGAGATTACATTATCTCGGATTAATTAAAGGTTTGCATGATGTTTTATTTATATATAATTTATTGTTTTTATGTAATTTAAGATGTCTGTTAGGTGTTTTAAATTATGGTGATGTAATAAAGAATAATTGTATGACCTGTAGAAATTATGTTTTCCTATTAGTCGACCAGGGATGAACCATACAATTGTTTAAATGACAAGGTTCCCAGTCATCCTCGAAATTAGGGAAAACCTTGAAAATGAGCTTTCCTTTTTCCTGTCGTGAAATTTGAGAAAACATGTCAAATCAAGAAAAGTTCAGGAATGCGTTTCATCAGGGGGGGGGGGGGGGGGGCAAAGTTTGGTCTCATTCCCATGCTGGTAGCTTATTTAGTGGATGATTGGCAAAGGTAGCTTTTTAATATGTCACTGTAATTCAGTGATTTTTCTAGTGACTTTTCAAATTTTATCAGGAAAATTTAGAGAAACTTGAGGAAATTTTATTTCACAAGATGCTGCTAAACCACCACGAAGAACTACTTGTGGTGACAAAGCTAAAGATAAAAGTCTGTAATATATTTTAAGCTCATCCACTAATGGATGGCAGAATATGTGGATGATATAGTATGATGTAAGAATCATTCATTGGTTGATTGCAGAACAGTCGTACGCTCTTTACACAGCGCTTTACCAATAGGCCAACTACCTATATCGAACAGTCACAGATGCAGTGTTCTGAGGTACTTGTATCTTCAATTTTGTGACAAACTACACCACAACAGCCTATGGAAAATGGTTACCATAGTTCATGGTAGAGGTGTGTTTAATCATATTTGTTAACGAATTCATGTTTGTGATAATTTCTAGAGATAAAAATTGTAATTGGTATTTTGCAGCATGGTTTTAGTATGGTCCTGTTATGGCGGCATTTACAGCTAGTCTAAGGAGCTTTGTCGTGTAGACATGTTTTTATCATTTTATTAAATATTTTTGTACGAAACTGTTCTCTTGTTTTGTGTATTACTATCAGCCATGTCTGACCTCTACTGATGAGTGTTTTTACTGTAGTTGGCTGTTTACAACGGTGTTGAGGCCCCCCTGCCTTTTAGCGAACCTGTGACCTTTTGTGATGGCGGAGCGTCGTCCGTCCACCGTTGTCCGTACGTTAACCTGCTTTAACTACGATTTTATAGGGAAATGGCTTAAAAACCTTTAAAAGTCTTCTCCGAAACCAGCCAAATTTTCTAATATTTCGCAGAATAATCCTAAAAAAACAATCTCTCTCAAGCTTCTTCAATGGTTCCAGTTCGGTGATTTTGGCCGAGTTACAGGAAGTTGAACTTAGTCATTTGGCATGTTCATCCATCTTTGATTGTTTTCTCCTAAACCAGACAGGTGGTGCCACTTACCTTTCCGTTTTGTTGAATAAATTAAGTTTATCAGTATTTGATTTGCAGTATTTGCCTCAGGTGGTGCAACCTACAATCATGTTTACGTGGCAGACATTCATCTCACCCTATTTCTCCATACCACTGAATCCTTGCCTCACTTCACCTGTACCACTCTATTTCGGCGGATACACGTAGTCGCTTTCGACTATCTAGTTGTTTCATGCATCTGTGCACATAGCCAAAGAGTGGTTTGATGTATTTACAAGGAATCGTTCATGTCCATACATCTTTAATGCCTTCCTCGTACACAAGACTGGTGGTGCCACTTACATTCATTTTAGTATTTCAGCAGTGACGTTTGTGTAATTGGTGCATGCACTCAGGTTCAAAATGTTCAGTGCTTGCATTGTACATATACATGTCCCTCATGTACTTGAAAAGTAACGGTACACCAGTGAAGCATTATACCTGATGTATATCCCATTGCATAGGTTCGCATTAGGCCTGTAGGTCTTGTTTAAAGAGTCAGTCTCTCTCTATGATATGTTGAAAATGACGCTGGTCATTCTTTTCTTTCTACTTTTTTTAATCAGCTTTTCCTTGTTTAATCTTTTCCCCATTTGAAAGAGTCCTGGGATCTATTATTACAGTTCTGCTACACAGTCTAGGAGAACAGGAAACGGACACTTTACGGTTTATCTGTGTACAAGCTTCTAGCATATATTGTCATGGTCTGTTTTGCCACCGGTTGAAAGATAGTGATTTTTTTATGTGGCCAAAATATGTTTCCTCAAGACTTTTCTCCACCAGATGTCTCTCTCCGCGCACTTAACTCAGAAGACTGACTGTGACCTGCAGGTGTAGTTGTAGAGTTTGTCATCTGCTTTGGTATGGTGCAGACCATCCGGGGGAGAGTATTGAGTTGAAAATGCCGGCCATTGTAGGTGTAAGCAAGCAGCCAGACTTGACTCTACAGCAAACGCAGAAGTCATCAGATGTCATGCCAGAAATCTTGAAGCAGGAGGTCCCGCTCTGGAATTGAAAATATTTGAACAGCGTTGGTGGGTATCTAATTAATCTTCTCTGGCTAAAGTTGAAACAGACCTTCCTGCTGACTAATTCAAAAGCCTTAGGAGAACAACAAAGGTAAAAAAGAGCCTTTTTGCTCCCTTCATAAAAAAGTTATTTGCTCTTGGAGCTGGAAATAACAAACAGTTGCCATATCAATAATAGCGCTCAGAATACGCACTGAGATTCAGAATTTGCACATTCTGCTGGGGACTGAGGTCTAACCATTGCAACTTTAGTGAAGATTTATCCCGCCCCCGTAATTATTACATTGGCTGTGGCCATTTCAGCTTTTTTACCGGTAAGTTATTCTAACATCTCTTATGCCCTGGGAAACGGCCTTTTCTTCCCATCATTGCAGTACTATCAGTAATTTTGAATTTCGGAATAGCTTTCTTTCTGACAGAGGAGTGCTGGATTACTTCTGCCGGCTAGGTCAAGTAGAAATTTCCACATTGATGGACTGTAGTCTGAACTTAAGCAGCCCGTAGATACCTCAGATTTCTTTGGCTCAACTTTTTCTTTAATTTTGGGTACATCGATATCATGTGATGATGTTTGATTTATGTAAACTTGCCCGAGATGTCTTGGAGTGCTTCCCGCAATGTTGCATTTTGCATCCATTGCATTTAGGTGGATCCTCAGCCGCCAGATTTTATTCCGACTTGGAACCCCCCACCCTCCCCGCCCTTTCGTGACCTGGGGACCTTGATTTAGGTTTTATCATTATTCCTCCTGGGTTTGACTCCTTCTTTTCCTAAATCACTATGGTATGTTCGTGTAATATTTGTGCTCTTCATTTAGTTGCGTTTAAAATGAGATGGGTTGGTGTCAACGATCAGAACTTTGGTGCATCAGTGACCATGATACTAGCTGCTGTGGTTTAGTATTGATATAAGGGGTACAGAGCTTGCGTATTGGTCATGAATCGTGATCGGCACCTCCTCTTGCATTTAATTTGCCCCAAAACAAGAGACGCTGCTCTCTGCATTTGCTAAATGGCTCTATTCATGTTTTCACAAACTGATCCTTAACTGATATAGAGGGTAGACCCTAGAATGGCATACCCAGCACTGGAAGACAGATATAGGTGGGTATGCGCTCAGCGCCTTCAGCTGTGGACTCCGGCTTTACTAGGAGCGAGTTCTAAACTGCAAAGTCGACACCATACTCCCTTTCCCAGAAAAAAATGGTAGTGCTCTTCCATGAGAGACCCACTTACAGGAAGGCCTGTTTCTTATAGACAGGCTGGGTCGTTGTCCAGTTTGGTCTGTTCCGTGTCAATTAACGGACCCCATCAAAATTGGTGATCTCCTCTGGGTGCCTAAAGTTTTCTAGCTTCCAAGTCTTTAAGTGTAGTCATTCGAAACTTAAGTTTTCAACACGAGACAAAGCGACTGGATAGGCATTTATATTGGGCTGGTAAGCCTAATTTGAATTGTAATACAAACAAAATCGAGGAATGCATCACAGTGGTCTCCCATCATGTTGCATTTATATCGTGGTAAACGGCCCGTAATCTTAACATTAGGCTATGAATTAACACAAAATAATACATATGATTTCACAACTTAAACTGAAACTCCGTCCCTATGGTAACGAGTCATTTCCAGCATCACATACAAGTTTGCTGCGTCTAGTAGCCCGGGCAAGCCATGCTTGTATTTATGCGTATAGAAATTCAATAAACGTGGAGGAATTTACCAATAAAACGAAATTTTCTCGCTCATGTCAGGTGTTGTTAAAAAGTAAAAACAAAAGAGCTAACGACTGGTCTGTATTTTTTTCGTCAAGTAACAGCGTACTTGTAGGCCATGAGGCGTTGTCAGAAATGACGAAAATATTTGCATCTTCATAGAGCCTTAAAGTGAGTTCCCCGCTGAGGGATGTCACGGCACTTTGACAGGCAGTAACTCTCTACAATCGACCTTTGACCTTACAGTAAAGGTTATTCCTGAATAGCCGTGACGTCGTGAATGACAGGCAGTACGCTGCTCGTAGACACTCTAATATCAGAATACCAATACCATGTAAATATACCCCCATAACTGTAGACCGAACGGTAACCTATTATTCTTTTGTAGATGGAAGTTGATAACTGGTATCGGACATGTTGCAGAAGTTCTTCATTTTGGGTATTGCCATTGACCCTCTGTCATCATGGAAGAACTATAAGCAGAATTAGAATTTTAGAAAATACGCTTAGATATATTACCAGACCGAATAAACCTCCAAATAATACTTTAAAGAGGCCCAATCACCTATCTGACCTATATAAACCAAAGGTAATCCCTTAGAGCTTTTAAAAAAAATAGGACAGAAAACGTGGATATCACCGCACACAGTCTGCTGGTTTTGTTTATATTAGCATGTTTTAATATATGGGGGCCCTCCAAAATAATCAAATTAAATTCAACAAAGGCATCTAGCCTCAAGTCAGATAAGCCAGAGCTTTGTAAGTCGTGTTATGCAACAAGAGCCATTCCACCCAAGCATATACGCAACCTACCACCTCAGGTTACATGTTTTATCAGATTATCATTTTTGCTGTGTTTACAAACATGTTGTTGACAAACAAGTTCATACATCCTTCACGGAGGCCTTATAAGAACTTTTCACAACCAAAATTACCCTTAGATCATTAATATATACACAGAGGAAGCCAGGAATCACATTAATTCTTTTTCAAAAGGTAGATGAATGGGTACCTTTAATACATTTTACCTTGCGTTTATTCATTGACTGACTTATTTGGGGTAATTTGTAATTGGGGTTACTTAATTTTAGCCTATTCCACAAGCACGCGCTTCTGGGGATAGCGGAGCGCTAAACAGTGAAAGAAAGGGAGTAACTTCCCTTCAATTGAACGGCTTCAAGTTCCAGGAATTTGAGGGATAATGACGGGCCAGAATTATGTCGTGCATCTACATTTACTCGTATAGTCGACTCATTTAACCATCGATGGATGAACATCGAACAACGACACTTACCTTTTATAAATATTAATCTGTAAATGTATCAGTGCAGTGGCATCTCCTCTTCATTTCGTATTAAAAATCTTTCGCGCTCATGTTATTCTTGTATAATACTTGTTCTTTGTGTGTGCGTTTTTTATATTTTTTTTCTGCTTGTAGGGCCTTTATCTAAAGTGACACTATACAGATTTTGCCTAATCTCACTATACCCCATTGCCGTATTTGTGGACATTCATTCCTGCATTGCAAAAGTGCATCCAGTGGGAGGAGAGGGACAAGAGAGTCCGCACCGCAGAAGCGGATCCAGGGTCCGGACCCCCCCCCCCTTTTTCACCCGAAGCAACCTTTTTAAGGGGTTTTAGACGTAATTATGCGGCCTGGACCCCCCCCCCCCTTTTTCAGACGTGATGACCTTTTTTTTAGGAATTTCATTAGTCCTCCTGGGTTGGACCCCCCCCCCTTTTCCTAAATCCTGGATCCGCCCCTGCACCGCACCCCCTCCCCCTTTGCAGTCGCCGCAAACTTTTTTTGCTGTGTATTACAAGGCCCTTGTGTAAACATAACTTTATTATGATCAAGGCTACTCTGAAAGATAATCTAAATCTGTAATAATAATAAAAAGACCAAGAACAAGAAGAGGGGAAGCGAACATGAAGAATGAAGAAAGGGGGAAAAATCCCTGTAACAATCCATCATAAAGGCATATCTGAATATTCTACAAGCGAAATTAATATTTTGTTTCAATTTTCTTGCGGCTGGTCCAAGGTGACTCAATATTTAATCTGAGAATTTGAAGGAAAACTTGAAACGTCCCCTCGCCAGTGAGAAGACTTTGTTGGCCATGCAAAGCAGTAGCGCCATCTTTCGGATATTAATTGTATCCGCCAAAACAGAGTTTTGCGGATACTATGTTTTCAGCTGGCCGCCGCCGCCGCCGCCGCCGCCGCCGCCGCGTAGGTGTCCGGAGAACTCCTCCGTAACCGCTGGGCGGAATTTTCCGAAACCCGGGATTATGTTCGGGTCACATGTGAACTGCTGCGCCCCGATTTTGTTTTGACCTCTGACCTTTCCTTTGCGCTCTGCGTCCGTTTGTGCGTCTGTTTCCACACATTAACCCACATATCTCGGGAACCGTATGACCGATCAGGAAAATTTTTTTGCACAAATGTAGCCCTCGGAGAGCTTTATAACATACACCAAAAATGGTGGCGCCACCTGCAACCATGTTTGCACAGTGTCCATCTGTTCGTCTGCCTTGGGTTAAAATCACTCATATCTCTGCAGTGACTTGACTAATTCACCTGAAAATGGGCATGCGTAAACATCCTGGATAGCTTTTCTGATTTTATGACAGGTGGCGCCACCTACATTCACGTTTACGCTGCAGACATCCAAGCTCATATCTCGGGAACCGTTTGACTGATCAGGAAAATTCTTTTGCACAAATGTAGCCCTTGGAGAGCTTTATAACATACACCAAAAATGGTGGCGCCACCTGCAACCATGTTTGCACAGTGTCCATCTGTTCGTCTGCCTTGGGTTAAAATCACTCATATCTCTGCAGTGACTGGACTAATTCACCTGAAATTGGGCATGCGTATACATCCTGGATAGCTTTTCTGATTTTATGACAGGTGGCGCCACCTACATTCACGTTTACGCTGCAGACATCAAAAGTCATATCTCGGGAACCGTTTGACCGATCAGGAAAATTCTTTTGCACAAATGTAGCCCTTGGAGAGCTTTATAACATACACCAAAAATGGTGGCGCTACCTGCAACCATGTTTGCACAGTGTCCATCTGTTTGTCTGCCTTGGGTTAAAATCACTCATATCTCTGCAGTGACTTGACTAATTCACCTGAAATTTGGCATGCGTATACATCCTGGATAGCTTTTCTGATTTTATGACAGGTGGCGCCACCTACATTCACGTTTACGCTGCAGACATCCAAGCTCATATCTCAGGAACCGTTTGACCGATCATGAAAATTTTTTTGCACAAATGTAGCCCTTGGAGAGCTATATAACATTCACCGAAAATGGTGGCACTACCTGCAACCATGTTTGCACAGTGTCCATCTGTTCTTCTGCCTTGGGTTAAAATCACTCATATTTCTGCAGTGGTTTGACTAATTCACCTGAAATTCGGCATGCTTATACATCCTGGATAGCTTTTCTGATTTTATGACAGGTGGCGCCACCTACAATCAAGTTTACGCTGCAGACATCCAAGCTCATATCTAGGGAACCGTTTGACCGATTGGGCCAAAATTTTGCATGTGTATAAATCTCACATAGCTCTTTATCATACGCAAAACTGGTGGCGCCACCTGCAGCCATGTTTGCACAGCTCCCATCTGTTTGTCTGCCATGGGATAAAATATCCATGCTAATATGCAACACTTCACCCGTTCCACTCTGATTTAGGCGGATACAAGTAGTCGCTTGTCGACTACCCGTATTCTAGTTTAACTATAGGTGCCGATCGCATGAAAGAAACGACTGGCACCTGCGCTATATAGGGTAATGAGATGGTACCAGTCTACAAAACCTGCTGGTTGCAGAAGGTGAAGGTCATTGCTGTCATGCTTGAGACTCCAACCCCTTGGCATCAGTGATACAAACAAAGTTTTCTTTCTGTATGAATCCATCAGGTAAGGGGATTCATCATTAGAAGCTAATGTAAACCCAAACGACAATATATATTATAACGTCTGACGTCGTCATTAGGAAATATCAGTGTCTGTTAACAGTGTTACTCAGGACGTGAAATGTGTTCATTATCGGTCCAAAGGCATTGCCAGTAATGGCAAGGTATACTAAGTTGTATAGCCTATAGCTAGTATAGGTGCATTTTGTGACGGAATCCATAGTTGTGGGAATGACGTGTACAATTAGGCCTTGTAATGGAGAAATGGTAGAACGCACCAAAAAACTCTCACATCAAAACACATCCACTCGTGTCTTTGATAGTAAATGATCGAGTCTTTCTGGCAACATTAACATGTTCTTACCTCAATTAGTCAATATATTATTATTAATGAAACATTATCCCCTAAAGATCCTTTCAAGCCGGGCATGATTTTAACATAAATTTTTAGCTAAGCTGACTATAAGTGATCTGAGCTATAGTCGTGGTCTATTGTCCGTCTGTCCTGCCGTCCGTCCTTAAGACAGGCACTTTTCAACACTGTTAGACCTATGAATCCAAAATTTGGCATACTTTTAGATGTCCCCAAAACAGAATAGAACAAGTGTTTTTATTCAAGAAAAAGGCCTCGGGCCCAAAGTTCCTACAAGAATAATACATCAATAATACTCAAAGATATGAAGAAACGTCAAATAATTAAATAAGTAAAGAAATAATAAATAAATGATTTCAAAACATTTCAATAACAAGCTCTTAAATATATCTTATAAAATAGTGAGCATATATATGAATTTCTGTTTAACGGTACATGATTATTATGATGTGGCATTATACACCATAAACATTGATCTTTTCTTGAAAGCATGAAAAATGTAGGCTGCTAATTGAACTACCTGAAATATTTCATCCATATTAAGCAATTTTCTAAAATTATATTCATTAGGTTCATGGTATGTTATTGGCAAATATTTATTACGCAAATCTGTGTACATAAGACATTCTAGCAAAATGATGTCCCCAAAATCTCTTATCAAACCAAAAACAGGGTCACTGTGACTTGCCAACGGTTCCTTAAAAAAATTCAGGAAAACCTCAAATTTCCATTAAAAACCTATTATCACACTTCAGGACTGCCTAATATCAAAACCACTTATCTGTTTTTAGCGAACCTGTGAGCTTATGCGATGGTGTGGCATTGTGCATTGTGTGTCGTCTGTACCTTAACCAAAGCTATCTCAAAACAGCAGGAGCTAGCATCAACAATTTTTCTGCAAATAATCAGTCATCTGAAAAACTCAATAGGATTTTGTTTATTTTTTTCTAACTGCATTTTCTTAGATTTTATAGGGAAAAAGCTAAAAAAAAAGCTTTAAAAATCTTCTTCTCCGAAACTGTCCAGCAAAATTGTCCAATATTTCACAGAAATGGTCCCTGGAACGATCTAATCAATTTTGTTTGAATGGTTCCAGTTCAGAGGATTTTGGCCGAGTTACCGGTTGACCTTGTCCTCTGTCCAAAAAAGCACACTAACATTAAAATCTCAGAAACGGCTGGAGCTATCATCACCAAATTTTATGCCAATGTTTGTCACATAAGTCATGTCAAAAATTGAGGTATTGGTGGCGCCACCTACATTGATCTGTTTTTTACAAGCAAAAATGTAATGTCTAGACGTCTAGACACATTATCTAGATATCTATACACATCGTATAAACGCAGAATGCCAAGATTAGAACTAGTGGAACTATATCTTTCAACTGTTTGAAAAATCTTAGTTTGCATTTTAAGCGAATCTGTGCGCTTATGTGATGTTTTTTCGATTGTCTGTCATCCATCGTGCGTCAGAGCTATCTCAGAAAGGGCAGGAGCTAGTATTAACAAATATTTTGCAAAAAATTAGTCATCTTAAAAAATCTATCAGATCCGCTTATTTCTTGGCTAACTGCACTTTCTATGATTTTATAGGGATTAAGCTAAAAAATATTTTAAAATGTTATTCTCTGAAACCATACTGCCAAATTGTCCATTCATCTGTCCCAATAATCCTCCCTGGAAAAAAGAACATATCCAAAATATCCTGACTGATACATCCTAGTTTTAAAATGTCTTAGTCAGAAACTTGCAGGTCTAAAACTTCCATTTTGCTGAAATCATAATGACTAAGGTAGATATGCAGGACATAAGAGGATCAATATTAAATTTTAAAAATAAACCTTCATTCATACTCCCAAACTTTGCACAGGTTCGCATCAGGCATGTAGGCCTTGTTCTTAATATTTATCAAAAGTATTCTCCTTTTTATTTCCTATAAAGGATGTGCTGTCGGTTTTAACTCCAGTCCTGGTCTCCTTGGGTGTACTTTGTTATTTTAGACTGATTCTTTGTAGGATGACAAGTGCACTGAGATGGATCATCCCTAGGGTAGTAGTTCCAAAAATTGCCTGCAGATGTCAACACATGGCTCGTACACAATCCCTGCTACATACCTCCAGCAGAGTGCTTGCAGGGAAGAGGAAAAACACAAAGAAAAAACTGGTGAGTTTGAGGAAAATTACGATGCCAAATTGTAAATTTTAGGATGCTTATATCTTTGGGAAACTTGCATTCCCACTTCATTGTCAAAAGTATGTATCTGAATCCTGTTGTATGAGGATATTTTACTTTTGTTTTACACCTGTTTTGTGTGGCATAGTTCTATTATTTTAATTTATTATATCTATTGTAAGTAATGTCAATTTCTGTAATGTTTTAATGTGCTAATCAAATCATTTCATCTGTTTCTTTGACTAAGATGAATTGTAAAATCCCAGAATAAACATAAAATAAAATAAAAGAATTTCCCAGGTTGGTTTATAATTTAATATAAACTTTATTTATTTTACAAGGATTGCACAGCTAGTTATAATAACTAATATGAGGCACTCTCTGGCACGGTTGGTGGCATTTGGTAGTCTTTGGTTTATAATTTGATTCAGATTGCCTTTTATACTGTAAATCCTGTTTTTATCGCCGCGGCCTTAAAAACAAACTCAAAATCGAAAATCTCGATTTTTTTTTCTGAACTGGGGATGCGGCCATAAATAGATGGTTTATCAGAACTCTCTCCCGGACATGGCGCTCCTTTGGGCGATAATAGGAGATCAAGCACACCACAGAGGAAATACTCTTTGTAGTGACAGATTTATTGTATAAAATTGTATAGTCTAAATGTTCATATAAAATATAATAATTATATGCAATCAACTGAACAATAACAATAAAAACTGAACAATTACAACACTTATAACGAGATTAAAATGAATGAGATTATTCATGGTGAGGACTAGTGGTGACGTCTGTTGGAAAAAATCGGTATTACCGGTCATAACTTTGACGGAGCCAGATTGCCTTGGAATCTATGTTGTTTATAAATTAAAAGAATCCAGAAAATCAAAATATATAATTTAAACACCATAAAATCTTTATAAAAGTTCAAATTTAGCAGGTTGCTTACTGACATTTTTTTAAAGTCTGATACATGTACCTCAAAATTGAATAGCCCATCTTCTTGCCCCAATGTTTCTGGAAAACCTTCATCCTTGAATGCGTATAGCCCGGTCATTTACTTGTTTAATCTTTTTTTTTTAATAAAATCACGGATATATTGTATGAATGGAAATACTGTTAGAGGGGAAACCTGCTTGTAGATATAAACGGTAGAACATGTCACTACAGCCGATGGAATTTGGTGAATATACAGATTTTACATGCCAGGCCGTATTCTTGTTTGCTACCGATTTTTCAATATATTTTGGATAGAAATATTCTGCTGATCCATTTAAAGTCACTGTATATTTTAATTCTAAAAGTAATATTTTGAAATCTTTATCTATGATGAAAATTCCATTTCTTGAATTACTCGGAAGATTCGAATCATTTTCATACCGGTAACTTCGGTATTATCATCGTCACATCGTTCGTTGACATCGCTCCATGTCACAATTTGCTGATGCGTTTGAAAACATCGCTGGTCAACTTAACTAAATATCAAAATAACTGAAGTTACCTTATCGAGATACGCACGTATAGCAAACATGACGCGTGAAAACAAGTGATTTTAAAGTGAAATTAAAATGGCCGGTCGCGGTCGAGGTAAGCAAGTTTTTTTCTTCAAGAAAGTTTCCGCATGGGTGCCATCTTGTCAAGGTAGCGTTCGCGCAAGGCACACTTGGACGGAAAAGGTGGCTGTTCTGTTTACCACCCACCGCGTACAGCCGTTCAAAATATTCTTAGCAGAACACCAGGGCGGTTCAGCACATGGCGGCACTCAAACTTGATTTTAAAACGTTCGTCAGCCATTTTGCGACTCTTTACGATGTCAGCTTTTTATTCATTTTACTTTCTAAACAAATAATCGTTGCTAAATAATGCTGCAAATGGGTTTAAAGTAGGCATTTATTTCAATGTTGCTTGACCATGCCCAATGAAGTGGGTCGCTGTGTTACAGCAGGGGTGTTTTAAACGTATTATTTGGTGACAATTACCAAGATTTTTTATAACAAGTAATATATCGCACGAAAGATATACATGTCAAGGTTCTACATTTAAATTTTTATATGTATACCACGAGCCGTGATTAAGTTCCTGCAGGTTGAAAATCTGACAGTTTCAGCAGTCTTAGTCATCATGTCGCCCCCTGAACGCTACTGCGTGATGGTGCGTAATAGTGGATAATAATCAGACTTTTTGCTTCAATAAATGCACATACAAACCTCAATTCAGTGTTCATACTATGGTCTTTGACAATTGCATGTACATGCAAAGAAGCGTTTTGATGCACAGAAGAATCGTTTTGCGTAACCACCATTCAAACGAAACGATCGTTCGGGGAATCTTTCTTTTTCTGATAAATGCCTGCCAATCCATGTGCAAAAGTCGTTAGTAACATACAGATATTTTGTCCCTATCTCGAGCGTTTAATATATATTAAATAAACGTAATCTGGCAACATATTTAAGCTCTGCAATTAATACTTTTTTATTCTAGACTTCATTAAAGCAGCTATGTCGTGATTTATTTTGCTACGTGCAGCCACAGGCGCTTGAATCGCTATTTGTGTTGATCTTGGTTTAAATAGTGTTCAATTTACCTTTACAACAATCCCCTACCGTTTAATGAGCTGTAAACCATGTTATATCGTTTGCCTGTACTTGTTTATATAATAGATACACAAGGCCGGCATCCAAGTCTGCGGACGGGTGTGCGATAATACGAGAAATCAATTGAAATTCCCAAATATTTCAAAGATTTTCGAGGGAAGAAACTTACAGTGGTTAAATGGCCAGTTCTTCTTTCTATAAAAGCATCAACGAATCCAATACACACAGTGTACCCCTTGTAATGAGCTCTCTTTTGTAACTAGTCTGCATCCATTAAGCAGCTGTTACCACAAACAAGGAAATCCCCATGTATCTTGGTCAGCAGTAAGGATTCCCCCCTGGAACCTAACACCTGATTGGTTGATAATGCTGGAAATAGTAATCTGGGATAAATCTGCCTGTTCGTCGCTTAATGGATACAGACTCGTCCGCAGATTTGGATGCAGGCCTTGTGTATCTATTATATAAACAAGTACCGGAAAACGATATAACATGGTTTAAAGCTCATTAAACGCGGTAGGGGATTGTTGTTAAGGTAAATTGAACACCATTTAAACCAAGATCAACACAAATAGCGATTCAAGCGCCTGTGGTGCAGCTAATTATCTTACCCTTAGGCCAGAGACGGAGTCGAGGTGCGGCCTTTAAGGGGGGTTTTGGGTATTTGGACCTTAGTGGGAGCTCCTTTAAGAGACCTTGAAAACTCAGGGTGCGGCTATAAATGGACGTGCGGCCATAAAAACAAGATTTACGGTAATCAAATATTTTGTATATCCATTTCAGGTGAAACCAGTTCATTTTAAGCCAAAAGGAATACAGTTTGATAAAGTTGTTGGGATTTGGTCCAACATGACTGTTTCAGAGCTTGCTACAGCTATGGATAAAGATCCAGGTAAAGTAATTGTACAGATGATGGTCCACATGAATAACAAAATACAGCCAGTAAAACAGTAAATACTCCTGCTAAGACCAAAAACGGTTGGTTTCTCAAGCCCCTCTCTCATAAATTTTGACCCCAGAATTATATATTTTTACATTGTTTTACCTTGAAATTTACCAATTTTGACCTCCAGCCACTTGAAAGTTTCTTTTGAGAAAATATAATGATAAAATTTGGATAAAATTTCCTTTAGTCATGTTGTGCTTTTACCTGTTTAGTGAAACAGTTCTGATATTATCATGTTGTTCAAAGAATTTTTCTTGAAAGCCTCTGATAAAAAAAAGGAAAAATGAGTTTGCTTGCCTATGTTGATTTATGAAAAAAAATGTCTAAGAAACCAACATTTTTTTTGCTAATTTTTGTTTATCTTAGATAACCAACTGTACTGATGGCCAACCAATCATTACCTGTCCCACTATTAGTCTGGCCAGTTACAGTTCACATATCATAATCCAGACCTAGAAACTTTAATAGAACATCCTGAAAGTTCCCAGTGAAATTGTCAGGGACCAAAAAATTAGTGACCCATGCCTGGTCTGGTGTGAGCTACAGGGCAAAATCTTTAAGTTTTAGCACCCTGAAAGTTATCATGACTCCCCTTCCATGGGTGAAACGCAGTGTTTGGTCTGTCATAGTTTGCTGCAGTGTCAGTAGTCGTCTGTGTCATTTCTTGTGAACATGATAACTTTTGAATCAATCAATATTTTTTTCATAAAATTTGAAATTTTAATTATTTCTACCAGTATCTTAGACAAGTTTGAAAACTGGTGACCTTCACTCTCAAGGTCAAATAAGCAAAAATAGAAATTTTTTGTGAACCCCATAATTTTTTAAGTATCACATATTTTATTCTCAAATTTCAAACACAAATTGTTTCAACTAAGTTCTTGGATAAGCTTGAAAACTGTTGACCTTGATCTGGATCTTCACCATCAAATTAGCATAATAATTGCTTTGATTTCACTTATAATGCATTTATTTCAGAATTCTCAGACTTGGTTTGAGATGTTTTACATTAGACACAGTGTATATTTCAATATTTGTGATTGAGTCATTTGACAGTATAGATGTTTAATGCTTTGATTTTTCATAAAGATGCAGTGATTTCATAATATAGATATTATATTCATTGATTTTACACTTAAGATATTTATACAGTAATTTTTTTTCAGATCATGTGTTTGAGGTGATGTTTTATATAGATAACACAGACAAATATGAGGACGCAGACTCTGGTAAGTCTTTCCAAAGTTTCCATTAATCAAATAAATCCATACCATTTAAGTTAGAGGATTTTGTAGGTTAGGGGTAGGACATAGCCAAGTGATTGTGGTACTACAGAGTGGATGGTACCAGGTTTTAATGCTATAAGAGCCTTGAGCGAATAATGGTGAAATCTTGATGGTCTTAAGAGAAAAGCTGCAGTGTTTTAATGGCAGCAATGATATCTGGATTATGACTAGTCTGCTATATATGTATAAAGTATGCATACACATATACAGTGAAACCTGTGTTATGAGACCACCCATATGTAGACTAGGCATATAAAGCCTTACATCTGGAAACCTTAATAACATGACATCCTTATCATGTGGTTACCCATATCTTCATCACTGATAGAACATAGACCTATCCATTAAAGGAACTACGGATGTGTAAACCCTTTGTAATTTCTGTTAAAGATATTGTAATACTTTACTGAAACATGATGATTGCAACTGTAATTACTCCCCTTTATTTACATCAGTAATGGTATCGTAACACCCCCATTTATCCCAGAGACTTAGTGGGCAAAAATATATCAGGATTACTTTGAAGGTAAAATCTCTGCTCGATGGCAAGCTAATGATGTGTTTGGATTGATAACTGGGGTTGTGAATGAAAGTAAAGAGGGCTAAATCACAGAATAAATTTATTCTGGCACCTCTTTAACATGGGTAATGCACATCTGGATCATTTTTGTCAAACCAGGATGTGATAGAGTAACTGTTCATGCTTAGACTTTGTTTTTGCCATCTGTTTGGTATTGTTGTGTCAATTTACCACACACACTCTCTTTCAGTTATTGATGACTTGAATGTTGTCAAGGAAATCCTTAAGAAGTCTGGTATGAGATATAAGATGGAGGAGAGGAAAAAAGAGAAGAAAAAAGTCAACAGGGATGCTGTGAAAAGGTAGTACTTTTAACTATGAATTGTTCAGTTATACACACATCAGTGTCAGAACATCTGGCACATAGGTGTGTACCAAGTTGTATTATGTATTGTGTGTTGTAAAGTCTAAGTGACATGGCTTTAAATTCTCTGGATTTGGTACATCAAGCAACATACATTATTTTATACACAGCATAGTTTCAGAATTTATCTTTTTCCTTCTTATGTCTGTATGAAATATGAACAGCTATTTTATCACGATTGTATATCTAAAAATTATAAATCCACAGCCCGTTCACATCTCTCAAACTCAGCAATTCCTGTTTAAAATCAGGTCAGGATTGGAATGTGAATTTGGAGTACTGCTCTTATATTGTCTTTACAGAACTAACATTGAATGAAACTGAACAAAAATAATTGTGTAGTTCAGATATTAAGAAAAAGAAATCATTCATTTAAAGACAATGAAAAGATGTTTGGGAAAGTTCTGTTAGGTCTTTTAAAAGTGACCTTGAAGATGCACCAATTTTTTTCTGTGGAAAATTTCCTGAAAACTTTGGGAAACAAGCTATGTATAAGGTATGCATTCACATATACATTGAAACCTGTGTTATGAGACCACTCTTGGGACTGGCCAAAAGTTGTCCTTATTCACATGTGGTCATATCAATCAGGTCAGTTATAACCAATGTGAAAGCTTTTGGTTCACCCAGTTCTGATCTTGATAGACAGGTGGTCTTATATAACAGGTGCCCTTTCAAACAGGTTCCACTGCCTCATACTCATAGTGCATGTATATATTCAGGGATTATGTAGATGTACATCATGTCCTATATTAAGTGCTTGATGTTTTACTCATACTTTCTTGGGGAACCCTACCTTACTTATTGCAGACAAAGCCAGACCTGCTGGGAGCCAGACTGTAGGTTGTATGAGTATGTTCCTTCAAGTTCATGTTCTTCATGTTGTGATCTCAACTCAAATACAGTCTGCTGGGGTCTAATCATTTGTTATGGTTATTATTTGTCTGATATCCTTATAAAAAGTATTCACCCTCATAAGCATACTTACCTATGCAGAGACCTAGCATAACATATGAATGATTTAATTCAAGGAGATTAAGAAGGTCAAAGATTCAAGAAGATTGGTAGTTCAGCATGACCTCATTGGCTCAAAAACAATTACCATTCATTAGAATAGATGTAGCTATGTTTAAATATGGCATTATAAGCAGTTTTAGATGTATTTGTTAAAGAATCTCCATGTCAGAATTTATATTTCAATTTTATTTGTTTTGCAAAAGAAGCATGTTACTTCAGTTAAAGTAAAAATGACAATACAGCTGCAGAGAGATAAATTTAAAGCTGCCCATTCATCTTTTTAAGTGATTTCTGGCTTTCTCTGTATATTTATTAATGAACTAAAGGTAAGTCTGGATATGAAATTTTCTTATAACCCGTCCATGAAGTATGTATGAACTTGTTTATCAACAACATGTATGTTTGTAAACAGTAATGTTGACAAACAGGGGAAAAACATGTTACCTAAGATGGCAGGTTGCATATATGCGGAGGCAGAAAGGTGACTTGTTGCAAAACATCATTTGCAAAGCTCTGGCTTATCTGACTTGCCACCAGATGTCCTTGTTGAATTTGTTTTGATTATTTTAGTTGGCCCCAACATATTATAAACATTTTGATATAAACAAAACAAGCAGCCTTGGTGAGGTGATATCCACCTTTTTCTAGCTGGCCAATTTTAATAAAAGCTCTAGTGGATTACCTTTGGTTTATTTAGGTCAGATAGGTGATTGGACCCCCTTTAAGGTTACCGGTACATATTGAAAAGAAGTCAAAATATTTAGGGTATTATTTCAGTATCATTATCTATCAGTCATGTAATTGAGATTTAGCACTTTTGTTTGTTGAATGTAATACTGTTTCATGTTATTGTTCCTTGGAACTAACCTGAACAATACCATATTTACACTGCATTTTTTCCTTGAATTACCAATAAATAGGTTAGATCTGCTGGGTCATCTTGATCCAGTATACAGTGGTCTTGTTTAAGGGTAACGTTCTTAAAAAGAATGCCAGCTAATATGATATATTGTAAAGGAGACCATTTGTCCAGTTCAGATGGTGAATAATATATCAAAATGGAAAAGTAAATGGTATAATTGCACTTATGGAATATGTAATAATAATAACTTGAACAAAAGGTGATACTTTTATTGATATTTGATAGGCAGTAGCTAGTGTTACAATGTGATGTTATGAATGTAAACTTGAACAAAAGGGGATATCTATTAACAGTCACTTGCTTCTTATTTGAAATTTCATGGTGATTATGATGGTGCTGATATTATTATTTTTGTGTCAGGCCTCCTCCTGGGGATGATGTTGAGTTAGTTCGTCGAGCTCCTGTAGTGGCCATTATGGGTCATGTTGATCACGGGAAGACGACCTTGTTAGACCATCTCCGCCACAGTCACCTGGTTGATCAGGAGTTTGGAGGAATCACACAGCATATAGGAGCTTTTTCAGGTGCCAACTCACATTTCTAATCATGACTCTTTTTAAGTAATATTTAAAAAAATATTCTTACTTTAGATCTTACAAAAGTACACAGCATGCCAAGAACTGGCTAAGGTACATGATTAAATGGAACTGTTTAACCTGGAGCTGGGATTATATGACTTAAATAAAAAAGTTCTGTTTTGACCCAAGGGCCTTGACAGTGGAGTGTTAAAATGCTTGGCTCTCTCTCTGCTGGTGTCCCAGGTTCAATCTCTGGCATTGCTATGAAAATGGGTTGTAATTGCCTGTCCAAGATTGGTGGGTTTCTCTGGGTCCCCTGTTTTCCTCCACCCTTAGAGACTATTGAATGCCACCATCTGAGCCATGGAGAGTTCCTTGTATTAGTTATGAATGTATTAAAACTATTTGTACAATCCATGTTAAATAAATAAAAATTGTAGTTTATATATATATATATATATATATATTTATATGAACATAATATTTGTTGAGGAAATGTTTGTCATACACTGTAGCCCTGTAAAAAATGTTGGGTTCTGTACTGTGTAATATGTTTTCTCATTTTTTTGCAGTTAAATTGCCAACAGGAGAAGACATTACATTCCTTGACACACCAGGCCATGCTGCCTTTTCAGCCATGAGGTCACGTGGTGCTCACGTGACAGATATCGTGGTCCTGGTGGTAGCTGCTGATGATGGTGTAATGGAACAGACGGTCGAGTCAGTACGCTTTGCTCAGGAGGCTGAAGGTCAGTTTAGAGATGATTAGAGTTCTGAGTTGCTGTCTCTTAGTATCTGTGCGGGAGGGCAGAAACATTAAACCTCCTCCAGTAGGGAGTAAGGTGAGGCTGATAGGGGTTCATGAATTAATTTCTGTATCAATATTTTAAGTCCAGATTTTTTAGAGGGAAGGTGTGGTTTCTTAGGTACCCTTGAGTACAAAACCGTTGACAAGAATAGTTTTCAACTCCCCCCCCCCCCCTTTTCTTTAATTATTCTGAATTTTGGCAAGATTTCCAGTGCCAGTTATTATAAACTTAACCTTAGATCAGAGTTAAGAGTCACAGGTGACAGATTTGCACTTAATAACATTTTAAAACACATTTTATTATTACACATAATACCGCTCAGAACAAAGGTCAAGGTCATACAGCCTTTATATTAACACAAAAAAAAAACATTAAAGGAACTCTAGTAATTGGAGTTGCATTTGGGTGTGTTTGCAGACCTCTAGTTGTATTTGTGTACCTGAGAGCTGCAGAAGCTATTAAACTTGAAATTCAATATTGAATTCAAAATTAAATATAGATTTTGGTTAAACGATCAATCCAGTGCTTATGAAGCAAAATTTATCCTAAACCTAGCATTGGCTAAAATCACAACAGGCTGTGTTTATGTAAGTAGAAACTTTTGATTATCAGGGAACAGAGAAAATCAGGGAAATAGCTGCAAAATAAGAACAGTTCAGGTATGATATCATTAAATATATATGATTTAATTGTAAATGCATTCAGTTGTTGGTAACCCAAGCTGTGTACAATAATAATCCAATTCCTGGTGGTTACTTTGTTTTGTTTCTTTTGCAGTGCCAATTATTGTTGCAATCAACAAAGTTGATAAACCAGAGGCTGATGTGGTAAGTCCTTATTATAGAGCTAGCAGCCCTGGCTTGTATTCCTCCATTAAAATCCATACAATAGGTGTTTTTTACCTGAATCTTATATTTTTACAGATGTTGTATAATACTTCATCTACTGGTAGATGTATCAAGGAAATTTAAAATTTATAAGTGGTTAACATCTTAAAGATTGAGTATTCTGAGTATCTAGGCTGAGGAAACCTTTATTATTAAACTTATAGTAGACAAATTTGACACTATCACCATACTTTTTTTTTGTCTGTTCATTTGTCATACTTTTTTCTTTATTAAAACATTAAAGCTTTAGATGAATTCCAAGCAGGTATCAATTAATTAAGGCATAAAGAAGACCTAATTGTGGTTCTTTACATTCCACACCGTTACAGGTCATGTGTATGTATTCTGTGAAAGACCAGCTGCAGGATTAGCTGTTGTATGGAGTAGAGGTCGATATACTCTCTTTCTTTGAAACCCTACTATAGCTGGTGATTTCTTCATTTCTGTAGGAAAGGGCAAAGAAAGGATTATTCTCTTGTGGGATTCAGCTGGAGGACTTTGGAGGAGAAATACAAGCTGTACCCATCTCAGCTCTAAAGGTATTTGAGCCTCTAATTCCTCTAACTAGTGATACACTACCTATCCCTTTTTCATAAATATTGATCTATAAATATTTAATCAAAGACTCTGCAATAGAAAAACATTTCTGATTTGAACAAGACCAAATTTAAAAAAATATTTTACAGCTAAATATTATATCTATGACAAAAAACAATAGATGACGGAATACTATGAATGAATAAGTACGATCTGTAATCTGAAATTGTAAAAGATATGAGAGAATATTTTAAGATATTTTATTTAAATCTTTACTTCATTTGGATTTTACTAAGAATAGGAGACCAGGCTATTTAAGGAGATATGGAAACTATTAAATGTGTGAATAGGATAATCTTTTAAAATGCTGCCAGGGCCTACTTAA
This sequence comes from Sipunculus nudus, assembly GCA_026874595.1. NCBI lineage: Eukaryota > Metazoa > Annelida > Sipuncula > Golfingiida > Sipunculidae > Sipunculus > Sipunculus nudus. The sequence continues at coordinate 35,702,570 of CM049308.1, read as the reverse complement.
TATTTAATAGAAGATTGTTCAAAGAACACTGCTTACATAATATGCAGTGAGCAGGAAAGGTTCAAATTCAAGTTTCATTAAGCTACAGTTGTTATTTTACATTCAGCATATGGAACAATTATGGCTATCTTTGGTCAAAGTAAACCCATCAAACGAAGGGCTTGTACTATTTGTACATTTATAATAATGTATGTTTGGAAGGGGAACTAATAGACCCTGCTGGTATTTCACTCAGATATGATATGACTGGAATCTGATAACAACAACTAATATATATTTCATTACAGAACTAGCACACACCTTTCAGGTATTTTACTTTGGGAAGTTTTTAAAGACAACTAACATGGACACTGGAAGTATTTTCTTAAATCTTCTTTTGACAGGGAATGAAAATGCACCAAGCATTTCATTATGTCACCCCTCCCATGGGATAGACATATAGTGTTTTGTTTGTTGGCGTCTTTGGCATTGTCAGTGTCATTTCTTGTGAACTTGATAATTTTCAAATGACTCAACAGTTTTCCATGCAATTTAAAATTAAATATCTTGGATGAGTTCAAAAACCAATGATCTTGACCTAAATTATCAAGGTCATATAGGCTAGAATAGGAATTCTTTTTGAACCCAATAACTTTTGAAGTAAACATGTTTTTCTTAAATTTGAAACACTAATTTTTTAAGTCAAGTTCCTTGACAAATTTGAAAACTGGTGACCTTGACCTGGATCTTTAAAGCTTAATCAGCCGAAATAAAAAATATTGTGAACACTATAGCTTTTGAACCACTTAGTATATTTTCATGAAATGCAACCTGTGAAATGTTTCTGCCAAAATCTCAGAAGTGTTCAAAATTTGGTGACCTAGACCTTCTTCAAGGTCAAATCAGCTGGAATAGAAATTATTTGTGAATACTGTGACTCTTGAAGTAATCCGTATTTTTTCCTCAATTTTGGGGATGGGAGGCCCATAGGGAGGGGAGACATATATCTTGGGTTTGTTTTGTATTGCAGAAACAACCTCATACTGGTTAACATTTGTATTTTGTCCTGGATTGAACTTGGATCAAGCAAGTGTTTCATTAAGTTCTGTTTTGACAGGGAACAAATATGGAACATCTGCAGGAGTCAATATTGGCACTGGCAGAAATTCTGGAACTGAAGAGTGACTTCTCAGGACATGCTGAGGGGGCAGTCATAGAAGCCCGAGCAGACCCAGGCAGGGGGTAATCAACCTTGTCATCTCTCTATCTATCTCTCATGTTTAAACCAGCAATAGGAAAGAAAACTAAAAAGATTCACATCGACAGTAATGGAGAGACTGTTGTTACCAACAAGATATTGCAAATATGAATATTAAAAAAAAATTGGCTACTGCCATAAATCAGACGTGGTAACTTTGTATGTGCCATTAAAAATGATGCAAAACATATCAGTATACATCAACTGTTGCCATTTCTGTTGACCAAACATCATTTTGCTATCTTCATATTGATTTTACCATAGCTTGCAATAAGTACAGTTCAGACAACTGATACATCAATTTTTTAATCATTAGTGTTTTATTAAGATAGTAAAAACATGTACAGAGGTTCAGCTGAGCTTCATGTACCTTAGACCGCTTTCTTTTTGTATGACAGGAAGCTTGCAACAGTTCTAGTACAGAGAGGCACGTTAAAGAAGGGAGCATGCCTTGTGGGTGGACATGCCTGGGCCAGGGTCAGTACAGTTTGCCTTGGCTTTTTATTTTTAGCTCATCTGACTGAAAGTCATCTGAGCTATAGCGATCACTCTTTGTCCGTCGTCCGTCTGTCTGTCTGTCTGTCTGTCCGTTAACCAGGCACAAATCATAACCGCTGGACCTAGAACCTTTTAACTTGGGATTCTGAGAGGTCCATGAAAAATCTCCTTGGAAACCAGAAATTAGGTCTCTGTTACCCATATCCTTCGAGCTATGGTGCCCCAAAGTACCCCCCAGAAAAGTAAAAAATTTCATACAAAAACTTCAATATCTCATTAACTACTTGACTGATGGTCATGATTTTTGGCATACATATTGATCATGAGATGTTCCATCAGTTCCTGAAGACTGGTGGCACCACCTGTATTTTTCGATTTTTTACGAATTTTTTTCTCTATTTTTGATACCTTTAAAAATGTGAACATCTGTTAACAAGGCACAAATCGTAAAGACTGGACCTAGAATCTTCATTCTCGACACACTGAGAGACCTATAAAAAGTCTCCATGGAAACCAGAAATTAGGTCTATGTTACCCATATCCTTCGAGCTATGGTGCCCCAAAGTACCCCCCAGAAAAGTCAAAAATTTCATACAAAAACTTCAATATCTCATTAAATACTTGACTGATGGTCATGATTTGTGGCATACATATTGATCATGAGATGTTCCGTCACTTCCTGCAGACTGGTGGCGCCACCTGTATCGTTCAGTTTTTTACGAATTTTTTTCTCTATTTTTGAGACCTTTCAAAATGTGAACATCTGTTAACAAGGCACAAATCGTAAAGACTGGATCTAGAATCTTAATTCTTGACACACTGAGAGGTCCATGAAAAATCTCCTTGGAAACCAGAAATTAGGTCTCTGTTACCCATATTCTTTAGGCTGTATGGCTCCAAAATACCCCCCAGAATAATGGAAAATTTGATATAAAAAGTGCAGTATCTCAATAACTACAACACTGGTGGTCATGATTTTTGGCATACATATTGATCATGAGCTGTTCCATCAGTTTCTGCAGACTGGGTGCGCCACCTCTATTTTTAGCTCAGCTGACTATAAGTCATCTGAGCTATAGTCGTGGTCCATTGTCCGTCGTCCGTCCGTCTGTCCGTCCGTCCGTCCGTCCGTCCGTCCGTCCGTCCGTCCGTAGATGTGGCACGTTTTGAAACCGTAAGACCTAGGAATCCAAAATTTGGCATAATGTTAGATGTCCCCAAGATCTCCTACCAAGCCGAAAACTGGGTCTTTGCAACTTCGTTCCTTTGAGAAATTAAGGAAAAACCTCAATTTTTTATTAAAAACCTATTTTCACACTTCAGGACTGCCTAATATCAAAACCACTCATCTGTTTTTCCTCATATTTACCATAAATATTCCTCTATATAGTTCCTATGTACATGCCAGAAATTATGTCTGTATTATTTAATTTAAAAAAGTTATGGGCCCAAACATAATGCATTTTGTAAAAAATCAGGAAAGATATTTGATCACTTAACACAAAAAATGTTAAAGCTATCGACCTTTTTTCAAGTAATATAACTTTAATTAATCAAAATTAAATTGTATACCCAAAATTAGATGAAAATCTTTAAAATTTTTTAAAATATTAATAAAAATAAAAAATTGGTACCTTAAATTTTGCCCAACTTTGACCATGGCACGTTTTTTTCCTGTAAGTACTGTGGATTTAATTTTCACAGCATGTTTTTGTTAGCATTTCAACTGTTAACACCAAAAATTTGAAACCAGTTGATCAAAAACTGTAGATTTTAATAAGTTTTCAAGCACCATGTAACATATATTTACATCAAGCTAGTGTTATGCAGTTTGCAAGAGCTCAGCTCCCCAGCTTCAGCTCTTAGTTCCTTAAATTCTGCATACAGTTAGATGTCTCCAAAGTCCCCTACCATGCCAAGAATTTGGTCACTAGGACTTAATACCTTCGAGATATTAATGAAAAACTTCATTTTTCCATTAAAAACCCATTGTTACACTTCAAGACTGCCTAATATCAAAACCACTGATCTGACTTTAATCATAAATAATATACATATTTTTCATTCTCTTTGCACATGCCAGAATGATGTCAGTATTGCGTAATTGTTTTAAGTTATGGGCCCAAACATAATGCACTTTGTAAAAAATCAAGAAATATATTTACTCCCTTAACAAGGGCATTGCTGAAGCTAGAGATTTTTTTGTCAGGGATGTAACATTATTTAATCAAGATTCAATTGAATACCCAAAATTAGTTCTGAATTTTTTCAAATTTTATAAGTTATTAGTATAAATATAAAATTAGTACCTTAAATTTTGCCCAACTGTGACCATGGCACATTTGTGTCCTGTGAGCACTGTTGATATAATTTTCATATCATGCACACATTAGGATATCAGCTTTTTAGTTTAGAAAGCTGAAAGAAATTGGCCAAAAATTGTAGCTTTTATTAATGTTTTTTATGAGACCCTGTCAGACTTTGGCTCTCTCCAGCCCCTCTTGAGTCACCTGTATGTTGACCTTGTTGACCTTTCATCAAATTATGCACGCTTGAGGCGAGGCATACAGGAATCCAGGCAGCTTATGGCCAGCCACAGTTGATCCAGGTGTCCAACCCAACTCATCTAGTAGTTTTAACCAACAACATAATAAACAATAAGTTAATAAATTTTTATTGGTTTTTAATAACAAATTAAAGAAAAATAGAAAAGGAATTTGTTAGTTTATAATAACAGGAAATTAACTTGCAGTTACTGATGATATAAGAATCTTGTATCGATGGGTAGAATGTCACATATTCCAAATAACACCATGCAGTCACCTATGGCATTTTTCAGTTCAATTTTAATGATAAAGAAGTAAATCATATTATTCATTACTAATCATTAGGGATCATATGAAGGAAATTAATGATAGACAAAGATGCAGTTGATAATATTAATCTAGATTCCTACTGTGTCTAGTGTGTACATTGATGTGAAATTAGTCCAAAATGAATTTTTTACAATTATTTTTTAATATAAATAAAAGCCATAAAACCAGGTACTTATGATCATTATTTAAATGTGTGAATTTTGTATATTCTGGATTCTCAACATCATTGGTTGGTGAAACTGAATAAATACCAGACATGGTGCCAATACTTTGTAATTGTATTTAAATACGAATATGATTATGTACTCCATTATAAAATTTCTTGCATAAAGAATAGGAATTCAGGTAAAAATGAAAGTATATGAATACTCGTGCATATACTTTCAAAATGTATTCATGAATGCATTCATGAATATATTCTTTAATATTATTTTAATAATTATATCAGTTATATTTCATTTTAAAAAATCATATGATTCTCTTATTATTTTTTATAAAAATTATATTTGGGACAATATTTGTAATTTTTTTAATAAATAGTTAAACTCTTATATTATATGTTCTGCTTATAAGTTATATGGCCAAGTCAAAATCTTGTGTGACAATAGTACTCCATTTGTTAATAAAATAAATGAAATCAATCCTCTTCCCTGTCTCCAAAGGTACTATCAAAATCATACATAAGCTAAACAACAACAACTCATAATACAGCTTATATTTATTACCACACAAAACCAGCATGTGCCTCATTTCTAAATAATATTTTTTTATCATATATAACAGCTGAGCGTCGTGACCCATAGGTCCCTTGTTTTCAAATTTTTACGAATTTTTTTTCTCTTTTTTTGAGACCTTTAAAGATGTGGTTATCTGTCAACAGGGTACAAATTGCAACAACTGGACCTAGAAACTTCATTCTTGTCATGCAAGGAGGCCCATGAAGAGTGACTGTGGAAACTTGAAATTAGGTCTCTGTTAGTGTTACCCATATCCTTTAAGCTATAGGACTCTGAAGTATCCCTCAGAATAATGGACAATTTGAGACAAAAGCTGAAGTATCTGAACAACTAATGCGGAGATCATCATGATTCTTTGCATGGATATTGACCATTAAGTGTTTTTATTAGTTTCTGCAGACTGGTGGAGCCACCTGTATTTTTGTATCCTCCAAAACGAAGTTTTGCAGATACTATGTTTTTGACCAGGTTCCTCCGCCGCGGCCACGTTTGTTTCCAGAGAGCTCCTCTGAGAAAAATGGACCGATTTTTCCGAAACTTACACAAATTATTGAGTCACATGTGAACTAGTGCCTTACCAATTTGTGTTGACCTCTGACCTTTCCCCTCTATCCAGCATCCATTTGTGCGTCTGTTTCCACACATAAACCCTCATATCTCGGGAACCGATTGACCAATCAGGAAATAAAATTTATACGAATGTAGCCCTTAGATTGCTTTATAACATACACAAAAATGGTGGCGCCTCTGTAACCATGTTTGCACAGTGTCCATCTGTTCATCTGCCTTGGGTTAAAATCACTCATATCTCTGCAGTGAATTGACTAATTCACCTGAAATTCGGCATGCATGTACATCCAGGATAGCTTTCTTGATTTTATGACTGATGGTGCCACTTACATTCACGTTCATGCTGATTACATCCAAGCTCATATCTCGGGAACCGTTTAACCGATTGGGCCAAAATTTTGCATGTTTATAGATCTCACATAGCTCTTTATCATACGCAAAACTGGTGGCGCCACCTGCAACCATTTTTGCTCAGCATCTGTCTATTTTCTGCCGTGGGATAATGTCACTCATATCTCGGCAGTGGTTTGACATATCTGCCTAAAATTTTGCAGTTTTATACATCCTGGATAGCTTTCTTGATTTTATGACAGGGGGCGCCACCTACATTCTAGTTTATGCTGCAGACATCCGAGCTCATATCTTGGGATCCGTTTGAACGATTGGGCCAAAATTTTGCATGTGTATAGATCTCACATAGGTCTTTATCATACACAAAACTGGAGGGGCCACATGCAACCATTTTTGCACAGCGTCTGTCTGTTTGTCTGCCGTCGGCTAAAATCACTCATATACATGTAGTGGTTTGACTTTTCTGCCTAAAATTTTGCATATGTATACAACTTGGACAGCTTTCTGGATTTCTGGTAGGTGGCACAACCTACATACACATTTAGGCTGCAGACATCCATGCTAATATGCAACATACCTCACTCTATTTCCCCTTGCCACTCAATCCATGCCTCACTTCAACCATTCCACTCTGATTTTGGCGGATACATGTAGTCACTTGTTGGCTACCTGTATTCTAGTTTTTAAAGTTTACACATTTTTTCTCCATTTTTGAGATATATAAATACAGACTAAATCTTGGCCTGTTGGTTAATCTGTTTGATGCTTCAGTTGAATGGGTATATACTACCATACTGATGATAAAATTTCCTTTTGCGAATCTCTTCCCAGTCAGCTGAGCGTCATGACCCATGGGTCACTTGTTAACACCATGGAGGTATATTTTTATTAAAAGTTTGTTTTAACAGTCTTGGGGAACATTTTCTTGACAAAAAACATTAAACCAAAAATTTCACAAAATAATACACTGATTGCAAAGTGTTTCAACAGTCTCAGACACTTTTGAAAGACAATGTGAACTATAGGGCTGCAGTCATTTAGCAGTCGCAGGATGCCAGCTGTTGATGCCTGCAGCTGAGTGATAATAGCAGCTTATGACCTTGCAAATGAGGCCATGGTCAAATACATACCAGGTGCAAGTTTGTCACCTTTGGCTATTGCTCTGCTTATGTAAACTTTATTTATTTTACATGGATTGTACAACTTGTTATCATAACTAATGCTAAGCATTCTCCATGGCTTGGCTGGTTGTGTTTGGTAGTCTTTGGAGGTTAGGGAACCTGGAGAACCCTGAGAAAACCACCAACCATAGATTGGCAACTACAACCTACTCTCATGGCCACACCAGAGATCGAACCTGGGTCACCAGTGGAAAGAACTGAGCATTTTACCACTAGACTGTCAAGGCCCCCTGCTCTGATTATAGAATACTCTATAGAAAAATCAACCTTAATGGAGATATAGTGCAATCACATGCAGAAGAAAAAGTGAAGAGAACAAAAATTTCTTGTCAGTTGTTTTACACCCCCAAAAAAATTCTCCACCCAAATAATATTGAGCCTCCTCTCATAAGGGCCATGCTTTATTTATATTGTTGAAAAATCAAATAAATTATTTTTAAGCAGTGACTATTCTGGCTCTCTCAGATTCAATGCAAGTGTCAAGTTTGGTTATCAGGATCAGTTATATAGTACTACCTGCATATGAACAATATTTGTTTTAAAAAATATATATTGAGGGCCTGAAATTTGATACACTTTTTAATAGATTTTCTGTAGTATTGTTTCAGCTAGTTTATTAATATGATGCCAGACTACCACCTTTGTTGGTTTTTGTTGGAATTAAAACAAGAGGTTTTATCTGCTTATGTATGGTGTCCTCAGGACAACCTTTATGACACACATAAATGTATCTGTAGACCTGCGTAGGTCCCTATAATTTTGTCTGTTTCTGATTTTGCATAAATATACCCCAAGTAAAAGCAACCCCTATTCTTTTACTCTCTTGACCCTATGTCCAGCTTCCCTGTTGCTGCCATGACCAGTTCCAGTAATTCACAATAATAACTACAGGTGGCGTCTGTGTGCTCAATTATATAGAGGATTCTCATCTAGTCCTTACCCCTTAGTGATAGTGGGGCCCCCTGGAGAAAGAAAGTAAACTATTTGCACCCCACAGAAGTGGCCAATACATGAATTATAAAATGATCACTGAACATTGATAAACGTGATACAAACAAATGAAAAAAAAAATTTATTCCTCGACCTGTTGCAGGTCTAATGTATCTGGTATCTTATTCAATACCAACATGTCAGTCAGTTAAATGTTTTGAGGCACATTAAAGCAGCAAGTTTGAACAAGAAATACATTTCTGTTCCATACATCAAAATCACCATATTGTTTAATTTGGTGTTTAATAGAAGTAGGTCACTACATATCAGATTTGATCAAATTGCCTACACTTTTGTTTTCATTGATTGAACATTAGGCAGGTATTTTAGTTTTAAGGGAGGTAAGCTACCTTTGATATGGACCATAGTAGTTATTGGTACTGGTAGCGTATAAATAAAATTTAATCATTATAGCTGTTGATCGATTGATCATTTACAGAAGTTGATGAATGTATATCATGACCCCTTGTTCATTGGTTTAAGGTACGAGGAATGTTCAACGACAAGGGAAAGCCAGTGAAGGAGGCGGTGCCTGGTCAGGCGGTGGAGGTGATTGGATGGCGAGAACTGCCATCAGCGGGAGATGAAATCATACAAGTGGACAATGAGGTAGAATTGAGTCATAATTTCAGTACTTGTAACAAATATGTGAATCAGCTGATAAGGCTAAAAAGAATGAACAGCTTGAAAGACCAGGAGGGCAGAGTGTAAAGTTGGATGAGACTGACATCATTGATGATAACAGACTATGATTATAAACCCCCACCTTTTTTTCTAGTATTATCTTTGAACTTTAATTATTTTCAGGTAAAACCCTTGTGTGTTCAACCTCAGACGGTATATGTGTATAGGTTTTATGTTGGTCCCTCAGATGTTGACACAGCTAGGTTTGGTTGTTTATTTCCTTACATGTAGAAGGCTGAAACATTACAAGTCAGCCTTTATCATATGGCTATAGCATTGCTTCTATACAGACAGGCCAATAACAGTTAACATACATGGTCCTAAGTAAACAAAAGCAGAAATTTGATGACCATATGTACTTAACCCTCAGTAATTCCATTCCAGTAATAGACAGACTTGACAGTGATATTGAAATGCCAAGTTATCACTAATAAAACCTGATGAAAATATAAAATTTGTAACCTATACAGTTTGTGAAGTGTGTCATCTTTTCATCAGTGTACTAATATACAGACCAACTGTACAATATTTACTGTACAGCATCATCTCGGTGAATCTTTGCACAAGAAATGCTATGTTATTCAAGTCCTTCCTCTGTGTAATATTTTGCTTGCTTATGTGAACGTTCTGTTGTTATTTCATACATTCAGACAGTGTTTCAAAGTATGCCATGTTTTGTGTACAAGCACAGGGCCCATGAGGTGGTGCGGTGGCGTAAGGATGTAGAGAAGGAGCTTAAAGCTGCTGATGATTACATACATATACAGCAGAAGATGGAGGAACACAACCTGGAGTACCATCGAGCACTAGAGGAACGCCGCGCCATGGGATACCGGCGCAAGAGGAGAGAGGCACCACAGGACAGAAAGAAAGAGGTCATCACGACCCATACAGGTCCACAGATGTCATTGGTTGTTAAAGGTAAGTAGTATGAGTCGTATATAATATTGTAGCGAACCAGGGGTTACTATCGCCTGACACTACACAGGTTCATACTTGGGGTGGGTTGGAGAATGGATGACAAGCTGGCCAATGTTTCTTGTTGCTTGCCGGAAATCTTCGATTTCTGCAAGCAGGTTGGTCAGTCGCGGATGTCTGTTTGTTGCTTGCCGGAAATCTTCGATTTCAGCAAGCAGGTTGGTCAGTCGCGGATGTCTGTTTGTTTGTCTGTTTGTCTGTCTGTCTGTGTACTCTCTACAGGCCACAATTTTGCAGCAATTGTCTTTAAACTTATACAGCTGGTAGACAAGCAAAAGTCCTCGGGGCCTATTGTTTTTGGGCAATACAGGTCAAAGGTCAAGGTCAAGGTCATCAAAACTTCTCAAAACTTTTTTCTTCATATCTTTGTCACTATTAGTTGTATCTTCTTCAAACATAGCTCATTTTAAACGTCATTCCAAGGCCAGTCATCTGGTGTGTAGCTGACTCAAATTTGCCGTAACCATGGTTACGAATTTTTGGGAAAAAGTCATGATATTCGAAAATAAGGGGCCTTATTTTTCTAACTTTGGCAGTTTTACAGCTAGAGAGGTCTAGTTTTTTGCATCAGGTAGCATTTAACAAGTACTGCAAGATTTTATTAAGGTCTTGCGATATCTCGTATAATATCTCGTCAAACGAGATATTTCGAGATTTCAGTAATTTTGCCCTGGAGGTCACAGTTTTGCAGGAATCTTTTTGAAACTGACATATCGTAAGTCCTACACTATTATCTCCAAACCATTTTTCCAGTTTTTGAATGCAGCCGCTAGGTGGCGCTGTATGCAAACCTTCCCAACATATCATGTTTTGGCCATATCTCCAAAACTGTGAGCCTCAATTACATAAACTATAGCTTATTTTCTTCGTCTGAGTCTTTTCTAAATCCTGGTGGAGTCATTTTGACTCAATCTTGAGTCACTTTGTCAGTGTGTCCGTCTGTTTCTCAGTTTTCATCAAATTCGCCTGCTTACCGGTTCTGGCGTCTCACATATAGCATTCTACAGGTCACAGTTTTGAAAGAATCCTTTTAAAACTATTACATCTTATGTCTTACACTTATATCTCGAAACGGATTTTTCATTTTCCAGAATTGGCCGCTAGGGGGCGGTGCACTCAAACTTGCACAACATATAATTTTTTGGCCATATCTCCAAAACTATAAACCTCATTTACATAAACTTTAGCTTATTTTCTTCCTCTGGGTCTTTCAAAAAACCTGGTGTATTCATTTGGTCTCAATCTTGAGTCACTTTGTCTGTGTGTCCGTCTGTTTCTCAGCTGTCCTCAAATCCGCTTGCTTGCCGGTTCTTGCGTCTCACATATAGCATTCTACAGGCCACAGTTTTGAAAGAATCCTTTTAAAACTATTACATCTTATGTCTTACACTAATATCTCGAAACGGATTTTTCATTTTCCAGAATTGGCCGCTAGGGGGCGGTGCACTCAAACTTGCACAACATATCATTTTTTGGCCATATCTCCAAAACTATAAACCTCATTTACATAAACTATAGCTTATTATCTTCCTCTGAGGTTTCTTCATAACATGATTAAGTCATCTGTTCACAATCTTGGGTCAGTTTGTCAGTATGTTGTCTGTTTGTCAGTTGTCCTCAATTTCGCCTGCTTCCTGGTTCTTGCGTCTCACATGTAGCATTCTACTGGCCACAGTTTTCCAGGAATCGTTTTGTAAATTACACTTGTCATATATCGTGATGATATCTGGAAGTCCTATGTTTATTATTCAAATAAGTCAAAGGTCAAGGTCAAGGTGATCAAAATATATCAAAATCTTATTTTCTTTAGAACTTTGTTAATATTGGTTCTTTCTTCACAAGCTATGGATTATTTTCTTTCACTTTGACACTGCTCGTTCATCTGACTAACTTTACATCATTTCCGGCAAGCGCGTGACCTCAGGTCATCTAGTCTGTTTGTTTGTTGCTTGCCGGAAATCTTCGATTTCGGCAAGCAGGTTGGTCAGTCGCGGATGTCTGTTTGTTTGTCTGTTTGTCTGTCTGTCTGTGTACTCTCTACAGGCCACAATTTTGCAGCAATTGTCTTTAAACTTATACAGCTGGTAGACAAGCAAAAGTCCTCGGGGCCTATTGTTTTTGGGCAATACAGGTCAAAGGTCAAGGTCAAGGTCATCAAAACTTCTCAAAACAGTTTTTAGCTCAGCTGACTATAAGTCATCTGAGCTATAGTCGTGGTCCATTGTCCGTCGTCCGTCCGTCTGTCCGTCCGTCCGTCCGTCCGTCCGTCCGTCCGTCCGTCCGTAGATGTGGCACGTTTTGAAACCGTAAGACCTAGGAATCCAAAATTCAGCATAATGTTAGATGTCCCCAAGATCTCCTACCAAGCCGAAAACTGGGTCTTTGCGACTTCGTTCCTTTGAGAAATTAAGGAAAAACCTCAATTTTTTATTAAAATCCTATTTTCACACTTCAGGACTGCCTAATATCAAAACCACTCATCTGTTTTTCCTCATATTTACCATAAATATTTCTCTATATACTTCCTATGTACATGCCAGAAATTAAGTCTGTAAAGTATAAATTCTTTAAGTTATGGGCCCAAACATAATGGACTTTGTAAAAAATCAGGAAAAATAATAACTCACTTAACATGAAAAATTTTGAAACTAGAGTCTATTTTCTCAAGTATATAACTATGTTTAATTAAGATTCAATTGTTAACCCAAAATTAGATCTGAATTTTGTAAATTTTTTAAGTTATTAGCATAAAAAATAAATCAGTACCTTAAATTTTGCCCAACTTTGACCATGGCACGTTTTTTACCTGTAAGCACCATTGATTTAATTTTCACAGCATGTAAACATAAATATTTAGTTTGTCTATATCTGAAATTTGAAAATAAAAGCTTGAAAATTAAGTTAGTTATTGATTTTTTTTCTGTAGTCACTTGCTTTGATTACAGATGCAGGGTCCCACTCCAGGTCACTGGAAGTCAGCTATGCCAGGGTTTCTGATTTGTTACAGTCACTGGGGGAGATCCCCTGCTGTGACAGGTGTACAGTTATTCTCATATCACCACCCCAATCACCCCCCCCCCCCCCCCCCCCCGCAAACCCAACCCCACCAAGTGTTATGCGGTAATTGTTATTGTTTTCACTGTATCTCCTTAATTGTAATGCTGTTTCCACTCCGATATGCAAAAACTTTCCTTGAAAAAATAATGCAAGGTGTAATCCAGAAGATGCAATGTTGTGTAATGTAGCATTTTTAAAGAAATCAATTTTCTTTTAAATGATTTTAACAAATATAATTGAACCCATCAGTATGCTTAAATTATTATAAAATATGAAGCACATTATGGATAAATAAAGACACAATTAAAAATTGTGAAATCTAAATCAAGTATTATTTTTAGATATTTATTGTTTTGCAGATTTAAAAGATATATTTTTGTGGTAAAAAATAAATAAACATTTGTATGCATGATGTGGTGTTATCTGACAAGATTGAGATTTATGATGATGCAATTGAGAATTATGAATCAACTTTTATATTCAGATATATATGTTTAATTGGAAATGTATAGAAATATAAACTTAAATTAGAAAATAATTGATGTGATAAAAAAATCAGGATTTAATACAAACATTTGTTCATTATTTTCCTGCCTCAGCAGAATTTGAGATCAGGCTTTGTTTGCCCTGTTTTATGTTGTTAATAAGCTATATTTCAACTGTATACATCTCATTAAAAAAAATACATATATATTTAATAATATATATTATACAAAAAAATAGATTCAATTGAACAAATGTGTAAACTACTGAAATGTCAACAGTTAATCGAAAAACCAACTAATGATCATGGTAATAGTACAGATCATTTGTTCACAAACTGCTCACATGCTATAGTTTCAACAGTAGGAAACACATGGTCAGGTCACAAAATATTTTTTGCAACAATTTCTTGCTCATCAATACAAACCAATCATAAAAACCAACCATGGCCTTTATTACCTCTTCCTCTTACACTTTATCTCCGTTTGATACTATTTTAGATTTTTACCTTCAAGGTTAACGTCAGCTGAGCACAGTGACCCATAGGTCCCTTGTTTCTTCATATCTTTGTCACTATTAGTCGTATCTTCTTCAAACATAGCTCATTTTAAACGTCATTCCAAGGCCAGTCATCTGGTGTGTAGCTGACTCAAATTTGCCGTAACCATGGTTACGAATTTTTGGGAAAAAGTCATGATATTCGAAAATAAGGGGCCTTATTTTTCTAACTTTGGCAGTTTTACAGCTAGAGAGGTCTAGTTTTTTGCATCAGGTAGCATTTAACAAGTACTGCAAGATTTTATTAAGGTCTCGCGATATCTCGTATAATATCTCGTCAAACGAGATATTTCGAGATTTCAGTAATCTTGCCCTGGAGGTCACAGTTTTGCAGGAATCTTTTTGAAACTGTCATATCGTAAGTCCTACACTATTATCTCCAAACCATTTTCCCAGTTTTTGAATGCAGCCGCTAGGTGGCGCTGTATGCAAACCTCCCCAACATATCATGTTTTGGCCATATCTCCAAAACTGTGAGCCTCAATTACATAAACTATAGCTTATTTTCTTCGTCTGAGTCTTTTCTAAATCCTGGTGGAGTCATTTTGACTCAATCTTGAGTCACTTTGTCAGTGTGTCCGTCTGTTTCTCAGTTTTCATCAAATTCGCCTGCTTACCGGTTCTGGCGTCTCACATATAGCATTCTACAGGTCACAGTTTTGAAAGAATCCTTTTAAAACTATTACATCTTATGTCTTACACTAATATCTCGAAACGGATTTTTCATTTTCCAGAATTGGCCGCTAGGGGGCGGTGCACTCAAACTTGCACAACATATAATTTTTTGGCCATATCTCCAAAACTATAAACCTCATTTACATAAACTTTAGCTTATTTTCTTCCTCTGGGTCTTTCAAAAAACCTGGTGTATTCATTTGGTCTCAATCTTGAGTCACTTTGTCTGTGTGTCCGTCTGTTTCTCAGCTGTCCTCAAATCCGCTTGCTTGCCGGTTCTTGCGTCTCACATATAGCATTTTACAGGCCACAGTTTTGAAAGAATCCTTTTAAAACTATTACATCTTATGTCTAACACTAATATCTCGAAACGGATTTTTCATTTTCCAGAATTGGCCGCTAGGGGGCGGTGCACTCAAGCTTGCACAACATATCATTTTTTGGTCTTATCTCCAAAACTATAAACCTCATTTACATAAACTATAGCTTATTATCTTCCTCTGAGGTTTCTTCATAACATGATTAAGTCACCTGTTCACAATCTTGGGTCAGTTTGTCAGTATGTTGTCTGTTTGTCAGTTGTCCTCAATTTCGCTTGCTTCCTGGTTCTTGCGTCTCACATGTAGCATTCTACTGGCCACAGTTTTGCAGGAATCGTTTTGTAAATTACACTTGTCATATATCGTGATGATATCTGGAAGTCCTATGTTTATTATTCAAATAAGTCAAAGGTCAAGGTCAAGGTGATCAAAATATATCAAAATCTTATTTTCTTTAGAACTTTATTAATATTGGTTCTTTCTTCACAAACTATGGATTATTTTCTTTCACTTTGACACTGCTCGTTCATCTGACTAACTTTACATCATTTCCGGCAAGCGCGTGACCTCAGGTCATCTAGTCTGTTTGTTTGTTGCTTGCCGGAAATCTTCGATTTCGGCAAGCAGGTTGGTCAGTCGCGGATGTCTGTTTGTTTGTCTGTTTGTCTGTCTGTCTGTGTACTCTCTACAGGCCACAATTTTGCAGCATTTAACAAGTACTGCAAGATTTTATTAAGGTCTCGCGATATCTCGTATAATATCTCGTCAAACGAGATATTTCGAGATTTCAGTAATCTTGCCCTGGAGGTCACAGTTTTGCAGGAATCTTTTTGAAACTGTCATATCGTAAGTCCTACACTATTATCTCCAAACCATTTTCCCAGTTTTTGAATGCAGCCGCTAGGTGGCGCTGTATGCAAACCTCCCCAACATATCATGTTTTGGCCATATCTCCAAAACTGTGAGCCTCAATTACATAAACTATAGCTTATTTTCTTCGTCTGAGTCTTTTCTAAATCCTGGTGGAGTCATTTTGACTCAATCTTGAGTCACTTTGTCAGTGTGTCCGTCTGTTTCTCAGTTTTCATCAAATTCGCCTGCTTACCGGTTCTGGCGTCTCACATATAGCATTCTACAGGTCACAGTTTTGAAAGAATCCTTTTAAAACTATTACATCTTATGTCTTACACTAATATCTCGAAACGGATTTTTCATTTTCCAGAATTGGCCGCTAGGGGGCGGTGCACTCAAACTTGCACAACATATAATTTTTTGGCCATATCTCCAAAACTATAAACCTCATTTACATAAACTTTAGCTTATTTTCTTCCTCTGGGTCTTTCAAAAAACCTGGTGTATTCATTTGGTCTCAATCTTGAGTCACTTTGTCTGTGTGTCCGTCTGTTTCTCAGCTGTCCTCAAATCCGCTTGCTTGCCGGTTCTTGCGTCTCACATATAGCATTTTACAGGCCACAGTTTTGAAAGAATCCTTTTAAAACTATTACATCTTATGTCTAACACTAATATCTCGAAACGGATTTTTCATTTTCCAGAATTGGCCGCTAGGGGGCGGTGCACTCAAGCTTGCACAACATATCATTTTTTGGTCTTATCTCCAAAACTATAAACCTCATTTACATAAACTATAGCTTATTATCTTCCTCTGAGGTTTCTTCATAACATGATTAAGTCACCTGTTCACAATCTTGGGTCAGTTTGTCAGTATGTTGTCTGTTTGTCAGTTGTCCTCAATTTCGCTTGCTTCCTGGTTCTTGCGTCTCACATGTAGCATTCTACTGGCCACAGTTTTGCAGGAATCGTTTTGTAAATTACACTTGTCATATATCGTGATGATATCTGGAAGTCCTATGTTTATTATTCAAATAAGTCAAAGGTCAAGGTCAAGGTGATCAAAATATATCAAAATCTTATTTTCTTTAGAACTTTATTAATATTGGTTCTTTCTTCACAAACTATGGATTATTTTCTTTCACTTTGACACTGCTCGTTCATCTGACTAACTTTACATCATTTCCGGCAAGCGCGTGACCTCAGGTCATCTAGTTTGTTGCTTGCCGGAAATCTTCGATTTCTGCAAGCAGGTTGGTCAGTCGCGGATGTCTGTTTGTCTGTTTGTCTGTCTGTCTGTCTGTGTACTCTCTACAGGCCACAATTTTCCAGCAATTGCTTTCAAACTTATACAGCTGGTAGACAATCAAAAGTCCTCGAGGCCTATTGTTATTGGCCGACATAGGTCCAAGGTCAAGGTCAAGGTCATCAAAAGTATACAAAACGGTTTTTTGTTCATATCTGTGTTAATATTGGTCGTATCTACTTCAACGGTAGCTCATTTTAATCGTCATTCCAAGGCCAGTTTTCTGGTGTGTAGCTGACTCAATTTGCGGTAACCATGGTAACGCATTTTTGGGGAAAAGTGCTGATATTTTTCTAAATTTGTCAGTTTTAAAGCTACAGAGGTCTAGTTTTTTGCTTCAGGTAGCATTCACCTAGTACTACAAGATTCTATTAAGAGTCTCGCAATATCTCGTATAATATCTCGTCAAACGAGATAATTCGAGATTTCAGTAATCTTGCCCTGGAGGCCACAGTTTTGCAGGAATCTTTTTGAAACTGGCATATCTTAAGTCCTACACTATTATCTCGAAATCAATTTTTCATTTTTTTAATGCGGCCGCTAGGGGGCGCTGGGTGCAAACCTCCCCAACATATCATGTTTTGGCAATATCTCCAAAATTATAAGCCTCAATTACAAAAACTATACTTTATTTTTTTCATCTAAGTCTTCTTCATGAACTCGTTTAGTCGTCTGGTCTCAATCTTGTGTCACTTTGTCTGTGTGTCCGTCTGTTTCTTAGTTGTCCTCAAATCCGCTTGCTTGCCGGTTCTTGCGTCTCACATATAGCCTTCTACAGGACACAGTTTTGAAAGAATATTTTTAAAACTATTACATCTTATGTCTCACACTAATATCTCGAAGCCGATTTTTCATTTTCCAGAATTGGCCGCTAGGGGGCGGTGCACTCAAACTTGCACAACATATCATTTTTTGGCCATATCTCCAAAACTATAAACATCATTTACATAAACTATAGCTTATTTTTTTCCTCTGGGTCTTTCCAAAAACCTGGTGTATTCATTTGGTCTCAATCTTGAGTCACTTTGTCTGTGTGTCCGTCTGTTTCTCAGTTGTCCTCAAATTCGCCTACTTGCCGGTTCTTGCGTCTCACATGTAGCATTCTACAGGCCACAGTTTTGAAAGAATCCTTTTAAAACTATTACATCTTATGTCTTACACTAATATTTCGAAACCAATTTTTCATTTTCCAGAATTGGCCGCCAGGGGGCGGTGCACTCAAACTTGCACAACATATCATTTTTTTGCCATATCTCCAAAACTATTAACCTCAATTACATAAATTATAGCTTATTATCTTCCTCTTAGGTTTTTCCATAACATGATTAAGTCATTTGTTCTCAATCTTGGGTCAGTATGTTTGTCTGTTTGTCAGTTGTCCTCAATATCGCCTGCTTCCTGGTTCTTGCGTCTCACATGTTGCATTCTACTGGCCACAGTTTTGCACTAATCGTTTTGTAAATTACACTTGTCATATATCGTGATGATATCTGGAAGCCCTATGTTTATTACTCAAATAAGTTAAAGATCAAGGTCAAGGTGATCAAAATATATCAAAATCTTATTTTCTTTAGAACTTTGTTAATATTGCTTCTTTCTTCACAAACTATGGATTATTTTCTTTCACTTTGACACTGCTCGTTTATCTGACTAACTTTACATCATTTCCGGCAAGCGCGTGACCTCAGGTCATCTAGTTTGTTTGTCTGTCTGTGTACTCTCTACAGGCCACAATTTTCCAGCAATTGCTTTCAAACTTATACAGCTGGTAGAAAAGCAAAAGTCCTCGAGGCCTATTGTTTTGGGGCAATATAGGTCAAAGGTCAAGGTCAAGGTCATCAAAAGTATACAAAACGGTTTTTTCTTCATATCTTTGTTACTTTTAGGGATATCTTCTTCAAACATAGCTCATTTTAAAGGTCATTCCCAGGCCTTTCTTCTGGTGTGTAGCTCTTTCAAATTGGCTGTTACCATGGTTACGAATTTTTGGGAAAAAATCATGATATTCGAAAATCTGGGGTCTTATTTTTCTAACTTTGTCATTTTTAAAGCTAGAGAGGTCTAGTTTTTTGCATCAGGTAGCATTTAACAAGTACTGCAAGATTTTATTAAAAGTCTCGCAATATCTCGTATAATATCTCGTCAAACGAGATATTTCGAGATTTCAGTAATCTTGCCCTGGAGGTTACAGTTTTGCAGGAATCTTTTTGAAACTGACATATCGTAAGTCCTACACTATTATCTCGAAATCAATTTTTCATTTTTTTAATTCGGCCGCTAGGGGGCGCTGGGTGCAAACCTCCCCAACATATCATGTTTTGGCAATATCTCCAAAATTATAAGCCTCAATTACAAAAACTATAGTTTATTTTTTTCCTCTAAGTCTTCTTCATGAACTCGTTTAGTCATCTGGTCTCAATCTTGTGTCACTTTGTCTGTGTGTCCGTCTGTTTCTCAGTTGTACTAAAATCCACTTGCTTGCCGGTTCTTGCGTCTCACATATCGCATTCTACAGGACACAGTTTTGAAAGAATCTTTTTAAAACTATTACATCTTATGTCTCACACTAATATCTCGAAACAGATTTTTCATTTTCCAGAATTGGCCGCTAGGGGGCGGTGCACTCAAACTTGCACAACATATCCTTTTTTGGCCATATCTCCAAAACTATAAACATCATTTACATAAACTATAGCTTATTTTCTTCCTCTGGGTCTTTCCAAAAACCTGGTGTATTCATTTGGTCTCAATCTTGAGTCACTTTGTCTGTGTGTCCGTCTGTTTCTCAGTTGTCCTCAAATTCGCTTGCTTGCCGGTTCTTGCGTCTCACATATAGCATTCTACAGGCCACAGTTTTGAAAGAATCCTTTTAAAACTATTACATCTAATGTCTTACACTAATATCTCGAAACGGATTTTTCATTTTCCAGAATTGGCCGCTAGGGGGCGGTGCACTCAAACTTGCACAACATATCATTTTTTGGCCATATCTCCAAAACTATTAACCTCATTTACATAAACTATAGCTTATTATCTTCCTCTTAGGTTTCTTCATAACATGATTAAGTCTCAATCTTGGGTCAGTATGTTTGTCTGTTTATCAGTTGTCCTCAATTTCGCTTGCTTCCTGGTTCTTGCGTCTCACATGTAGCATTCTACTGGCGACAGTTTTGCAGGAATCGTTTTGTAAATTACACTTGTCATATATCGTGATGATATGTGGAAGTCCTATGTTTATTATTCAAATAAGTCAAAGGTCAAGGTCAAGGTCAAGGTGATCAAAATATATCAAAATCTTATTTTCTTTAGAACTTTGTTAATATTGGTTCTTTCCTCACAAACTATGGATTATTTTCTTTCACTTTGACACTGCTCGTTCATCTGACTAATTTTACATCATTTCCGGCAAGCGCGTGACCTCAGGTCATCTAGTTTGTCAGTTACTGGCCAGAGTTCACTGTGATGTCAATAAAGCAAAAAGACAGGCCTTTTGATAAAAATAATCATTAACTAATAAATCATGATGAATTTCTGTTCTACAGAACTCGATATGATGAATAGAGTACAATTACCTGAACAGTCCACGGATCCCCATATCATATGTATCTTGCTATCCAATGACCACCATGTTCTTCTTCCAGGTGGGCTGAGTTTTTAATCCAAGCCAGTGTTGAGGTTCCTCAGAATGTCATGGCCCGTACTATATGTCAAAACAGTCCACAGTACCTACACTACGACGATGAACAGTTCACAAGGCTGTGACACGCTTACTCTCAGTCTATTTCACTGTTACCCATCTCGGTCTTTGCGTGCCTGGATCTCTCAGCCTCCCTACCAAGTCACTTTGTACCTAGCCACCTTGTACACTTTAGTCTAATCGTACCTTAACGAGTTAGTACAAAGCACGCCGTACCATATAGGGGGTTCGCATAATATTATCATTCACATACAAAGTATCTTAAATTACATGAATTATAGTGTTTTACCCTTAAAATATTATGGTATCTGCCAATAATTCACTCTAAAACCATTTCTTTACTCCTGTACACAAGAGGAAATTGGCTTTCCCTAATACCATTTGTGGCAAAAGTCTTAAACATAGCATGTATGTCACCTGGTGGCTGTACCGTGCAACTTTACAAAACAAGATTTTTCAACTTTCCAAGGGGTGTTTTTTCTGTGTTTCTTCTTTCATGTTTGTTTGACTTGTTTGGGAGTTGGGGCACATGCTCAAGATCAGACCTCTGATCATGCAGTCTTGTTTTGGTAAACATATGTGTGGATTATGTTTACTCACACAGAACCATAGCAACCTGTGAAACAGGTGAATTGGAGATTGAGTCAGATTGAGTGCAAGGATGATTTTGCTTTGAAAATTTTGTATTCAGTCCAAATGAACCAAGAGCATTTGATAATACATTTATTAACACAAATGTTTTTGTACCTTTAAAATGTGTTTTAAACACTAAATAATATTCCCTGACAAGCCAGTGAAGTGACCCAATGACAGTTACTGCATCTTTTTGTATAGTTTGTAAACACTGCTGAAAGGCAGTTACAAGACTAATGTCTTGCAGCATTACCAGCCACAGTGTGCCTAAATTGATTTCACCACCAGAGCCCTAATGTCTTGCCCTTTTGATCTTAATAGTATAATGAACCCTCAAAATGCTCCTATACAGAAGGTCTTCCTTGAGACAGCTGTTTACAAGACAATAATGACGTCAGAAATGTCAATGACAATGACGTTGCATTGACTGACGCCATCAACCGTAATCTCTGTACTGCTGAATACATCGCAGTCATTGTGAACTGTCTAGCAATATTTTAAATTATTTATCTCATACGAATTACGTGCCATGCAGGTAGGACATTATTCACTTGGTAGTCGGGGAAATGGCTCCTGCAACCTTTGGCCTAGAACTTTTTATACTGTCTCATTTGTATAAGAAAATATCCTGGAAAACATGCCGACATGGCTACTGGTATAGACTACATGTGTTCTGTTTGGGAAAGGTCTCCCAAATTATGCAAATTATATTATGGTCAAGTTACTGACAGTTCACAGTAATATTGGCAACCTAATTGGCTGCATGGAATGGTTATGCTCATGATTATTCATTAAATGAATATGCTATTAAGGTCACTAAAGTTCATGGTTAGGTCAATTACCAGTTAAATGACAGAAGTGAATGGTCCCCACGATGCTTGTTTTCTTATGTACAATCTCAGACAGCATTCACAAAGCATCAACATATATCATGATTAAATGTATATGATAAAAGTTATAGTCGTGTTTTTCTTCACCACAGTGACAGGAAACTGACAATGTTACTTTTCTTTGTATATATGAAATATCATATATCAGCCATGACCATTTCATCCATACTATTTCATCCATAAACTTGATTTTCCGTTCATACTCATATTTGATTTGCATAAGCAATTTTTGGAACAAAACATGTGCATTTAATGGTACAGGAAACTGTGTTGGTGAATAAATGTTAGCATATTACACATTATTGTGAGAATACAGTTACAAAGCATGACACTGTGCTATTGTTGGTGAGTGTGACTGGTGCGTATATTGTACTATGGTTTGTAGATTTTACATCTGACATTGTAATTATCATTACAGGTGATGTTGATGGATCAGTAGAAGCCATTTTGAATGTACTAGAGACTTACCATTCTGACCAGTGTCATCTTGACCTCATTCATTACGGTGTAGGTCATGTGACAGAACACGATATTGATCTAGCACAGCCCTTTAATGGTGAGTACATCCTTATTATAAACCTAGTGTAATTACACATAGTATGCTCTTGCTGTAATATTGTTATATTAAAGTTAGCAGATTAGCAGTTATCAAACTAATATGTCACCACAGCTTGAGGGTTCTGATTTTGCAGATGCTTGAATTTGAGTAATGCAGAGTACAGTGGAACCCCGCCTTGCGACCACCCCACAATTGCGACCACCCCACCATTACGACCATTTTGCTTGGTCCCGAATTTTTTTTAGTTTATTTATGTTTAAAAATGACTCAAAATTACGACCACCCCTGAATTCAGAATTACGACCAGATTTCCTGGCCCCAGCGCTAATGCGACCCCGCTAATGCGACCACCGCCGAGGAGTACTGAAACAACATTTGTCACGAGTCAATGGCTGCGTCTTGTCACAGACGCCTTAACGAAAGATCAAAGCGGGTAACAAGGTTTCTTAACCCGAGTGTTAATCTTGTCCCGCATATCTTCCCGACTCGGTGTCTTCGCTGGGACTCGTTGAGGTGTAGGTTATAGATCAAAGAGGGAAACCATCGGCCTGATTACTTAATGAGCCGGTCTGACCTGGGGTCAGATGCTCATTGCCCCTCAGTGATCACCTGTAATACAGCTACCCTAAGTGTGGGGTTGCGGGCTTAATATTTCAACTCATCACATATTGTTCGATCCTCATTGGTAAAATTAACTACCTAGTTAATCCTAAATGTGTTCATACCTTACTGACACTGAGTATTGAGCAGTCAGTAAAATGTATAAATAAAGCTTGCATGGGGGGAAAATCCCTCACATTAACTTGCCTTTTCTGATAGATCGTTGTCAGTTTATTTCTCTACTGGTTAAGTTTGCATTTAAATTGCTTGCTGTTAGGCAACCATGCCTCTGAAAGAGCTCTCCTTGAAGAATAAAGTGGCGTTTATCAAGGCGGCAACACCACGCGCAGTCAGCACCAAATGGCTCAGCAGTTTAGTGTCGGGAAAACTCAAGTGCACGCAATATATACTCAAGCGGAAGGCTAAATATATGACAGCCACGTAATATGTTCAATATGCATTTAGTAGGTTGTAATCGTATTTCCTTTGTGTTATTTTTTGTTAATTATCAGTCACTACGTATTTGTACATGTATATTAATTTTTATCATGAATAAATATGTTCAGCTACACACACAAAAAAACATTCGTAATAAGGGTCCTTCGCTAGGTAAAATATTTTGTTATAATTCACATTAAAGATATGCAGTAGATAAACTCTGATACACATTAAATATCAGCGTGTTATATGCGACCACGGTAAGAGTTTCACAAATACGACCACCCCCAAATTACGACCACTTTGCTCAGTCCCCAGGGTGGTCGTAATTGTGGGGTTCCACTGTATTTCTTTTTAAGGATCACAAAACTTCACCACCTGACATACTCAAGAAATGGAAGATCCTGTCTCTATAGGATCATAAAGATATATTCAATATCCCTTTGCCTAGAGAAACATTAAAAAAATAAATGGTCCTCCTTTTTAATATGTCGAGACTGCCACTTGGATTAACAGTTTTTGCTTGTTTTATTCTGGTTGAAAGTAAAAGTTCCATATATGTCACATGAAATTATAATAACTGTTACAGGGAATAAATTAATTAACTATTTAAGTGGGGATATAACTAAGGTGGGACTACAAGGTGACTTTGTATGATGTTGAAGATATTATCTTTTGTAAATTAAACTGACTGCATGTTGATCTGTTCTCTGATTGGATCTAATTATGCATATATTGCTCATATTATCTGCTTCTTTCAGAATTTATTGCATGAGTAAATTTAACTTTATCCATTATTTTAATTTTTTTATCAGGTGAATGTTTGTTTATGTGTTCCTAAAGTATGCTTTTGAATCCTAGGTTGCATCTTGAACTCAAGATGAGAATAAAATTGAGGTTATATGTTTATATCTAAGTATAAATGACATGTGACATTTTCTTGTGTTTTAGGTATAATATATGCATTTAACGTCCAGACAGCAGACAGTGTTAAGAAGTCTGCAAAAGCTAGGGGAGTGGAGATTAGGAATTTCAATGTCATATACAATATGATTGATGATATAAAGGAACAGTTAGAACAGAGGCTGCCTCCCCTTGAGGTGGAGGAGATCATAGGTTTGTACATTATGCTGATTTTATTATTTGAATTTTGAATTGAATTAAACCAAAACATAGTGCAAGTTGCATGGTACAGATAATTACAATACTGGTACTATATGTACCATAAAGAGTTTTATGCCTCATCTTTATTTACTTTACATATATTATTCAGAGGAAAAGGAAACATTGTGCAGTAAACAAAAAAAAAGTGAATGTATAGCTGGAAGCCTTGTGTACTATTGAATGAATTACTAATTAAATATTCAGTGTATTTAAATTAAATACATATTTATATCTTCAGATATTAAATATCGTTTTACCTTTTTTGTTAACATGTGGACAGAAATAGTAGTATTAAGAGCGAACTACAATTTCATATATATTTTTACCCTGTGTATTTAGACCAGGATTCTTAAAGCAAATCATCATCTGGTAGGATATATATGGTAGAAATCAGTTGTAACATCATGCTCATTGATTTTCATATTAACATGAAATCTGCTGTATAGAATTATACCCAATATATTGACTGATTAAATTTCATCCGACTCATATATCACTCTGACAGTTAAAGGTAACGGCCGGGTTGTTGACACTTGTTAACTACCCAAGATTCAATTTGAATGTTGTTTGATACTTGTGTCCCCTCTTTCTTATATCTCTGACAGAATTAGAATATTTTTATCAATAGAGTTACTTCTTTGCATGTGCATGAATAATGGTTTGTGATCGAATATGCAAAAACACCACCAATGTAATCAATCATGAAAGGAAACAACCAGTCATCAATATAATTGATTAACTGGCACACCGCTTATATACATTATTAATGTTAAAATTGACTAAGAATTATATGAAAGTGTTGCATTTATTTATTTATATAATATATCCTGTGTATTGACCTGTTCTTCATGGTTTTCAGGTAAAGCCAATGTGATGCAGTATTTCCGAGTAACAGAAGGCAAGAAGAAAGTACCTGTAGCAGGCTGCAGGTGTACACAAGGTGTGCTGCAGAGAAATAAAATGTTTAAACTTATTAGGGAAGGAGAGGTCCTAATACAGGGTGAGTAACAAAAAAAACTTTGAGGCTTAAATTTGTGCTTTTTTACTTGCTCCTGAAAGAAAAAAATGACATGTAAAACACATACAATAACCCCTGAGGATCCTCTCAGTTTCATTGTCCTATTTCTGAGATGCGTTTAAGCAAAGGAGGATATTCTTGAATAAATAGAGTTTACAAATAAAACCAGTACTTTTTACCCATATGGATAAATATCTGTCATAATTCCAAAATCAATTCCGAAATACCAAATTGAAGAAAAGCTGACAACCATTTCATGATTTAGGGGAAAAAACACTTAACCTTATACATTTAATTAAGTGATTTCAGTTTAACTATAAACTAAGAGCTTGTATTGAATATTTCTCATTCAAACATTTTCCACTGCAACAATTCTGAGAGGATGACCTATGCATCCTTTGTTAAGGTTTTCTAACACCAGTTCTTGGGTCTTCTGTTAGATTAGTCACAGAGAAAAAAAATGGATGCATTATAGATATACAGGTTGAGCATAAGCTGCTGTCAGATACATTGTTTGATCGGTATCTATTGTGACTTACTACTTGCCCCAGGGAAGAGTTTAATTCATTCTTCACAAGTGTAGGTTGATAGATTTATTGTAATGTTAAAACCCATATGTGATAGTCGAGACAAAGTGTATTGAACATTAGTAATATTGCACATGTCATTTTTCAGGTGCTTTGCATTCCCTGAAGCATTTTAAGAACGAGGTGGACTCTATTAAGACCGGCGTGGAGTGTGGGTTGTCATTCCAGGACATAGACGTAGATCCTCAGCCGGGGGACGAAGTCTGGTGCTATGAAATGAAGAGCGTTAGTCAGCAAATACGCTGGAACCCAGGGTTTTAGCAATGTTTTGTATCTGTTAATAAATTATTTTCTAAACCAGAAAAGATTTCTGTTTGGATGGTGGCATGATCCTTTGTGTCAGAACAGCTGGGTACCGAACTTTAGTATAAGGTACTTCCACTTCTGATAAAATGCAAAACATTTAAAATGATCTATGTTTCTTCACGATTTATCAAAGCATGTACAGAATAAAGGTGGATTTTAGCGAAAAGGCGGAGTCTAGGCAATATTTGCAATATTTGAAGAGAAGTAATAGGTCAACCGTGGAAAGCTAACACAAATGTATAAGCGATTTGGCAAGGGTACTTGTATGAATAAGTCTTGAACCAATGCAGATCCATGGTTGTAAAAAAAAGGGTAACTTATTTTTATCAAATCATTCAAAAGTAAACGTTTCTGATTATAAACACAGGGGCACCTCATGGCTGCTCTCACTGAAATTGTGTGCATTCCTTCCCGGATGGCTCACCTTTTACTGCATATCGTAGCATAACACTGTCACAAACAAGTAAGTTTATAATAGCTGTGTGAATGAAGCTTAATATTATTCAGTAAGAAAATCTTAAATCTTAAATTAACCATGTGGTGCTCTAATAACAGTGGGAGCGGAATCTAAGGAACAACAAGGGACAATTAAATAACACCTTTTTGAATTCCCGGATTGTTAGTTGTTTGAAATTTATATTTATATGCAGCCTTACCTCGTAAAATTTGAAGTGGGATAAAAGTATTAATTGTCAGCAGAAGATTCAGCAGCGGTTGCTCAGGAACCTTGAAGGTTTCTGTAAAACCTTCTCACGTACAGCTTAATGTTAACCACGTAGGGTTGTAGGACCTGTCTTGACCTGTCTTGACTGTCTGGGGCATTGTATGTGGAGGCAGTACTGGACCTTGAGAGTCGAGGGGTAAACTCTCGGTTGTTTCCGCTGGCAACCCGGGTTCGATCCCCTGTGTGAGTGGGTTGTGGTTGCCCGTCCAAGGTTGGTGGTTTTCTCCGGGTTCTCTGGTTCCTTCAACCCTACAGACTACCGAACGCCATCATCTGAGCCAAGGAGAGTGCCTTGATTATTTTAATAACTATTTGTACAATCCATGTAAAATAAGTTTATATTTAGTACAACCTTGAAGAAATGAATCAACTGAAGTCTTACCCGCTATTAAACTAAAAATAAAAAAAAGATTTACTCAAGAAAACTCATGCTTTAATCAAGATTCGAGCCATCCAGCGACCATGCATGCACTTATTTAAATTAATGAATTCTGTAGTCCACTATCGGTTTCTGCTAGGCCATTTAAAAGAAATTTAAATTGTACATCTGTTTCAGCTTCCGTGATCTAAATCCCTCCGCTGCAATATTTTATTCTAGACGATAACGTAAGCATATTTTGATCGGATTAAATTTAGTTACATTTGTTATCCATTCTTTCTAAGGGGGTTTTACGAAAGGATTATTATTTCAACCATTTCTTAGGCTGTAGCGAATGCATTTTCGTATACTCTGATACAGGCATATTCGTATATGTTCTCTTATAGAGAGACTAATTTTACAGTTTCAAAAGTAGAATATCTTTGTTGAATGGCTGGTATTATCGCACTTGATCCAAAATAGAACGGCCAACATGAACCTAGAAATACTAGACACTCGAGAACAAGCATACCTCCAACTGTAGGAGAAATATATAGGGAAATATTTCCTTAATCCAATGCCTATACAACTGCATCTTCATGACATAAGGCTATAAACTTTTCATCATTCGATCTCGTGTTAGGAAGGCAATGGCGAAAGCCAGTTGATGTAGAATTGCTCACTTGTGCTGTGTGAGAAAACCGAATAGTTCTAAATCACAAAAAAATGGCCGAAAGATCAGTTCAAATTTGGAATGATTTTCATTTTAAGCCGGAACAAACCCTACTGCCAGTCCTGGGGCTATAAATGATGATTAATGAACTAGGCAATCCAAGAGGCTCCCCTTATGTCGATTTCTTGGGATTCATGACTTTAGTTTCGTGCTACATCAATCGCGAGAAAAGTGAACAAAACTAAATTGGAAGTATTCAATTTGCTCTTAAAAGTACCCATGTCTATATCATGGATTAATTTAATCTTTAGTATTTGTTTTTCTTCTTTCATTTCATATTTTAATTACGTATCTGAACACGCATTTTATTCTCAGTGTCCTAGCGATGTGCTGATAATTGCTTATTGACCTTGCAATCCTGTTGCTTCGAATGTAAGCGCGACTGTTATGATTAAAAGTTACCTGTGATTGCCCTTTGTTCGTCTCTGTCGGGAGGGTTACAGGCTATACATCTTAACCGTGGAACTCCGTGTGTACACTTATTCAGGTGTTCGTAGTACAACGTACACGTGCTGCGGAGACCGATGTCCGGGCACGTTTTTGCGTGTATCAAGTATTTCGTATGTTGTCAGTGCAGTTTCAGGCTTTTCACCTCTTCAAAATTGCACCCAGAACGTGTACGTACTTCTACTGCTGCATGATTTGTTGGTAAGCGGATCTACAACCGCACGCCTGACTACTCTCCCCATCGCACAAATCTTCTCATGGTTTTAAGTAAAGCCCCAGATTTTACTCGTGGTATAGGAAGCAGTTGAAGTATGTATTGTTGCAGTTGGAGGTCATAAAAAAACCTGGGTCGGGGCAGACGTTTTGACGGTTGGTCGGGACACTGAAGACTAAAACTTCTCTGAAGTTGCAACTTGAAGGTCCAGGACGATTTGTGCAATTTATGGACAGTTCATTTCATATAAGAGGAGCCCCCAGCTCCCCCCCCCCCCCCATCGTTAATCCGACAGCATTTTCTATTCTTACCTTTGATATCTTTACAATTCAACTTTACCATACTTAAAGTACACATACAGAACATGTTTATAAATGCATTTATTCCACGAATATTCAAACACATAAATATTTAAAAAATCAGATCATTTGCCGGTTGTGTATTTGTGTGTGTGAATTTGTTACTCATTTTACAGGTTGAACTGTTAATATTTTCTTGAAGAAGTTGACTTGTCAGTCGTCTTCCATATTAGTAGGCAGGATTTCTTTGTCTCTGAATTTAAACAGGTAATTTCTCCGTTTCTTTCATGCTTCTGTTCTGAAAGACATTACCTGGTGTCTTTGCCAGGAGAGCGTAGAGTGCGCGATTGAGATTGATATCGAACAAGTCCGTTTAACAAGTCTTTGGATACGGAAACGATAAGACTGTGTTTAAAACGTATGTTGTCCAACATGCCTGTTTTAGTGGCTAAATCACCTGACCACTAAAAAATATGAGATCACGTGAAAAAATTTCCGTTGTCAAAGTCGCAGTAACTAAAAGATGATATAAAGACCGTGAACAGAAGTTAAGAGACTATGTCCTACACGTATCTACATATTTATTCACTGGTCAAACTCTGCATATTTCATCCAGGTCGCACCCATCCACGTATGGCTGCCATGCCTGGCGCAGGGTATCCAGGTTACAGGGCGAGGGGCACTGAGGAATCTCAGCCTCGATGTCATTGACCCATGCCTTGACTTGCTTGGTCTCCCCACAGTTGTACAAAACCAGCTCCATGTGAGACCCCATGCGTCCGATGACGGCTCTTCTGATCGCGCGGTCACCTTGCTGAGCAAAATTGGACGCTAGTAAAGGCGTTTCTGATCGGAAGAGACCAACACGAGCGTAAAAAGACTGGAGCGTCATAGAGTGGGCGAAACGGTTGACGGATACAGGAACACCATTACCGGAAACAAGGCTGCAAGAAACAATATGCCAAATCAGAATTCACTTATTCACAACTAAGTTTGATTAAGGAAAAATTATATTAATTATATACAACAAATACATGTGAATTGGTTTAGACCGTGCACTAATAAGGACATTTTAAATATTCGGTATCTCCCTATATTTATTCATATAGGCTCATAAACGTCCGGTATATAGGCTATAGTCGGGGATAGGGTCTAATCTTTCTGAATCTTGGAATAGGCCTACCTATACCCAGGAAGGCGCTACATCAAAAAGCAGAGTTCGCATACTCTTTCCTAAGCAATTCTAAGGATTTTATTATTGACAAGAACATTTTATTTTTAAAATTATTCTTGCTTCATACTTCAAAGTTCTTTGTTTTCCCATCGAAGGAACCATTGGCCTTTTCAAGAATTATTGAGGTTTTGATCATATCATTTATTGGAGCACTTCCATGAAAACTTTGCAGATACTAAGTCCACATTCCACGAAACTAAGATGTCAATTGGAGTTTGTATAATCCTCATTGTAGTCGCCCCTACTGTTCACTCCATCTCAATAAAAATATTTTTTTTCAAGTTCATGGAGGCAATGAAGATGATCAGACCGGCAAGTCCTTAATATAAAAGCCTGTATCCCTTTTCATCATTGAATTTTTACAAACATTATTAAGAGTGCTATCGTTTAAGTTTGGATTTTCGGGTCGGTGGCTTTCTCCGGGTCCTCCTGTTTCCTTCACCTTTAAAAACAACCGTATGTCACCATCTGGTCCATTGATAGTTTCCCTTATTAGTTATTTTAACTAGTTTTACAATCCATGTAAAATAAAGTTAATACACAAGAAAAACTTCAGGTTTTCGATCTACACTACTCTTCACGATACAGATATTTCATGCAGCTCCAGGTACCACGCGACAAATTAATTTTTATCTGCCTGATCAGTCAAAGAAGGGTTTACAAACCTATCCTGATCCACACAGCCGGTGGTGGATAGTATCTTGAAAACCACTTTGGCAGAATCATTCAGTGTCTCTATTTATTTCAGTAAATAATATAGTGTAGGATCTGTTCAATAATATATAATATTGATGAGCTTACTGAAAGCTTGCCAGGACGTCAGTGACCAGTGGACAGGCCTGTTTGTAGTTGATTTCGTGTCCGTACATATCCTCCCAGTAAGCCTCCAGGTCATCCAGGTACTCCGGCACGGCCAGCATCTCCGAGTCAAAGGCTGAACACCAGGGGGCGTCATTGAACAACATGTAGTCAAACCGGCAGGCGTCGTAAACGACCAACATTTGCTCTGTTGACAATAAACATACATACCATATCTATTTGGTTTAAAGTATGCATCCTGTTTGAAGACACATAATTTTTGTACACAGTAAAACTACAATAACAGAAATGTATGCAAAACACGTTTACAATTATTCTGAAGGTGTGAGGATTATAGTTTTGCTATTTTTCTTATTATGCCCCCGCCACAAAGTGGCCGGGGCATATCGTTTACCCATGTCCGTCCTTCCGTCTTTCGTCCTTCCGTCATTCCGAAATCAAACAGTTGTACGGACTTTTTTTCGCAATGCCTGTAGGTATTGGCCTGATTTTTGGTGTGTGGGCAGATATTGACCAGTTACGTCCCGGTTGACCTACATTTGACCGTTTTACGGCACCTTAACTTAGAAAATTTCATGAAAATATAAATTTTCATGACAAATGTACATGTACAGCCTTTTTAGCCCTCAGCTCATAGGCTGATGGGCTATTGTCGTCACCCAAGCTGTCCGTCTATCCGTCCGTCCATCTGTCTGTCCGGTGTCCGTCCGTCCGTTCCAAGTCTGTTAACTTTTACCTTGTGAGCGGGATATCTATAAAGGATTCACTATTGGAATTTTATTTCATCAGTGAAGATGTATATCGATAAAATCGAGATTAAGTTCGAAGATTGGTGACCTTGACCCATTTTTCTACATTTTAGAGCTGATTATAGAAAAACACTCAGAAGCTTATATCTCAGGAACCATTATGTGGATTTTCACAAAACTTACTATGATCATTGGGACTGATGGTCTGTAAGTGCTGCACAATTTTGGTGGCGCCGCCTGCTATTTCTGATTTTTTAATGAAATTTTATCAGATTTTTCAATTTTGGCCTTTTGTGCAGGATCTCCAAAGGTATTCAACACAGGAACTTCATTACTTCAGTGCTATTGCATTGTATTTACAAAATCTTGGTCAAGTTCAAAGATGGGTGGTTTTGACCTACTTTTCAAGGTCACAGAGCTTGGTATAGAAAAAAACTTAGGAGCTTATTTCTCAGGAAGCATTTGGTGAATTGTTATGAAACATGGTACATACCTCTCCAATTTAAATTTATAACTGATTATCAGCTTTTGCTAATATTCTAGTTTCGCAATGCAATGCTTACAGATACTGGCCTAATGTTGGCGCATAATAACCACTTACAGATCGAGTTTGCGTTTCGTCCCAGTTAACCTATTTTTGACCATATGACAGATCCTGAACATAGAAAATTTCATGAAAGACAGAATTTTTATGAAAATGCACATAAAAGGACCTTTTTCACAATGCCTACAGATACTGGCCTGATTTTTGGTGTGTTGCTTGATAATGACCCGTTATAGATCGAGTTGCATTTTGCCCTTGTTGACCTACTTTTGACCATACAACACCTCCTGAACTTAAAAAATTTTACAAAATTTAACAAATGTTTCTAATTTGCCCCAGGCGGGGGCATTCGTGTCGTTCCGACACATCTAGTTAATTATTAGTTAAACAGTTTTTCATATTTATGACATGTCTGCTTATTAAGGAGTTAAACAATTGGTTATTTATTATGAGTTTTGATGTATAGGAAAACAGAAAAGAAAAATTTTTCCCCTTAGTGACCGTGAGAGTAACTTGATTACTGATACTTAGTTGGTATAAAACGTCCAAAACGTCAGTTATTAATATAGTTAGATACTATCAAAATGACCACACCGTTGTATAATAACAACATCGTCCTGTTTACTTATTTAAAGAATAGCATTGGCCGAGGTTTAAAGTGCTAAGAACAACCGATTCTTACACGATACTACAGGAGAATTCTCTATGTCTGGTATAGAGTAAACAAAAGACACCAATGAACATGGCAGAAAACTTACCAACAGTGAGGGGCTCCGTCAAGCCAAGTCTAGCGGTCACCTTTGCCGCAATGTCTCGCATTTCTGGACCCTCTTCGAATGTCTTGGGTTCATCAACGGCATCTTTGGTCTTTAAAAGTAGAACAGTTCATAAAATAAACCACCCCACTCTCGTCTGTGATATCATGGAGGTATAAGGTAGAGGAGAAGTGTACTTGGTATGCGGGGTCCAACAGATGTTGCTTACGATCTTGATTAGAAACCTAAGTGTGAAAACTCTTTGATCTGAATGCATCATACCTTCATGTTACTGTGTTTTCTTGAATATATTAACTCCGTCAAGGTGGCATCTGTTTTCATCAGTCACTGTGGATATCTCTCTTTGTTTACTCGTTTGTATGTTTCGAATATTATGCTACAACTTGGCTCAGGAGCCATGGGCCAGAGAAAACGCCAAGATTTTGGTACTGGCCAGGATGATGGGCCTTTTCTTTGGCTGAGGTATGTACTCTACTGTGCGTCATTTATAATCTGGAATTATAATTTGAAACCTGCAATTTTACCTGCAATTCATGGGTATTTATTCATGGGTTTCGTAACAGAGAAATCCCAGAGCTACAGCTACTGGTTCAAAGCTCTTAAAATGATTCTAGAGAATATAGGGTATAAAAACACAATTATAAAGGCCTTAAATATATAAACTATATTTAATATACCTGTTTGTAGAGAGGGCAGTAATCATAGAATCTCAACAAGGTGTCATTCCCTGACGGAGTATCGATCTGAACGCCATCTGTAGGACGAAAAAAAACATACTGATGATGCTGAGAGCACAAACCATTCAGACAGCAATATATCCAGTGCAAAACTGGTAACCGCCACATTAAATAAATATGCTTGTATATGTAGTAAGCTAAAGATATTTACCGGAAAATTTTATTTGAAGTCGTATATGTAATATTATTGTTCAAACCTGTTTTAATTATCGGTTAAAAGCAATGTACGTTAAAAAAGTTGTTTTCAACACGGTTGTCTGAATTCTCAAATGTGAGCTATATGTTTCAAATATATAATAACAATCTTATGAAAGACACAAGAAGATAAACTCTATATCATGTATAATTCCGGGAGAATCTTCCTTTTTTCTCTCTGATTCAATTCTAGCGTTAGTCTTAGGAATGTATTCAGTTATAAAAAATGCTCATAATTGTACTAACATACCTATTGATCCAAATAAGCTCTTAACAAAAGCTCTGGCGCTGTCACGTGTGCGAGGCTTCTCGGTGTGACGGAACTGGTAGAAGATTTTACCGTACGGAGTCGAGAAAATACTGGGAAACCTCCCCTTGAGTCTCTGGGCTGTAAAGCAGAAAGTGTTTTTTTTATCAAAATTAAATAACAGTACCGGTAGTAATTTTTCTAGGGTT
Source organism: Sipunculus nudus (assembly GCA_026874595.1). Classification (NCBI taxonomy): domain Eukaryota; kingdom Metazoa; phylum Annelida; class Sipuncula; order Golfingiida; family Sipunculidae; genus Sipunculus; species Sipunculus nudus. The sequence goes on along the minus strand of CM049308.1, from coordinate 35,667,043 downwards.
CTCTCAACTTACCGCAGTAAGAGAGGTATTAAACATAACTGATGCGAGGGAAATGGAATTGTCCTATACTGCACATTGGAGCGAAGTCCTCGAGTTAGTTTTAACATCTTCGTTGTTCAGACGCTAATTTACTGTGTGAGAGCAACATGAAGGGCTGCAAAATATACAGATCATATATCTCCTCCATGTGGCGAGGGACATTGTTTTCTCTAGTTAATTTGGTTTGTCTGTGCGCAATTTTCAATGTTCCGAACAGATATTGTTAAAATTTTGGGTAGGGTTAGGATACCACACAAGGAACAATCTAATAAAATTTTCAGGTGATCTGGATCACTACTATGGTTTTCCATCCAAAGGCTCCTATTCAGTATGCCATACGATTATTTTTTTTTGTTCCCTTTCGGGCCTAGCGCCACTTTGTATAATGAGTTCACCGGTCATGGAGTACCGTTGTTCGACCGGAACAAATATTTTCTGTGTTACTGAGTGATTTGCTAAGGATTTTCCCGGCTTGGGTTGTAGAATCTGATCACTTTCTTTTTTGTAATAATTCACCATATGCTGAATAGTATATAATAGTTTTTCACAAATACAGAACTGTCTAATCAAATGTGCATTTAATTTCAGTCTTGAACAAATATATATATATATATGCTTCAGTGGGTCACAAGAATCGCTGCCGCTTGCTGTATATTTTTATTAATATAGCCATATAACCCTTACCGGTCGCCCTGAGCTCCCGCTTCCCTTCCTGTGCCAGGTTTTTCTTGTCCTCTGGTTTCAAGCGCAGACTCCAGCCCTCTAGTGCTGCCCGGTCTTCCTGACACAGCCGTGCTGGTAATGACAATACCCCTACACGTAAATATATCACCTCATTACGATCAATAAGATGTTTCAGAAGTAAAAAAAAAATCTTGACCCTTGTGAATGTGTAAAAACGAAATCAAGAATGCTATTGTTTCCAAAATAAAAGAGTTTGTACAGAATGAATGTTGCGGAGTACAGATATGTTTAATGGAAATAATAATTATAACAATAATAATAATAATAACAATGTTTTTCTCGTTTTCATTTTGCCTATAACTGAAAGAATGACAAAAGATGGAAGAATCAGAGATGGCAATACTGTAAAAGAAACCTGGTCGGCTTCTTAATTACTGTGATCATGTTACAATTAATTTTTTGTCTTGAGCCTACCGTTAGAAACACGTTTTATGAAAGAAGTATCATGATATATCCGTACATGTATTGCTGCTTAGAGTCTTGTTTTTTAATTCCCCCAGGAGCTCGATCATCTGGTTTGTACGTTTACTTCCGGCGTAACGTGAACCATGGCGAGACAGCTGCCATACCTGGGCTACATGACAACCTGTTATAAAAGATTAACCTCGTTAGAGCCATGTTTCTTATCATACAGACCTTTTGCCCTGCGTTTGATTAGAGAGAAAAGAATATATAATAAAAACAAGACAAACACTGAAAGTCTATTTGGCATTGCAGATAAAGTTGCATGGCAGTGTGGTCCAGCTGGCCTTGTGGTGGGATAAACTTAGACATGCAAGAATAAATTGAAAATTTGTATTTGAAGTGCACGTATATATAAGGGTCGCACCCTGCGAATAGTGCGGAAGCGTGCACAGAATAACAAACAGCCATAGTAAGCGTGGCATTACACATATTGACTCTGATTGTATTTAAGTTGATTGCAACTATGAAGTGACCTATATGTTGGGGAATTCCTCTTTCGGAGGATCTGCGAATTGAAGTTGCATCAGTATGTATAAGAGCTTCAACCATCGAAAAATTATATATCGAAGTACCGATAACTTACATAAGACGTATTTATGTTGTATAACATTATGTTTATATCACTAAATGCCTAAATTTATTATAATAAATTCTTATTTATTCTAATTTTATTTTAAAATTTGTTCTAGTCATGCAATTCTTATTTCTATTTTACAATACAAATAATACCAAACACTAAACATGCCATTAAACCAGCCATTTTCTCCTGAATTTTGTATCACTGTATTGTTTATTGTTGTAATCTTTACATATGGGATTGCTACAAGAAGCCCAGCAAGTGCATTCATGAATCCGTTCGACTTTATAATGAATACGCGTAATATTTCGAGAGTATCAGCATACGAGTCATATAATGGCCCTTAAATGTTAAATTAATCAGTTCAGCGCTCGATGTAATATTTGTAATAAAGCAAATTTTCTGAGCATTTTCCAAACTCACCTGGTAAACTTCCGTCGCCAGCGACAGCGTCACAATGGACGGCACGGTACGGCGTCTTGCTTCCATACAATCTGGCTGGGTTCTGGTCTGTGTTATAGCAGTACGAGGCATAATTACCCTGAACCCAACAGAAGACCAGGCACACAACGCCAAACACAGATGTTGAAGAACCACTACCAGTCATTAAATCCAGTTGGTGCGGAGACGAGGAACCTATCACTTCATCGTGCTTTTATAGATAATCCGGTTCCCATGGACAACCAAATTCACTTGTGATACTGATGGTTACCCATATGTACTGAAGATGTTAAGATCAGAACGCGTTCACGTGATACAACAGGGCACTGTGGTCACCACGGGGTCCTTTGACTATTCTCAGTATCATCATGAGGAACACCCTGCCCTCATAAGTTCTTATCTTGGCTGTATGGTTATCCTGATAATAATGATATCTCACTTGCTCATTGTTCACGAATGGAGCTGACATCCATGACTATTAGCATATCCGTTCAATGAAGCCGGACACGTGGTTTTGCTGATACTTAGATCGCAGTATATGATATTGCTGAGAAGAGAGAGTTCATTGTTCATGATACCCGGACATAAAGGATCAGGACACCGCTGACAGGTCCAATGTTGTCGGGCGGACCACTGAGGAACCTTGGTCGAGTTAAAGAGCGTCAGACGATGTTCGGAGGAGGCTCGGACCTGCTCCCAACGGCGTCCTGTCGGGCCCCTTCCCATTTCAGGTGCAAACTAAATGTGTCGGAACGACACGAATGCCCCCGCCTTGGGCAAATTAGAAACATTTGTAAAATTTTGAAATTTTTTTTAAGTTCAGGAGGTGTCGTATAGTCAAAAGTAGGTCAACAAGGGCAAAATGCAAACTCGATCTGTAACGGGTCATTATCAAGCAACACACCAAAAATCATGCCAGTTTATGCAGGCATTGTGAAAAAAAGTCCATACATGTGCATTTTCCATAAAAATTTCTGTCTTTCATGAAATTTTCTATGTTTAGGAGCCGTAAAACAATCAAAAGTAGGTCAACCGGGATGAAATGCGAACTCGATCTGTAACTGTCATTTTCTGCCCACACATAATAAATCAGGGTGGTATCTGCAGGCATTGAGGAAAAAATCAGTACATATGCATTTGTTATGAAAATTTATATTTTTCATGAAACTTTCTATGTTCAGGAGAAGTCAAATGGTCAAAAGTAGGTCAACTGAGACAAAACAAGAACTCGATCTGTAACTGGTCATTATCTGCCTACACACCAAAAATCAGGCCTGTATCTGATCATTATCTGCATACAATTTGGTGCGGTTGACCTCAGCCTTTGCTTCAAGTTATTTCGTACAGTATAGACAGAGAGGTATAAAAATGAATCTACTTCGGTGTTCATAAAGACGTTAACGTTCGTCAAGGAGTCATTCTGAAATTCCATCATCTGATGTTTTGTGTTTGGCATAATTAATTTTGCTTTCTAACTTGATACTTTCTTAATTGTAAGTGACAAATGAAGAATAAAAAAAAACTTAAAACCAGCTCTTTTGTTCGCTATAAACTGAATACAAAATACAACAGATAGAAAAACCTTCATCTTTGAAACCCAAAGGAAACCAGGATATGAGTTTCCATATTTTTCATTCAGGCAGAAGTTAAGGATTCTGTGATAGTTATAGCTGTGAGCCCCTTAGGACCTATGGGGCTGACGTTTTCTATATTTCATAATGGAAATCCAAAGAAAACTTAAAAATGAGTTTTCCCTATTTTCCATTCAGGCAGAAGTAAAGGATTTAGTAAAAGTTATCTTTATTAGCCTCTGAAGACCTGGGGGACTGAAGTTAGTTAGAGCTTCATCCTGGAAACCCAACGAAACAAAAAAAAAAAAAAAACAGATAAAAGAGTTTCCATATTTTCCATCCAGGCAAAAGGTCAAGGAATTTGAGAAATGTCACAAATCTGGGAAAAACATCAAGGTGATTGGCCTAAAAGAGAAGGTTATTTTGCTTCATGTCTAAGTAGCGTATATGTCCACTCGATTTGGATATGTTGTTCTCTTGGGGTTGAAACACAGAAATATGTCAAAACGATTATCTTAGAACTTATTAGAGGATTCTTTTTAAAAAATGCTTGGAAGAGCAGACTTGATTATGACCTTGTAGATCTCTGAAGACCGACAGCTGCGTGAATTACGGAACTTGATGGCCGTAATTTCCCTTCTCATTCCGAAGTGTCATGGATAATTGAGGGAAATCAAATCGATTTAAAACCATTACAGAGTTATTGCAATTATGTAAAAATATACATGTTCACCGTTGTTCAGTTTGAATTAGGGAATTATATTTCCGCCAACGGTAACGTTTTTTGGTGTACCTTTAAACGATACTGTATGTTTCTCTTTCTTTCTCCCTTAATGTTCTACTGTTAAAAATGACAAAATGTTTTAGGTGACAATTAAGGTATCGTTTGCCTTTGTCAGTATATTGTACTGTGTGTTCATATCACTGTTTTCTATTCTCTCCATACTGAATCTGTTGAAAAACACCACTCGCCATCTGACGATAGGAATTCTCTAAGTTTGCCAGGGATGCTTTAACAAAACAAATTATACTTTTATTTTACACCTAGATCATCTACATATCTAGAGAGTGAGTAGTGTAACCGTCAAGGGTTATTTTTATTATTCCGCAAAGGCTGTATGTTCATACTTATTGTTGTAGACACTGGCCTTAAACTTCTACACTTAGAACATAAACACTCTGCATGAAACGCTGTCCTCAGTTCAAAACTGTCATATCCTCTTTTAAAACCCTTCAGTAATACTTTGAAAGTTTGGATAATTCTTTTTTCGCTGTGATATCATTTATTAATTGGGTCAATATAAATTTAGCGTTTCAGTTTACGCGTTTTGAAATTTCATAAGTAGATGACATATCCAACATCCCTGTCACATTGATATTATATTTAAACCACACAGACACACATATATTTATATACATATATATAGCCATACATGTAGATCAGGCCTAGATAACAAAATGTGTCTTCGCTGACTAAATAGTTATTACTATAGAGCACACAAAAATTCTTGAGGGCCAAATTCGGCTTTTCTACAAAGTGCTCATGAATACAAGTTATATGTAGAACTGTGGGCAGAATACTTGGATATGTTTTACCATGAAGCCAAAGTGTCATGGATTGTAGTGTTTCCCATTAAAAATACAAGGTGAAGTCTTTAAAAATTCCTATGGTAAAGATCACTGACGTGGTATGTAATATGCTTAGCTCATTTCTATGACCAGTCTCAGTGGATCCACTCTTCCCAGCAGTGACAGGCAGCAAAATCATCACCGTCATGGCCTGTTTGCGAAGTTTGCTGTAGCGTTAACGTTAACACAGGATTTATTCAGGTTACATTGCTTCTTAGCATCTGTCTTTTACGTATCCTTTATTCTTTGAGTTCCCCTGTTCTCTTACAGTTCGACATTTGTGTCAATCTAGCAACACTGAACTGAATTCTTGGTGAGCCTGGGGTTTAGCCTCTGACAGCATTTTCTTGATTTCGTCAATAACTACATCAGTTTCTGATTGCTGAAGGAGCGTAATAAAACCTTCCAAATAAAACATTACAGAGTGAAAGGCAAGAATGAAAGACGACCAAGTAATCTATTCCAGGATGCAATGAACTCCCGTCACTGTCCACCAATCACAGGTGCTGCAACTGACTTTGTCGTAGTTCCATCCAGACACATTAACAACAAAGGCAATTGTTTCATGTTTTGTCACCCGACTGGTTTCGCAAAAGTCCTTAGCTGCTTTAACGGAACTTCATCTACCGCCACATTTATCGCCGCAACTGTGTCTTCAAACTCATATTGCCATTGCGAAAAATATTCGAAGTAAATAACAAGTTTCTGAATTATCTCTAACATGGTGTTGATTTTCATTAAGGCACGTCGCCTCCTTTGGATAAAGTTTAGATTATGACTGATCCTTTAATGGACGAATGGTGTTTTTTGGACAAACAGCATCTGTAAAAGAGCTGCACATCCGTTTAATGCCCCGAACATGTTGCCATCTCTATCATTTTTTTTTAGAATCTATGGTCTGCAGAAGAATGCCTGGTTTCTTGCATAGTTGTAGTATTTTGCGCCACCTGTTATTTCATTACAGTTCACGAAAGTTACAGGTTTCTCTACTTGTTTTCAATCCTGAGTCACTATGGCCACCCGTCCACCAGATGTCATTTAAGTCCGAAACTAATCTCTTCCTGGTAAGCACTGTGGGTTGGCCAGGACAACTTATATTAAAATTCTGTCAAAATTTAAAATCAAATTATTTTACCTTTCAAGGAAACACATTCTGTTTATATTTCACGTGCGTACTCTTACGAAATATAATAAATTCCATGAAGTCCTTGCCTAAAAAATAACTATGTTTATGTAATTTGCTTTTGCTACATACTCTTCAGTACATCTTTACCTACGCCGCGGCATTATGTAGAAACCGTGTTGCATTGTGGTATTGAACCTCTTCATTCTAACGACAACTTCTTGGTCCTCTCTGTCTGGGATGTTGAGTCAGAAATATGCATGCCCAGCAACTGTATTGAATGCTAAGACCAGAAACGCTTCGAGCTGAACATCGTGTGTCAACTTGATCTTACTAGCAGAATAAAGTGGTACTAGTAGGAGGAAGAAGAATCAGGCTTCCCTGAGAAGCAATCTTATGAAGGAACTGTAAAACGCGCACAGCTTTCCAAATTCCTTTGGCACGTCTACATCAAGCAAATTCTTATGAGTAAGACAAGTTGGCATCAAAAGAAGCTGAAAGTATATCATGTGTGCTGCAAATGGACTTCGCTGAGAACTTCACTGTTTCTGCACAAGATGAGATCCAGTCCGCACACTGGAAACAAAGACAATAACACTATAGCCTATACGCGGTTACCATTTGGTACAAAGAAAGCGCCAAATCTTGTGTAATGGCATTAGACGTTAAAGAGCTCGAGAAACAGACTGTTGCAGCTTGCACATCCAACGGCCTAGATTACCTGGGAACGGAGCTGCCCGATGTAAAAAACTGTAAAGATTTGGACCGACGGATCAATGAGTCAGTACAAAAACAGAGATGCATTGGGTGGACATGCCAAACGAATCGCCCATTACCTAATCAAGGCACGGAAAGAGCACATGATCAGCAGTGCTAACTCATTCACTGAAGCCCATCTTATCCGCCCTTTAAACTTCTTAGCGACAACAATGTGTAGAAGTTAATGATTATACTCTGCAGTAGTTCTTTTGTTTGGTGAGATCGCAAAAATGGAAGCCTCTGAAAACAATAAAAAGCTGAAAATCGGAAAATTTTAAGATTGCGAATATGAAGCCAACCACAGTAAACTATTTGTGTTACGTTGTTTTATGTTTCCAGAGCAGACAATATATATTGTACTTAAAGTTTAGATATGCTCTCGTTTTACAATTCCTGTAGTGCCATATCGGCCCTCAGATAGTACGACCAGATTACTGGCTGTCAGAAAGTAGGCTTAAACCAGCCCAATTATTATTGCCTATATACCGAGTCGGGTTGTCATGCACGGCTACAATTCCTGGGGCTACAACAATATACTGTTCAAGTGTTCATGATGTGTTATCTCCTCTCTTTTGCTGGGCGAATACTCTTCAGGTGGTACGATAAGTTGCTCTCTTTATTTTTCCGGGACAGATTCTCTAATGTTCAAGTGATCATTCTATAAAGAGTCCCATTTCTTATAATGCGTCAGGGAATAAACCGTTGAAGTGTTCAAAATATGTTTGTACTTTCTTTTTCATGCGGGTGACTGTATACCCAAGGCTTGCACATGAGTGCTTCTCCTTCACTACTAAGGACAAGGAGGCAAATATTAGTACAGTCATCTCTACCTATTAGCAATTCGCTTAATAGAGATTTTCGTTTATATGCAATAAAACCTTAAATCTAAAACCATTTTTTCTTTGACATCTATAAAACTCTCCTTATAAAAGCAATTCGGATGCCGCAATTTTCGGCTATTAGCAATTAAAAAATGTCTGACGTATGGGTCAAATACCTGATATTTGCAAACAAAATGGGTGTAGCCATTGAAATTATCATAAACAAAGTTATTGGCAAAGAGCGTATCGGCATTCACAACTCCGTTGAACAGTTTCAATAAACAATGGCTGGCCCCATTAAGTGTCTGAGCTGCTCCTGTCAGATTGTTTGACGGACAGGCGGACCCCTGCGACAAATCAAACGGCCTTCCCCTAGACAGCATAGCCTTTAATGAAGTCATAAAACCTCGATGACCTCGGCGGTAGGCCGGTGATCAGTGACCGTAACGGCATGCACACCAGTCTGCCGAGGTGACGCAAACACCGGCGAACTCGCCTCGCTGAGTGGTAAAACTGCTCTTGTCAGATTGTTTGACAAACACCGACCACCACAACATATCAAACAGCCTTCCCTAAGACATCAAATCCCTTTTAAAGTTTAATTTAACTGTAGAAAACAGGGTATAAAGCCCTGCAAGCTGACAGTCGAATCATACAATCGAATGTGCTTAACCGATACTTATATACGCTATCTGATATTAATTCATCAACTGACACTCGACAAATGCTGCCATGAAACAAGCCAAACGCAAGAAAAATGAATTAGCCTTGTCCCAGAAGCTAAAAGTTATCAAGTTGAAAGAAGAAAAAGTCCCACGACGTGAGATAGCTTCCCCGTTCCGCTGCTCAGCTTCACAGATCTACCTAATTTTGCCTAAGTCGGACAAGCTGCGGCAAGATGCCATTGACAACAAAAACAAAGATCGGAAACGGAAAAGTACAGGCAAAGCAGAAGATGTAGAGACCGTTTACACATGGTTTAAAGATGCCAGAACTCGCAAAGCACCAATTACAACAGCGATCATGCCTGAGAATGCTGAAACCTTCGCTCTCCCTCAACCTTCATTTTGAATGCTATATGTAGCAGCTTCAGAATAGATTCCGTTTTCATTTACCGATTTTTGTGTTCACTTGGCAGGTGTCAGTTTCTGTAGTGACATCGCATCGTTCATTGCTGTAGCAGATAAGGTTTCTTTCGCGTTTATTCCAGTTAGTTTTGCTCTTAATTTGACGCTTATACATGCCATGCCAATTTATTTCATTCCTAAGCAAACTTATTTCATTTGTTTGTGTATGGTTACCCTTATAACATAGGTGAGTGGACAAGGGTCTAACGCTGAGATACGTTTACAGTCGTATTTTCAGAGAGCCATATGACATAAAGGGCTCCAGAATATAGATTTTCTACTTGTTTTGTTGTTTTATTATGCTTTTTCTTCAGTGTTTATTGGAGAATGCAACATTTTATGGCTGCAGATAATTATGAGTTTGTTCTCAGCTTTCCTTAAAATTCGCTCATGGCCGCCATTTTGAATTTCGTTTAATAGAAATCTCCGTTTATTTGCAATTCTGACCCTGACCATAAGTAGTTGCTATTAAGCGGAATCCACTGTATATGGTCAGAATGTAATATTTGTTTTAAAAACCTGAGACCCATATTCCTTGTGATTTGGTTTTCATTTCTGCTTCTGCAAATACTTAACCATAAGGAGCCGCCGTACCCTAAATACCACAATTCATAAACATCATGGCTACTTTGTAAATACCCACCAAAAATAAGCAAATTACATATGGGTTGATGCGGTGTACAAAGACTGTTACTTTTAATAAAAAGAAACTGGAATGAATTCTCGGGACGTTTTTAGCCGACCAAGTCAATGACATGTACTCCCTCAATGCAAGTGTAATGAGTGTATGCCTTTGATTTTTCATTGGTAAAATTGGTATTGTTATGTAACTGAATCTATTGCCTGTCTTCGGGTACTATTTATTTTCTCTAATCCTGAAGAATATCTTGGGAATTTATAACTAAATGCTGTGTGCATGTTTTCGTAGCGATGCCTAAACCATCCCTTTCCACGTATACCTACAGAAGTATTCAGCGGTTGCTCTTAAGACGTTAATTATGCCTCTTCATGTATCTGGGACGCAGCATTCTTTGTAAGATTAAACGAAAACCTGTGCCTTTATAGAATTTCGTACAAGCAGTATTTTAGTATTCTAAGAAAAGGAAAATTGTTGGTGTGTTCTCGTAAAGGGTTACAGAATGTTTGTGTAGGCAAGCACCAATTAAATGGAAATCGAAATCTTGATATGAGACAATTTAGAAGTCCCTCCCCTTTAATAAAATTAAATGAAAATCGAAATCTTGATGTGAAAAAATTTAGTACTCCCTCCCCTTGTACCATTCGTTTAAATTTTGCCTTCACGTAACTGAGTGAGGGGTCAGTGAGTTCGTCTAAGATTGTTTTGCTCTGAACTGAACGTCACAATTTTAGGCCTATATCTGTATTCCCGGAGTTCAGATTTACCAAGCCAGAAACAAAGTTGAAGGACGGCAAACGCAAACACAAAGTCTTAGATCAAATATACATAGTAAAGCCAGGGCTAAGATAATATTCCCATGGTCATTCCCATCTGAACTCTCATGTGGCAAGAATATTCATGATCTACACTGGGAGCCTCCTCTCCAGCTGAGTCATCAGTGTGTATATATAATAAGACTATTTGAAAGTAGCCGCAGTACGCTCGTTCCTGCACAATGGGTTCCTTTTTCCGGCGACTCAGTGTTTACAGATTCCTCTGTGTATGCACAGGGCTGGCTCTTGTTGCAGCGCAGTCAACGGAGTACTGTTACAGTAAAGACAGCAGCCCGTATCGCCTGTACGCCAGCACGACCGCGTATAGAGCCGCTCACGGAGACGAAGTGGCCCGAAATGAAAGCGTCACAGGTAAGTTACAGGTCTACACACACAACTACATGTACTAAGGTAATATTGACTCATTTTGCCGACACAATGGATGCCATCCTGGCCTTACCATCCTCGGTCATTAGCTCTAGGTCAGCTGCTAGGTACATATATGGTTGAGTGGCCAATGGTTGTGTCAACATTATTATCTTCTCGGTCTCTCAAATCCAGGAATTTATATTTATAAAGACAATTGTACCTAACTTATTGACATAACTGATCTTCTCACGGCCCAAAATCAATAGCAGAATTTCATCAGGTCAGCTGCTGTTTTTATTTTTGGTTCGCCATTAGTGTGTTACAAATATAAACGTTTCCTTCAAACAGAATTCTGTTTTGCATCACCATATCTTCAACGAAGATTTTTCAGTACCAGCACCAGTTTTTCGAATATTTTCGTGTTTCCTTCAACTGTGTACTTTTTCATTTCATTTATAACACAGGATGCCAGGTGTCGCATGTTTACTTGCTTGCCCGTCATGGTTCCCGCTACGACGAAAGACCCGGGATAGAACGGATGACGTCATTTCTTCCTACTCTACAGAGCGAAATATTAGGAAACAATAACAGTAGGCAAACTGCAGTTCATCTGGATAACTTAGTGACAATATTATCTAAGTTCACCAGATTTGCACAGAAGTTAAACATTCAGTACACGATCAAGAATTTGATAATTTTTGAGGATATGTGGAAGTAATGATCATTACAGATGAAGATATGTAATAATAGATCCGAGATATAAATCGTAATCATCTCCCCAATGCTACTACATCTGAAACACATTATTCTAGATCTACCCGACTGAAGACTCCACGAAGAAGACTCAACTGTTATTTTTTTAATGTTACAAAATGTAGTAATTGCCCACCGTACAGTTTGGTTTCAATGAAATCCATTTATTTTCTGCCTAGAAAAGTAGCGACATTTTAGTGTATTATAACAAACCAGCATTGCTTTATCTATATATACATTATTGCAGCTACTCTGTGCGACGAAGACCTGAAAGCCCTTGAAAGTTGGAGCATGCGCATGAAAGTAGAGGACGCTTTTCAGCTTGCACAGGAAGGATTGAAAAAGATGCAGGGAATGGGTAAGTTCCGTAATTTCCTCCCCTGAAATTTACAATATGTCCTGTTTTCATTCGAGTTAACATTTATGTATCTTTTTTAAAGACCCAATACCCGTTCCGCTGGATTGGGTCGTATGCGCAGGACGCGTCTGCCTTGTGTATTGGTAATAGAGCCGGAGTGACACGGCAGTTTTCCAGAACATAAACACTCCTTGCATAGCGGTAACGCACATCCATTTTTCAACTCCTTCCGCCGCTCAACCACTGCATTCAAACGCAGGGTTTGCAAAGTATTCCAACCAATGACAGCGGATTGATTCGAATTTTCAACTTCTTCAGACTCCCGATCTCAAGCTCACGTTGGTTGAAACTTTCTTGGCCCCATGCCAACTCCTCCGGTGGCATTAACTCCGTTATAAAAAACAAAGGCTATCAGGTGAAAGACAAGTGTGACCATGAGCTTACAGGACATACCCTATATCTACCTTTTATAATATAATAAAAAAATAGAAACAAGGCAAGACATTTTTTCCCACGCTTGTTCATTTGTATGAGTATATTTGGTATTCAGATGTGGTTAATTTGAGATTTCAATTCTGCGTTATTAATATACTATTCTGAACAGTATGTGCATGTAAATTAGGTCAAAACGTGAAAACGAGGTTCCCCGCGCCCTTCCTGACGCCGTACAGTAACACCTCTTACCTGTTCCGGGGCACCAGGAAACCTCGGGCCCATGACAGTGTTATAGGATTAATTCAAGGTATCTTCGGAAGTTCAGGTATGAAACAGTTTTACTAACTTCTTTCTTGATTTTCCATTAGAAAAATAAACGTGCCTAAACTAAAGTTTCGGCGAGGTACTTCCTTTAATGACCTCAAATCAATCAGTGGTGATATCCAGGACTTACAAATATACTCAAGTAATCTCCTTTTCACTAACACTCGGATTTTATTTCGTAGATACAGCGATGCCATCAGACTCGCAGTTTATATCAGTATTTTCACATTAAAATATGTTTTATTGTTTATCATCAGTTTATTCATGTCAGTTTATTATTTAAAGCAATATGATATTTAATTTTAAAGACCCGTAAATATGTACTAAAAATGACCGCTTAGAATGTGCACGCTTTACTTTTTTTTCTTCGCCATGCAGACGGCGTGCAGCTGGAGCCGGCACCAGAGAGGGATGATCTCCTCCGATTCTACGATAATTGCGCCCTCTGGAAACAGGTAAACAATATATATATATATATATATATATATATATATATATATATATATATTTATATATATATATTTATATATATATATATATATATATATATATATATATAAATCATATGTATGTGGAAATTCGCAAGGTTATAATCAACTAATGTACACAGTGATCAATTTATACACCAATTACATAAGTGTCGCAAAGGACGAGTGTAGTTAGCGGTATCACAGTGTGATCAAGTTATATTTTTTGCATACTTTATGACTATTTATTACATCATCGCCATTAATGTCATATTTAATTATATTCAGACCAGTGCGGATGTGGAAGAGGATAGGAAGTTTAAAGCAGGAGAAGTTATGCAAAATGTAGTGAATCAAATAAACGCCAAGATTAATCAGACGCTCAGTCTAGGTAAGTGTGATACCAAATCCTGAAATATAACGGGGCGACAGATTAAAAGGCTTCACGCATTAGTTCTCCGCGTGGTTTCTTAGACACTGCAACCAAAGTCGTTCTTAAAATGGCCCATTTTTAGATTATAATCTTAATATCGTCTTTCTGTTCTAATTTGTAAACTTGTGTGGTAAATTATTTGATTATTGATATTTTATGTATTATCATACGATCTATTGATGTCGACAATTATTTAAACACGTTAAAAATGTGTATAATGTGCTTTTTCCGAGTGGAAGACTTTCAGCAAAGTATTATAACTGTTTCTACAAGCATGTTGAACACAGTATAAACTTCATAGGATTAACTCAGATTGAAATTTGTCCTTGTATAAGGTGGGAGTTTGATCTGTCACACACAGAGATTTGTTACCATTATATAAGTTTCTCAACTGATTTTCACTTGATCATTAGAGAGTAGATAACACATAATAATTTAATCACACACTTCACCAAGGCACATGACACTTCCCACACGACCATAAAATATACAAAGATTCAAACTTATTTTGAAAATCAAGGAGAAAGAAATTATATGACTTTCAGAAACAAACTAAAAAAAAATTATTTTGAAGAGGTAATCTGAAATCGTAGCTGGTAATCTAATACTGATTTCAAGTTACCAACGAGGGAAATGTGAAATCAGTTTAAAGTTACCGTGGGTAATCTGAAATCAATTTCAAATTTCCCCTGGTAATCTGAAGACTTCCTTAAATACAATATATTCGACCTAAACATACCATTAGATAAGATACTGATACCTGATGTTAACGTTTCTTTCAGATGACATACTACTCATATACGACAACTGTCGTTTCGAGTATATGATATACGATAACGCTCCGTGGTGTGCATTATTCGACTCAGAAATGCTGAAAGCATTAGAATACAGGGAGGACATCCGTGCGTACTGGACCGGAATGTACGGTAATGCTGTTAACTATGAACAGGCCTGTCCGCTCGTCCAAGATATACTTAATAACTTCGAGTAAGTAGCTGCACTGTTATTTCGTTGACTAATATTTATAACAAATATCAAGGTGAGGGTAAATAGTCTTATATTTTCGACGATGTCACTCTCTCCGGCTTTACACCTCGCCTTCAACTGGTCTTTCAGGCCTGTACATTCTTGTAGCTTTTCCCTCGAGTCCCTTGGGAGCATATACAAACCAAGCAGTCTCAACAGGAGCGAGGTTATTTGTTCTTTATTTTCCCGCAGTTAAATGACATGTAGCCATTCACTTCTGGGATAAGAGAGCGCACACATGTATAGTAAAGACCATGGCTACGAGTCTCAGCGCGGTAGGCGTACAGCGAGGGACGCGGGACGCTGTTCCACACCCTTGTGGTCTCAAATCCAGCACACCAGCCATTCAGCCACCACGCTCCAGTTAAACAATGTCTTCTTTTCACAAGTTACGTATTGTTGGGATAATGCCCTTTCCATAAGAAACTCCTTCCATGTAACCCTTATCTTTTGGAGAAAAGAACTGTCAAACTTAAAACTACTTCTGGGTGATAATGTGTGTGAACAAAAAGTACATCGTATATGACCGTGCAAGGATTGTTTCTGATGCGTGCTTTGATTTTGATGGAGAACGTGTAAACACAAGCAGCTGACGAAGAATTGTGAGCATCACGAACGTTTCCACAGATTCTTGTGTTTCTGTTTGAAAATACCTAGTATATCTTAGTGCTGTAATCTAAATAAACATCTAGTCTTCACACATAATGCACGAATATGGGAGTAAATATCTAGTCACGAAGGAGCATTTGTAATGCAATGTTATATCAATAAGCCTGCTGAACACAAGTGGTGGACGAGGCTGGGGACAAACATTCAGTCGTGTTCCATTGTTTGTTCTGGTTTAATACCAGCTATATAAACTTTGTACTAAATAAGTAATGATTTATTCGTATTTATAAATTATAGATCCATAAATCTACAATGTTCAGTTTCTAACTATATAAGCTGGAGTGGCAACGTTAGGTTCCGACCATACGGTATATACCTAAGAGTAATCTTGATGTGGGTTTCTTGTGCCAACATTAAAAGAGGCCCTCAAAGGTCACTACGTGTATATCCTAAATTAAAGAAAAATAACCTCTACCACGTTTTGAGAAATTATCTGAGCCAGAGTAAATCACCTTTTTGTTAATTTATTAACCAATCCGTGAGTGGGGAAAAATTATTTTGCTACAAAACATTTGTGTGCCCTTTCTATAACGGTATACAGCATTAGGCCCTTTTCAACAGGTATACATTGTGGGACAAGATTTGTGTATACATGTACATGACGACATGTCTTCTATATGTAATCTACCAGATGTGGAGTTTCTGAAAATTTGCTCAGGTAAAGCCAAATTGTAGCCAATAATGTATTTTCTTTGAACCTGTATGTGAATTTCCTATCCGTTATGTCCGACTTGTATATCCCGTGGTTTGCAATGTTACCCATACTTTTCAGTGATCATGGTGATGTTGATTTTATAATAATTTTAGTGACCTTGGATTTGGGATAGACGGGTTGTTTCCAAAAAGATCTCCGATGAGCTGAGACATTAGTTACTTGACCTTGGTCTTCAATGTCACATATCCGGAAATTTAGGATTATTGTGACCTCATTACTGTTGAGTACTGCAACTTTTCCTCCTCTATTTGACATACATGCTGTTTCCACCAAGTCCAAGAGTTCGATAACTGGTGATTTTGACCTTGATCATCTTGAAAGTCAAACCTGTGGGATATTTAGAACATTTTTTACTCATATTTCATAATTTTCTCACATTTCCCACTATCTTGCGCCCTATCTTTGGTTTCGTCTATATATAAGGTAAACGGGTATATCGACTTCGCTTGTTGTTGATAATATGTGTTATCAAACAGGGTTTTATATGTGACATTCTTGTTTTCTGTTACTTCAGTCTTTTCCTAAAAGACAAACAACCGGTCTCCGTCAACCGCGTGACACATATAACCACGATGCAGATGTTCTACGCACGCATTGGGCTGTTCAGAGACGAAACTCCACTCCGGGCGGACAACTACGATCAGCAGACGAACAGGGCCACAAGAGTCAGTGACATTTCACCAATGGCGGCCAACATCCAGTTCGCCTTGTACGACTGCGGGGACAACTATCAAGTCAAATCCTTTGCCAACGGTGATCAGCTAGAGCTGCCCGGATGTCCGTCGCCATGTAACCTGGAAACCCTGCGTCGTCAATGGCAACCAATCGCCGACACCTGTGACTTGGAAAAAAATATGTAAAGTGCCTGACACCTTCAATGCAGCTACCGCTAATCCGCCGATAGCTTGTATGATCGGGGTGTTACTGTTGACATATATTTCTTCAGTTGAAAGCAGTCGCGGGAGTTCACAGTGTGACTGAATGTTGGCCTTCTGCATGGATGTTTTTAAAAAGGAACTGGTGCCATTTAGATGCACGATGGTGCTCAGTTTAATTGATTTGTGACGAGGCCTCTGTCACGACCAAGCTACTTTTAATATGAAAGAGAATCAAAATCAATTATTTACCATTAATAAACATTTTATATTAGTGTTATTCTAATAATTTTAATTATGACAATGTTAAATTGATTTTGTTGTTGTCGTTATGTGTAGTGCATGACTAGCTACATGTTATGGGCCTTGAGCGAGACTTAAATGAGAGAGAGAGAGAAAGAGAGAGAAAGAGAGAGAGAGAGAGAGAGAAAGAGAGAGAGAGAGAAAGAGAGAGAGAGAGGACTTAATGAGGAACGAAGGGCATGTATATATACCTCTCATCCATTCATACATTTTGGTTTTATAACATGGCATTATCTCCTTATATTTAAAGGTACCCATTCACCTACCTTTTGAAAAAGAATTTCTGTGATTTCTGGCTTCCTCCGTGTATATATTAATGATCTAAGGGTAATTCTGCTCATGAAAAGTTCTTATAATGACCCGTTACGGAAATATGAACTTGTTTTGTAAACACAGCTTTGTTGACAAACGGGAAAAACATGTAACCTATGGACTATATGGTGATAGGTTGCATATATGCTGAGGTAGAAAGGTGACTTGTTGCAAAACGCCATTTGCAAAGCATGGCTTATCTGACTTGCCGCCAGATGCCCTTGTTGAATTTGTTTTAATTATTTTGGCGGCCCCCCACATATTATAAACACGTTGATTTAAACAAAACAAGCAGCCTGTTTGCGGTGATATCCACGTTGTCCGGCCTATTTTTATACAAGCTCAAAGCGACTACCAATAGTTTATAAAGGTCAGTTAGATGATTGGACCCCTTTAAAGAAAAATAGCATAGCAGAAGGAATATGCTTCAGAGATTTTCAACAGATTTCTACACTTGAGGCATTAAACTTTACGTTTCTTTCTGTATGATAAACTGCCAAAACAGAGATCGGTAAAGTATGCATGAATTTATAAGTATTATTTTTTTTACAAAACGGCTCGGAACTGGGTGATCGGTGTTCACTAACTCTGTAACACAATCGCAAAAATATATGATATATGATATAAAATATATATATATATATATATATATATATATATATATATATATATATATATATATGTGAATTACCCTTAAGAACCCTTTCATTAAAAGTTGTTCTAGGGTGAACCCATTTGTAGGGTTCATAGAAGTACAATAATCAGGGTTACATTTAGAACCCTTGGGGTTCCCCTAAGAACCCCTGGAGAGAGTTTCATGAAAATTCCTGCCTTTAGGGTTCTAGCTGCATGAAACCTTTTATTATTCCCCACTTGCTCAACTCTAGAGAACCATTAAGGGTTTTACATGTAACCCTTTTTTCTTAGTGCATGTGAAGCTCCGTTTTATGTAGATAGTGTGGGGGCATATGTCACCGAGTAATTTTTCCCTGTAAAAAGTGGACACCCTACAGTTTTGTGATCCTTAGACCTTAAACTTTACAAAAAAATATGGTGCCAATTTTTCTATAGTGGTTTTGTCATTTTTTCAGGTCAAATTTGATTTTAGAGCAAAAATTGAGGACCATTATATATAAATATTTCATACAGAGAGATATTTAGCAACAAAATACCTCAAAATGCTTAGTAAGATATAATACATCACAATAACTTAGACTAGACACTCAAAGACTGCGTTAAAACGTTTATTACAATATTAGAGAGCACCCGTAGAGCGCAAACCTCCGCCAACACATGGATCCGCATCAATATCCATCAGACTAATCATGAAAATTAATCAGCTGTTGTTTGTCCACCAGTATATTGTTCTACAAAATTTCATTGATGAATTCATTAAAAAAATTCATATAGAGACAACAAGGTATCCTTGGGTAGTTAGTGCAATGTACATATGGCGGACCACTTGCTAATTTCAGGCAACCTGTATCGTATACAGTATGGCTCCACTTTCCTTGGTTTTAACCAGTGACTAAATATTTGCTTTATTTATACATAACATATGAAAATGGCCGTGTTATTCTTCCATTTGATATGATTTTGTTATTGCGTCATCCTATTGTTCGATTATTACATCACCAACATCACTATCCGCTCGCTGTTAGTGTAGGTATAGAAACCCGTCTCTCACGGTTAGTTTATCAAAAGTATATCTAAAGGTTCCTAAGGAATTCTATGGAGTATTTTTATGTTTTGGTCATAATCCAAAAAAGTAATTTGTAAAATTTTAAGGCGGATGACTAAATTGTTTTACATATTTTGTGAAGAATAAACAACAGAAAAAAGGACAACCTGACTGGATTTAGTGCCAGATCCTCACTAACCCAACCCAAAGTTTTAGGAAATTCTACCTAGTCCACCATTCACAGTGAGATGGAGTACATATTAAGAAGCAAAATGATAATAATAATAATAATAATAATAATAATAATAATATAACATTGTTCATATAACCTCAGTTTTGTGCGGGCTATAGCATATCATTTGGGAGCAATAATACCTTCTATGGAGTAGCTATTTTCCTAAGTTATTAACAGACATTTATTTACAGACATTTACAGTAGAATGAGACATGTAAACGACAAATAATCAACATTGAATGAAATGCATGTTTTGCTGCAGAATTCATTAAGGAGAGTGTTTTGAAAAACAAAACAAAGGGACCTTAAAAATTTAGAATTTTAGGAAAGTCCTGTTGAAGGAAACAAACTTGAAGTAAATATTAAATCATAACAAAAAAGTATCATCATTAGTCATAATGTTATCGAACGTGTTTACATAGTTCTTCTATCCCATCTTTAACCCCCCCCCCCCCCCGATGTTTTATTTTTTAATCTATTTTGTTTGGTGGGCCATTTTTTTATACATTTATGGGAATATGAAACCGAGGCATTCAGGTTATACCAGTACAATAACAAAAACGGACAAATCTTAACAGAAACTATGGTAAAACCAATGGTAAAGTTTAAATATAACAATGGTAAAGTTAAATGCTGGTTATTGTTAAATTCTTGTCGCTTTTTCATTATCCTTAAATGACTTGTGATGGCACAGTGGCTACATAGGCTGTTCCATCCGTCGGAGCAAGATCACTGGTACAACATTCATTTTTTTAAGAAAATAGTAATCTGTAGACTTGTACTATCTATATATAATGCGAA
Organism: Sipunculus nudus; assembly: GCA_026874595.1. Taxonomy (NCBI): domain Eukaryota; kingdom Metazoa; phylum Annelida; class Sipuncula; order Golfingiida; family Sipunculidae; genus Sipunculus; species Sipunculus nudus. Next base: position 35,646,539 of record CM049308.1, on the reverse strand, counting down.
CCATGAAATAAAGAATAAAGAAAAGTCTATCCTTATATTTTATAAAATCTAACTGGTTATGTCATTAAATGCAGGGTATGTCAGATGCAGCAGCGGAATGTACATGTTTGATTGGAGCCCATGTTTTTTTATCATTTTTATACCAAATAACTCCAGACAAAAACTAAAGCATTTTATACCTGCTTAACTAATGCTCGTTTTCCCTTAAATCGTGACCAAGAACAATTTTGATTTATTGCACACGCTAACAAAATGACACGTGCCTTATACAATAAACAAATGCCTTGAATGTAATTAAAGGTTTTTGCATTTCTTTTTGGTTATTGTAATTTTAATAAAGGCCATAAAACCAATAACAAAATTGTTGGGGTTATAATATGGGGATCGGTAATGAGGAAGTCAACATAAAGGTTGTTTTAACAGCACATACACATTACCTGTAAAGTACATTTCACTTTTCTGACACGGCACATGTTCAAGTAATTTTCAAGAAACCATGTCTCAAAGAATCTGAGCTTAGTTCGTGTTTCTTACTGCTGGTCCAACTTACTGCTTAATGATCTCACCTAAATAATAAATTGTTAAAAAGTAGAAATAATTAAATCATTATTTATACGTTCATTTGGCAAATATTAAAAATAAATATTAAAACGTGTCTTGCAAAACAATATTTTATTCAAAATGATTTTGCAAGAAAATACAATTGTGTATGAATGAATCACATCTCTCTCTATTTCTGTCTCTTTCCTTCTCACCCTCTCTCTCTCTCTCTCTCTCTCTCTCTCTATATATATATATATATATATATATGTATATATATGTATATATATATGTGTGTGTGTCTGTCATTCATTTTTACCTCAATGTATAGGAAAATTAAGTGCCTAAGAAAGTACACGGGTGGGAGCTACCTTATGGGATAGCTTAAATGACTAGAGATAACCATTGCTTTTAGAAAAAATTACCACTTATCCGCTGAAGAAAACTGTCAAGGTACATAAACATTTGCAACAGTATGTAAATTATCTCATGCCATTTGTTCATTAGTTTGGCAAAAGCATCCCTGTACACGGACTTACAATTTCCAATTCACCTGTTTCATTCATTGTTATGGTTCTGTGTGTGAGTAAACACAGTCCACGTGGTTGTGTGTACCATAAAAAGACCATAACTAGAGGTCGTCTGTTCTTGCGCGTGCAAAACTCCCAAACAAGGAGAAATGATATGGAAGATAAAAAAAAAAGATACACTATTGGGATGCTTGAGAAAATCTTGATTTGTAAAGTAGCGCGGTTTGGCCGCCAGGTGGCATGCGCGCTATGTTTACATTTGTACCACTGATCTCGCAAACCTAACATCACTTGTGTAAAGGAGTACTCAAATGGTTTACAATGAAATATTAGCAGATACCATCATATTTTAAGGAGAAAAAAATCAAGCTTTGTGTATTAAGCATTTAACACTATATGTGTTTATCAAATATACTTGGTATGTGAATAGGTACATTTAATATAACCAAAAATAATTTTAGACAATCACAAACTAGTCAGAAAACTAAGTTTGTGTGTTTAGTATGTAAATACATTCCAAAAAGAACCTTTCCTATCCTCTTGTCCCAGCTTACTTTGTTTATGTTTCGGCCAAAGTTTATTAATTTAATATTTTAAATACTATTTTAATACAAGCTGAAAGACATGTCAAAACTGAATAAAAAAAATTGGCACCATGTTTTTAAGGCTTCATAGAAAGGTGAAGAATAAAAATGCATGGGGTGTCACATTTTTACAAACAAAATTTACTCAAGACGAATTTGCTACATATGCCCCTACACTAAGACATAGAAATATGAGGGGATGAAGTAGGTATGATCAGGCTCCAATGAGACGGTGTGTGCTGTTGGTTCACCCGTGGGAGTTTCCCCTCATAGGCCTATAGCCTATATAAGAGAAAAAGTGTGCGCAAATCTTAAAGTAATTCTAACAAGTGACGGTGGTACTGACGCTCATGAATACTTCTATTAGGTATATATATATATATATATATATATATATATATATATATATATATATATATATATATTGTTATAGGTGCTCTTTTTGTTGTGTGACACGGGCGTAACTCGTGTTGTGGCGCCCTCGTTTTGGCCGCTTGTTGCACTCTATGTTTAATCCGTACTGGTTGAACTCTCGTTGTCATGCTAGCTTGGGGCTTTCTCTCCTGGCCGGGGTCACGTGTGAACCCTGGTGTGTAGAGACACAGCGATGTTTTTCTAGATGATTCCTGTAACGCGTGTTTACTGTAGGTTGTGTTGGATTCTTTAGACTGTTCGTGAAGTGGAAAAATCTCGGCTTGGGGCGAGAAGTTATAAATATGGGGCTGTGTTTTAGAGCCGGGGGAGAGAGGGTGAAGATTCCAGCGGACACAGACGTGTGTATGTCAGTTTGTTGGACCTGTCCGATTATCCAGTAATTATAGGGATTCTGCTATTACTAACTCTATACAAGTTAATGCTGCCTGCCTCAAGTTTACTTTCTGGATTGTTACAAGAGCTTTACATTGGACTGTTATTCCCCGAGAGGGGTTTGGTGTGGACTTTTCATCCGGCACAGGCATTTTAAAGAGCTTGTCGTTGTGACGGTGGTGGTATCCAGGTACTGTGCACATTGTTTATTTTACTGTGTGATTGTATTGATTTGTTGTTGTACCGCTGTACAGTTTCTAAAATTGATTTAGTGTATTGTAATGTTAGGGTTGATATAAGAATAAATTATAGTTATTTAATAACAAAAAAAAAACAAAAAACACTGACTTCTTTATTCATTCCCCTAGAAAAAGAAATTGAGTTAAAACGACTGGAATTAGAAAGACTCAAACTAAAACATAGTCTACGTGCTGCCCCAACTCACAGTTTTGATGTTACTAAACACATTAGACTTCTCCCACCTTTTCAAGAAAAAGAGGTTGATAAATATTTCTTACACTTTGAGACGGTAGCTGAAAATTTAAAATGGCCTAAAGAAAATTGGACTATGCTGTTACAAAGTGTATTGACTGGCAAGGCCAGAGAAATTTATATAGAGCTTTCAGTAGAAGCTGCTGCTGACTATGACCTGGTAAAACGGTTAATCCTAAAAGGTTATGAGTTAGTTCCGGAGGCTTACCGCCAGAGATTCAGAAATGGGAAAAAGCGCAAAAATCAGACCGACGTCGAATTTGCTAGGACAAAAGAACAGTTGTTTGATCGCTGGTGTAGTTCTAAAAATGTAACGAAAGATTATGACAATTTGCGCCAGTTGATTTTGCTTGAAGAATTTAAGCGCTGCATTCATGCAGATGTGAAAACTATCTTTGATAAGAAAATTCCTGAAACACTTGACATTGCTGCTCAATTAGCTGATGATTATTCATTGACACACAAAATGTCCTGTAATAGCAAATCAAACCAGACATTCACAAACAAGAAGTTAAATCAGTATGGTCAAAAGAAGTTTAAAGCGCAGTCACCCAGTACTAGTAGTCCTGATAGTTCAGCAAAGTTCATTGCTACATCTCAGTCCACCTCCACTGTGTCTAAGTCCAACCAAGGCCAGTCATTTTCAAAGAAATTCTGTAATTACTGCAAGAAGGAAGGTCATCTAATATCTGACTGCTGGAAACTTGCGAAAAACCAAATAGCAAACCTTCTGGTTTTGTTTCAAAATCTATGCATAGCATAGCACAAGAGCCAGGCTCTTTTCATGTAAATAAGGGGTACAATCCTTTATAGACTCAAATAAAGAGTTTGATGCTACGGAGGCCCAAGTGCCGTCTTAATCAAAAGAAAAATCCGTAGCTTGCGGGGTAAAATCCTCAGTTGATTCCTTCAAAGAATTTAATAGAGCTAGGTCCTTTCAAGACTCCTGCGAGGTGTATTCTCTGGATAAGGCTAAGTCCTTTTATGACTCTTGCGAGAGTATTTTAAATGGGGCCAGGTCTTCTTATGACAAACAGAAGTTTGTTTCTGCTGAGGAAAGCTCCTCTGTTGACTCCCATGAGGAGTTTGATGATAAAAAGGATGTAGATTCCTTAAATGACTCTTAAATAGAGTTTATGACTGACACTGTCAATGTCAGTTTTTTGTTTGATGAAGCTGAGGTAGTAGATTCCTCTCCTGACTCTGAATGGAGTTATTTGAGCCATTCATACATGATGGTTTTGTATCACTTTCAAGTGATTTTTCAGATTCTACCCCTATTAGAATTTTGAGGGACACTGGTTGAGGCCAGACTCTCATGTTAGCAAACACTTTGCCATTTTCTAATAGGTCCTTTACTGGTGCACATGCACTTGTTAATGGTGTGTTTTCAGAAAGGCACACTTCAGTTCCTCTTCACAGTATACATTTAAAGCCAGATTTCTGGGAATATTACTGTGGGCATAAGAACTACTTTACCCTTTAAGGGAATTCAGTTGCTACTAGGCAATGATGTCGCAGGTGACAAAGTACAGCCTGTACCAATAGTGACAGAAAAGCCGTCACTTGATCAGGACACTGATCCAAAAAGTCAGGAAATTCCTGGTTTGTATCCTTCATGTGCTGTAACTAGATCTATGGCCAAGAGAGACACACATGAGGATAATGGTCCAGATAATAACACTCTGGGAGTCACAAGTGACTCGTCTAATGACTCGCCCGTACAGAATGCAGCATTCTTAAGGTCAGAACTTACCGAAGAACTGAATACCGACCCTGATAACTCATGTTTGTTTCCCAGGGCAGTTTCTAAAGATGAACTGTCACAGAACCCAGTTTGTTTCTATGTTAGAAATGGAGTGCTTATGCTTAAATGGAGACCACTTGATGTATTTGCTGATGATGAGTGGGCCATCAAACATAAAAAAGTAATGCCCAAAAGCTTTCGCAATGAAATTCTAAGCATGGCACATGAGGCTCCTTTGTCTGGCCATTTAAGTATAAATAAAACTTATCAGAAAGTTAGTACACACTTCTGTTGGCCTAACCTCAGGAAAGATGTTGTACAATATTGTAAATCATGCCATACATGCCAGATGGTAGGTAAGCCCAATCAAAATCCTCCTAAGGCCCCACTTAGGCCTATTCCTGCTTTCGAGGAACCATTCAGTAGGATTGTTGACAAGGTGCCGGGCTCATGATCGAGAGGTCGTGAGTTCGAATCCCGGTCAGACCCCCGCCGTGCCAAGACCCTTAGGCAAGGTCCCAACCGCAAGTGTGCCTCTGTCCATCCAGCAGTAGAAATTGGTACCATTAAATACTGGGAAGGTAACCTGCGATGGACTAGCGTCCCATCCAGGAGGAGTTTAACTCCTAAGTCGCTTCACGCTACCGAAACCGGGATAAGCTACGGCCTGATGAGCCATTAGGCTCGGGTGTAAAAGCCCAGCAGACTTTACCTTTTTGTTGACAAGAAAGTCAGTGATTTAAATTACATAATGTTGACACCAGATAGACGTAAGAAGAAACAACTGTGCCATGTTAACATGTTGAAACCATATTATGACAGAAATAGCACATCAGGTGTATTACATAATGTTACTGCTGAAAATTGTGTAATCACTGACCCTGACCCAGTTAAAGTAGATACTGATTGTAAGTGTGATGTAGATATTCAGTGTGGTACAGTACCATTACAAAATTCAGACGTGCTTAACAACCTGAATGCCAAACTGTCACACCTTAACGCACAACACCAACAAGACCTCAAGAACCTGCTGCGGAATTATGAACATTTGTTTAATGACATTCCAACGCGAACTAACATGTTGTGCCATGACGTCGAGGCAAGCGCAGTCAAGCAGCATCCTTATAGACTGAATCCAGAAAAGCAAAAGTATCTACAGGATGAGATTCAATATTTGCTGGACAATGATTTTATTGAACCTAGTAACAGTAACTGGAGTTCACCATGTATTCTTGTGCCAAAACCTGATGGAAGTTACCCTATGTCCACAGATTATCGAAAACTGAACTCTGTCACCAAGACTGACACGTTCCCAATTCCCAGGATCGATGATTGTATTCATAGAGTCGGTAGCTCCAGATATGTCTCCAAGTTTGACTTAATAAAAGGATTCTGGCAAGTTCCGCTGACAGAACAAGCGAAAGAAGTGTCCGCATTTGTGACGCCACAAGGACTGTACCAGTATAAAGTTATGCCGTTTGGCATGAAGAACTCACCTGCCACATTCCAGCGCCTCATCCATATGGTTGTCAAGGACATTCAGGGCTGCGATGCATATATTGTTGACCTTATCGTGTACAGCGACACCTGCGAGAAACATCTGCAAATTCTTCGCGACCTCTTCGAAAGATTCAGTGAAGCACGTCTGACCATCAACTAAGTAAAATCTGAGTTTTGTCACGCACAAGTAACATTTTTGGGTCATATTGTAAGGCAGGGTCAGGTAAAACCTGTTGATGCTATTTCTGCATTTTTTTAGATCAGAGAAAAAAAGCAAATAATGCGTTTTCTTGGTATGGTTGGATACTACAGGAAGTTTTGTCCAAAATTTTCTGCTGCAGCTGAACCTTTGACTAAATTTGTTAAAGAAGAAACAAAAGTTTGTATGGAATGTTCAGTGTGAAAATGCATTTCAGAATTTGAAAGCAGTTCTGAAAAGTTCACCAGTTTTAGCAGCTCCAGACCTTTCTGTAACTTTTAAGTTAACTGTAGATGCTAGTGATACTGCTGCTGGTGCTGTGTTGTTACAGGAAGGCAACGATGGCATAGATCATCCAAATTGTTATTTCTCAAGAAAGTTTAATGCAAACCAGAAAAACTACTCCACTATTGAAAAAGAATGTTAAGCTTTGATTTTGGCATTGCAACATTTTGAATTTTATGTTTCTTCATCAGTCAGGCCTATCATTGCCTTCAGTGTTCACAATCCCCTCACTTTCATGAACAAGTTGAAGTGTAAAAATCAAAGATTGTTGAGATGGAGTTTGTTCTTACAGGATTACAACCTTGAAATCAAACACATTAAAGGAAAAGACAATGTACTTGCTGATTGCTTATCGAGATGTTTATGAAATGTTGTAAACGAGATGTTTATGTAATGTTGTAAATAAGATGATTTTTGAGATGTTGTAATAATTTAGTGATTGTGATCGCAAAAAGAAAGTTTTGAGAAAACTTTCTTTTTTTTCTTACAGGAGGGGGAGTGTTACAGGTGCTCTTTTTGTTATGTGACGCGGGCGTAACTCGTGTTGTGGCGCCCTTGCCGGGCCGCTTGTTGCACTCTATGTTTAATCCGTACTGGTTAAACTCTCGTTGTCATGCTAGCTTGGGGCTTTCTCGCCTGACCTGGGTCACGTGTGAACCCTGGTGTGTAGAGACACAACGATGTTTTTCTAGATGATTCCTGTAACGCGTGTTTACTGTGGGTTAGAAATAAGGGGCTGTGTTTTAGAGCCGGGGGAGAGAGGATGAAGATTCCAGCGGACACAGACGTGTGTATGTCAGTTTGTAGGACCTGTCCGATTATCCAGTAATTTCAGGAATTCTGCTATTACAAACTCTATACAATTTAATGCTGCCTGCCTCAAGTTTACTTTCTGGATTGTTACAAGAGCTTTACATTGGACTGTTATTCTCCGAGAGGATTGGTGTGGACTTTTCATCCGGCATAGGCATTTTAAAGAGCTTGTCGTTGTGACGGTGGTGGTATCCAGGTACTGTGCACATCGTTTATTTTACTGTGTGATTGTATTGATTTGTTATTGCACCGCTGTTTTACTGTGTCTAAAATTGATTTAGTGTATTGTAATGTTAGGGTTGTTTTAAGAATAAATTATAGTTATTTAATAACAAAAAACACTGATTTCTTTATTCATTCCCCTAGACATTTCACGATGCCTATATATATATATATATATATATATATATATATATATATATATATATATATATAACAATGGGCGTGCCTTTTTACGTCGACCCCCCTCAGAAGGTATATGGGGGGGGGGGGTGGTTAAAGATGGCGTGACTCTATATATATACCGGTATATATATGTGTATATATATATATATATATATATATATATATATATATATATATATATATATTAATGGTCGTGCCTCTTTACGTCGAACCCCCCCCCCCCCCCCATTTTTTTTCAGAAATCACTGCGTGCGGTATTTTATTTTTGCCCTTTTTTTTGTATGTCATATGATCAGGGAAAAAGCGTGATTTTTTTTTATTTGCTAAACATGTTAAGGCACTAAATCGTATCAAAGTTGTATTATTTATTTTCTTGAAAGATGAAAAATAATAATAAAAATGTCTGATGCGGGGGTTAAAATTGACGCGGGCGGCACCTGAGAACCATACCTGTTATTTATTTTTTTATATCTAATTGATAGCCCATACCTTGTTTACCGCCACAGAAAGATGAGTGGGTTGTCGGCTTTCAGTCTCAGCAAAGTAGTAGCGTTCGAAGACGCTAGGTAACGCCACTTGACAGAGGTCCGAGTGCTGACCAAATTCAGGGAATTCCCTATGACGTCATCACTTGAAATCCCTTTCAGGGCACATGAACGCGGATGTTAGGTACGGATGGCTTGATTACGGATAGCTTGAGCTCGGTATGCTTGAGACTCCAACCCCTTGGCATCAGTGATACAAACAAAGTTTTCTTTCTGTATGAATCCATCAGGTAAGGGGATTCATCATTAGAAGCTAATGTAAACCCAAACGACAATATATATTATAACGTCTGACGTCGTCATTAGGAAATATCAGTGTCTGTTAACAGTGTTACTCAGGACGTGAAATGTGTTCATTATCGGTCCAAAGGCATTGCTAATGCCAGTAATGGCAAGGCCAAGGTATACTAAGTTGTATAGCCTATAGCCTGCATTTTGTTACGGAATCCATAGTTGTGGGAATGACGTGTACAATTAGGCCTTGTAATGGTGAAATGGTAGAACGCACCAAAAAACTCTCACATCAAAACACATCCACTCGTGTCTTTGATAGTAAATGATCGAGTCTTTCTGGCAACATTAACATGTTCTTACCTCAATTAGTCAATATATTATTATTAATGAAACATTATCCCCTAAAGATCCTTTCAAGCCGGGCATGATCTTAACATAAATTTTTAGCTAAGCTGACTATAAGTGATCTGAGCTATAGTCGTGGTCTATTGTCCGTCCGTCCCCAAAACAGAATAGAACAAGTGTTTTTATTCGAGAAAAAAGCCTCAGGCCCAAAGTTCCTACAAGAATAATACATCAATAATACTCAAAGATATGAAGGAACGTCAAATAATTAAATAAGTAAAGAAATAATAAATAAATGATTTCAAAACATTTAAATATCAAGCTCTTAAATATATCTTATAAAATAGTGAGCATATATATGAATTTCTGTTTAACGGTACATGATTATTATGATGTGGCATTATACACCATAAACATTGATCTTTTCTTGAAAGCATGAAAAATGTAGGCTGCTAATTGAACTACCTGAAATATTTCATCCATATTAAGCAATTTTCTAAAATTATATTCATTAGGTTCATGGTATGTTATTGGCAAATATTTATTACGCAAATCTGTGTACGTAAGACATTCTAGCAAAATGATGTCCCCAAAATCTCTTATCAAACCAAAAACCGGGTCACTGTGACTTGGTTCCTTAAAAAAATTCAGGAAAAACCTCAAATTTCCATTAAAAACCTATTATCACACTTCAGGACTGCCTAATATCAAAACCACTTATCTGTTTTTAGCGAACCTGTGAGCTTATGCGATGGTGTGGCATTGTGCATTGTGTGTCGTCTGTACCTTAACCAAAGCTATCTCAAAAACAGCAGGAGCTAGCATCAACAATTTTTCTGCAAATAATCAGTCATCTGAAAAAAAACTCAATAGGATTTTGTTTATTTTTTTCTAACTGCATTTTCTTAGATTTTATAGGGAAAAAGCTAAAAAAAAGCTTTAAAAATCTTCTTCTCCGAAACTGTCCAGCAAAATTGTCCAATATTTCACAGAAATGGTCCCTGGAACAATCTAATCAATTTTGTTTGAATGGTTCCAGTTCAGAGAATTTTGGCCGAGTTACCGGTTGACCTTGTCCCCTGTCCAAAAAAGCACACTAACATTAAAATCTCAGAAACGGCTGGAGCTATCATCACCAAATTTTATGACAATGTTTGTCACATAAGTCATGTCAAAAATTGAGTTATTGGTGGTGCCAAAAAAGCACACTAACATTAAAATCTCAGAAACGGCTTGAGCTATCATCACCAAATTTTATGCCAATGTTTGTCACGTAAGTCATGTCAAAAATTGAGGTATTGGTGGCGCCACCTACATTGATCTGTTTTTTACAAGCAAAAATGTAATGTCTAGACGTCTAGACACATTATCTAGATATCTATACACATCGTATAAACGCAGAATGCCAAGGTTAGAACTAGTGGAACTATATCTTTCATCTGTTTGAAAAATCTTGTTTTTGCATTTTAAGCGAATCTGTGCGCTTATGTGATGTTTTTTCGATTGTCTGTCATCCATCGTGCGTCAGAGCTATCTCAGAAAGGGCAGGAGCTAGTATTAACAAATATTTTGCAAAAAATTAGTCATCTTAAAAAATCTATCAGATCCGCTTATTTCTTGGCTAACTGCACTTTCTATGATTTTATAGGGATTAAGCTAAAAAACATTTTAAAATGTTATTCTCTGAAACCATACTGCCAAATTGTCCATTCATCTGTCCCAATAATCCTCCCTGGCAAAAAGAACATATCCAAAATATCCTGACTGATACATCCTAGTTTTAAAATGTCTTAGTCAGAAACTTACAGGTCTAAAACTTCCATTTTGCTGAAATCATAATGACTAAGGTAGATATGCAGGACATAAGAGGATCAATATTAAATTTTAAAAATAAACCTTCATTCATACTCCCAAACTTTGCACAGGTTCGCATCAGGCATGTAGGCCTTGTTCTTAATATTTATCAAAAGTATTCTCCTTTATATTTCATATAAAGGATGTGCTGTTGGTTTAAACTCCAGTCCTGCTCTCCTGGAGTGTACTTTGTTAATTTAGACTGATTTTTTTCAGGATGACAAGTGCACTGAGATGGATCATCCCTAGGGTAGTACTTCCAAAAATTGCCTGCAGATGTCAGCACATGGCTCGTACACAATCTCTGCTACATACCTCCAGCAGGGTGCTCGCAGGGAAGAGGAAAAACACAAAGAAAAAACTGGTGAGTTTGAGGAAAATAACGATGCCAAATTGTAAATTTTAGGATGCTTATATCTTTGGGAAACTTGCATACCCCTTCATTGTCAAAAGTATATATTTGAACTCAGTTGTATGAGGATATTTTACTTTTGTTTTACACCTGTTTTGAGTGGCATAGTTCTATTTTAGCTGCAGCTTAAATGATCATAGCTACTTTCATCTTCACTTATTGATTTATTCTTTTAATATTTTACACATATGACTTTTATTCTCTTCTATGTATGTTTGATTGTTATAGAATTCACTCATGCCTACACAGTGTGATCCAGTTTGAAATTTAATATCTCATGAGCTTTAGTTTATTTCACAAGTTTATTTTAATTTATTATATCTGTTGTAAGTAATGTCAAATCTGTAATGTTTTAATGTGTTAATAAAATTATTTCATCTGTTTCTTTGACTAAGATGAATTGTAAAATCCCAGAATAAAAAGAAAATAAAATAAAAGAATTTCCCAGGTTAGTATATAATTTAATATAAACTTTATTTATTTTATAAGGATTGCACAGCTAGTTATAATAACTAATATGAGGCACTCTCTGGCACGGTTGGTGGCATTTGGTAGTCTTTGATTTATAATTTGATTCAGATTGCCTTTTATAATCAAATATTATGCATATCCATTTCAGGTCAAACCAGTTCATTTTAAGCCAAAAGGAATACAGTTTGATAAAGTTGTTGGGATTTGGTCCAACATGACTGTGTCAGAGCTGGCTACAGCTATGGATAAAGATCCAGGTAAAGTAATTGTATAGATGATGGTCCACAGGAATAACAAAATACAGCCAGTAAAATAGAAAATACTCTGGCTAAGACCAAAACAGTTGGTTTCTCAAGCCCCTCTCTCATAAATTTTGACCCCAGAATTATATATTTTTATTTTGTTTTACCTTGAAAATACCAATTTGAACTCCTGCCACTTGGACGTTTCTTGTGAGAAAATAAAATTATAAAATTTTGATAAAGTTTCCGTAGTTATGTTGTGCTTTTACCTGTCTAGTGAAACATTTCTGATATTATCATGTGTTTCTAAGAATTTTTTGGTTGGAAACCTCTAATAATTAAGGAAAAATTAACCAACTGTACTGATGGCCAACCATTCATCACCTGTCCTACCATCAGTCTGGCGAGTTACAGTGCACATATCATAATTCAGACCTAGAAACTTTAATGGAACATCCTGAAAGTTCGAGGTGGAATTGTTATTGACCAAAAAATGAGTGATCTATATTGGCTAGGCTGGTGTGGGCTACAGGGCAAAAAAAAATCTTTCAGTTTTTGCCACCAGAAAGTTATCATGTCTCCCCTTCCATGGGGGAGACGCAGTGTTTGGTCTGTCAGAGTTGGCCGCAGTGTCAGTAGTCGTCTGTGTCATTTCTTGTGAACATGATAACTTTTGAAACGGTCAATATTTTTTCATAAATTTGAAATTTTATTTATTTCTACCAGTATCTCAGACAAGTTTGAAAACTGGTGACCTTCATTTTCAAGGTAAAATAAGCAGAAATAGAATTTTTTTTAACCCCATAACAGTTAATAAATATCACATATTTAATTCTCAATTTTCATACACAAATTGTTTCAACTAAGTTCTGGGATGAGGTCGAAAACTGTTGACCTTGATCTGGATATTCAAGGTCAAATTTGGAGAATTATTGCTTATATTTCAATTATAAATATAATGTATATATTTCATTATTGTCAGACTGTGCTGAGATGTTTTACATTGGAAACAGTGTATTTTTGTCATTTCACAGTATGGATGTTTAATGCCTTGGTTTCATGGTATAGATGTTTAATGCAGTGATTCCATAGTATAGATATTAAATTCATTGATTTTACCATATAGATTATAATTAATGCAGTATTTTTTTTCAGATCATGTGTTTGAGGTGATGTTTTATATAGATAACACTGACAAATATGAGGACACAGACTCTGGTAAGTCTTACCATTGGTCAAGTAAATCCTTACCATTTAAGTTAGAGGATTGTGTAGATTAGGGGTAGGACATATCTGAGTGATTGTGGTACTACTGAGTGGATAGTACCTGGTTTCAATGCTGCAAGAGCCTCGAGGGAATTATGGTGAAATTTTGATGGTCTTCAAAGAGCTGCGGTGTCTTAATGACAGGCAATGATATCTGGATTATGACTAATCTGTTACATATAAAGCCTTAAATCAGGAAAGCTTAATAACATGATATTCTTATCATGTGGTTACCTTATTCTCATCAAATAGACCTGGTCACTGATAGGACATAGACCTATCCATTAAAAACTAGTGTTAACCCATTGTAATCTGTGGTAAAGATATTGTAACACTTTACTGAAACATGATGATTGATATACAAATGTTAAATTACTCCCCTTTATTTACATTGGTAATGGTATAGTAACACCCCCATTCTTCCCAGAGACCTAGTGGGCAAAAATATACCAGGATTGCTTTGGAGGTAAAATCTTTGCACAATTGCTGGCTCATAATGTTTTTGGATTGATAAAAATGAAGAGGGCTAAATCGTGGACTAAATTGATACTGGCAGCTTTTCAATATTGGTAATGCACACCTGGATTATTTTTGTCAAACCATGGTGTGATAGAATTACTGTTCATGCTTTGACTTTGTTTTTGCAATTTGTTTGATATTGCTCTGTCAATTTACCACATGCACTCTCTTTCAGTTATTGATGACTTGAATGTTGTCAAGGAGATCCTAAAGAAGTCTGGTATGAGATATAAGATGGAGGAGAGGAAAAAAGAGAAAAAAAAAGTCAACAGGGATGCTGTGAAAAGGTAGTACTGTTAACTATATGAATTGTTCAGTTATACACACATCAGTGTCAGGACATCTGGCACATATGTGTGTACCAAGTTGTATTATGTATTGTGTGTTGTATAGTCTTAGTGACATGGCTTTACGTTCTCTGGTTTGGTACATCAAGCAACATACATTATTTTACACACAGCATAGTCAGAATTTATCTTTTTCCAACTTATGTCTGTATGAAATATGAACAGCTGTTTTATCACAATTGTATATCAAAAAATTATAAATCCACAGCCGGTTCACATCTCTCATTCTCAGCAATTCCTGTTTAAAATCAGGTCAGGATTGGAATGTGAATTTGGATGTAATGCTCCTATTTTGCCTTTACAGAACTAACATTGAATGAAACTGAACAAAAATAATAATGTAGTTCAGATATTAAGAAAAGGGATCATTCATTAAAAGATGATATTACTGAAAAGATGTTTTGGAAAGTTCTGATAGGTCTTTTAAAAGTGACCTTAAAGATGCGCCAATTTTTTTCTGTGGAAAATTTCCTGAAAACTTTGGGAAACAAGCTATGTATAAGGTATGCATACACATATACATTGAAACCTGTGTTATGAGACCACTCTTGGGACTGGCCAAAAGTGGTCTTTATTCACATGTGGTCATATCAATCAGGTCAGTTATAACCAATGTGAAAGCTTTTGGTTCACCCAGTTTTGATCTTGATAGACAGGTGGTCTTATATAACAGGTGCCCTTTCAAACAGGTTCCACTGCCTCATACTCATAGTGCATGTATATATTCAGGGATTATGTAGATGTACATCATGTCCTTTATTGAGTGCTTGATGTTTTACTTATTTCTTAGGGAATCCTACCTTACTTATTGCAGACAAAGCCAGACCTGCCTGGAGTCAGACTGTAGGTTGTATGAGTATGTGCCTTCATGTTCTTTATGTTCTTCATGTTGTGATCTCAGCTCACGTACAGTCTGCTGGGGTCTAGTCATTTGTTATTGTTATTATTTGTCTGATAACCTTATATAAAATATTCACCCTCATAAGCATACTTACCTATGCAGAGACCTAGCATAACATATGAATGATTTAATTCAAGGAAATTAAGAAGGTCAAAGATTCAAGATGATTGGTAGTTCAGCATGACCTCATTGGCTCAAAAACAATTACCATTCATTAGAATAGATGTCGCTGTGTTTAAATTTGTCACCAAGCAATTTTAGATGTATTTGTTGAAGAAGCTCCATGTCAGAATTTATATTTCAAATTTATTTGTGTTGCAAAGGAATCAAATTAATTCAGTTAAAGTAAAAAAAGACAATACAGCTGAAGAGAGGTAAATTTAAAGCTGCCCATTCACCTTTTTATGTGATTTCTAGCTTTCTCTGTATATTTATTAATGATCTAAAGGTAATTCTGGGAATGAAATTTTCTTATAACGCCTCCATGAAGGATGTATGAACTTGTTCATCAACAACATATATGTTTGTAAACAGAAATGTTGACAAACAAGGAAAAACATGTTACCTAAGGTGGTAGAAAGGTGACTTGTTGCAAAACATCATTTGCAAAGCTCTGGCCTTGCTGAATTGCTACCAGATGCCCTTGTTGAATTTGTTTTGATTATTTTAGTTGACCCAAACATATTATAAACATTATGATATAAACAACACAAGCAGCCTGTGTGAGGTGATATCCACTTTTGTAGCAGGCCTAGTTTTATAAAAGCTCTAAGGGATTACCTTTGGTTTATTAAGGTCAGCTTATATGATATAATGTTGTAAAGGAGACCTTTTGTCCAGCTCAGATGGTGAATAATATATCAAAATGGATGGGAAATGGTATAATGGCACTTATGGAATATTGTAATAATAAAAATTTGAACAAAAGGTGATGGTTTTATAGATTATTTTATAGGCAGTAGCTAAGAATTACAATGTGATGTTTTGAATGTAAACAAAAGGGGATGTCTGTTAACAGTCACATGCTTCTTATTTGAAATTTCATGGTGATCATGATGGTGCTGATATTGTTATTTTTGTGTAGGCCTCCTCCTGGGGATGATGTTGAGTTAGTTCGTCGAGCTCCTGTTGTGGCCATTATGGGTCATGTTGATCACGGGAAGACGACCTTGTTAGACCATATCCGCCACAGTCACCTCGTTGATCAGGAGTTTGGAGGAATCACACAGCATATAGGAGCTTTTTCAGGTGCCAAACAAACATTTATAATCATAACTTTTTTAAACAATATTTTATTTAAATATTCTTATTTCAGTACTTACAAAAGTACACAGCATGCCAAGAACTGGCTAAGGTACATGATTAAATGGAACTGTTTAACCTGGAGTTGGGACTATATGCCTTAAATAAAAAAGTTCTGTTTTGACCCAAGGGACCCTGCACAGTGGAGTACTAAAATGCTTGGCTCTCTCTCTGCTTGTTTTCGAGGTGCAATCTCTGGCATTGCTATGAGAATGGGTTGTAATTGCCTGTCCTAGGTTGGTGGTTTTTCTGGGTCCTCTGGTTTCCTCCACCCCTACAGACTATCGAATGCAACCATCTGAGCCATGGAGAGTTCCTTGTATTAGTTATTAATGTATAAAAACTAGTTGTACAATCCATGTTAAATAAATAAATATGATAGTTATATATATATATATATATATATATATATATATATATATATATATATATTTTTATATGAACATAATATTTGTTGAGGAAATGTTTGTCATACACTGCAGCCCTTTAAAAATATTTTGGGATCTGTACTGTGTAATAAGTTTTCTCATTTTTTTGCAGTTAAATTGCCAACAGGAGAAGACATTACATTCCTTGACACACCAGGCCACGCTGCCTTCTCAGCCATGAGGTCACGTGGTGCTCACGTGACAGATATTGTGGTCCTAGTGGTGGCTGCTGATGACGGTGTAATGGAACAGACGGTGGAGTCTGTGCGCTTTGCTCAGGAAGCTGAAGGTCATTTTAAAGATATTTAGAGTTCTGGAGATTAAAGTCCGGCTGTCTCTAAGTGTTTGTACAGGAGGGCAGGGAGATTAAACCTCTAGTTGTAGTTGTGTACCCTAGAGCTGCAAAAGCTAACTAAACTTGAAATTCAATTTTGAATTCAATATTAAATTTACGGTTTGGTTAAACCATTAATCCAGTGCTTATGAAGCAAAATTTATCCTAAACTTAGCATTGGCTAAAATCACAACAGGCTGTGTTTCTGTTAGTAGAAACTTTTGATTATCAGGGAACAGAGAAAATTCAGAGAAATAGCTGCAAAATAAGAACAGTTCAGGTATGATATCAATAAATATATTATTCAACTGTAAATACATTCGGTTGTTGGTAACCCATGCTGTGTGCAATAATATTCCAATTCCTGTTGGTTACTTTGTTTTGTTTCTTTTGCAGTGCCAGTTATTGTTGCAATCAACAAAGTTGATAAACCAGAGGCTGATGTGGTAAGTCCTTATTATATAGCTAGCAGCCCTGGCTTGTATTCCTCCATTAAAATCCATACAATAGG
The DNA here is from genome assembly GCA_026874595.1 of Sipunculus nudus. NCBI lineage: Eukaryota > Metazoa > Annelida > Sipuncula > Golfingiida > Sipunculidae > Sipunculus > Sipunculus nudus. Next base: position 35,628,926 of record CM049308.1, on the reverse strand, counting down.
TGTTTTTTACCTGAATCTTATATTTTTACAGATGTTGTATAATACTTCATCTACTGGTTGATGTATCTGAGTATCTAAGCTGAGAAAACCTTTAGTATTAAACTTTTAGTAGACAAATTAGACACTATCACCACACTTTTTTTGTCTGTTCATTTGTCATGCTTTTTTCTTGATTAAAACATAACATTAAAACTTTAGATGAATTCCACGCAGGTATCAATTAATTAAGGCATAAAGGAGACCTCACTGTGGTCCTTTACATTCCACATCATTACAGGTCATGTGTATGTATTCTCTGAAAGACAAGCTGCAGGATTAGCTGTTGTATGGAGTAGAGGTCGATATACTCTCTTTCTTTGAAACCCTACTATAGCTGGTGATTTCTTCATTTCTGTAGGAAAGGGCAAAGAAAGGATTATTCTCTTGTGGGATTCAGCTGGAGGACTTTGGAGGAGAAATACAAGCTGTACCCATCTCTGCTCTAAAGGTATTTGAGCCTCTAATTCCTCTAATTAGTGATACACTACCTATCCCTTTTTCATAAATATTGATCTATAAATATTTATATATATTTATATCAAAGACTCTGCAATAGAAAAACATTTCTGATTTGAACAAGACCAAATTTTAAAAAAATATTTTACAGCTAAATATTATATCTATGACAAAAAACTATAGATGACGGAATACTATGAATGAATAAGTACGATCTGTAATCTGAAATTGTAAAAGATATGAGAGAATATTTTAAGATATTTTATTTAAATCTTTACTTCATTTGGATTTTACTAAGAATAGGAGACCAGGCTATTTAAGGAGATATGGAAACTATTAAATGTGTGAATAGGATAATCTTTTAAAATGCTGCCAGGGCCTACTTAATATTTAATAGAAGATTGTTCAAAGAACACTGCTTACATAATATGCAGTGGGCAGGAAAGGTTCAAATTCAAGTTTCATTAAGCTACAGTTGTTATTTTACATTCAGCATATGGAACAATTATGGCTATCTTTGGTCAAAGTAAACCCATCAAACGAAGGGCTTGTACTATTTGTACATTTATAATAATGTATGTTTGGAAGGGGAACTAATAGACCCTGCTGGTATTTCACTCAGATATGATATGACTGGAATCTGATAACAACAACTAATATATATTTCATTACAGAACTAGCACACACCTTTCAGGTATTTTACTTTGGGAAGTTTTTAAAGACAACTAACATGGACACTGGAAGTATTTTCTTAAATCTTCTTTTGACAGGGAATGAAAATGCACCAAGCATTTCATTATGTCACCCCTCCCATGGGATAGACATATAGTGTTTTGTTTGTTGGTGTCTTTGGCATTGTCAGTGTCATTTCTTGTGAACTTGATAATTGTCAAATGACTCAACAGTTTTCCATGCAATTTAAAATTAAATATCTTGGATGAGTTCAAAAACCAATGATCTTGACCTAAATTATCAAGGTCATATAGGCTAGAATAGGAATTCTTTGTGAACCCCATAACTTTTGAAGTAAACATGTTTTTCTTAAATTTGAAACACTAATTTTTTAAGTCAAGTTCCTTGACAAATTTGAAAACTGGTGACCTTGACCTGGATCTTTAAAGCCTAATCAGCCGAAATAAAAAATATTGTGAACTTTTGAACCACTTAGTATATTTTCATGAAATGCAACCTGTGAAATGTTTCTGCCAAAATCTCAGAAGTGTTCAAAATTTGGTGACCTTGACCTTCATCTTCAAGGTCAAATCAGCTGGAATAGAAATTATTTGTGAATACTGTGATTCTTGAAGTAATCCATATTTTTTTCCTCAATTTTCGGGATGGGAGGCCCATAGGGAGGGGAGACATATATCTTGGGTTTGTTTTGTATTGCAGAAACAACCTCATACTGGTTAACATTTGTATTTTGTTCTGGATTGAACTTGGATCAAACAAGTGTTTCATTAAGTTCTGTTTTGACAGGGAACAAACATGGAACATCTGCAGGAGTCAATATTGGCACTGGCAGAAATTCTGGAACTGAAAAGTGACTTCTCAGGCCATGCTGAGGGGGCAGTCATAGAAGCCCGAGCAGACCCAGGCAGGGGGTAATCAACCTTGTCATCTCTCTATCTATCTCTCATGTTAAAACCAGCAATAGGAAAGAAAACTAAAAAGATTCACATCGACAGTAATGGAGAGGCTGTTGTTACCAACAAGATATTGCAAATATGAATATTAAAAAAAAATTGGCTACTGCCATAAATCAGATGTGGTAACTTTGTATGTGCCGTAGTTACCCTTTGACAGATATTAAAGAATATGAGGAGAAATAAGGAAAATCATAGTTCATCTGCTCCTGACTATTCTGTTTTAGTTAAATTTAATTTCTTTTAGAAAATATGTCCTTTTTTTACCATAAAAAAAGATGCAAAACATATCAGAAACATCAACTGTTGCCATTTCTGTTGACCAAACATCATTTTGCTAACTTCATATTGATTTTACCATAGCTTGCAATAAGTACAGTTCAGACAACTGATACATCAGTTTTTTAATCATTAGTGTTTTATTAAGATAGTAAAAACATGTACAGAGGTTCAGCTGAGCTTCATGTACCTTAGACTGCTTTCTTTTTGTATGACAGGAAGCTTGCAACAGTTCTAGTACAGAGAGGCACGTTAAAGAAGGGAGCATGCCTTGTGGGTGGACATGCCTGGGCCAGGGTCAGTACAGTTTGCCTTGGCTTTTTAGCGAACCTGTGAGCTTATGCGATGGTGTGGCGTCGTCCGGCGTCCGTCCATCCGTCATCCGTCGTCTGTACATTAACCCATACTATCTTGTAAAAGGCAAGAGTTAGCATCACCAAATTTAATTAAAAAAATTAGTCATCTAAAAAACTCTTTCGGATTTTGCTTATTTTTTGGCTAACTGCATTTTCTTAGATTTTATAGGGAAAAAGCCAAAAAAACTTTAAAAATCTTCTTCTCTGAAACTGTTCAGCCAAATTGTCCAATATTTCACAGAAATGATCCCCGGAACAACCTTTCTCAAGTTTGTTTGAATGGTTTAAGTTCAGTGATTTTTGGCCGAGTTACAGGAAGTTTAACTTAGTCATCTGTCCAAAAAAGCATACTAAAATTACAATCTCAGAAACGGCTGGAGCTGTCATCACCAAATTTTATGCCAATGTTGGTCACATGAGTCATATCTGAAATTGAGGTATTGGTGGTGCCACCTATATCAGCCTTTTTAGTACAGGGGTCATTAGTGCCCGTATCATACTGACGTCTACAAAAAACTTCTTCTCTGAAACCATATGGCCAAATTGTTTAATATCGCACAGAAATCATCCTAGGGTAGTGCTTTCTGAAGTTTGTTCAAATGGTCTCAGTTCAGTGATTTTTGGCTGAGTTATGGGAAGCTGAATTTAGTCATATACCATAACAGCCCGTTTTAGCTCAGTGGCTACAAAGATCTTCTTCTCAAAATCCACTGGGCCAAATTCTTAAATCTCACACATTAATTATCCTTAGATGTTGATAATTCAAGTTTGTTCAAATGGTTTTGGTTCAGTTATTTTTGGCTGAGTAATGGGAAGCTGAACTTAGCCATTTTTCTGTATTTTCCCATATGAGTTATAAACCTGTAAAACATTTTTGAACGACTCCACTGAGGCCAATTTGTTTAATATTTTACAAGAATAATCCACTGAATAATTCTTGTAATAATTGTCTTTTATGGTTCCAAAGAATGAATTTTGGCTTAATTATAAAGATTGAATTGAGTCATTTTACCATATATGTTAGCTGTGTGAAGCAGATACATCTAGCCTGGCACCCGTTTATCAGCATCCGTTACATCATGCCTCTAGACATTTAGATTTCAGGTTATCTATGATTAATATTGACAAGAATGTTTTATAAAATCTTTTAAAAAATGTAGATTTATGATTTTAGATATTCCTCATGCCAGGGAATGTTTACAATCACAGGTATACAGCTGTCTGTGGGTATATAAAGATCGCTGTACATGGATTATAAATAATTGGTATCCATACTCAACTTAATTCAAGATTTTGCCATCAGTGAGATGTATATATCTGTATTATAATTTTGCATTCAATATGCATCTGTAGTAATTTTTAGCGAACTTGTGAGCTAATGCGATGGTGTGGCGGCGTCCATCATCTGTACGTTACCAATACTTTTTCAAAAACGACTGGAGCTAGCATCATGAAATTTAATGTAAAAATTAGCCATCTGAAAAACTCTGCATTTTCTTAGATTTACTAGAGAAAAAGCTAAAAAACGTTTAAAAATCTTCTCCCCCTAAACAGTCAAGCCAATTTGTTCATTATTTCACAGAAATAATCTTTTATACCATCTCTCTCAAGTTTTTTTGAATGGTTCAAGTTTGGTGAATTTTGGCCGTGTTACAGAAAGTTGAACTTAGTCATCTGTCCAAAAAAGCATACTAAAATGACAGTCTCAGAAGCGGCCGGAGGTATCATCACCAAATTTTATGCCAGTGTTGGTCACATGAGTCATATATGAAATTCAGGTATTGGTGGCACCACCTGCATTGACCTTTTTTTGTACAGGGGTCATTGGTCATCTGTACATTAACCCATAATATCTCAGGAATAGCAGGAGCTACCATCCCAAGATTTTATGCAAGAATCTGTCAAATACCAATATTGTGGGATTCAGCTTATTTTTTGCTATCTTCATTTACTTAGATTTATAGGGGAAATGCTGAAAAACTTTTAAAAGTCTTCTTCTTGTAAACGGTCCAGCCAAATTGTTCAATATTTTACAGAAATAACCCAAAGGCAGGCCCTCTGAAGTTTGTTCAATGGTTTGCATTTGATGAATTATAGTGGAGTTACTGGAATTTGAACAGTCATTTGGCCACATAAGCATACTGACAGTGTAATCTCAGAAACGACAGTAGCTAGCATTACCAAGTATTGTGCAAATGTTGGTCACATGACTCATATTTGAAGTTGCAAATTTTGTGGTGCCACCTACATGGACCTGTGTTTTTATGGGCAAACCCTCATAATTTTAGCCTCTTTCGGCTTAAAATGTTTATGATGAAACTGTCAAAATGAATTGTTCAATTTTTCAAAAGAATTATTCTAGGACATGGTTTTTTCAGTCATATCAGAAAACTTAAGTTGGTCTTATGGCCATTATTATGTCTATTTCAAACTGTGGACTGCAAAACTGTTTTTCTACAAAATTATTGTTTCAACTATAACATCTGTAACATTGCACAAAAATTATTCTTAGGTGGCCTTTGTTCAAGTTTACTTGAATGATTTTTGGCAGAATTATTGGACCTTTTACAATGAAAAGACTGCATCTTTTATTATTCTAGATATTTTGATAAAAAGTTTATGAATATGTCAGCTTAAAAAAAAGCATTTTAGCCAAAGTCTTTAAGTATGTGTAAACAGATCTACCAACAGGCCAATATTGTGTCTGTATCTTTAAATAGGTTGAGAAACTGCCAATTCAGATTTGGCAACAGATCAAGAGTTCATTCAGTGCAGCCAGATATAGGTCAAGACTTCAATCAGTGCAGCCAAGCACATGGCATGTGATCACCTTATGGGTGACATGTGAACACCTCATGGGCACCATGTGATCACTTCATGGGTGTCATGCCCCTCAGGGCAGGGCCCCTGCATGAGCTTATGCAATGGTGTGGCTACTATTTCAGATTTGTCAACAAGCTAGAGTTTAGTCTGGATCTATTTATAGCGTTGGCAGACTGCCCAATGCATCAGATTTTGCACCAAAGTTCAGCCTGGATTTATTTATAGCTTTGGCAGACTGCCAACTGTGTCAGATTATGCAACAGGTCAAGAGTTCACTCAGTGCAGCCAGGTACATTTGATGTATTTGTCAGATATTTTGACCTGTCTATGTGTCTTTGATGGTTTTCTCGTTCACAAGACAGGTGTCGCCACCTACAATGACTTTTGCACAGTGTATGTGCCTGCTTATATCTACAGAGGAATATGATATATCAGCCTGAAACTGGGCATATATATACATATCGAATTGCTTTATCGTATACAAGACTGGTGGTGCCACCTACAATAATTTTTGCACCGCGTGTGTCCCTGCTTATTTTCAGGAGGGGTTTGATATATCAGTCTGAAATTGGGCATATGTATATATCTCTGATAGCTTTGTTGTATACAAGACTGGTGGTGCCAGTTACAATAATTTTTGTGTTGTGTGCACCGATTCCAGAATTTCAGCAGTGATGTTTGTGTAATTGTTTCTCATTCATAATGTTTAGTACGTGCATTGTTCATTATATGAGATGTAATGGTCCAGCACTGAAGCATTATACCTGGTGTATTTCCCAATGCACAGGGTCGCATTAGGCCTGTAGGCCTTGTTATTTTAACACCATGGAGGCATATTTGTATTAAAAGTTTGTTTGAACAGTCTATGGGAATTTTTCTTGACAAAAGACATTAAACCAAAAATTTCACAAAAAAATACACTGATTCAAAAGTGTTTCAACAGTCTCAGACACTTTTGAAAGACAATGTGAACTATAGGGCTGCAGTCATTTAGCAGTCGCAGGATGCCAGCCGTTGATGCCTACAGCTGAGTGATAATAGCAACTGATGACCTTGCAAATGAGGCCGTGGTCGAATACATACCAGGTGCAAGTTTGTCATTAAGTTGACATTATCAAATAAATTATTTTTAAGCAGTGACTATTCTTGATCTCTCAGATTCAATGCAAGTGTCAAGTTTGGTTATCAGGATCAGTTATATAGTACTACCTGCATATGAACCATATTTGTTTTAAAAAATATATATTAAGGGCCTGAAATTTGATACACTTTTTAATAGATTATCTGTAGTATTGTTTCAGCTAGTTTATTAATATGATGCCAGACTACCACCTTTGTTGGTTTTTGCTGGAATTAAAACAAGAGGTTTTATCTGCTTATGTATGGTGTCCTCAGGACAACCTTTATGACACACATAAATGTATCTGGTATCTTATTCAATACCAACATGTCAGTCAGTTAAATGTTTTGAGGCACATTAAAGCAGCAAGTTTGAACAAGAAATACATTTCTGTTCCATACATCAAAATCACCATATTGTTTAATTTGGTGTTTAATAGAAGTAGGTCACTATATATCAGATTTGATCAAATTGCCTACACTTTTGTTTTCATTGATTGAACATTTGGCAGGTATTTTAGTTTTAAGGGAGGTCAGCTACCTTTGATATGGACCATAGTAGTTATTGGTACTGGTAGATTATAAATAAAATTTAATCATTATAGCTGTTGATCGATTGATCATTTACAGAAGTTGATGAATGTATATCATGACCCCTTGTTCATTGGTTTAAGGTACGAGGAATGTTCAACGACAAGGGAAAGCCAGTGAAGGAGGCGGTGCCTGGTCAGGCGGTGGAGGTGATTGGATGGCGAGAACTGCCATCAGCGGGAGATGAGATCATACAAGTGGACAATGAGGTAGAATTGAGTCATAATTTCAGTACTTGTAACAAATATGTGAATCAGCTGATAAGGCTGATGATTTGACACAGTTAGTGGCTGTGGCCTGAAAATAGTTCATTATGGATCAGAGGGCAATCATGGGAAGCTATGAAAGCTTTAGATGATTTTTCAGCGATTTGTTGCATATGAGTGTTGCGACTGCTGCATTGTTTACTGAAATATTTTTGCCATACTTCCTTAATTCAGATATGTTTTTCAAAGTTATATCTTTGAAGTCTCTTTGGAGCTAGGTGTCGTAATGGATAGGGCACTGGACTTTTGACTGCAAGGTTGTGGGTTTGCATCCCACTCTGACCGCCGTCTCTGCTAGGACTCCTAGCCAAAGTCTGTGCCACAAGGATGCACTCTCTCGACCCAGGAGTGAATGGGTACTGGTCATGGGAGTTAAAGCAAATGTAGAACAAATGACCTTCTAGCACCTGATATGGCTGCTTGGGTTGTATGCTCTCCAGGGAGCAGAAGAAAGCTAAAAAGAATGAACAGCTTGAAAGACAGGAGGGCAGAGTGTAAAGTTGGATGAGACTGACATCATTGATGATAACAGACTGTGATTATAAACCCCCACCTTTTTTTCTAGTATTATCTTTGAACTTTAATTATTTTCAGGTAAAACCCTTGTGTGTTCAACCTCAGACGGTATATGTGTATAGGTTTTATGTTGGTCCCTCAGATGTTGACACAGCTCGGTTTGGCTGTTTATTTCCTTACATGTAAAAGGCTGAAACATTACATGTCAGCCTTTATCATATGGTTATAGCATTGCTTCTATACAGACAGGCCAATAATAGTTAACATACATGGTCCTAAGTAAACAAAAGCAGACTTGTGATGACCATATATACTTTACCCTCAGTAATTCCACTCCAGTGATAGAGAGACTTGACAGTGATATTGAAATGCCAAGTTATCACTAATAAAACCTGATGAAAATATAAAATTTGTAACCTATACAGTTTGTAAAGTGTGTCATCGATTCATCAGTGTACTAATATACAGGCCAACTGTACAATATTTACTGTACAGCATCATCTCAGTGAATCTTGCACAAGAAATGCTATATTATTCAAGTCCTTCCTCTGTGTAATATTTTGCTTGCTTATGTGAACGTTCTGTTGTTATTTCATACATTCAGACAGTGTTTCAAAGTATGCCATGTTTTGTGTACAAGCACAGGGCCCATGAGGTGGTGCGGTGGCGTAAAGATGTAGAGAAGGAGCTTAAAGCAGAAGATGGAGGAACACAACCTGGAGTACCATCGAGCACTAGAGGAACGCCGCGCCATGGGATACCGGCGCAAGAGGAGAGAGGCACCCATACAGGTCCACAGATGTCATTGGTTGTTAAAGGTAAGTTGTATGAGGATCATTTTTGGGGTATAATATTGTAGCGAACCAGGGGTTAATACTGCCTGACTCTATGCAGGTTCATACTTGGGGTGGTTTGGAGAATGGATGACAAGCTGGCCAATGTTTCTTGTTTGTCAGTTACTGGCCAGAGTTCACTGTGATGTCAATAAAGCAAAAAGACAGGCCTTTTGATTAAAATAATCATTAACAAATAAATCATGATGAATTACTGTTCTACGAAACTCGATATGATGAATAGAGTACATTTACATGAACAGTCCATCGATCCTCATATCATATGTACCTTGCTATCCAGTGACCACCATCTTCTTCTTCTAGTTGGGCTGAATTTTTAAAATAAGCCAGTGTTGAGGTTCCTCGGAATGTCACGGCCCATACTATATGTCAAAATAGTCCACAGTACCAACACTACAACGATGAACAGTTCACAAGGCTGTGATAGCTTACTTTCAGTCTATTTCACTGTTACCCATCTCGGTCTTTGCGTGCCTGGATCTCTCAGCCTCCCTACCAAGTCACCTCGTACACTTTAGTCTAATCATACCTTAACGAGTTAGTACAAAGCACGCCGTACCATAAAGGGGGTTTGCACAATATTTTTATTCACATACCAAGTATCTTAAATTACATGAATTATAGTGTTTTACCCTTAAAATATTATGATATCTGCCAATAATTCACTCTAAAACCATTTCTTTCCTCTTGTACACAAGCATCTTTTTGTATAGTTTGTAAACCCTGCAGAAAGGCAGTTACAAGACTAATGTCTTGCAGCATTACCAGCCACAGTGTGCCTAAAATGATTTCACCACCAGGGCCCTAATGTCCTGCCCTTTTGACCTTATTATTATAATAAAACCTCAAAATACTCCTATACAGAAGGTCTTCCATGAAACAGCTGTTTACAAGACAATAATGACGTCACAAATGTCAATGACATAGACGTCGCATTGACTGATGCCATCAACTGTAATCGCTGTACTGATGAATATATCGCAGTCATTGTGAACTGTCTTGCAATATTTTAAATCATTTGTCTCATACGAATTACGTGCCATGCAGGAAAGACATTATTATTCACTCGGTAGTCGGAGGAATGGCTTCTGCAACCTGTGGCCTAGAACTTTTTATCGGGTCTCATTTATAATAAAAATATCCTGGAAAACATGCCAACTTGGCTACTGGTACAGACTACATGTGTTCTGTTTGGGTGAGGTCTCCAAACTTATGCAAATTATATTATGTTCAAGTGACTGACGGTTTACAGTAATATTGGCAACCTGATTGGCTGTACGGAACGGTTAAGCTCATGATTATTCATTAAATGAATATGCTATTAAGGTCACTAAAGATCATGGTGAGGTCAAGTACCAGTTAAATGACAGAAGTGAATGGTCCCCACGATGCTTGTTCTCTTATGTACAATCTCAGACAGCATTCACAAAGCATCAACATATATCATGATAAATTGTATATGCTATAAGTTATAGTCGTGTTTATCTTCACCACAGTGACAGGAAACTGACAATGTTACTTTTCTTTGTATATATGAAATATCATATATCAGCCATGACCATTTCATCCAGACTATTTCATCCATAAACTTGATTTTCCGTTCATACTCATATTTGATTTGCATAAGCAATTTTTGGAACAAAACATGTGCATTTAATGGTACAGGAAACTGTGTTGGTGAATAAATGTTACCATATTACACATTATTGTGAGAATACAGTTACAAAGCATGACCCTGTGCTATTGTTGGTGAGTGTGACTGGGGCGTATATTGTACTATGGTTTGTAGATTTTACATCTAACATTGTAATTATCATTACAGGTGATGTTGATGGATCAGTAGAAGCCATTTTGAATGTACTAGAGACTTACCATTCTGACCAGTGTCATCTTGACCTCATTCATTACGGTGTAGGTCATGTGACAGAACACGATATTGATCTAGCACAGCCCTTTCATGGTGAGTATATCCTTATTATAAACCTGGTGTAATTAATTTTATCTATAATTATTTAACATATAGTATGCTCTTGCTGTGATATTGTTATATTAAAGTTAGCAGATTAGCAGTTATCAAACTAATATGTCACTACAGCTTGAGGGTTCTGATTTAGCAGATGCTTGAATTTGAGTAATGCAGAGAACTTCACCACCTGACATACTCATGGAATGGAAGATCCTGTCTCTTCAAGATCATAAAGATATATTCAATATCCCTTTGCCTAAAGAAACATTAAAAAATTAATGGTCCTCCTTTTTAATATGTCGAGTCTGCCACTTGGATTAAAAGTTTTTGCTTGTTTTATTCTGGTTAAAAGTAAAAGTTCCATATATGTCACATAAAATTATAATAACTGTTACAGGGAATAAATTAATTGAAGAGTTAACTATTTAAGTGGGGGATATAACTTAGGTGGGACTACAAGGTGACTTTGTATAATGTTGAAGATATTATCTTTTGTAAAATAAACTGACGCATGTTGATCTGTTCTCTGATTGGATCTAATTATGCATATATTGCTCATATTATCTGCTTCTTTCAGAATTTATTGCATGAGTAAATTTAACTTTATCCATTATTTTAATTTTTTTATCAGGTGAATGTTTGTTTATGTGTTCCTAAAGTATGCTTTTGAATCCTAGGTTGCATCTTGAACTCAAGATGAGAATAAAATTGAGGTTATATGTTTATATCTAAGTATAAATGACATGTGACATTTTCTTGTGTTTTAGGTATAATATATGCATTTAACGTCCAGACAGCAGACAGTGTTAAGAAGTCTGCAAAAGCTAGGGGAGTGGAGATTAGGAATTTCAATGTCATATACAATATGATTGATGATATAAAGGAACAGTTAGAACAGAGGCTGCCTCCCCTTGAGGTGGAGGAGATCATAGGTTTGTACATTATGCTGATTTTATTATTTGAATTTTGAATTGAATTAAACCAAAACATAGTGCAAGTTGCATGGTACAGATAATTACAATACTGGTACTATATGTACCATAAAGAGTTTTATGCCTCATCTTTATTTACTTTACATATATTATTCAGAGGAAAAGGAAACATTGTGCAGTAAACAAAAAAAAGTGAATGTATAGCTGGAAGCCTTGTGTACTATTGAATGAATTACTAATTAAATATTCAGTGTATTTAAATTAAATACATATTTATATCTTCAGATATTAAATATCGTTTTACCTTTTTTGTTAACATGTGGACAGAAATAGTAGTATTAAGAGCGAACTACAATTTCATATATATTTTTACCCTGTGTATTTAGACCAGGATTCTTAAAGCAAATCATCATCTGGTAGGATATATATGGTAGAAATCAGTTGTAACATCATGCTCATTGATTTTCATATTAACATGAAATCTGCTGTATAGAATTATACCCAATATATTGACTGATTAAATTTCATCCGACTCATATATCACTCTGACAGTTAAAGGTAACGGCCGGGTTGTTGACACTTGTTCACTACCCAAGATTCAGTTTGAATGTTGTTTGATTCTTGTGTCCCCTCTTTCTTATATCTCTGACAGAATTAGAATATTTTTATCAATAGAGTTACTTCTTTGCATGTGCATGAATAATGGTTTGTGATCAAATATGCAAAAACACCACCAATGTAATCAATCATGAAAGGAAACAACCAGTCATCAATATAATTGATTAACTGGCACACCGCTTATATACATTATTAATGTTAAAATTGACTAAGAATTATATGAAAGTGTTGCATTTATTTATTTATATAATATATCCTGTGTATTGACCTGTTCTTCATGGTTTTCAGGTAAAGCCAATGTGATGCAGTATTTCCGAGTAACAGAAGGCAAGAAGAAAGTACCTGTAGCAGGCTGCAGGTGTACACAAGGTGTGCTGCAGAGAAATAAAATGTTTAAACTTATTAGGGAAGGAGAGGTCCTAATACAGGGTGAGTAACAAAAAAAACTTTGAGGCTTAAATTTGTGCTTTTTTACTTGCTCCTGAAAGAAAAAAATGACATGTAAAACACATACAATAACCCCTGAGGATCCTCTCAGTTTCATTGTCCTATTTCTGAGATGCGTTTAAGCAAAGGAGGATATTCTTGAATAAATAGAGTTTACAAGTAAAACCAGTACTTTTTACCCATATGGATAAATATCTGTCATAATTCCAAAATCAATTCCGAAATACCAAATTGAAGAAAAGCTGACAACCATTTCATGATTTAGGGGAAAAAACACTTAACCTTATACATTTAATTAAGTGATTTCAGTTTAACTATAAACTAAGAGCTTGTATTGAATATTTCTCATTCAAACATTTTCCACTGCAACAATTCTGAGAGGATGACCTATGCATCCTTTGTTAAGGTTTTCTAACACCAGTTCTTGGGTCTTCTGTAAGATTAGTCACAGAGAAAAAAAATGGATGCATTATAGATATACAGGTTGAGCATAAGCTGCTGTCAGATACATTGTTTGATCGGTATCTATTGTGACTTACTACTTGCCCCAGGGAAGAGTTTAATTCATTCTTCACAAGTGTAGGTTGATAGATTTATTGTAATGTTAAAACCCATATGTGATAGTCGAGACAAAGTGTATTGAACATTAGTAATATTGCACATGTCATTTTTCAGGTGCTTTGCATTCCCTGAAGCATTTTAAGAACGAGGTGGACTCTATTAAGACCGGCGTGGAGTGTGGGTTGTCATTCCAGGACATAGACGTAGATCCTCAGCCGGGGGACGAAGTCTGGTGCTATGAAATGAAGAGCGTTAGTCAGCAAATACGCTGGAACCCGGGGTTTTAGCAATGTTTTGTATCTGTTAATAAATTATTTTCTAAACCAGAAAAGATTTCTGTTTGGATGGTGGCATGATCCTTTGTGTCAGAACAGCAGGGTACCGAACTTTAGTATAAGGTACTTCCACTTCTGATAAAATGCAAAACATTTAAAATGATTTATGTTTCTTCACGATTTATCAAAGCATGTACAGAATAACGGTGGTTTTTAGTGAAAAGGCCGAGTCAAGGCAATATTTGCAATATTTGAAGAGAAGTTATAGGTTAACCATGGAAAGCTAACACAAATGTATTTCAAGTTATAAGTGATTTGGCAAGGGTACTTATATGAGTAAGTCTTGGACCAAATAAAACATACATTAAAACTGTAAAGCCTAGTGTATCAGTAAATGACCAACCACTATGGTGGAATCAGGAGTGTACAGAATTAAAGAGGAGAAAATACAATGCATTAAATGAATATAGACAAACGAATAATATGACAGACCTTGAAAATTATAAACAGTTAAAATCAGAATTTAAAATTCTGTGTAAAAAGTTAAAGAAAGAAAAAGCAAATTCAACTGTAACTGAATTAATGGCATGCAACTCTACAAATGAAATTTTCAGAAAGATTAAATCTGTAAAAAGGACACAGATTAAAAATAATATTTCTGGGGAGGAGTGGTTAATCTATTTTGAAAAACTATTGAATGATAATATGAACCCTGTAAATCCAGGATTTAAGAATCATATAAATAATTATCAGTTTAATGAAGATGTCTCCAATATAAATATGGACGATGAAATGAATTTTGATATAAGCAAAGAAGAATTGGTAAAACAGTTAAAACTTATGCAAAATGGCAAGACACCTGGACCAGATGGTATATCAGTAGAACTTTTGAAAGACAATATAGCAGTTTTAAGTCCGGTATTAGAAAAGATATTTAATGAAGTTTTTACTTCTGGTCATTTCCCAACTGAATGGTCCAAAGCAATTTTGTTCCCATTACACAAGAAGGGCTCTTCTTTAGACCTAAATAATTATAGAGGTATCTCACTTTTAAATACTATAGGTAAATTATTTACTAAAGTTCTTAACGAGAGATTAATTACCTGGGCAGATAAACACAATAAATTCATAGAAGAGCAAGCTGGATATAGAAGAAATTATAGCACAATTGATAATATGTATACCCTCATGGCACTTGTTGAAATATACTTATCAAGGAAAAAAGGTCGATTTTATGCAATTTTTATAGATTTTTCCAAGGCGTTTGACTGTATTCAACATGACTTATTATTCTATATACTTCATAAATATGGCATTAGAGGAAAAATATTTAATATCCTCAAGTCAATGTACTCGAAATTACAGTCTTGTGTCTTAACAAATGAAGGAAGAACTAGTTATTTTAAATGCAATGTTGGCACAAGACAAGGATGTATGATCAGTCCTTTACTTTTTACTTTTTTCATGAACGAATTTTATTTTACTTTACATTCTGAGGAAGACAGTATAAATATAGGTCCAGAATCATCTTATCTTTCAATGCTGATGTTTGCTGATGATGTGGTCTGCTTTGCAGACACAGCAGGCAGATTACAATCCAAGATTAATAAATTAGAAGTATTTTGTAATAATTATGGAATGAAAGTCAATGTCGAAAAAACTAAAATAGTTGTGTTTAGAAATGGGGGAACTTTGAGAAAATATGAAAAATGGTTTTATAAAGGTAAACGCTTAGAAGTTGTCAATAATTATGAATACCTGGGAGGCACATTTACAAGTTTACTAAATTGGTCCAAAATGAAGCAGAATCTAATTTGTCAAGCAAACAAAGCTTTAATAATAATCAAACAATTTATCTCAAAATACAAGCAACTGTCTATTTGTAAATCCTTCTTTCTTTTTGATAGGATGGTCCTTCCAATTCTGTGCTATGGTAGTGAACTATGGGGTTTTGAAACATGTGACAATATTGAAAGTGTACATACCAAGTTCTGTAAATATATTCTCCAGGTTAATATGAATACACCAGTTGCTGCAGTACTAGGAGAATGTGGGCGGTTGCCCTTGAAGATTCATTATATTATAAGAGCTCTAACTTATTGGACTAAATTGATAAATATGACAAATAATAGATTACCAAAGCAATTGTATAATAAATTATATCGCTTAGATGAAGCAGGAAAACAGAACTGGGTAACTAATATAAAGAAAATATTATTTTCGCAAGGATTTGGCTATGTTTGGATTGAACAAGATGTAGGGGATGTTAAATTATTTATCTCAGTATTGAAACAGAGATTAAATGATTCTTTATTGCAGGATTGGACGAGTAGTATATCTAAAAATCGTCGATTAAACACATACTCAACTTTTAAATTAACTTTAAGCACTGAAAAATATTTAACAGTTCTACAGAATGTTAACTATAGGAAAAGTCTTTCAAGACTAAGATGTTCATCACATAATTTAGAAGTAGAAAAGGGAAGGCATAGTAATACTCCATGGGATGAAAGGTTTTGTAAATATTGTTTAAGATATGGGGAAGCTGTTGTGGAAGATGAGCATCATTTTATCATGAAATGCCCATTGTATACAGACTTGAGAATCAGGTATATTGATGATTTAAGTACATTTACATCTCTGATGGCAGATAATAATGCCCATACAATAAAACAATTAGCAACCTATGTACACTATGCCTTTATTAGGAGAGCTGATGAATTGAAAGCTATCATCTAAGTAATCTATTTATTTCACTTACTTATTCATCTGCCCATTAAGAAATAGATAAACTGTTTTACATATATGCATTGTATTACTGTTTGTTTTATATGTTCACTTATTTATTATTATTATTATTATAATTGGTATTATTATTGTTATTATTCATGACCTCTAAATGAAGTGAAACATGTGATTACAAAATTTCTGCTTGTGTTTAGATATTGCAAACATGGGTTTTTTATAGTTACATTTTCATACAAGATTGTGTTTTAATGCATGTTTTGTTAGTTCATGTTATGCAGTTACATTTTGTTATTATTGAATTTTTATGATTCTTCACACATGCTCTTTGTGGAACCATGGGCCTGAGGCCTTTTATTTCAGAATAAATTTCTATTCATTCATTCATTCATTCTTGGACCAATGCAGATGCATGGTTGTGAAAAAAGGGTAACTTATTTTTATCAAATCATTCAAAAGTAAACGTTTCTGATTATAAACACAGGGGCACCTCATGGCTGCTCTCACTGAAATTGTGTGCATTCCTTCCCGGATGGCTCACCTTTACTGCATATCGTAGCATAACACTGTCACAAACAAGTAAGTTGATAGTAGCTGTGTGAATAGAGCTTAATATTATTCAGTAAGAATATGTCAAATTAACCACGTGGTGCTCTAATAACAGTTAGGAGCGGAATCTAAGGAACAACAAGGGACAATTAAATAACACCTTTTGGAATTAACAGATTGTTGTTTGAAATTTATATGCAGCCACACCTCGTAAAATTTGAAGTGGGATAAAAGTATTAATTGTCAGCAGAAGATTCAGCAGGGGTTGCTCAGGAACCTTGAAGGTCTCCGTAAAGCCTTCCCACGTACAGCTTAATGTTAATCACGTAGGGTTGTAGGACCTGTCTTGACGGTCTCAGGCATTGTATGTGGAGGCAGTACTGGACCTTGACAGTCGAGGGGTAAACGCTCGGCTGTTTCCGCTGCCGACCCGGGTACGATCCCCTGTGTGAGTGGGTTGTGGTTGCCCGTCCAAGGTTGGTGGTTTTCTCCGGGTTCTCTGGTTCCTTCAACCCTACAGACTACCGAACGCCATCATCTGAACCAAGAAGAGTGCCTTAATTATTTTAATAACTATTTGTACAATCCATGTAAAATAAGTTTATATTTAGTATAACCTTGAAGAAATGAATCAACTTAAGAGGAGTGATAACACCCCTGAGACAATTGTCGGTCTTACCCGCTATTAAACTAAAAAAAAAAACAGATTTACTCAAGAAAACCCATGCTATAAACAAGATTCAAGCCATCCAGCGACCATGCATGCACATATTTAAATAAATGAATTCTGTAGTCCACTATCGGTTTCTGCTAGGCCATTTAAAAGAAATTGAAATTGTACATGTGTTTCAGCTTCCGTGATCTAAATCCCTCCACTGCAACATTTTATTCTAGACAATAGCGTAAGCATATTTTGATCGGATTAAATTTAGTTACATTTGTTATCTATTCTTTCTAAGGGGGTTTTACGAAAGGATTATTATTACAACCATTTCTTAGGCTGTAGCAAATGCATTTTCGTATACACTGATACAGGCATATTCGTATATGTTCTCTTATAGAGAGACTAATTTTACAGTTTCAAAAGTAGAATATCTTTGTTGAATGGCTGGTATTATCGCATATGATCCAAAATAGAACGGCCAACATGAACCTAGAAATACTAGTAGCTAGGACACTCAAAGAGAACAATCATACCTCCAACTGTAGGAGAAAGTATAAAGGGAAATATTTCTTTAATCCAATGCCTATACAACTGCATCTTCATGACATAAGGCTATAAAGTTTTCATCATTCGATCTTTTGTTAGGAAGGCAATGGCGAAAGCCAGTTGATGTAGGATTGCTCACTTGTGCTGTGTGAGAAAACCGAATAGTTTTATTACGTAAACATCGATGTGAGCGTTTTCTGTATTAATGAGAATATTCTCTGTTAGTATTCACACGCCAGAAGCTCCACCTACAAAATTTTCCCTGAGTAGGCCTATCATCGCCCACTTCCGCCTCATTCTCGGTATCTAGGTCATGCCTCGCTTTGGTAGAGCCACATTATTCTTCTGGCGTTTATGCTAGACGGACGTGTCGACGGTCTCCTCCCGTCCATCCGCTGTTGGTTTTCCCATGCTTGTTGCTTCACTTACTGTAAGTACGCTTTCATTTTCCCTCGGCCACTATGGACGTCTCTCGGATTTGTTCCTCTTGTGGAACATCTCTGCCTTCCTGGGATACCCACCCCTCTTGTCTCGGCTGTCGCTCGAGTGAGGGCACATGCCTTGGTGAGGGGGACCCATGTTATTATTGTCACACGTGGCCGCCCTCTCAATGGGCTCGACTTCACGCTTGGTCGACTGCCCTTGATCCCATTGAGCCCTCTCCTGCACTGTCTTCGGCTCCGGTGGTGGGGAGCAGGGGGGGCGCCAATCCTTCTGTGTCTAGTCGGGTGGCCTTACGCTCCCCCTCTGCGGATCCCCTTCTCGTTCCCGATCCTGTCCCTCCCTCCCAAGGCTCTGTCTTCCAGACCCCTGTTGGGGCTCCGGCTATGGTTCTAGCTGCCCCCTCCAGGAAGCGTCCGACCCCTGCCCCCCCCGGGCCCCCCGAGAAGGCTCTTGCCGTTTCCCTCATTCACCGTCTCTCCAGTTTTTGTGAATCCTTACGGGCGGATTTCGACCTTGAGTCGGAGTCCGCGCCCCCGGCCACGGCTCCGGGGCAGGTGTCTTTGACCGACCCTCCTGTGTTGTCCCCGCAGCGTCCCGCTCGGATGGAGGTCACCCGTTCCCCACCGGCTCCAGCGCAGGTAAGTGCTCCCCCCTTGCTTGATCCGCCCCTTCCTAGCCGTCTGTCCCTTAGTCTCCTTCGGGACCGTCCTTCCGCTGATGCGGTTCCCCTCCCGTCCGGGTCTCCAGACACCTGCCCCGCAGTTCCAGATACGGACCCCGTCTGTGCCCCGGACGCTCCTGTGGCTGCGTCCGCTCTTGATTCTCCGTCCATTCGTTCTCCGCTTGTATTTACAGATCAGGCGCCTCCGGCCGGTACGTATCAGTGGACTGCTCTCAACACGCAGAGGCAGGCGTGGCGCACCATGAAGTCTGACCTACTTGATCAGGTGGCCCGCACCATGCAGGAGTCTCGCCCGGACGGGCCGACCTTCCAGCGCCTCAGGCCGCCACCCGCCTCTGCCGCGTCGGCCGGGTTCTATCTGAACCTGTCCACGCTCTCAGCGCCGACTACCAGCCCTCAGATCTGCATGGAATTTACCGATGAGACGGCTCGGCTGCTTGACAACCATCATGCCGCCGTCACCAGCGCTATATCCTCATCGTCTGGGTCGCCGGTGCCGCCTGGCGCGCGGCACCCTTGGCAGATTGGTACCTTGTGGTCACCTAAGGCGTATCGGGCGACCTGCCTTGACAGGCTCGTCCCATCTCCCACCTTTCCCGCTGTTCCATCGGAACCGATGCGGGCCGAAACGGGGCTTGATCAACCCTTCTCTGACGGTAGGTTGCTTTATTCCCCGGCGGCGCATGTATCCGATTCTCAGCTCTCGGATATGGAGGCTCTCGCCCGCCAAACCGCCGGCGTTGTCAACGACCTTCAGGCCGTTACCAGCCTGTTGTCTATTTCTCCGGATCCTGCCATGTTAAATAATATATGGCAGGCTTCCGCTCACGCATGTGCCGAGTTACAGCACTTGGCCTGGCGCCTGGTGGAGGATTGTATCTTGCTCCGCCGCGCCGGATGTCTCCGCACCCTTCGCTCCGTCCAGCCCGCGCTATCCCCCGCGGAGCTCTCTGATCTCTATACTCAGCCGTTCACGGGATCTCTCCTCTTCGGGGGTCATCTATCCCGCGTCTATGAGGCTGCCCTGGATCGTTCAGATCGTCAGGCTTGCTCCGGTCGGCGCCACCTCCGACCTCACAGGCGTCTCGCCCTTACCGGTCCCGTACTGCTCCGGTACGGGCTCCGGCTGCTAGCTCTCCATGCCCGCCTATCTGCTCGGACGTCCAGGTCTCGCCAGGCCTCCTCCTTTCGCGGTAAATCCGCTCGGAGGGGTCGCGGCCGTAAGTGACACTCCAGGTCCGGTAGGCGGCCGTCTTCAGACCTGTTATCCGGCCTGGAGGCGTGTCACCTCGCATCCCCTAGTTTTAAGCACAGTTCGTTTCGGTTTCCGAATTTTATTTTTCACCCCTCCGCCCTGCACGGCGTTTCCGTTCGTTACTCCCCCACCCAGGGCTCCGGCCAAGCGTCTCGCGCTCGAAAATGCCATTCGGTCCCTTCTTCTGAAGGGCGCAATTCTCCCGGTTGATCCCGGAACTCCCGGGTTTTATTCCCGCATTTTTCTTGTCTTCAAACCACACGGCCAGTGGCGCCCGATTATAGATTTGAAGCGCCTCAATGCCTTTATTCGACCTCCCCATTTTCGAATGTTCAATATACCCGCCGTGTTCCGCACCGTCCGCCAGGGCGACTGGGCGTTCAAGATCGATTTAACAGACGTGTATTTCCATGTACCGATCCACCCTGTGTCTCAGCCGTACCTTCGGTTCGCCTACGGCCCTCGCGTGTTTCAGTTCAGGGCCCTCCCGTTCGGGATCAATATTGCGCCCTGGATCTTTACGATCCTTGTTCATGCTGTAACCACTTACCTCCGGTCGGTCGGGGTATCAGTCCTCCCGTACTTGGACGACTGGCTCGTTCACGCCCCTTCTCGCGATCTACTTCTCCACCACCGTGCCCTCGTGCTTTCCCTTCTTCGCGATCTAGGCTTTCTGATCAATGTCCAGAAGTCTCATCTGGTCCCTACCCAGACCATTCAGTTTCTGGGCGTGGTCCTGGATTTTCGGGCAGGTTGTGTATCTCTCCAGCTCGACTTCGTGGTCAATCTGCGCCGGCGGATCCGCTCCCTTCTGTCGGCTCGTCGTGTCAGCTCCCATCTGGCGGCTTCCTTACACGGTTCTCTCAACTGGGCGGCCACGTTCGTCCCCATGGGTCGCCTATTCCTCCGCCCGGTGCAGTCACTCCTCCGCTCCGTGCGTCTCCTGGGTTCGGCTTCTCAGAGTACGGCTATTCTGCCTGCCCACCAGGCCTGGCTGGCCCTCCGCCCCTGGCTCTGGCTGTCTTATCTCCTTCGCGGCATTCCGTTCACGCAGACCGCCACCTTTACGATCTTTACCGACGCGTCACAGTTGGGCTGGGGTGCCCACCTGGCCGATCTTCGTATTTCCGGCCTCTGGTCTCCTCGGGAGCGTCTGCTCCATATCAATGTTCTGGAGCTCAGAGCGGTCCGTTGTGCGCTCAAACGCTGGTCTCCACGCTTCCTCGACAGCCATGTTCTAGTCATGACGGACAACACGACGGTTCTTGCATATATCAACAGGCAGGGCAGCACTCGGTCACCCTCGCATCTGCGGGAAACTTATCGCCTGTTCGATCTGTTTATCCCTCTCGGTATTACACTTCTTGTCATGTCCGCTGCGCCGTGAACGTCCTTGCCGACGCCCTTTCCTGGGATCGCCTTGGTACCCTTACAGCGGTTTCTCTCCCTCCGCTGGTTCTCCGGGGGATCTTCAGCGCTTGTGGGACTCCGGATTTCGACCTGTTCGATTTCTTGAACCCTCCGCCCCTCGTTCCGTCCGATCCACGGCTACGTCGCCCTCGCGTCCTTCTCCCGGACTCGCCCCCGTCCGCCTGGACCGGCTGGTTCTTGTACGGGTTCCCGGCGTCGGCCCTGATCTCGCGGTTGCTCCTACGTCTCTCGGCGGCTCCTCTCACGGACCTCATCCTGATCGTCCCGTTTCATCCAGCGGCTCCGTGGTTTCCTTAATGTCGTTCGTTTCTCGTCTGTCCACCCTTTCTACTGCCGCTGTCGGTCGATCTGCCGCTCCGTCCTTGCACTGCTCTGTCGTACCCTCTGAGCGCTTTCTTACTGTCGTCCGATCGCTCAAAGATCAGGGGTTTTCAACGCCGGTTGCGGCTCTTGCAGCGGCTCCCCATCGACGTTCTTCCGACCGTGTGTACAACTCCCGCTGGCTCATCTTCTCTCGATGGGCCAGGGAGCGTCATATAGATCCACTGGATCCGCCGGTCCAGTCGCTCCTTGAATTCCTCCTGCATTTATTGCAGGATAAACGTTTATCCTTCCCCACTATTAGCGGCTATCGGGCGGCTCTTCTTCGGTTCTCCGTCATCCCGTCGTTTCCGATTTTCTCCAGGGGGTCTGCGCTCGTTCGTCCCGCCCATGGTATGTAGTTCCTTCTTGGCGCCTTGACCTGGATTTCCGACACCTCCGCGGCGCTCCTTATGAGCCGCTCCGCTCTGCGCAACTGCTCCATCTGTCCACAAGACGGCGTTCCTCTTGGCGCTCGCCACTGCTGGCCGCCGAGCTGAGCTTCATGCTCTCATGGCCGATCCTAAATTTTCTCAAATTGCGGCTGACGGTTCATCCGCGGACTTTCACTTTCCTCCGGACTTTTATCGTAAATCACAGTCTTACGATGACCCCCGCAATTTCTTGGCACGTTCCTGCCCTGCCTAACGGCCGGTACCGGTTCGGCGCCACGAATTGCCCCGTCCGGGCCTTAAGATACCATCTAAAGGCTACTAAATCTCTCCGGGGGGCCGTAAGAAACTTTTTATTTCTTCAAAATTGGGTGCAGCCGATAGAAATTTGTCCTATAACTATCAGTAACTGGATCAAGGCTGCTATCATCGCCGCCCATGACTCCTTACGTCCGACTGACCTACAATCCTTCCACGTCACGGCTCATGAGGTCAGGGCTATCGCCTCATCCTTCGCTCACCTTTCGGGCGTGTCTCCTGCCGCGCTGGTCAAAATGGGTATCTGGAAGTCCCCTTCCACGTTTACTCAATTTTACCTCAAGGACGTACGCCTGCAAGACTCCGGCCTATATGCCATGGGTCCCGTGGTTGCCGCCGGCACTATCGTTAACGTCACCAGCGCAGCTTCCTCGACGTCTACTCACGTTCTGCCCGCTTCCTGCCTGCAGACGTTGTCTTCTGCTGTGGTTTCTGCCACTTGCTGACCGCGCTGTCTTCATCCTCGTCGTTCCAGGTCAGTATCTCCCTCCCTATGGTTTATCTGTTTCTTCTCATTAATACAGAAAACGCTCACATCGATGTTTACGTAATAAAACCCCCCATTCCCCTCCCCGTGAATGGTGGTTTTGTTAGTAAACGGATGTGAGCTTTTCTGTATTACAATCATCTGTCCCTCCCCCGATACTTCCTACTTCGCCCTCGAATAATGTGGCACTACCAAAGCGAGGCATGACCTAGATACCGAGAATGAGGCGGAAGTGGGCGATGATAGGCCTACTCAGGGAAAATTTTGTAGGTGGAGCTTCTGGCGTGTGAATACTAACAGAGAATATTCTCATTAATACAGAAAAGCTCACATCCGTTTACTAACAAAACCACCATTCACGGGGAGGGGAATGGGGGGTTCTAAATCACAAAAAATGGCCGAAAGATCAGTTCAAATTTGGAATTATTTTCATTTTTAAGCCGGAACAAACTCTACTGCCAGTCCTGGGGCTATAAGTGATGATTAATAAACTAGGCAATCCAAGAGGCTCCCCTTATGTCGATTTCTTGGGATTCATGACTTTAGTTTCGTGCTACATCAATCGCGAGAAAAGTGAAAAAAAACTAAATTGGAAGTATTCAATTTGCTCTTAAAAGTACCCATGTCTATATCATGGATTAATTTAATCTTTAGTATTTGTTTTTCTTCTTTCATTTCATATTTTAATTACCTATCTGAACACGCATTTTATTCACAGTGTCCTAGCGATGTGCTGATGATTGCTTATTGACCTTGCAATCCTGTTTCCTCGAATGTAAGCGCGACTGTTATGATTAAAAGTTACCTGTGATTGCCCTTTGTTCGTCTCTGTCGGGAGGGTTACAGGCTATACATCTTAACCGTGGAACTCCGCGTGTACACTTATTCATGTGTTCGCAGTACTACGTACACGTGCTGGGGAGACCGATGTCCGGGCACGTTTTTGCGTGTATCCAGTATTTCGTACGTTGTCAGTGCGGTTTCAGGCCTTTCACCGCTTCAAAATTGCACCCAGCACGTGTACGTTTTTCTACTGCTGCATGATTTGTTGGTAAGCGGATCCACAACCGCACGCCTGACTACTCTCCCCATCGCACAAATCTTTTCATGGCAGTCTATTAAAGCCCCAGATTTTACTCGTGGTATTAGAAGCAGTTGCAGTATTGTTGCAGTAGGAGGTCATAAAAAAAACCTGGGTCGGGCAGATGTTTTGACGGTTGGTCGGGACACTGAACACTAAAGCTTCTCTGAAGGTGCAACTTGAAGGTCCAGGACGATTTGTGCAATTAATGGACAGTCCATTTCATATAAGAGGAGCCCCCCCCCCCCCTCGTTAATCCGACAGCATTTTCTATTCTTACCTTTGATATCTTTCCAATTCAACTTTACCATACTTAAATTACACATACAGAACATGTTTATAAATGCATTTATATGAATATTCAAATGAAACGCACATGGATAAGCACATAAAGAAGTCATTTAAAATTGCAAAGACTCCCGATCCAAATATGTTCCGTACACGTAGTCCTGAGACAGATCACATCTTAAGACCTAAATGCAAAACGCCACGAAAACAATTCATGTTTCGTAAATAAATATTTAAAAAAAATCAGATCATTTGCCGGTTGTGTATTTGTGTGTGTGAATTTGTTACTCATTTTACAGGTTGAACTGTTAATATTTTCTTGAAGAAGGTGATTTGTCTGTCGTCTTCCATATTAGTAGGCAGGATTTCTTGGTCTCTGAATTTAAACAGGTAATTTCTCCGTTTCTTTCATGCTTCTGTTCTGAAAGGCATTACCTGGTGCCTTTGCCAGGAGAGCGTAGAGTGCGCGATTTAGATTGATATCGAACCGTTTAACAAGTCATTGGATACGGAAACGATAAGACTGTGTTTAAAACGTATGTTGCCCAACATACCTGTTTTAGTGGCTAATCCACCTGACCACTAAAACAATGAGATCACGCAAAAAAAATTTCAGTTGTCAAAGTCTTAGTAACTAAAAGATTATATAAAGACCGTGAACAGAAGTTAAGAAACCTATGTACTACAAGGGTACATTCTTAAGTATCAACATATTTATTCACTGGTCAAACTCTGCATATTTCATCCAGGTCGCACCCATCCACGTATGACTGCCATGCCTGGCGTAGGGTATCAAGGTTACAGGGCGAGGGGCACTTAGGAATCTCAGCCTCAATGTCATTGACCCATGCCTTGACTTGCTTGGTCTCCCCACAGTTGTACAAAACCAGCTCCATGTGAGACCCCATGCGTCCGATGACGGCTCTTCTGATCGCGCGGTCACTTTGCTGAGCAAAATTGGACGCCAGTAAAGGCGTTTCTGGTCGGAAGAGACCAACACGAGCGTAAAAAGACTGGAGCGTCATGGAGTGGGCGAAACGGTTGACGGATACAGGGCCACAATTACCGGAAACAAGGCTGCAAGAAACAATATGCCAAATCAGAATTCACATATTCACAACTTAGTTCGAATAAGGAAACATATTAATTATATACAACAAATACATGTGAATTGGTTTAGACCGTGCACTAATGAGGACATTTTAAATATTCGGTATCTTCCTATATTTATTCAGATAGGCTCATAAACGTCCGATATATAGGCTATAGTCGGGAATAGGGTCTAATCTTTCTGAATCTTGGAATAGGCCTACCTATACCCAGGAAGGCGCTACATCAAAAAGCAGTTTTCGCATACTCATTCTTAGCAGTTCTAAGGATTTTATTATTGACAAGAACATTTTATTTTAAAAATTATTCTTGTTTTATAGTTCGAAGTTCTTCATCGAAGGAACCATAGGCCTTTTCAAGAATTATAGAGGCTTTGATCATATCATTTATTGGAGCACTCCCATGAAAACTATGCAGATACTAAGTCCACATTCCACGAAACTAAGATGTAAATTGGAGTTTGTATAAATCCTCATTGTAGTCGCCACTAATGTTCACTCCACCTCAATAAAAATATTTTTTTTCAAGTTCATGGAGGCAATGAAGATGATCAGACCGGCAGGTCCTAAATATAAAGCCTGTATCCCTTTTCATCATTGAATTTTTACAAACCTTATTAAGTGCTATTGTTTAAGTTTGGATTTTCCGGTCGGTGGCTTTCTCCGGGTCCTCCTGTTTCCTTCACCTTTAAAAACTACCGTATACCACCATCTGGCCCATGGAGAGTTTCCTGTATTAGTTATTTTAACTAGTTTTACAATCCATGTAAAATGAAGTTAATACACACAAAAAAAAGTTTAGGATTTCGATCTACACTACTTTCCACGGCAAAGATTCTTCATGTAGCTCCAGGTACCGCGTGACAAGTTAATTTTTATCTGCCTGATCAGTCAAAGAAGGGTTTACAAACCTATCCTGATCCACACACCCGATGGTGGATAGTATCTTGAAAACCACTTTGGCAGAATCATTCAGTGTCTTTATTTATTTCAGTAAATCATAGAGTGTAGGATCTGTTCGTTAATATATTATATTGATGAGCTTACTGGAAGCTGGCCAGGATGTCAGAGACCAGTGGACAGGCCTGTTTGTAGTTGATTTCGTGTCCGTACATATCCTCCCAGTAAGCCTCCAGGTCATCCAGGTACTCCGGCATGGCCAGCATCTCCGAGTCAAAGGCTGAACACCAGGGGGCGTCATTGAACAACATGTAGTCAAACCGGCAGGCGTCGTAAACGACCAACATCTGCTCTGTTGACAATAAACATACATACCATATCCATTTGGTTTAATGTTCAAGTATGCATCCTGTTTGAAGACACATAATTTTTGTACACAGTAAAACTATAATAACAAAAATGTATGCACGTTTAAAATTATTCTGAAGGTGTGAGGAATAAAGTTTTGCTATTTTTTATGAATTATTATGTATTTTAGTTTAACAGTTTTTCATATTTATGACAGGTCTGCTTATTAAGGTGTTGAACAATTGGTTATTTATTCTGATTTGTGATTTATATGAAAACAGAAAAGAACAATTTTCCTCCTTAGTAACCGTAAGAGTAACTTGATCACTGATACTCAGTTGGTATAAAACGTCAAAACATCAGTTATTAATATAGTTAGATACTATCAAAATGACCAATCCGTTGTATAATAACAACATCGTCCTGTTTACTTATTTAAAGAATAGCATTGGCCGAGGTTTGAAGTGCTAAGAACAACCGATTCTCACACGATAGGACAGGAGAATTCCCTATGTCTGGTACAGATTAAAAAACAAAAGACACCAATGAACATGGCAGAAACTTACCAACAGTGAGGGGCTCCGTCAAGCCAAGTCTAGCGGTCACCTTGGCAGCAAGGTCTCGCATTTCTGGACCCTCTTCGAATTTCTTGGGTTCATCAGTGGCGTCTTTTGTCTGTAAAAAGAAGAACAGGACATAAAAAATACCCACGCTCCTCCGTGTTATCATGATTTTATGTAGAGGAGAGTGTAGTTTGAATGCGGGGTCTAGCAGATGTTGCTTACGATCTTGATTAAAAAACCTAAGTGTGAAAGCTCTTTGATCTGAATGCATCATACCTCCATCATACTGTGTTATCTTGAATATATTAACTCCGTCAAGGTGGCATCCGTTTTCATCAGTCACCAGTGGCTATCTCTCTTCGTTTACACTTTTTTATGTATAATTCGAAAATTATGCGACAACTTGGATCAGGAGCCATGGACCAGAGAAAACACCACTAGATGTTGGTACTGGCCAGGAAAAAGGGCCTTTTCTTTGGCTGAGGTATGTACTCTACTGTGCGTCATTAATAATATGAAAATTATAATTTGAAACCTGCAATTTTAACCTGCAATTTTAACCTGCAATTCATGGGTAATATGTTAATGGGTTTCGTAACAGAGAAATCCCAGAGCTACAGCTACTTGTTCAAAGCTCTTAAAATGATTCTAGAGAATTTAAGTATAAAAGCACAATTATAAAGACCTTATATATCTAAACTACATTTAATATACCTGTTTGTAGAGAGGGCAGTAATCATAGAATCTCAACAAGGTGTCATTCCCTGACGGAGTATCGATCTGAACGCCTTCTGTAGGACAAAAACCACACTGGTGATGCTGACAGCACAAAACCATTCAGACATCAATCTATCCAGTGCAAGACTAGTAACCGCTACATTAAATAAGTATACCATTAAACTACAAATATTTACCAGATTTTATAAAATGGTATATGTAATATTATTACACAAACCCTTTTTTCGGTTAAAATCCATGTACATTAAAAAAAGGTGTTTTCAACACGTTTGTTTGAATTCTCAAACGTGGGTTATGGTTCAAATATATAATAACAATCTAGTGAAACACACAAGAAGATATACTAGATCATGTATAATTCTGGAAGAATCTTCTTTTTTTTCTTTGGTTCGATTCTAAAGTTGTCTTAGGAAAGTGCTAATTTATAAAAATAACAATAATTGTCCTTACGTACCTATTGATCCAAACAAGCTCTCGACAAAAGCTCTGGCGCTGTCACGTGTGCGAGACTTCTCGGTGTGACGGAACTGGTAGGAGGCATTACTGTACGGAGTCGAGAAAATACTAGGAAACCTCCCCTTGAGTCTCTGGGCTGTAGTACAGAAAGTGTTTATAATCATAATCACGACAAAATCCGGTGAAGAAATCAAATTTCAGTACCAGTAGTAATTTTTTCTAGGATTCTCTCAGCTTACCGCAGTGAGAGAGGTATTAAACAACTGACTGGAGCGAGAGTAAATGAAATGTCCTATACTGCACATGGGAGCGAATTCCTCAAGTTTAAATATCTTCATTGTTTAGACGCTAATTCATTTTGTGAGAGCAACATGAAGAGCTGCACCATATACAGAACACATACCTCCTCCAGGTGGAGAGAGACATTGTTTTCCCCTGTTAATTTGGTTTGTCTGTGCGCAATTTACAATGTTCCGAACAGGTATTATTAAAATTTTGGGTAGGGTTAGGATACCACACAAGGAACAATCTAATAAATTTTGAAGGTGATCAGGATAATTACCATGGTTGTCCATCCAAAGGCTCCCATTCAGTGGGACATACGGCTATTGCTATGTTCCCTTTCGGACCTAAAGCCACTTTTTATAAAGAGTAAACCAGTGATGGAGTTGTTGGACCGGAACAAATATTTTTTGTGTTACTGTGTGATTTGTTCGGGATTTTCCCGGCTTGTATCTCTGATACAATCTGATCACTTTCTTTTTTTTTAAATAATTCACCATTCTGATCAGTATAAAATAGTTTTTCACAAATACAGAACTGTCTCATCAAATATGTAATTAATTTTAGTTTCGAACAATTATATATATATATATATATATATATATATATATATATATATATATATTACCCTACTGACAGCATTAAGGGGACCATCCTTTATTTTTAGGGGACAATTATGGAAATATATATGACAAATGAAGTCAAAAGGGCATAAATTGGTCTTGAACATGTGAAAAAAAAGTCATTTTAATCTACACATAATGGCTGCTCATGGCAAACAGACCAATTTTCAATGTTTTATCACAAAACAATGGTTGAAATATGAGGGGGCCACATATGGTGTACCTAATCTTTAGCGGTCCCCCTACTTTAGCGTTCAAATGAAATTAGGTCTACATAATGACTAGAATATATATATATATATATATATATATATATATATATATATATATATATGCTTCAGTGGGTCACCAGTATCGTTGCTGCTTGCTGTATATTGTTATTTATATAGAGATAACCCATACCAGTCGCCCTGAGCTCCCGCTTGCCTTGCTCTGCCAGGTTTTTCTTGTCCTCTAGTTTCAGGCGCAGACTCCAGCCCTCCAGTGCTGCCCGGTCTTCCTGACACAGCTGTGCTGGTAATGACAATACCAATACACGTAAATATATCACCTCAGTACGATTAATAAGGTATGTGTCAGATGTTTTAATAACCTTTACCCTTGTGAATGTGTAAACACGAAATACAAGAATGCTTAAGTTTTCAAATGCCCCCGTAAAAGAGTTTGTACAGAATGAATGTTTTGGAGCATAGATATGATTGGTGGAAATAATAATAATAATAATAATAATAATAATAACAATTAATTTTCTCGTTTTCATTTTGCCTATTACTGGAAGAATAACAGAAGATGGAAGAATGAGAGATGGCAATAGTGTGAAAGAATCTTAGTCAGCTTCTTACTGTGATCATGTTGCAGTTAATTTTTTGTCTTGAGCCTACCGTTATAAACACGTTTTATGATAGAAGTATCGTGATATTTCCGTACATGTGTTGCTGCTTAGGATCTTGTTTTTCAGGTCCCCAAGGAGCTCGATCATCTGGTTGGTACGTTTACTCCCGGCGTAACGTGAACCATGGCGAGACAGCTGCCATACCTGGGCTACATGACAACCTGTTAAAAAAAGGTTAACCTCATCAGCGCCATGTTTGTCAACATACAAAGCTCTCGCCTTGCGTTAAATTAGAAAAAAATATAAGAAAAACAAAACAATCACAGTAAGTCTATTTGGCCTTGTAGATAAAGTTGCATGGCAGTGTGGTCCAGCTGGCCGTGTTGGTAGATAAACTGAGACATGCAAGAATAAATTGAAAATTTGAAATGGAAGTGCACGGATACAAGGGTCACACCCTGCAAATAGTGCGGAAACGTGCACAGAATAAACAACAGGCATTATAAGCGAAGCACTGCATATGTTGACCCTAATTTTGTTTAAGTTGATTTTAGCTTTCAAGTGATGTATATATTGGGAAATTCCTCTTTCGGAGGATCTGCGGATTGAAGTTGCATCAGTATGTATTAGAGCTTCATCCATCGAAAAATCACATTACAAAGTACCGATAACATGTGTAAGACGTATTTATGATGTTTAACATTATGTTTATATCACTTAATACCTCAATTTATTCTTATAAATTCTTATTTATTTTAATTTTATTTAAAATTTGTTCTAATCATGCAGTTCTCATTCATTTTTACTATACAAATAATACCAAACACTGAACATAAGAATATTTTAAACCAGCCTTTTTTTCATGTATTTTGTATCACTGTATTTTATATTTTTGTAATCATTACATGTAGGGTTACCACAAGAAGCCCATAAGTGTATCCTTGAATCTGTTCGACTATATAATGAATATGCGTTATAGTTTGCGAATATCTGGTAAAGAAACATTCGAGAGTATCAGCATAGGAGACATATTATGGCCCTTAAATGGTAATTTATTCTATTTAGCACTCGATGTAATATTTGTAATAAATGTAAATGTTCGGAGCATTTTCCAAACTCACCTGGTAAAGTTCCGTCGCCAGCGACGGCGTCACAATGGACGGCACGGTACGGCGTTTTGCTTCCATACAATCTGGTTGGGTTCTGGTCTGTGTTATAGCAGTACGAGTCATCATTGCTCCACTGAGTCACATTACACTGAGCCCGACAGAAGACCAGGCACACAACGCCAAACACGGATGTTAAAGAACCACTACCAGTCATTATGTCCAGTTGGTGCGGAGATGAAACCTATCACTTCATCGTGCTTTTATAGATGATCCGGTTTTCATTGACAGTTTTGGACACCCAACTTGTAATACTGATGGTTACACATATGTACTGCAGATGCTAAGATCAGATCGCGTTCACGTGATCCAACAGGGCACTGTGGTCACCATGTGGATCTTGGACTGTTATCAGTATCCTAATGAGTAACATCATGGCCTCATAAGTTCTTATCTTGGCTGTATGGTTATTCTGATAACAATGATATCTCACTTGCTTATGGTTCACGTACGGAGCTGACATCCGCGACCATTAGCATATATCCGTTCACTAAAGCCGGACACGTGGGAATGCTGATACTTAGATCGCAGATGATATTTGCTTGGAAGAGAAAGTTCAGTGTTCATGATACCCAGACACAGAGGATCAGGGCACCGCTGACAGGTCCAATGTTGTCGGGCGGACCACTGAGGAGCCTTGGTCGAGTTGGTCGAGTTAAAGACGATGTTTGGAGGAGGCTCGGACCTGCTCCCAACGACGACCTGTCTGGCCCCTTCCCTTTTCAGGTGCAAAAAGATAAAAAACAAAACAAAAAAAAAAACTTTGGACACGGCCGGGCTTCGATACTAATGTGACCACAATCTATAAAAATCGACGAATTTCGGCCGGATTTTTTAAATTGGCGAGGAGCTCATATTTTTACTTTATTAGTTTGGGGACGGACAAAACTAGCATCTATTTACTCTTCAGAAAAAAAATGTCAACATAGGTTGCGCCACTCTAGACCACCTTTGTACATTAATCGCGTGATTATTATTTGCATACAATTTGGTGCGGTTGACTTCAGCCTTTGCTTCAAGTTATTTCGTACAGTATAAACAGAGAGGTATAACAATAAATCAACTTAGGTGTTCATAAAGACGTTAACGTTCGTCAAAGTGTCATTCTGAAATTCCATCATCTGAAGTTTTGTGTTTGGCATAATTAAAGTTGCTTTTTAACTTGATACTTTCTAAATTGTTAGTGACTAATGGAGAAATGAAAAAAAACTTAAAATCAGCTCTTTTGTTCGTTATAAACTGAACACAAAATCAGACAGAAACATTTCACATCTAAAGCTGTACAGAACCTGAATGACCACAGACAGCAAAACCTTCATCCTGGAAACCCAAAGGACACCAGGATATGAGTTTCCCTATTTCCCATTCCGGCTGGAGTTAAGGATTCTGTAAAAGTTATATCTGTGAGCCCCTAAGGACCTATGGGACTGACGTTTTTTATATTTTTCATAATTGAAATCCAAAGAAAACTTGGAAATGAGTTTTCCTATTTTCCATTCAGGCAGAAGTTAAGGATTCTGTATAAGTTATCTCTATTAGCCTCTGAGGACTTGTGGGACTGAAGTCAGAGCTTCATCATGGAAGCCCAACGAAACCAAAGAAAATCAGGAAAAGAGTTTCCGTATTTTCCATCCAGGCAAAGGTCAAGGAATTTGAGAAATGTCACAGATGGGAAAAACATCAAGGGTGATTGGCTTAAAATAGAAGGCTATTGTGCTTCATGTCTAAGTAGCGTATATATCCACTTGATTTGGATATGTTGTTCTCTTATTAGAGGATTCTTTTTTAAAAAGCAAACTTGATTATGACCTTGTAGATCTCTGAAGACCGACAGCTGCATGAATTACGGAACTTGATGGCCGTAATTTCTATTCTAATTACAAAGTGTCACGGAAAAATGAGGAAAATCAAAATGATTTAAAACCATTATAGGTTTATTGCTATTATGTAAAAATATACATGTTCACTATTATTCAGTGTAACTTAGTGTATTATTTCCCCCAACGGTAACGTTTGGTGCTCCTTTATACGATACTGTATGTTTCTCTTTCTTTCTCCCTCAATGTTCTACTGTTAAAAATGATAAAATGGTAGGTGACAATTAAGGTATGTCGAATATATACAATTTGGAGCTGGATGCACAATGCGATATCATGCTCTCATTGGTCCATTGATCTGTGCGCACCCTATATGGCGTTCTTTCCCAGAAAATCTTGCCATATAAAGCAGCGGTTACACGAAGAGAAATTTGGGACGACTACAGTCTATAGCTGCTGCGTGAGGAGTGTAAATAGTCGATAGTTATTATTTTATTGGCATACCTTTTTTGACTATTTGTATGCTGTTAAATATATCACTGTATTTGTGACAATATTTCTTATCAACGTATCATCCCTGACAAAACCTCCTCAATTTAAAATCAATCCCAAAGTTGTTCCAAATGCATATTTGACCTCACATTTTAGTGAGATATAAAAAAGTTTAAACTTGAAAATTAAATGTTTTATTGGATCAAAATTCAAACATTTAATTTTAAGTATGTAGAAACATTATTAAGGAAAATCAAGGATTTAAGATATTGTCTTGCAAATTAATATAATATATTAAAATGTTTTGCTATCAATGTTTACTAAAATCGTGTAGATTTTTAAAATAAAAGGTTAAAAGATATCAAAATATTATATGAATGTGAATATTAATTTTAAATGGTCTTTGGTTGAATTTGAATGCAGGTGTTTTTGCCAGGGATGATACCTTAAACAAAACACATTATACTTATATTTTACAGCTATATCATCTACATATCTAGAGAGTGAGTAGTTTAACCGTCAACGGTTATTTTTATTATTCCGCATAGGCTGTATGTTCATACTTAATGTTGTAGACACTTGCCTTAAGCTTCTACACTTAGAACATAAACACTCTGCATGAAACGCTAACCTCTGTTCAAAACTGTCATATTCTCTCTTTTAAAAACCCTTTAGTGATACTTTGAAAATTTGGATAATTCTTCTTTCGCTGTGATATCATTTATATATTTGGCCTTTATAAATTTAGCGTATCTGTTTACGCATTTTGAAATTTCATAAGTAGGTGACATATCCAACATCCCTGTCACATTAACATTATATTTAAACCACACAGACATATATATATATTTATACACATATATATATATATATATATATATATATATATATATATATATCCATACATGTAGATCAGGCATAGAAAACAAAATGTGCCTCCGCTGACTAAATAATTATTACTTTAGAGCCAACAAAAATCTTGAGGGCCAAATTCGACTTTTCTACAAAGTGCTCATGAATACAAGTTATACGTAGAACTGTGGCCAGAATACTTGGATATGTTTTACCATGAAGCCAAAGTGTCATGGATTGTAGTGTTTCCCATTAAAAATACAAGGTGAGGTCTTCAAAATTCCTATGGTAAAGATCACTGACGTGGTATGTAATATGCTTAGCTCATTTCCATGACCTGTCTCAGTCGATCCGCTCTTCCCAGCAGTGACAGGCAGCAAAATCATCACCGTCATGGCCTGTTTGCGAAGTTTGCTGAAACGTTAACACAGGATTTATTCAGGTTACATTGCTTCTTAGCATCTGTCTTTTACCTATCCTTCGTTCTTTGAGTTCCCCATTTCTTTTACAGTTCGACATTTGTGTCATTCTAGCAACACTGAACTGAATTCTAGGTGAGCCTGGGGTTGAGCAGTATTTTCTTGATTTCGTCAATGACTACATCAGTTTCTGATCGCTGAAGGAGCGTACTAAAACCTACTAATTAAAACATTACAGAGTGAAAGGCAACAATGAAAGACGACCAAGTAATCTATTCCAGGAAGCAATGAACTCCCGTCGCTGTCTACCAATCACAAGTGTGGCAACTGAAGTTGTCGTAGTGCCAACTAGACACATCAACAACAAAGGCACTTGTTTCAAGTTTTGTCACCCGACTGGTTTCGCAAAAGTCCTTAGCTGCTTTAACGGAACTTCATCTTCCGCCACTTTTTTATCGCTGCAACTGTGTCTTCAAACTTATATTGCCATTCCGAAAAATATTTGAAGTAAATAACAAGTTTCTAAATTATCTCTAACATGGTGTTGATTTTCATGAAGGCACGTCGCCTTCTTTGGATAAAGTATAGATTATGACTGATACATTAATGGACGTATGCTGTTTTTTGGACAAACAGCATCTGTAAAAGAGCTGCACATCCGGTTATTGCCCCGAACATGTTGCCAGCTCTATCAATTTTTCGGAATCTATAGTCCGCAGAAGAAAGCCTGGTTTCTTGCATAGTTGTAGTATTTAGCCTGTTATTTCTTTACAGTTCACGAAAGTTAGGTTTCTCTACCTGTTTTCAATCCTGATAGCAGCGTATCACTATGGCCACCCGTTCGCCAGATGTCATTTCTGTCCGAAAATAATCTCTTCCTGGTAAGCACTGTGGGATGGGCCAGGACAACTTGTCTCAAAATTCTGTCAAACTTTAAAATTAAATTATTCACCTTTCAAGGAACATCTGTTTATAATTCACGTGTGTACGCTTACGAAATATAATTAATTTCATGAAGTCCTTGCCTCAAAAATAATCATGTTTATGTAATTTGCTTTTGCTGCATACTCTTAACTACATCTTAACCTACGCTGCGGAATTATGTAGAAACCGTGTTGCATTGTGGTATTGAACCTCTTCATTCTAACGACAACTTCTTGGTCCTCTCTGTCTGGGATGTTGAGTCAGAAATATGCATGCCCAGCAACTGTATTGAATGCAAGTACCAGAAACGCTTCGAGCAGAACATCGTGTGTCAACTTGATCTTACTAGCAGAATAAAGTGGTACTAGTAGGAGGAAGATGAATCAGGCTTCCCTGAGAAGCAGTCTTATGAAGGAACCGTAAAACGCGCACAGCTTTCCAAATTCTTTTGGCACGTCTACATCAAGCAAATTCTTATGAGTAAGACAAGTTGGCATCAAAAGAAGCTGAAAGTATATCATGTGTGCTGCAAATGGACTTCGCTGAGAACTTCACTGTTTCTGCACAAGATGAGATCCAGTCCGCACACTGGAAACAAAATCAATAACACTATAGCCTATACGCGGTTACCATTTGGTACAAAGAAAGCGCCAAATCTTGTGTAATGGCATTAGACAATAAAGAGCTCGAGAAACAGATTGTTGCAGCTTGCACATCCAATGGCCTAGATTACTTGGGAACGGAGCTGCCCGATGTAAAAAACTGTGAAGATCTGGACTGACGGATCAAGCCGTCAGTACAAAAACAGAGATATTTTTTGCTCTCATCCCAAAGCTCGAAGAATATTTCAAGCTTGTTATCTTACGGAATTCCTTTGCTGCCAGCCACGGGAAAGGGCCTAATG
This sequence comes from Sipunculus nudus, assembly GCA_026874595.1. NCBI lineage: Eukaryota > Metazoa > Annelida > Sipuncula > Golfingiida > Sipunculidae > Sipunculus > Sipunculus nudus. The sequence goes on along the minus strand of CM049308.1, from coordinate 35,591,515 downwards.
ATGCATTGGGTGGACATGCCAAACGAATCGCCCATCACCTAATAAAGGCACGGAAAGAGCACATGATCAGCAGTGCTAACTCTTTCACTGAAGCCCATCATATCCGCCCTCTAAACTTCTTGGCGACAACAATGTGTAGAAGTTAATTATTATACTCTGCAGTAGTTCTTTTGTTTGGTGAGATCGCAAAAATGGAAGCCTCTCAAAACAATAAAAAGCTGAAAATCGGAAAATTTTAAGATTGCGAATATGATGCCAACCACAGTACACTGTTTGTGTTATGTTGTTTTATGTTTCCAGAGCAGACAATATATATTGTATTTAAAGTTTAGATATGCTCTCGTTTTACAATTCCTGTAGCGCCATATCGGCCCTCTGACAGTACGACCAGATTACTGGCTGTCAGAAAGTAGGCTTAAACCAGCCCAATTATTATTGCCTATATACTGAGTCGGGTTGTCATGCACGGCTACAATTCCTGGGATAAAAACAATATACTGTTCAAGTGTTCATGATGTGTTACCTCCTCTCTTTTGCTGGGCGAATACTCTTCAGGTGGTACGATAAGTTGCTCTCTTTATTTTTCCGGGGCACATTCTCAAATGTTCAAGTCATCATTCTATAAAGAGTCCCGTTTGCGTCAGGGAATAAACCGTTAAAGTGTTCAAAATATGTTTGTTCTTTCTTTTTCATGCGGATGACTGTATAGGCAAGGCTTGCACATGAGTGCTTCTCCTTCACTACTAAAGGACAAGGAGGCAAATATTAGTACAGTCATCTCTACCTATTAGCAATTCGCTTAATAGAAATTTTCGTTTATATGCAATAAAACCTGAAATCCAAAACTATTTTATCTTCGACATCTATAAAACTCTCCTTATAAAAGCAATTCGGATAGGTACAATTTTCGGCAATTAGCAATTAAAAATGTCTGAAGTATGGGTCAAATACCTGATATTTGCAAACAAAATGGGTGTAGCCATTTAAAATTATCATAAACAAAGTTATTGGCAAAGAGCGTATCGGCATTCACAACTCCGTTGAACAGTTTCAATAAACAATGGCTGGCCCCATTAAGTGTCTGAACTGCTCCTGTCAGATTGTTTGACAGGCGGACCCCTGCGACAAATCAAACGGCCTTCCCCTAGACAGCAAAGCCTTTAATGAAGTCATAAAACCTCGGTGACCTCGGCGGTAGGCCGGTGATCAGTGACCGTGGCGGCATGCACACCAGTCTGACGAGGTGACGCAAACACCGGCGAACTCGCCTCGCTGAGTGGTAAAACTGCTCTTGTCAGATTGTTTGACAAACACCGACCACCACAACATATCAAACAGCCTTCCCTAAGACATCAAAGCCTTTCAAAGTTTAATTTAACTGTAGAAAACAGGGTATAAAGCCCTCCAAGGGCTGACAGTCGAATCATACAATCGAATGTGCTTAACCGATACGTACATACGCTATCTGATATTAAATCGTCAACTGACACTCGACAAATGCTGCCATGAAACAAGCCCAACGCAAGAAAAATGAATACGCCTTGTCCGAGAAGCTAGAAGTTATCAAGTTGAAAGAAGAAAAAGTCCCACGATGTGAGATAGCTTCCCCGTTCGGCTGCTCAACTCCACAGATCTGCCTAATTTTGCCGAAGTCGGACCAGCTACAGCAAGATGCCATTGCGACAAAAACAAAGATCGGAAACGGAAAAGTACAGGCAAAGCAGAAGATGTAGAGACTGTGCTTTACACATGGTTTAAAGATGCCAGAACTCGCAAAGCACCAGTTACAACAGCGATCATGCCTGAGAAGGCTGAAACCTTCGCTCTTCAGCAACCTTCATTTTGAATGCTATATGAAGCAGCTTCAGAATAGATTCCGTTTTCATTTACCGATTTTTGTGTTCACTTGGCAGGTGTCAGTTTCTGTGGTGACATCGCATCGTTCATTGGTGTAGCAGATAAGGTTTCTTTCGCGTTTATTCCAGTTAGTTTTGCTTTTAATTTGACGCTTATGCATGCCATGCCAATTTATTTCATTCCTAAGCAAACTTATTTCATTTGTTTATGTATGGTTACCCTTATAACATAGGTTAGTGGACAAGGGTCTAACGCTGAGATACGTTTACAGTCGTATTTTCAGAGAGCCATATAACATATAGATCTGTCACGAAAATTCGTGATTGAGTTCTTTCTCAACCAAATTAAAGGCCGGAAGGCATATGACAAATAACAAGAATGCGGTTTGGTATACAAATTTATTCAATATAACTTATATGGCCTCAGCCGCTGTGCCTCACGTCGCCTCGTGTATCAGACGGCCTGCTTCTGAGCGTTACCCGTAGCCAAGTATGAAAACGGTCGTGGCCCTGTAGTCCCGGGCTAGTGTTTACTGCGGGAAAAAGAGGCAACTATATGAAATCACAGGAATAAACTGATGAACAATGACGCCGACATGCGGTAGCCTTTGACATTTGAAAACCTTTACAAAACACGTGCTGTGCATATTAAAGTAGTAATTCAGGAATTAAGGGGTTACGCTACTCAAATCAAATGACATACATTAAGAGGCTGCAATATCACCAGCTCCGTTATAAAGAAGCCAACAATCAGGTTAAGGGCTTACCAGACCTCAATATCGAACAATGCCCGCTCTCAACCTCTCAGCGTGGTTATACGGTGTCAAGCCGGCCCCAGCCTCATATGCCACGTGGTCCGAGCTGCCCCTCCAGGTTGCCTGTCATGGTTGGGTGATGTGTCCTGTTGGTGGCTGCAATACTGCACATTTCAACGTTTAACTTCAGACTCAGGGTTTCTGATTCACAGGTTTCACAGATTTCACAGAGCATTTTATATACGTGTGCTCAGATCCGAGGTTCGTGGCCGTCTGCCCCGAATACCTTAAAGCTGGCCTCTCGAACGGAACCCCAGTTGAATTAAAGCCGATTAATTGCAGCCCCAGTGCCGGCGAGACTAAAATAACAAGTTTTCGGCTCTCTAAAAGAATTAAATCCACCTCAACTCCCTTGCACAATGAACCGGGACGACGGTCCAAGGGTCAAAAAGGACACAACTCTCCCCCCGCCACAGTGACGCTAATGTAAACAAAGCACTTTCGTGACATTACTCCCCCTTTAAGAAAATTCCCTGGAATTTTTCCGACCTAATCACGAAAGACTGTTGTTTTTAAAGTAAATCGCTTTACGTAAATAAAATATCCAGTCTGGATCTAAAAGATTTTAAGAAAGAGGTTCTTATACTGACTTATCCTAACAGGAATAAGTAACCCAGGCACACAGATTTACTTGACATCTTGTCCAGGCACGCGACTTAAAAAGTCGGGTCCATAATTTTGCTTACCAGGGATCGCTTCTAAGCGGAAGCGGTATTCTTGTAGTACCATGGCCCACCTCATGATACGCTTGTTTACGGTTTTAGATCTATCAATGTACACTAACGGCTGGTGATCTGTTTGGATAACGAATTCGCGCCCGTATAGGTAGGCCTCGAACTTTTGTACCGCCCAAATGATGCTCAAGCACTCCCGCTCAATGGTGGAGTAGTTCCGTTGCCGCTCGAGTAACTTTTTCGAAGCATATGCGATCGGATGCATTGTTTCATCACTTTCCTGAAACAGGATGGCTGCTATCCCTACATCGGATGCGTCTGTTCTAACGTAAAACGTTTTGCTGAAATCCGGAAGTTTGAGAATAGGAGGGTTTGACACGCATTTTTTCAACGTGCGGTATGCTTGCTCCTGAGCTTCCCCCCAGGTTACAGTATTGGGTTTCCCCTTTCGCGTTAGATCCGTGAGCGGTAACGCGATATCAGCGAAATTCGGGACGAATTTCCTGTTGAAACTGACAAGTCCTACAAAAGATCGCACTTGAGTTTTGGTTTTTGGTCGCTCAAAATCCTGTATTTTCTTTAGAAGTTGGGGATTTGTCGCCAATGCACCGCCGCCAACATGATGACCCAAAAATTCAACATTGTTAAACCCAATGAAACATTTAGAGGGTCTAACTGACAAGTTTGCTTTCTCCAGCATATGGAGAACAATCTTCAAGGTTTTCATATGCTCGGACCAGGACTGGTGATGGATGAGTATATCGTCCACATAATACAGGACGTTAGGGACTCCCTGAAATAACCTTCTGACTAATCTGGTGAAGCATTGTGCCGAATTTACTAATCCGAACGGCATAACCACAAAATGGTATAGGCCATTTGGTGTTACAAATGCCGTTAATCTCTTTGATTTTTCGGCCATCGGGATTTGCCAATAACCCTTGCTCATGTCTAATTTAGACAGATATTTACTGCTCGTGAGCAATGGGAACAAATCCTCCGGGTTAGGCATCGGTTCGGGGTCAAAAATTGTGATCCTGTTCAGTTTTCTGAAATCTACACAGAACCTGACACTTTGGTCTTTTTTCTTTACCAATACCACGGGGCTAGAGTAACACGAGTCCGATCTCTCGATTACACCGATATCCATCATCTTTTGGACCTCACTGCCCATAACATCCCTAACTGCATGTGGTACTGGATATGGTCTAGAACGCACGGGTTCATCCGTGGTCAATTTAATTTCACATTCTAGGAGATCGGTTCTCTTAGGAACATCAGTAAACGTAGATGCAAATTGCCCCAAAAGAGCGCTTACCTCTGCCCTCTGTGATGAGTCTTAATTTGGTCCTAGTTCTACGTCACCAACAAATTCTTTCTGGATGGAGCTAGGTAAGGGTACTATCCTGTGAGCAGCCTCAGACACGTCACTACCCTCGTATTCATCCTCAGGAATACTTCCATCACTTACCTGTTCCGTACTGGTTGACCTTGGCTGTTCTATACCAAATACACCGAGCAGACAGTGGCTGTCCGTTTGATCCCTCTCGATGTACTTTTTGAGTAAATTAATATGATACACTCTTTCCTTACCATCCATTTGTATGCGATAGTCGCAGTCGTTAAACTTCTCGACGACCTTGAATGGCCCTTTCCACTGCATCAATAATTTGTTACTATCAGTGGACTCAAGAACAAGAACTTTGTCACCTACCTTCAAATCCCTGCTCCGGCGCTTCTGGTCGTAATATATTTTATACCTACCAGCTTCTTTTGCAAGGTTTTCTCTAGCTAATTTGAGTGTTTCTGACAAACGGTTCTGTAAATCAACTACATACTGGTAGGTACTCTTGACCTCTGGGTCTGCGTTCTCACGCGTCCACAATTCTCTTAGAATTGTCATGGGCCCCCTAACAAACCTCCCATACAACAGCTCGAATGGACTGAACCCAAGAGATTCGTGTGGCGCTTCCCTACAGCAAAACAGTAACGCTGGCAAGTAGCGGTCCCAGTCTCGAGGCCTCTCTGCTGCCATACGTTTGAGCATCTGCTTGAGCACACCATTGTGCTTCTCGATCATACCATTACAGATCGGATGTCGGACTGTACAGGTCAGCTGTTTAATAGAAAGGAGACGACTTACCTCTTTCATCAGATCTGAGGTAAACTGCGTGCCTTTGACTGTTAAGACTTCAGATGGCACACCTACCCTTGAGTAAACCTCAACTAATGCCTCTGCCACGGTCTCTGTATCAATGTTTTTTAGTGGCACCGCCTCGGGATACCTGGTGGCGTAATCCATTATTGTTAGCACATATCTGTGACCCCTGTCGGATGGAGGATGGATAGCTCCGATTATATCAAGCGCTATGCGTTTAAACGGGGTATCCATTATCGGCATACGCCCTAAAGGTACCTGGACTACCTTGCCTTTCGGCAAAGTCCTCTGGCAAATCCCACAAGACCTGCAAAACATGCGTACCTCCTCGTACATACCAGGCCAATAGAACTGGCTCCATAAGTACGGCTGATTCCCTGATGCACCGCCATCAGTGTCTCATGACCCATTTTTAAGATATCACGCCTGCAGTTAGCTGGCACTACTAACTGATCACCTTGACTCAAATGGCTCTTCTCTAGACGTCTTCTCACAAGGAAATTATTCTTTACAAGGAACTGGTACTTACTACCGTCCGGTGGAGGTTCTTTAGCCTTCTGCCACAGATGCGACAGAGTATCATCCTCCTGCTGGTACTTAAGAAATTGGTCAGGACTTACCTCTCCGATCTGACTGGGAACCTTCAAAGGACGAGTCGGCTTATCCTTCTGCCGTGCCATCTGCCTCGTTTCAACTGCGTACGCGTCATCTGTGACACTTACCTCCTTAGCTGCAGTTTCAGCCTTACCACAGGTAACAGACTTGTTATTACCGATAGTCCAATTAGGATTAGGATCAGATGGCTCACGCGCACCAGATACATTGCCAATAATGAGATCATAAACGGGATCAGATACGCACTAAACCCTGAGTTCTCCTGAATGGAAAGGAGTACTTACCTGAACGACCGCAAGAGGAAATGTGCGTGCGGTTCCGTCAATCAACACGCAATCCTGGTTCTCTCCAAGAAACTGGCTTTCCGGTACCAACTCTCGTCGCACAACTGCACTGCTGCAGCCAGAATCACGGAGTACCGTGACTGTTTTCCCTTCGACCTGGCCCTCACACGTGGGCATTTTTAGTTGTGAGCCCCTTACCTTTGAAGAACCATTCATATTCAATAAAGTCACATGGTGGCCACACCTCAATTCAACACTCTGCTCATCAAATTTACAACAATCCCGGAGTTCATTCACAAAGCAACCTACCTCGTTGTCTTTCTCCCCGGACGCCCCATTTTGTTCTGCAACGCAAGAAGTACCGTCCTTATATCTGGACCTGGGCATCTCGAGAGATGCTGCTTTCTCTCTCCCACCTGACTGTTTAGCATACATCTTACAGTCTTTTGCAAGATGTGCCGGGCTATCACACAGAAAACATCTGCGGCCGTGCGATTTACCGAAAGAACCGGTAGGCTTGCTACCCACGTGACCACCTGGTTTACGATCATTGGCTACGCCCTGCTCAGTCCGACCTTGGAATCTAGGTCTATTAACCGGTTTGGCTTGCCCAACAAAACAACCTAACCCATGGGCCTCTGTGTAACTCTCTGCTGCAGACGCTAACATATCAATGGTTTTACATTGCTTCTCTCTCAGAAAAGCGGCTAATTTCTCACTACAGGATCGGATAAACTGCTCACGCAGGATCAAATCTAACAATGATTTGTAATCTTGTTCAATACCCGAAAGCTGTACCCACTTGCTACAATAACCGCCAATGCGTGCCGCAAATTGTATCGGGGTTTCATTACGTTCAGGGCGACACGTCCTGAATTTCGTTCTATAACCTTCCTCTGTGAGGTTATACCGCTTTAAAAGCGCATGCTTAAGGATGTCATAATCGAGCGCCTCCTCTGACGTCAGGAGAGAATAAACCTCAAGGGCTTTTCCCTTGAGCAACGCACTTAGGCTTACTGCCCAGTTTTCACGTTTCCACCCTTGGCTTATCGCAAAACGTTCAAAACGTTCAATGTATGCGTCCATACTGTCTTTACCGTCATCGTAGGTGGGGATTTTAATGCTCGGGGTCCTAACGGTAGCCTCTGCTACATTATCCGTTCTAACCCCTGTCTGACTTTGTAACCGCAAGAGCTCTTTCTGCTCTTGAGTCATTTTAAACTCATGAGCTCTCTGCTCCTCGCTTTCACGCTTTTCGCGCTCCGCGGCCCGCTCCGCTCGCTCGACAGCTTGCTGAGCTTTTCTATCCTGTCTATCGGATTCTTCTTTAACAAATGTTTGGAGGGAGTCGCCCCCGTATCCTAACTCTTTCCCTAGAGCAACTATTTCTTTAAGATCCATGGCATGTGTTAAACAATAAAGCACACGTAACCAAATACCGAGGGCAGTGTCACAATACTGGCCCACTTTCTATCGTTAGGTCTACACACACGCGACCATACACACAGCCCTTTACGGATCTACCTTTGTGCGAGTTCCGTTACGCACTGGAAAAAATATTACTGCAAACTGTTTAAAAGTGTGAGTTCCGTTACACACTTGATGCACTGTGTCTGCGAAAGATAAGTGCGAGTTCCGTTACGCACTTGAACGAACATATAACCGCCACGATACGGTGCGAGCTCCGTTACGCACCTGACAGCTATTATAACGCGCTCTGTGAACCACAAAGAATTCCGGCCGTGCTGACTCATTCGCCTCTAACCAGAAACACCTGCTAAAACTAATAACCAACAAAGGCTAGCGATTAATTCTACGTTATCGCGAAAGATCAGACCCTCTGCGCAAACAAACAATATAAGATGGTATAAATATGGTTCGTACATGTTATCTGTCAAATGCCCACTACGGCCTCTATTTGGTCTCGTCGCGGTCGCCAAATGTCACTAAAATTCGTGATTGAGTTCTTTCTCAACCAAATTAAAGGCCGGAAGGCATATGACAAATAACAAGAATGCGGTTTGGTATACAAATTTATTCAATATAACTTATATGGCCTCAGCCGCTGTGCCTCACGTCGCCTCGTGTATGAGACGGCCTGCTTCTGAGCGTTACCCATAGCCAAGTATGAAAACGGTCGTGGCCCTGTTGTCCCGGGCTAGTGTTTACTGCGGGAAAAAGAGGCAACTATATGAAATCACAGGAATAAACTGATGAACAATGACGCCGACATGCGGTAGCCTTTGACATTTGAAAACCTTTACAAAACACGTGCTGTGCATATTAAAGTAGTAATTCAGGAATTAAGGGGTTACGCTACTCAAATCAAATGACATACATTAAGAGGCTGCAATATCACCAGCTCCGTTATCAAGAAGCCAACAATCAGGTTAAGGGCTTACCAGACCTCAATATCGAACAATGCCCGCTCTCAACCTCTCAGCGTGGTTATACGGTGTCAAGCCGGCCCCAGCCTCATATGCCACATGGTCCGAGCTGCCCCTCCAGGTTGCCTGTCACGGTTGGGTGATGTGTCCTGTTGGTGGCTGCAATACTGCACATTTCAACGTTTAACTTCAGACTCAGGGTTTCTGATTCACAGGTTTCACAGATTTCACAGAGCATTTTATATACGTGTGCTCAGATCCGAGGTTCGTGGCCGTCTGCCCCGAATACCTTAAAGCTGGCCTCTCGAACGGAACCCCAGTTGAATTAAAGCCGATTAATTGCAGCCCCAGTGCCGGCGAGACTAAAATAACAAGTTTTCGGCTCTCTAAAAGAATTAAATCCACCTCAACTCCCTTGCACAATGAACCGGGACGACAGTCCAAGGGTCAAAGAGGACACGACTCTACCCCCGCCACAGTGACGCTAATGTAAACAAAGCACTTTCGTGACAGGCTCCAAAATAAAGATTTTCAACTTGTTTTGTTGTTTTATTATGCTTATTCTTCAGTGTTTATTGGAGAATGCAACATTTTATGGCCGCAGATAATTATGAGTTTGTTCTCAGCTTTCCTTAAAATTCGCTCATGGCCGCCATTTTGAATTTCGTTTAATAGAAATCTCCGTTTATTTGCAATTCTGACCCTGACAATGAGTAGTTGCTATTAAGCGGAATCCACTGTATATGGTCAGAATGTAATATTTGTTTAAAAAACCTGAGACCCATATTCCTTGTGATTTGGTTTTCATTTCTGCTTCTGCAACTACTTAACCATAAGGAGCCGCCGTACCCTAAATACCACAACCTATAAACATCATGGCTACTTTGTCAATAACAAACAAAAATGAATGCTCGGGACGTTTTTAGCCGACCCAGTCAATGACATGTACTCCCTCAATGCAAGTGTAATGAGTGTATGCCTTTGATTTTTAGCTCAGCTGACTGTAAGTCATCTGAGCTAAAACGATCACTCTTTGTCCGTCGTCCGTCCGGCCGTCTGTCCGTTAACAGGTCACAAATCGGAACCACTGGACTTACAACCTTGTAACTTGGGATTCTGAGAGGTCCATGAAAAATCTCCTTGGAAACCAGAAATTAGGTCTCTGTTACCCATATCCTTCGAGCTATGGGGCCCCAAAGTACCCCCCAGAAAAGTAAAAAAATTCATACAAAAACTTCAATATCTCATTAACTACTTCACTGATGGTCATGATTTTTGGCATACATATTGATCATGAGATGTTCCATCAATTTCTGCAGACTGGTGGCGCCACCTGTATTTTTCGATTTTTTACGAATTCTTTTCTCTATTTTTGAGACCTTTAAAAATGTGAACATCTGTTAACAAGGCACAAATCGTAAAGACTGGACCTAGAATCTTAATTCTTGACACACTGAGAGGTCCATGAAAAATCTCCTTGGAAACCAGAAATTAGGTCTCTGTTATCCATATCCTTCGAGCTATGGGGCCCCAAAGTACCCCCACAGAAAAGTAAAAAAATTTCATACAAAAACTTCAATATCTCATTAACTACTTGACTGATGGTCATGATTTTTGGCATTCATCTTGATCATGAGATGTTCCATCAGTTCCTGCAGATTGGTGGCGCCACCTATTTGTTCGGGTTTTTTTACGAATTTTTTCTCTATTTTTGAGACCTTTTAAGATATGAACATCTGTTAACAGGGCACAAATCATAAAGACTGGACCTAGAATCTTCATTCTTGACACACAGGGAGACCCATGAAAAGTCTCCATGGAATCCTGAAATAAGGTCTCTGTTACCCATATTCTTCAAGCTGTATGACACCAAAATACCCCCCCCCCCAGAATAATGGAGAATTTGATACAAAAACTGCAGTATCTCAATAACAACAACACGATTTTTCTGAAACTTACACAAATTATCGGGTCACATGTGAATTGGTGCCTAACCAATTTGCGTTGACCTCTGACCTTTCCTGTCTGCCCAGTGTCCATTTGTGCGTCTGTTTCATCACATAAACCCTCATATCTCAGGAGCCGTTTGACCGATCAGGAAATTAAATTTATACAAATGTAGCCCTTGGATAGATTTATAACATACACATATCTCTGCAGTGAATTGACTAATTCACCTGAAATTCAGCATGCGTATACATCCTGGATAGCTTTCTTGATTTTATGACAGGTGGCGCCACCTATATTCACGTTCACGCTGGAGACATCCAAGCTCGTATCTTGGGAACTGCTTGACCGATCAGGAAATAAAATTTATACAAATGTAGCCCTTGGATAGCTTCATAACATACACAAAAAAATGGTGGCGCCACCTGTAACCATGTTTGCACAGTGTCCATCTGTTCATCTGCCTTGTGTTAAAATCACTCATATCTCTGCAGTGAATTGACTAATTTCACCTGAAATTCGGCATGCATATACATCTTGGATAGCTTTCTTGATTTTATGACAGGTGGCGCCACCTACACTATAGTTCACGCTGCAGACATCCAAGCTCATATCTCGGGAACCGTTTGACTGATTGGGCCAAAATTTTGCATGTGTATAGATCTCACATAGGTCTTTATCATACACAAAACTGTAGGGGCCACCTGCAACCATTTTTTGCACATTTTGCACAGCGTCTGTCTGTTTGTCTGCTGAGGCCTAAAATCACTCATTTATCTCTAGTGGTTTGACATAACTGCCTAAAATTTTGCAGGTTTATACATCCTGGACAGCTTTCTTGATTTTATGACAGGTGGCGCCACATACATTCGAGTTAATGCTGCACACATCCAAGCTCATATCTCAGGAACTGTTTGACCGATCAGGAAATAAAATTTATACAAATGTAGCCCTTGGATAGCTTTATAACATACACAAAAAATGGTGGCGCCACCTGCAATCATTTTTGCACAGCGTCTGTCTGTTTGTCTGTTGAGGCCTAAAATCACTCATTTCTCTGTAGTGGTTTGACATAACTGCCTAAAGTTTTGCAGGTTTATACATCCTGGACAGCTTTCTTGATTTTTTGACAGGTGGCGCCACCTAAATTCTAGTTAACGCTGTACACATCCAAGCTCATATCTATGGAATTGTTTGACTAATTGGGCCAAAATTGTGTATGTGTTTAGATCTCACATAGGTCTTTATCATACACAAAACTGGAGGGGCCACCTGCAACCATTTTTGCACAGCGTCTGTCTGTTTGTCTGCCGTGGGCTATAATCACTCATACACATGTAGTGGTTTGACTTTTCTGCCTAAAATTTTGCATATGTATACAACTTGAACAGCTTTCTTGATTTGTAGTAGCTGGCACAACCTACATACACATTCAGGCTGCAGACATTCATGCTAATATGCAACATACCTCACTCTTTTTCCCCTTGCCACTCAATCCATGCCTCACTTCACCCGTTCCACTCTGATTTTGGCGGATACACATAGTCACTTGTGGGCTACCCATGTTCTTGTCTTTAAAGTTAACACATTTTTTCTCTATTTATAGTTATATAAATACAGACTTAATCTTGGCCTGTTGGTTAATCTGTTTGATGCTTCAGTTGAATGAGTATATACTACCATTCTGGTGATAAAATTTCCTTTTGTGAATCTCTTCCCAGTCAGCTGAGCGTCATGACCCATGGGTCACTTGTTCATTGGTAAAATTGGTATTGTTATGTAACTGAATCTATTGCCTGTCTTCGGGTACTATTTATTTTCTCTAATCGTGAAGTATATCTTGGGAATTTATAACTAAATGCTGTATGCATGTTTCCGTAGCGATGCCCAAACCATCCCTTTCCACGTATACCTACAGAAGTATTCAGCGGTTGTTCTTAAGACAGTTAATTATGCCTCTTCATGTATCTGGGACGCAGCATTCTTTGTAAGATTAAACGAAAACCTGTGCCTTTATAGAATTTCGTAGAAGCAGTATTTTAGTATTGTAAGAAAAGGAAAATTGTTGGTGTGTTCTTGTAAAGGGTTACAGAATGTCTGTGTAGGCAAGCACCAAATAAATGGAAATCGAAATCTTGATATGAGACAATTTAGAACTCCCTCCCCTTAAATTAAATTAAATGAAAATCGAAATCTTGATGTGAGACAATTTAGTACTCCCTCACCTTGTACCATTCGTTTAAATTTTGCCTTCACGAAACTGAGTGAGGGGTCAGTGAGTTCGTATAAGATTGTTTTGCTCTGAACTGAACGTCACAGTGTTAGGCCTATATATCTGTATTCCAGGAGTTCAGATTTACCAAGCCAGAAACAAAGTTGAAGGACGGCAAACGCAAACACAAAGTCTTAGATCAAATATACATAGTAAAGCCAGGGCTAAGATAATATTCCCATGGTCATTCCAAACTGAACTCTCATGTGGCAAGAATATTTATGAGCTACACTGGGAGCCTCCTCTCCAGCTGAGTCATCAGTGTGTATATATAATAAGACTATTTGAAAGTAGCCGCAGTACGCTCGTTCCTGCACGATGGGTTCCTTTTTCCGGTGACTCAGTGTTTACAGATTCCTCTGTGTATGCACAGGGCTGGCTCTTGTTGCAGCGCAGTCAACGGAATACTGTTACAGTAATGACAGCAGCCCGTATCGCCTGTACGCCAGCAAGACCGCGTATAGAGCCGCTCACGGAGACGAATTGGCTAGAAATGAAAGCGTCACCGGTAAGTTACAAGTCTACACACACAACTACATGTACTAAGGTAATATTGACTCATTTTGCCGACACAATGGATGCCATCCTGGCCTTAGCATCCTCAGTCATTAGCTCTAGGTCAGCTGCTAGGTGCATATGGTTGAGTGGCCAATGGTTGTGTCAACATTATTATCTTTTCGGTCTCTCAAATCCAGGAATTTATATTTATAAAGACTCTTTTACCTAACTTATTGACATAACTGATCTTCTCACGGCCCAAAATCAATAACAGAATTTCATCAGGTCAGCTGCTGTTTTTATTTTTGGTTCGCCATTAGTGTGTTACAAATATAAACTTTCCTTCAAACAAAATTCTGTTTTGCATCACCATATCTTCAACGAAGATTTGTCATTACCAGCAACAGTTTCTCGAAAAATTTCCTGTTTCCTTCTACTGTGTACTTTTTTAATTTCATTTATAACTAAGGAAGCCAGGTGTCGCATGTTTACTTGCTTGCCCGTCATGGTTCCCGCTACGACGAAAGACCCGGGATAGAACGGATGACGTCATCTCTTACTAGGAAACAATAACAGTAGGCAAACTGCAGTTCATCTGGATAACTTAATGACAATATTAACTAAGTTCACCAAATTTGCACAGAAATTTATATAAACATTCAGTATACGATCAAGAATTTGATAATTTTTGAGGATATGTGGAAGTAATGATCATAACAGATGAAAATGTGTAATAATAGATCGGAGATATAAATCGTAATCATCTCCCCAATGCTACTTAATATGAAACACATTATTCTAGATCTACCCGACTGAAGACTCCACGACGAAGACTCAATTGTTATTTTGTTAAATGATTCACTTACAAAAATGTAGTAATTGCCAACCGTACAGTTTGGTTTCAATGAAATCCATTTATTTTTTCTGCCTGGAAAAGTAGCGATATTTTAGTGTATTATAACAAACCCGCATTACTTAATCTATATATACATTATTGCAGCTACTCTGTGCGACGAAGACCTGAAAGCCCTTGAAAGTTGGAGAGTGCGCATGAAAGTAGCGGACGCTTTTCAGCTTGCACAGGAAGGATTGAAAGAGATGCAGGGAATGGGCAAGTTCCATAGTTTCCTCCCAAGAAATTTACCATATGTCCTGTTTTCATCCGAGTTAACGTAATGTATCTTTTTAAAGACCAAATACCCGTTCCGCCGGATCGGGTCGCATGCGCAGGACGCGTTATGTATTGGTAATAGAGCCGGAGTGACACGGCAGGTTTCCAGTACATAAACACTTCTTGCACAGCGGTAACGCACATCCACTTTTCAACTCCTTCCGCCGTTTAACTACTGCATTCAAACGCAGGGTTTGCAAAGTATTCCGACCAATGACAGCGGATTGATCCGAATTTTCAATTTCTTCAGACTCCCAATCTCAAGCTCACCTTGGGTTAAAACTTTGTTGGCCCCATGCCAACTCCCCCGGTGGCATTAACTCCGTTATAAAAAACAATGGTTATAAGGTGAAAGACAAGTGTGACCACTTCAGTGAGTTTACAGGACATACCCTATGTCTACCCTTTATAATATAATAAAAAGTAGAAACATGGCAAGACATTTTTTTCCACGCTTGTTCATGTGTATGAGTATATTTGGTATTCAGATGTGGTTAATTTGAGATTTCAGTTCTGCGTTATTAATATCCTATTCTGAACAGTATGTGCATGTAAATTAGGTCAAAACGTGAAGACGAGGTTCCCCGCGCCCTTCCTGACACCGTACAGTAACACCTCTTACCTGTTCAGGGGCACCAGGAAACCTCGGGCACATGACAGTGTTATAGGATTAATTCAAGGTATCTTCGGAAGTTCAGGTATGAAACAGTTTCACTAACTTCCATCTTGATTTTCCATTAGAAAAATAGACGTGCCTAAACTAAAGTTTCGGCGAGGTACTCCCTTAATGACCTCCAATCAATCAGTGGTGATATCCAGAACTTACAAATATACACAAGTAATCTCCTTTTCACTAACACTCGGATTGTTTTTATTTCGTAGATACAGCGATGCCATCAGACTCGCAGTTTATATCAGTATTTTTCCATTAAAATATGTTTTATTGTTTATCAGTTTAAAGTTAATTCATGTCAGTTTATTATTTAAAGCAATATGATATTTAATTTTAAAGACCCGTAAATATGTACTAAAAATGACCGCTTAGAATTTGCATGCTTTTTTCTTCGCCATGCAGACGGCGTGCAGCTGGAGCCGGCACCAGAGAGGGATGATCTCCTCCGATTCTACGATAATTGCGCCCTCTGGAAACAGGTAAACAAATATATATATATATATATATATATATATATATATATATATATATATATATAAATCATATGTATGTGGAAATTCGCATGGTTACAATCAACTAATGTACACAGTGATCAATTTATACACCAGTTACATAAGTGTCGCAAAGGACGAGTGTAGTTAGCGGTATCACAGTGTGATCAAGTTATATTTTTTGTATACTTTACGACTATTTATTACATAATCGCCATTAATGTCATATTTAATTATATTCAGACCAGTGCGGATGTGGAAGAGGATAGGAAGTTTAAAACAGGAGAAGTTATGCAAAATGTAGTGAATCAAATAAACGCCAAGATTAATAAGACGCTCAGTCTAGGTAAGTGTAGTACCAAATCCTGAGATATAGCGACAGATTAAAAGGCTTCACGCATTAGTTCTCCGCGTGGTTTCATAGACACTGCAACCATAGTCGTTCTTAAAATGGCCCATTTTTAGATTATAATCTGAATATCGTGGTAAATTATTTGATTATTGATATTTTATGTATTATCATACGATCCATTGATGTTGACAATTATTTAAACACGTTAAAAATGTGTATAATATGCTTTTCCGAGTGAAAGTCTTATAGACTTTCAGTAAAGAATTATTACTGTTTCTATAAGCATGTTGAACACAGTATAAACTTCATAGGATTAACTCAGATTGAAATTTGTCCTTGTATAAGGTGGGAGTTTGATCTGTCACACACAGAGATTTGTTACCATTATATAAGTTTCTCAACTGATTTTCACTTGATCACCAGAGAGTAGATAACACATAATAATTTAATCACACACTTCACCAAGGCACATGACACTTCCCACACGACCATAAAATATACAAAGATTCAAACTTATTTGGAAAATCAAGGAAAAAGAAATTATATGACTTTTCAGAAACAAACTAAAAAAATTATTTTGAAGAGGTAATCTGAAATCGTAGCTGGTAATCTAATACTGATTTCAAGTTACCAACGGGGGAAATGTGAAATCAGTTTAAAGTTACCGTGGGTAATCTGAAATCAATTTCAAATTTCCCCCGGTAATCTGAAGACTTCCTTAAATACAATATATTCGACCTAAACATACCATTAGATAAGATACTGATACCTGATGTTAACGTTTCTTTCAGATGACATACTACTCATATACGACAACTGTTGTTTCGAGTATATGATATACGATGACGCTCCGTGGTGTGCATTATTCGACTCAGAAATGCTGAAAGCATTAGAATACAGGGAGGACATCCGTGCGTACTGGACCGGAATGTACGGTAATGCTGTTAACTATGAACAGGCCTGTCCGCTCGTCCAAGATATACTTAATAACTTCGAGTAAGTAGCTGCACTGTTATTTCGTTGACTAATATTTATAACAAATATCAAGGTGAGGGTAAATAGTCTTATATTTCCGACGATGTCACTCTCTCCGACTTTACACCTCGCCTTCAACTGGTCTTTCGGGCCTGTTCATTCTTGTAGCCTTTCCCTCGAGTTCTTTGGGAGCATATACAAACCAAGCAGTCTCACAGGAGCGAGGTTATTTGTTCTTTATTTTCCTGCAGTTAAATGACATGTAGCCATTCACTTCTGGGATAAGAGAGCGCACACATGTATAGTAAAGACTATGGCTACGAGTCTCAGCGCGGTAGGCGTACAGCGAGGGACGCGGGACGCGAATCCACACCCTTGTGGTCTCAAATCCAGCACACCAGCCATTCAGCCACCACGCTCCAGTTAAACAATGTCTTCTTTTCACAAGTTACGTATTGTTGGGATAATGCCCTTTCCATAAGAAACTCTTTCCATGTAACCCTTATCTTTTGGAGAAAAGAACCGTCAAACTTAAAACTACTTCTTGATGATAATGTGTGTGAACAAAAAGTACATCGTATATGACCGTGCAAGGATTGTTTCTGATGCGTGCTTTTATTTTGATGGAGAACATGTGTAAACACAAGCAGCTGACGAAGAATTGTGAGCATCACGAACGTTTCCACAGATTCTTGTGTTTCTGTTTGAAAATACCTAGTATATCTTAGTGCTGTAATCTAAATAAACACCTAGTCTTCACACATAATGCACGAATATGGGAGTTAATATCTAGTCACGAAGGAGCATTTGTAATGCAATGTTATATCAATAAGCCTGCTGAACACAAGTGGTGGACGAGGCTGGGGACAAACATTCAGTCGTGTTCCATTGTTTGTTCTGGTTTTATACCAGCTATATAAACTTTGTACTGAATAAATAATGATTTATTCGTATTTATAAATTATAGATCCATGGATCTAAAATGTTCACTTTCTAACTATATAAGCTTGAGTGGCAACGTTAGGTTCCGACCATACGGTATATACCTAAGAGTAATCTTGATGTGGGTTTCTTGTGCCAACATTAAAAGAGGTCCTCAAAGGTCACTAAGTGTATATCCTAAATTAAAGAAAAATAACCTCTACCACGTTTTGAGAAATTATCTGAGCCAGAGTAAATCACCTTTTTGTTAATTTATTAACCAATCCGTGAGTGGGGGAAAATTATTTTGCTACATGTTTAGAATATGTACAAAATATTTGTGTGCCCTTTCTATACATGACGACATGTTTTCTATATGTAATCTACCAGATGTGGAGTTTCTGTAAATTTGCTCAGGTAAAGCCAAATTGTAGCCAATAATGTATTTTCTTTGAACCTGTATGTGAATTTCCTATCCGTTATGTCCGATTTGTATATCCCGTGGTTTGCAATGTTACACATACTTTTCAGTGATCATGGTGATGTTGATTTTATAATAATTTTAGTGACCTTGGATTTGGGATAGACGGGTTGTTTCCAAAAAGATCTCCGATGAGCTGAGACATTAGTTACTTGACCTTGGTCTTCAATGTCAGATATCCAGAAATTAAGGATTATTGTGACCTCATGACTGTTGAGTACTGCAACTTTTCCTCCTCTATTTAACATACATGCTGTTTCCACCAAGTCCAAGAGTTCGATAACTGGTGATTTTGACCTTGATCATCTTGAAAGTCAAACCTGTGGGATATATAGAACATTTTTTACTCATAGTTCATAATTTTCTCACATTTCCCACTATCTTGCGCCCTATCTTTGGTTTCGTCTAAATATAAGGTAAACGGGTATATCGACTTCGCTTGTTGTTGATAATATGTGTTATCAAACAGGGTTTTATATGTGACATTCTTGTTTTCTGTTACTTCAGTCTTTTCCTAAAAGACAAACAACCGGTCTCCGTCAACCGCGTGACACATATAACCACGATGCAGATGTTCTACGCACGCATTGGGCTGTTCAGAGACGAAACTCCACTCTGGGCGGACAACTACGATTAGCAGACGAACAGGGCCACAAGAGTCAGTGACATTTCACCAATGGCGGCCAACATCCAGTTCGCCTTGTACGACTGCGGGGACAACTATCAAGTCAAATCCTTTGCCAACGGTGATCAGCTAGAGCTGCCCGGATGTCCGTCGCCATGTAACCTGGAAACCCTGCGTCGTCAATGGCAACCAATCGCCGACACCTGTGACTTGGAAAAAATATGTAAAGTGCCTGACACCTTCAATGCAGCTACCGCTAATCCGCCGATAGCTTGTATGATCGGGGTGTTACTGTTGACATATATTTCTTCAGTTGAAAGCAGTCGCGGGAGTTCACAGTGTGACTGAATGTTGGCCTTCTGCATGGATGTTTTTAAAAAGGAACCGGTGCCATTTAGATGCACGATGGTGCTCAGTATAATTGATTTGTGACGAGGCCTCTGTCACGACCAAGCTACTTTTAATATGAAAGAGAATCAAAATCAATTATTTACCATTAATAAACATTTTATATTAGTGTTATTCTAATAATTTTAATTATGACAATGTTAAATTGATTTTGTTGTTGTCGTTATGTGTAGTGCATGACTAGCTACATGTTATGGGCCTTGAGAGAGACTTAAATGAGAGAGAGAGAGAGAAAGAGAGAGAGAGAGAAAGAGAGAGAGAGAAAGAGAGAGAGAGAGGACTTAATGAGGAACGAAGGGCATGTATATATACCTCTCATCCATTCATACATTTTGGTTTTATAACATGGCATTATCTCCTTATATTTAAAGGTACCCATTCACCTACCTTTTGAAAAAGAATTTATGTGATTTTTGGCTTCCTCCGTGTATATATTAATGATCTAAGGGTAATTCTGCTCATGAAAAGTTCTTATAATGACCCGTTACGGAAATATGAACTTGTTTTGTAAACAGCTTTGTTGACTAACGGGAAAAACATGTAACCTATGGACTATATGGTGATAGGTTGCATATATGCTGAGGTAGAAAGGTGACTTGTTGCAAAACGCCATTTGCAAAGCATGGCTTATCTGACTTGCCGCCAGATGCCCTTGTTGAATTTGTTTTGATTATTTTGGTGGCCCCCCACATATTATAAACACGTTGATTTAAACAAAACAAGCAGCCTGTTTGCGGTGATATCCACGTTGTCCGGCCTATTTTTATACAAGCTCAAAGCGACTACCAATAGTTTATAAAGGTCAGTTAGGTGATTGGGCCCCTTTAAAGAAAAAAGCATAGCAGAAGGAATATGCTTCAGAGATTTTCAACAGATTTCTACACTTGAGGCATTAAACTTTACGTTTCTTTCTGTATGATAAACTGCCAAAACAGAGATCGGTAAAGTATGCATGAATTTATAAGTATTATTTTTTTTACAAAACGGCTCGGAACTTGGTGATCGGTGTTCACTAACTCTGTAACACAATCGCAAAAATATATGATATATGATATAAAATATATATATATATATATATATATATATATATATGTGTGTGTGTGTGAATTACCCTTAAGAACCCTTTCATTAAAAGTTGTTCTAAGGAGAACCCATTTGTAGGGTTCTTAGAAGTACAATAATCAGGGTTACATTTAGAACCCTTGGGGTTCCCCTAAGAACCCCTGGAGAGAGTTTCATGAAAATTCCTGCCTTTAGGGTTCTAGCTGCATGAAACCTTTTATTATTCCCCACTGGCTCAACTCTAGAGAACCATTAAGGGTTTTACATGTAACCCTTTTTTCTTAGTGCATGTGAAGCTCCGTTTTATGTAGATAGTGTGGGGGCATATGTCACCGAGTAATTTTTCCCTGTAAAAAGTGGACACCCTACATTTTTGTGATCCTTAGACCTTAAACTTTACAAAAAAATATGGTGCCAATTTTTCTATAGTGGTTTTGTCATTTTTTCAGGTCAAATTTGATTTTAGAGCAAAAATTGAGGACCATTATATATAAATATTTCATACAGAGAGATATTTAGCAACAAAACACCTCTAAATGCTTAGTAAGATATAATACATCACAATAACTTAGACTAGACACTCAAAGACTGCGTTAAAACGTTTATTACAATATTAGAGAGCACCCGTAGAGCGCAAACCTCCGCCAACACATGGATCCGCATCAATATCCATCAGACTAATCATGAAAATTAATCAGCTGTTGTTTGTCCACCAGTATATTGTTCTACAAAATTTCATTGATGAATTCATTAAAAAAATTCATATAGAGACAACAAGGTATCCTTGGGTAGTTAGTGCAATGTACATATGGCGGACCACTTGCTGATTTCAGGCAACCTGTATCGTATACAGTATGGCTCCACTTTCCTTGGTTTTAACCAGTGACTAAATATTTGCTTTATTTATACATAACATATGAAAATGGCCGTGTTATTCTTCCATTTGATATGATTTTGTTATTGCGTCATCCTATTGTTCGATTATTACATCACCAACATCACTATCCGCTCGCTATTAGTGTAGGTATAGAAACCCGTCTCTCACGGTTAGTTTATCAAAAGTATATCTAAAGGTTCCTAAGGAATTCTATGGAGTATTTTTATGTTTTGGTCATAATCCAAAAAAGTAATTTGTAAAATTTTAAGGCGGATGACTAAATTGTTTTACATATTTTGTGAAGAATAAACAACAGAAAAAAGGACTGCCTGACTGGATTTAGTGCCAGATCCTCACTAACCCAACCCAAAGTTTTAGGAAATTCTACCTAGTCCACCATTCACAGTGAGATGGAGTACATATTAAGAAGCAAAATGATAATAATAATAATAATAATAATAATAATAATAATAATAATATAACATTGTTCATATAACCTCAGTTTTGTGCGGGCAATAGCATATCATTTGGGAGCAATAATACCTTCTATGGAGTAGCTATCCCAAGTTATTAACAGACATTTATTTACAGACATTTACAGTAGAATGAGACATGTAAAGGACAAATAATCAGCATTGAATGAAATGCATGTTTTGCTGCAGAATTCATTAAGGAGAGTGTTTTGAAAAACAAAACAAAGGGACCTTAAAAATTTAGAATTTTAGGAAAGTCCTGTTAAAGGAAACAAACTTGAAGTAAATATCAAATCATAACAAAAAAGTATCATCATTAGTCATAATGTTATCGAACGTGTTTACAGTTGTTCTTCTATCCCATCTTTAACCCCCCCCCCCCCCCCCCCGATGTTTTATTTTTTAATCTATTTTGTTTGGTGGGCCATTTTTTTTATACATTTATGGGAATATGAAACCGAGGCATTCAGGTTATACCAGTACAATAACAAAAACGGACAAATCTTAACAGAAACTATGGTAAAACCAATGGTAAAGTTTAAATATAACAATGGTAAAGTTAAATGCTGGTTATTGTTAAATTCTTGTCGCTTTTTCATTATCCTTAAATGACTTGTGATGGCACAGTGGCTACATAGACTGTTCCATCCGTCGGAGCAAGATCACTGGTACAACATTCATTTTTTTATGAAAATAGTAATCTGTAGACTTGTACTATCTATATATAATGCGAACCATGAAATAAAGAATAAAGAAAAGTCTATCCTTATATTTTATAAAATCTAACTGGTTATGTCATTAAATGCAGGGTATGTCAGATGCAGCAGCGGAATGTACATGTTTGATTGGAGCCCATGTTTTTTTATCATTTTTATACCAAATAACTCCAGACAAAAACTAAAGCATTTTATACCTGCTTAACTAATGCTCGTTTTCCCTTAAATCGTGACCAAGAACAATTTTGATTTATTGCACACGCTAACAAAATGACACGTGCCTTATACAATAAACAAATGCCTTGAATGTAATTAAAGGTTTTTGCATTTCTTTTTGGTTATTGTAATTTTAATAAAGGCCATAAAACCAATAACAAAATTGTTGGGGTTATAATATGGGGATCGGTAATGAGGAAGTCAACATAAAGGTTGTTTTAACAGCACATACACATTACCTGTAAAGTACATTTCACTTTTCTGACACGGCACATGTTCTAGTAATTTTCAAGAAACCATGTCTCAAAGAATTTGAGCTTAGTTCGTGTTTCTTTCTGCTGGTCCAACTTACTGCTTAATGATCTCACCTAAATAATAAATTGTTAAAAAGTAGAAATAATTAAATCATTATTTATACGTTCATTTGGCAAATGTTAAAAATAAATATTAAAACGTGTCTTGCAAAACAATATTTTTTTCAAAATGATTTTGCAAGAAAATACAATTGTGTATGAATGCATCACATCTCTCTCTATTTCTGTCTCTTTCCTTCTCTCTCTCTCTCTCTCTCTCTCTCTCTCTATATATATATATATATATGTATATATATGTATATATATATATGTGTGTGTGTGTCTGTCATTCATTTATACCTCAATGTATAGGAAAATTAAGTGTCTAAGAAAGTACACGGGTGGGAGCTACCTTATGGGATAGCTTAAATGACTAGAGATTACCATTGCTTTTAGAAAAAATTACCACTTATCCGCTGAAGAAAACTGTCAAGGTACATAAACATTTGCAACAGTATGTAAATTATCTCATGCCATTTGTTCATTAGTTTGGCAAAAGCATCCCTGTACACGGACTTACAATTTCCAATTCACCTGTTTCATTCATTGTTATGGTTCTGTGTGTGAGTAAACACAGTCCACGTGGTTGTGTGTACCATAAAAAGACCATAACTAGAGGTCGTCTGTTCTTGCGCGTGCAAAACTCCCAAACAAGGAGAAATGATATGGAAGATAAAAAAAAAAGATACACTATTGGGATGCTTGAGAAAATCTTGATTTGTAAAGTAGCGCGGTTTGGCCGCCAGGTGGCATGCGCGCTATGTTTACATTTGTACCACTGATCTCGCAAACCTAACATCACTTGTGTACAGGAGTACTCAAATGGTTTACAATGAAATATTAGCAGATACCATCATATTTTAAGGAGAAAAAAATCAAGCTTTGTGTATTAAGCATTTAACACTATATGTGTTTATCAAATATACTTGGTATGTGATTGTGTATTTGTAATATGTATGTGAGTTTATTAATTTAATATTTTAAATACTATTTTAATACAAGCTGAAAGACATGTCAAAACTGAATAAAAAAAATTGGCACCATTGCTTCATAGAAAGGTGAAGAATAAAAATGCATGGGGTGTCACATTTTTAGCTCAGCTGACTGTAAGTCATCTGAGCTATAGGGATCACCTTTTGTCCGTCGTCCGTCCGGCCGTCCGGCCGTCCGGGCGTCTGTCCGTTAACAGGGCACAAATCGTAACCGCTAGAACTGGAATCTTCTTACTTGACATCCTGGGAGGTCCATGAAAAATCTCTTTGGAAACCAGAAATTAGGTCTCTGTTACCCATATCCTTCGAGCTATGGGGCCCCAAAGTACCCCCCAGAGAAGTCCAAAATTTTATACAAAAACTTCAATTTTTCATTAACTACTTGACTGATGGTCATGATTTTTGGCATACATATTGATCATGAGAGGTTCCATCAGTTCCTGAAGACTGGTGGCGCCACCTGTATTTTTCGATTTTTTACGAATTTTTTCTCTATTTTTGAGACCTTTAAAAATGTGAACATCTGTTAACAAGGCACAAATCGTAACGGCTGGACTTAGAATTTTCATTCTCGACACACTGAGAGACCTATGAAAAGTCTCCATGGAGACCAGAAATAAGGTCTCTGTTACCCATATCCTTCGAGCTATGGGGCCCCAAAGTACCCCCCAGAAAAGTAAAAAATTTCATACAAAAACTTCAATATCTCATTAACAACTTGACTGATGGTCATGATTTTTGGCATACATATTGATCATGAGATGTCCCATCACTTCCTGCAGACTGGTGGCGCCACCTGTATCATTCAATTTTTTACGAGATTTTTTCTCTATTTTTGAGACCTTCAAGGATGCTGTCATCTGTTAGCATGGCACAAATCGTAACGACTGGACCTAGAATCTTCATTCTCGACACACTGAGAGACCTGTGAAAAGTCTCCGTGGAAACCAGAAATTAGGTGTCTGTTACCCATATCCTTCGAGCTATGGGGCCCCAAAATACCCCCCAGAAAAGTCAAAAATTTCATACAAAAACTTCAATATCTCATTAACTACTTGACTGATGGTCATGATTTTTGGCATACATATTGATCATGAGAGGTTCCATCAGTTCCTGAAGACTGGTGGCGCCACCTGTATTTTTTGATTTTTTACGAATTTTTTCTCTATTTTTGAGACCTTTAAAAATGTGAACATCTGTTAACAAGGCACAAATCGTAACGACTGGACTTAGAATCTTCATTCTCGACACACTGAGAGACCTATGAAAAGTCTCCATGGAAACCAGAAATTAGGTCTCTGTTACCCATATCCTACCAGCTATGGGGCCCCAAACTACCCCCCAGAAAAGTAAAAAATTTCATACAAAAACTTCAATATCTCATTAAATACTTGACTGATGGTCATGATTTTTGGCATACATATTGATCATGAGATGTTCCATCACTTCCTGCAGACTGGTGGCGCTACCTGTATCATTCAATTTTTTACGAATTTTTTTCTCTATTTTTGAGACCTTTAAGGATGCTGTCATCTGTTAGCATGGCACAAATCGTAACGACTGGACCTAGAATCTTCATTCTCGACACACTGAGAGACCTATGAAAAGTCTCCGAGGAAACCAGAAATTAGGTCTCTGTTATCCATATCCTTTGAGCTATGGGGCCCCAAAATACCCCCCAGAAAAGTCAAAAATTTCATACAAAAACTTCAATATCTCATTAACTACTTGACTGATGGTCATGATTTTTGGCATTCATATTGATCATGAGAGGTTCCATCAGTTCCTGAAGACTGGTGGCGCCACCTGTATTTTTCGATTTTTTACGATTTTTTCCTCTGTTTTTGAGACCTTTAAGGATGCTGTCATCTGTTAACGTGGCACAAATCGTAACGACTGGACCTAGAATCTTCATTCTCAGTACACTAAGAGACCTATGAAAAGTCTCCATGGAAACCAGAAATTAGGTCTCTGTTACCCATATCCTTCGAGCTATGGGACCCCAAAGTACCCCCCAGAGTAGTCAAAAATTTCATACAAAAACTTCAATATCTCAATAACTACTTCACTGATGGTCATGATTTGTGGCATAACTATTGATCAAGAGGTGTTCCATCAGTTCCTGCAGACTGGTGGCACAACCTGTATTTGTTCGGGTTTTTTTTACGAATGTTTAATCTATTTTTGAGACCTTTAAAGATATGAACATCTGTTAACAGGGCACAAATCATAAAAACTGGGACTAGAATCTTCATTCATGACACACAGGGAGACCCATGAAAATTCTCCATGGAAACCTGAAATTAGGTCTCTGTTACCCATAACCTTTGAGCTATGGGGCTCCGAAGTACCCCCCAGAATAATGGAAAATTTGATACAAAAGCTCAAGTATCTAAACAACTATTGCAGTGATCACCATGATTCTTTGCATGGATATTGATAATGGAAAGTGTCATCAGTTTCTGCAGTATGGTGGCGCCACCTGTATTTTTTTTATTTTTACGATTTTTTTTCTCTATTTTTGAGACCTCATAAGATGCAGTCATCTGTTAACATGGCACAAATCGTAACAACTGGACCTAGAATCTTCTCTCTTGACATGCTGAGAGGCCCATGCAAAGTCTCCTTAAAAACTTGAAATTAGGTCTCTGTTACCCATAACCTCTGAGCTATGGGGCTCCGAAGTACCCCCCCAGAATAATGGAAAATTTGATACAAAAGCTCAGGTATCTGAACAATTATTATATTGATCACCATGATTCTTTGCATGGATATTGATCATGAAATGTTTCATCAGTTTCTGCATTCTGGTGGAGCCACCTGTATTTTTTTTATTTTTTAAAGTTTTTTTTCTCTATTTTTGAAACCTTTTAAGATTTGGTCATCTGTTAACAGGGCACAAATCATATCAACTGGACCTAGAATCTTCTGTCATGACATGCAAGGACAGTCATAAAAAGTCTATATGGAAACCTGATACAAGGTCTCTGTTACTGATATCCTTTCAGCTATGAGGCTCGGAAGTTCCTCCCAGAATAATGCAAAAATTGATACAATAACTAATGCATTGATCACCATGATTGTCCACATTTGTATTGATAATGCTTTGTTTCATCAGTTTCTGTAGACTGAAGGTGCCACCTGTATTTTGATTTATTAAGAATTTTTTTCTTGATTTTTGAGACCTTTAAACATTTGGTCATCTGTTAACAGGCCACAAATCATAATGACTTGACCTAGAATCTTTTTTCTTAACATGCAGGGAGGTCCATGAAACATCTTGGAAACCTGAAATTAGGTCTCTGTTACCCATATCCTTCATGCTCTGGGGCTCCGAAGTACTCCCCAGAATAAAGATTTGGTTATCTGTTAACAGAGCACAAATTATAATGACTTGACCTAGAATCTCCTTTCTTGATATGCTGGGAGGCCCCTGAAAAGTCTCCTTGTGCACCTGAAAATACATCTCTGTTACCGATATCCTTCATCCTATGCGGCTTTGAAATACCCCCCAGAATAAACTCCTGGTCATCTGTTAACAGGGCACAAATCATAATAACTGGACCTAGAATTTTATTTTTTGACATGCTGGGAGACCCCTGAAAAGTCATCTTGTAAACCTTGAAAATAGGTGTCTGTTACCCATATCCTTCATGCTACAGAGCTCCATAGTACCCCAATGAATATTGGATGATTTTATACAAAAGGTCAAGTTTGGAAAAAGTATTTCATTCAAATTTGACATTCAGATGATAAAATTACTTTTGTCAATGTCTTTCTGGTCAGCTGAGCGTCATGACCCCTGGGTCACTTGTTACAAACAAAATTTACTCAAGACGAATTTGCTACATATGCCCCTACACTAAGACATAGAAATATGAGGGGATGAAGTAGGTATGATCAGGCTCCAATGAGACGGTGTGTGCTGTTGGTTCACCCGTGGGTGTTTCCCCTCATAGGCCTATAGCCTTAATAAGAGAAAAAGTGTGCGCAAATCTTAAAGTAATTCTAACAAGTGACGGTGGTATTGACGCTTATGAATACTTCTATTAGATATATATATATATATATATATATATATATATATATATATATATATATATATATTGTTATAGGTGCTCTTTTTGTTGTGTGACACGGGCGTAACTCGTGTTGTGGCGCCCTCGTTTTGGCTGCTTGTTGCACTCTATGTTTAATCCGTACTGGTTGAACTCTCGTTGTCATGCTAGCTTGGGGCTTTCTCTCCTGGCCGGGGTCACGTGTGAACCCTGGTGTGTAGAGACACAGCGATGTTTTTCTAGATGATTCCTGCTGTAACGCGTGTTTACTGTAGGTTGTGTTGGATTCTTTAGACTGTTCGTGAAGTGGAAAAATCTCGGCTTGGGGCGAGAAGTTATAAATATGGGGCTGTGTTTTAGAGCCATGGGAGAGAGGGTGAAGATTCCAGCGGACACAGACGTGTGTATGTCAGTTTGTTGGACCTGTCCGATTATCCAGTAATTATAGGGATTCTGCTATTACTAACTCTATACAAGTTAATGCTGCCTGCCTCAAGTTTACTTTCTGGATTGTTACAAGAGCTTTACATTGGACTGTCATTCCCCGAGAGGGGTTTGGTGTGGACTTTTCATCCGGCATAGGCATTTTAAAGAGCATGTCGTTGTGACGGTGGTGGTATCAAGGTACTGTGCACATTGTTTATTTTACTGTGTGATTGTACTGATTTGTTGTTGTACCGCTGTACAGTTTCTAAAATTGATTTAGTGTATTGTAATGTTAGGGTTGATATAAGAATAAATTATAGTTATTTGATAACAAAAAAAAAAACTGACTTCTTTATTCATTCCCCTAGAAAAAGAAATTGAGTTAAAACGACTGGAATAAGAAAGGCTCAAACTAAAACATAGTCTACGTGCTGCCCCAACTCACAGTTTTGATGTTACTAAACACATTAGACTTCTCCCACCTTTTCAAGAAAAAGAGGTTGATAAATATTTAGCTGAAAATTTAAAATGGCCTAAAGAAAATTGGACTATGCTGTTACAAAGTGTATTGACTGGCAAGGCCAGAGAAATTTATATAGAGCTTTCAGTAGAAGCTGCTGCTGACTATGACCTGGTAAAACGGTTAATCCTAAAAGGTTATGAGTTAGTTCCGGAGGCTTACCGCCAGAGATTCAGAAATGGGAAAAAGCGCAAAAATCAGACCGACGTCAAATTTGCTAGGACAAAAGAACAGTTGTTTGATCGCTGGTGTAGTTCTAAAAATGTAACGAAAGATTATGACAATTTGCGCCAGTTGATTTTGCTTGAAGAATTTAAGCGCTGCATTCATGCAGATGTGAAAACTATCTTTGATAAGAAAAGTCCTGAAACACGTGACATTGCTGCTCAATTAGCTGATGATTATTCATTGACACACAAAATGTCCTGTACTAGCAAATCAAACCAGACATTCACAAACAAGAAGTTAAATCAGTATGGTCAAAAGAAGTTTAAAGCGCAGTCACCCAGTACTAGTAGTCCTGATAGTTCAGCAAAGTTCATATCTACATCTCAGTCCACCTCCACTGTGTCTAAGTCCAACCAAGGCCAGTCATTTTCAAAGAAATTCTGTAATTACTGCAAGAAGGAAGGTCATCTAATATCTGACTGCTGGAAACTTGCGAAAAACCAAATAGCAAACCTTCTGGTTTTGTTTCAAAATCTATGCATAGCATAGCACAAGAGCCAGGCTCTTTTCATGTAAATAAGGGGTACAATCCTTTATAGACTCAAATAAAGAGTTTGATGCTACGGAGGCCCAAGTGCCGTCTTAATCAAAAGAAAAATCCGTAGCTTGCGGGGTAAAATCCTCAGTTGATTCCTTCAAAGAATTTAATAAAGCCAGGTCCTTTCAAGACTCCTGCGAGGTGTATTCTCTGGATAAGGCTAAGTCCTTTTATGACTCTTGCGAGAGTATTTCAAATGGGGCCAGGTCTTCTCATGACAAACAGAAGTTTGTTTCTGCTGAGGAAAGCTCCTCTGTTGACTCCCATGAGGAGTTTGATGATAAAAAGGATGTAGATTCCTTAAATGACTCTTAAAAAGAGTTTATGACTGACACTGTCAATGTCAGTTCTTTGTTTGATGAAGCTGAGGTAGTAGATTCCTCTCCTGACTCTGAATGGAGTTATTTGAGCCATTCATACATGATGGTTTTGTATCACTTTCAAGTGATTTTTCAGATTCTACCCCTATTAGAATTTTGAGGGACACTGGTTGAGGCTAGACTCTCATGTTAGCAAACACTTTGCCATTTTCTAATAGGTCCTTTACTGGTGCACATGCACTTGTTAATGGTGTGTTTTCAGAAAGGCACACTTCAGTTCCTCTTCACAGTATACATTTAAAGCCAGATTTGATTTCTGGGAATATTACTGTGGGCATAAGAACTACTTTACCCTTTAAGGGAATTCAGTTGCTACTAGGCAATGATGTCGCAGGTGACAAAGTACAGCCTGTACCAATAGTGACAGAAAAGCCGTCACTTGATCAGGACACTGATCCAAAAAGTCAGGAAATTCCTGGTTTGTATCCTTCATGTGCTGTAACTAGATCTATGGCCAAGAGAGACACACATGAGGATAATGGTCCAGATAATAACACTCTGGGAGTCACAAGTGACTCGTCTAATGACTCGCCCGTACAGAATGCAGCATTCTTAAGGTCAGAACTTACCGAAGAACTGAATACCGACCCTGATATTTCATGTTTGTTTCCCAGGGCAGTTGCTAAAGATGAACTGTCACAGAACCCAGTTTGTTTCTATGTTAGAAATGGAGTGCTTATGCTTAAATGGAGACCACTTGATGTATTTGCTGATGATGAGTGGGCCATCAAACATAAAAAAGTAATGCCCAAAAGCTTTCGCAATGAAATTCTAAGCATGGCACATGAGGCTCCTTTGTCTGGCCATTTAAGTATAAATAAAACTTATCAGAAAGTTAGTACACACTTCTGTTGGCCTAACCTCAGGAAAGATGTTGTACAATATTGTAAATCATGCCATACATGCCAGATGGTAGGTAAGCCCAACCAAAATCCTCCTAAGGCCCCACTTAGGCCTATTCCTGCTTTCGAGGAACCATTCAGTAGGATTATTGTTGATTGTGTTGGACCACTGCCGAAAAAAAAAATCCTGACATGAATACTTGCTGAAAATTATGTGCGCATCTACCAGGTTCCCTGAGGCAATACCATTGTGCAAAATTAATGTCAAAAGTGTTGTCTAAGCTCTGACAAAGTTTTTACAACTTTTGGATTACCAAAATCCGTCCAGTCTGACCAAGGGTCTAATTTTATGTCTGGCTTATTCCAGCAAATTTTGCTTGAGCTAGGTTTAAAACAGTACAGCTCTTCGCCATACCATCCTGAAAGTCAGGGCGCCTTCGAGCGTTTTCACCAGACATAAAAAACATGATTAGGACCTACTGCTGTGACACACAGAAAGACTGGGATGAAGGAATCCATCTATTGCTGTTTGCTGTCAGATAATCCTTTCAAGAGTCCTTGGGTTTCAGTCCCTTTGAACTAGTTTTCGAAAATGACCCGCGAACTGAACTTCCATTGAAACTGCTTAAAGAAAAACTCTTGTGTGAAAATCCTGATTCTCTTAGTTTACTGCAGTATGTCTCAGATTTTCGCACTAAACTATACAATGCTTGTGAGATTGCAAAGTCAAATCTAAAATCTGCACAAAGTAAAATGAAAACAAAGTATGACAAGCACACTGTAAGTAGGACGTTTGATCCTGGAGAAAAGGGCCTTGCTTTACTTCCCATCCCTGGCAGACCTCTGGAAGCTAGGTATTTTGGTCCTTACATTGTTGACAAGGTGCCGGGCTCATGATCGAGAGGTCGTGAGTTCGAATCCCGGTCAGACCCCCGCCGTGCCAAGACCCTTAGGCAAGGTCCCAACCGCAAGTTTGCCTCTGTCCATCCAGCAGTAGAAATTGGTACCATTAAATACTGGGAAGGTAACCTGCGATGGACTAGCGTCCCATCCAGGAGGAGTTTAACTCCTAAGTCGCTTCACGCTACCGAAACCGAGATAAGCTACGGCCTGATGAGCCATTAGGCTCGGGTGTAAAAGCCCAGCAGACTTTACCTTATTGTTGACAAGAAAGTTAGTGATTTAAATTACATAATGTTGACACCAGATAGACGTAAGAAGAAACAACTGTGCCATGTTAACATGTTGAAACCATATTATGACAGAAATAGCACATCAGGTGTATTACATAATGTTACTGCTGAAAATTGTGTAATCACTGACCCTGACCCAGTTAAAGTAGATACTGATTGTAAGTGTGATGTAGATATTCAGTGTGGTACAGTACCATTACAAAATTCAGACGTGCTTAACAACCTGAATGCCAAACTGTCACACCTTAACGCACAACACCAACAAGACCTCAAGAACCTGCTGCGGAATTATGAACATTTGTTTAATGACATTCCAACGCGAACTTACATGTTGTGCCATGACGTCGAGGCAAGCGCAGTCAAGCAGCATCCTTATAGACTGAATCCAGAAAAGCAAAAGTATCTACAGGATGAGATTCAATATTTGCTGGACAATGATTTTATTGAACCTAGTAACAGTAACTGGAGTTCACCATGTATTCTTGTGCCAAAACCTGATGGAAGTTACCCTATGTCCACAGATTATCGAAAACTGAACTCTGTCACCAAGACTGACACGTTCCCGATTCCGAGGATCGATGATTGTATTGATAGCGTCGGTAGCTCCAGATATGTCTCCAAGTTTGACTTGCTAAAAGGATTCTGGCAAGTTCCGCTGACAGGACAAGCGAAAGAAGTGTCCGCATTTGTGACGCCACAAGGACTGTACCAGTATAAAGTTATGCCGTTTGGCATGAAGAACTCACCTGCCACATTCAAGCGCCTCATCCATATGGTTGTCAAGGACATTCAGGGCTGCGATGCATATATTGTTGACCTTATCGTGTACAGCGACACCTGCGAGAAACATCTGCAAATTCTTCGCGACCTCTTCGAAAGATTCAGTGAAGCACGTCTGACCATCAACTAAGTAAAATCTGAGTTTTGTCACGCACAAGTAACATTTTTGGGTCATATTGTAAGGCAGGGTCAGGTAAAACCTGTTGATGCTATTTCTGCATTTCCTAGACCAGAGAAAAAAAGCAAATAATGCGTTTTCTTGGTATGGTTGGATACTACAGGAAGTTTTGTCCAAAATTTTCTGCTGCAGCTGAACCTTTGACTAAATTTGTTAAAGAAGAAACAAAAGTTTGTATGGAATGTTCAGTGTGAAAATGCATTTCAGAATTTGAAAGCAGTTCTGAAAAGTTCACCAGTTTTAGCAGCTCCAGAACTTTCTGTAACTTTTAAGTTAACTGTAGATGCTAGTGATACTGCTGCTGGTGCTGTGTTGTTACAGGAAGGCAACGATGGCATAGATCATCCAAATTGTTATTTCTCAAGAAAGTTTAATGCAAACCAGAAAAACTACTCCACTATTGAAAAAGAATGTTAAGCTTTGATTTTGGCATTGCAACATTTTGAATTTTATGTTTCTTCATCAGTCAGGCCTATCATTGCCTTCAGTGATCACAATCCCCTCACTTTCATGAACAAGTTGAAGTGTAAAAATCAAAGATTGTTGAGATGGAGTTTGTTCTTACAGGATTACAACCTTGAAATCAAACACATTAAAGGAAAAGACAATGTACTTGCTGATTGCTTATCGAGATGTTTATGAAATGTTGTAAACGAGATGTTTATGTAATGTTGTAAATAAGATGATTTTTGAGATGTTGTAATAATTTAGTGATTGTGATCGCAAAAAGAAAGTTTTGAGAAAACCTTCTTTTTATCTTACAGGAGGGGGAGTGTTACAGGTGCTCTTTTTGTTATGTAACGCGGGCGTAACTCGTGTTGTGGCGCCCTTGCCAGGCCGCTTGTTGCACTCTATGTTTAATCCGTACTGGTTAAACTCTCGTTGTCATGCTAGCTTGGGGCTTTCTCGCCTGACCTGGGTCACGTGTGAACCCTGGTGTGTAGAGACACAACGATGTTTTTCTAGATGATTCCTGTAACGCGTGTTTACTGTGGGTTGTGTTGGATTCTTTAGACTGCTCGAGAAGTGGAACATTCTCGGCTTGGGGCGAGAAGTTAGAAATAAGGGGCTGTGTTTTAGAGCCGGGGGAGAGAGGGTGAAGATTCCAGCGGACACAGACGTGTGTATGTCAGTTTGTAGGACCTGTCCGATTATCCAGTAATTTCAGGAATTCTGCTATTACAAACTCTATACAAGTTAATGCTGCCTGCCTCAAGTTTTCTTTCTGGATTGTTACAAGAGCTTTACATTGGACTGTTATTCTCCGAGAGGATTGGTGTGGACTTTTCATCCGGCATAGGCATTTTAAAGAGCTTGTCGTTGTGACGGTGGTGGTATCCAGGTACTGTGCACATCGTTTATTTTACTGTGTGATTGTATTGATTTGTTATTGCACCGCTGTTTTACTGTCTAAAATTGATTTAGTGTATTGTAATGTTAGGGTTGTTTTAAGAATAAATTATAGTTATTTAATAACAAAAAACACTGATTTCTTTATTCATTCCCCTAGACATTTCACGATGCCTATATATATATATATATATATATATATATATATATATATATATATATATATATATATAACAATGGGCGTGCCTTTTTACGTCGACCCCCCTCAGAAGGTATATGATGGGGGGGGTGGTTAAAGATGGCGTGACTCTATATATAAACCGGTATATATATGTGTGTATATATATATATATATTTATATATATATATATATATATATATATATATATATATATATATATTAATGGTCGTGCCTCTTTACGTCGAACCCCCCCCCCCCCATTTTTTTCAGAAATCACTGCGTGCGGTATTTTATTTTTGCCCTTTTTTTTGTATGTCATATGATCAGGGAAAAAGCCTGAAAATAATAGTTTTTTTTTTATTTGCTAAACATGTTAAGGCACTAAATCGTATCAAAGTTGTATTATTTATTTTCTTGAAAGATGAAAAATAATAATAAAAATGTCTGATGCGGGGGTTAAAATTGACGCGGGCGGCACCTGAGAACCATACCTGTTATTATTTTTTTTTTATCTAATTGTTAGCCCATACCTTGTTTACCGCCACAGAAAGATGAGTGGGTTGTCGGCTTTCAGTCTCAGCAAAGTAGTAGCGTTCGAATACGCTAGGTAACGCCACTTGACAGGGGTCCGAGTGCTGACCAAATTCAGGGAATTCCCTATGACGTCATCATTGGAAATCCCTTTCAGGGCACATGCACGGGACAACATCGTGTTGTGAGCCACACGTCCGCATGAAAGAAGAACAAAAACCTATGCTGGGAGTTGTGATTGGTGAGAACTTGCTCATATTTATTCACTGATGTTTCCATCAGTAGTCTGAGATTGAATCGGACCACTTTCTAGGCCGGACTGGGCGATGTTACACTTGCAGCGATCCGTTCATTCGGAAACTTAACATTGGTTACAGATTACAGCTGTTGTTATGAAATACATGAAATGTGCATTGCACGATAACTTTATGACATCTGCAGCCCCCCACCCCCTTCTTGATATTTTTCTTATCGTTTAAAATATCAGAAGGTAATATTTAGCCTGATTATTAGGCTTATATTGGTCTTACCAGGCTATAGTTTTTATATTTAGTCAAGTTAATTTTGTTCTAATTTTGGGCAAGTTAAAGAACACCAACATTTTGCATATTGGAAATAAAAACATGCCTTAAAGAAAAAAAAAACGTAACATAAAAAAAAACATAATTTTTCTGTAAAATCTTTGGAACCATTTTCTGAGAAAAAAAGTTTTATTCTGCAGCAACTAACCACCAATCAATGAAATGGACATGGCAGAGAACAGTCACATATGTTATATACTTACATATAATACAAAAGTCAGGACCAATGTCATTGACAATGACTATTTACAGGGAGGCTTGTATTCTCCTTGTGCAAGCACTTAACTGTTACATCACACATTATGTCATAACCATATCCCTGAAGAACAAACAATAGTCACTTGTTAGTGAAGCTATGCATCACTGATATATTACACATAAGTCAACCAGGTGAAAGGTGAATTATATATCATAAGCAGGTATGATACCAAATTTTACACATTTTCCTCCTTACACCACTGACGCATGTTTTGTTTGGCCAGTTTGTCTAACCAGGAAATAATTGAGAAAAATCAGGTGGACAGGGGTGATTGAACAGACTATGGTATATTATATGTAGCTGGTTAAAACTTTTACACTGTTAAACTTTTATCTTTAACACTTGACAGTTGAGTATTTGACAAGTGTAACAAGGCAAGGTGTTAATAATTATGTATATTTAAAATTTGAGTTCCCGTTTCAAAGTTTCAGTTCAATAATTTTATGAATAATATAAGACAGCCTATGAGGTACTGTAGAGTAATGGTAATTCTTGATGGAACTCATTATAATGTATAAAGTATTAAAACATAAATATCCAGACATTTTGTAAAAAGGGCCATTTTTTGACTGAAATATTGGTTGGTATACAGTGTTAAGCATTTAACTGGTTGATAGCCTAATCATTAATTATCAGAGGCTGTAACATAAAAACAATAATCATCATCACCATTAACATCTGTTTTTATGTGTTGTAGCAGTGGCAGCATGTCGTCCAGTAAGAAGCTGTCTCACTCAGACCGTCGCCACCAGGCGGTGTGCTTTCTCCAGTACCTGCAGGACCGTGGTCTGACAAAGATCGCTCGGAACAAGGAAGCTGTCAGATCAATATTCAAAGAGCAGTTTAAAACCTACTGGAAAAAAGAGAATGGAGGGGCCCCACTTGTTAATTTTGCAGCCCTCTTTTTTGTCTTGAAGAAAATCGGTTTTATATATATCTCTAAGTCAGGTAACATTCAGTACCTGCCTAAAGCAGCAAAACTGGAAAACAAAGACTCCCAAAGTGCTTTAGTCAGGAGTTTAAGCAATTATGCAGAAAATGGTAATATTTCTACACCAGAGTGTACAAAAGACCAATCCACTTCTCCATATACAGCAAGAAAAGCTCTGAACCTCAAGAAGCAGGGACCTACTGGACGGGGAAGTGTGGCAGTAGATCAGCATGTCACATCTCCTGGCGGCTACAAGTCTCCGTCACCTGAAGGTGCCTCCAGTGTTGAACCAGTCTCCTCTCCTGTGATCTCGTTACCGGCAGGCACTAAGAAGAGTGGCCGGTGCTTTATCTGTGAGATCTGTGATGTTACCGTGACAACCAAGGTTGAGCTGATGAACCACCTAGATGGGAGGAAGCACCGGGTGCAGAAACTCATCTTGGGATTAAAGTCAAACAGGTACATTAAATACCTAAACAGCAGCCACATGTTGTATGATAAATGATATCAGCAACAGGGATTACTATAATATTAAATGGTATGCATGTAATAACAGCCAGTCAGACCTTGCTGGGCTGACAAAGTTGGATCTGACAAATTCTGTTCTAATGTCTTTCTCAAATTAAGTAGATGAAAACATTGCAATTTTATTATCATACCTGTCTGTCCACTTTTCAGTCAAGGTGGCTGTGAGTAATAGGTCTTTTTCCATAATTCTTCCAACTAATTGTTTGCAAAGCACAAATTATAACTTAGACCTAGTGAGTTCCTTCTTCTACTAGAGATCCGGACAGTTCCTTGTGAAATATTGTAGGGTAAAATCCATTCACATATTTGCCTCCAAGACAATGACCTAGTCAAATCAGCATGACTCATAAACCAGAAATTTGTTTTTTTTTAAATTGAGATTTACCAGATAATGATTATGTTGCACTTCACACTGGTTTATTTTTAACAAACCAGACATCAGTCATGCATTATTATCATTATCATGTAAATCCTTATCTTCATTCAATAGACAGTGCCAGCTGAAGCTGTGTCTGAATGTTTAAACTGCTGATGTTTGTATATAACAGAGAACAGCTTGTACAGGACCAGGCAGATGTGGAGATCAAATCTGATTTTGATGGCCAGAATGGATTTGTACGAATTGATTTAGAGGAAAATCAAGATAAGAAGGTCATCTTCACGATCCTCAATACCCATCACAATGAGGTTCTCCACTTCCAGCACTGTGAACTCCTGAGAAAAATTAGGATTTTCAAAGTGCGTGATCAGAAGAAAGTGTCTGACGGCATGGGGCAGTGTATGATACCACCAGGTATGTGCTCAACCAGCTGTCATCAAAATCATTGATAGTTTGGTCTACCAAGGGGTGGTTATTTAAATGAAGGCAATATGACTCAGAAGAGCACAACTTTGTTGTTCAGTGGTTATGGGCATCACAATCTGACCCCCGCAATGCACTGTGGCTTCTATATACACTAGCGGCGTAGGTGAAAATGTAGTCAAGAGTGTAATGTAGTCCATTCAAATATGTTGAATTAGTATTATTTCAAGGCAAATTGCATAAACATTGGTGTTTTTATATTAAGGACTTCATGGATTAAGTAAAATTTTGTAAGCATATGCATGTGAAATATAAACAGATGTTCTCTTTAAATGTAACAAAATTTGCTTTTAAAGTTTGACAGTTTGAATAAGCATCAGTAGTCCTGGCTGTCTCACTGTGCCTACCAGAGAGAGATTTGTTTTGAGTAGAAATGACCTGTGGTAGAAGAGCGGGCAATATGTTTAATAAATTGGCAGATTAGATCCAAAAAGGGGTTGGGAACAGGCACAAGTACCTTGATACAGATACAGAGAGTAGTCGGGATCTTGTTAGATGGCTAGGTATAGGCCCAGATGCTTTAGAAAATACCTGGGTACAGGTACTGCTAACTTTACTTAAATTCAAGGACATTTGAACTAACAATAAACCAAAAATGTCATCTATATTACAAGTCAACATGTCCAATTTTAGCATCATACATATACCTTGAATACAAATTTACCAGATACAGGTACCAGGTAAATCCTATTGATGACATATAGGTACAGTTACTCTATTTGGTACCTAGGTACAGGTACGGGCCCCAACTCTGTTAATAAAAAAGTAAGCTGTAGTAAAGGAATGTTGCATAAGCCTAATTAAGAGAATTGCCAAACCAAAACATTGCCTCACGAATTGTTGGAGAAGTACTTTAAAAAATTATCTGTTTTTCCAATCCAACAATCCCATCTATGATTGGTCAAGGTAATTTTTCGTGAGCACAAAGAACTACATACATTAAATGTTAAAATGTGCAGCATTTTATGTTTCTAGGTTCCATTAAAAATGAATCCCAAGCTACAAACAAGAATCACATTATGTATTCATGTATCAGGAGGGACATACACTGTGGAAGTGAGCTGTCAGCCGTGGCATGTCGGGCGGTTCCATGCTCCCCTGGGATTTGCTTTTGCGAGACAGTCAAGTCCAGACAGACTGATCCATATTGTGCGATACTTGTCTGTAAACTGCAAAAACCAAGTCACTGAAGAACTACAACCAAAGGCACCATACAAGCATCCTCCCCGCAAATCAGTCAAACAGAGAGGACTGCGTGTGATTGAAGGATATGCCCTGCCAAGGTAGAGTTCCACTACCATCATATTTACTATAAACATGCAACTTTTGCCATTTGGAAATGTTAAAAAGGTCTAAAACCCTGACAAACTGTTCTCAGGGCAAAATCTGTTACAGTGAATCCTGTTATTTCTTTAACATTTATTGGTATAATAGTCAGTTGTTTTAGATGCCCAGTTTTGATACAGGCTTTCTTTTACTGCTTTTATATATCCAGTTATACATTGGACAGAATCTGTTATTCTGGCTACTGTGTTTGGCTTTTTGTTAGTGAGGGTTTTAATTTTACTAAGCTTGTGAACGGGAAATAATAATAAATATGGAAACCTCAGGAATAAGATGCCCCATTAAATTAAATGAAGAAAAGGGACCATACAAGGGATGATGTATATGCACAAATGGATTAGTTATCATACCTGTGTGATCATTGTTTATTGATCATCAACCTAATCTGTGGATGGTATTGGAATGTGTCCACACATGTTAATTATTATCAAAGCATGTGGTGATAGATTGTGACATGGGTCATATTAAAATGAGTATAACAGAAATGAGTGAGATATTGTTGGATTTATTCTTTATTTAACAATAAATACAAATACTGCTGAACTTAGATTTTACAGTCCTTTTGTGAACGCAAAAATGAAACCCTCACAAAAAGTTCAAAATGAAGAAATAGTGAAATTTCAGCTTTGTGAATATGAAGCTAACCACAGTATTTGGATGTGACTGGGTGTGTGTGATTTCAGGTATGATGGGGATACACTGGAGAAGGAGATACCTCTTGCCTCGCACAGCATCCCAGCATCGCTGCGACACATTATGAACCACGGCTGTAAGGAGTGGGAGGACATGTCAGCGGAGGATAAGGCCTCGCTGGAGAGGCTCAGGTGTGTGGCTAAATCAGGCAACCCATTCTGTATATAATACATTATGAACTTACTTTTCTGTTCCATACAGTTGTTAGAATCAATATGCATCGAGCCATAAGAAATTTGCTTTAATACTGATATAGGTGTAATGATAACTCATACAGAACTATATTTAAATAATATATATGCACTTATTTCAGTTTCAGAATCAATCATTATGTCCTGAGTTTTTTGCAGATTAACCTTGTTGTGATAATGTTTCAACAATCCTCAGAACTGTTTGATTTTATGACAGTTCATCATTTTATCAAACGGGCACGAAGACACTATGACTGAAGATCCCTTTCTTTATTCAGCTTGACCAGAATTAGCCAGAGCAAAAAGTTACCATTTTCACTGTTCTTTCTTTGACAAGACTTGGTTCCAAATGATCACTGATTTCTTTTGTAGCTGGTAACCACTGGTGCTATAAATGGGGTTTCTGTAGACTTTAACCCCATTCTCTAATGTTGAAAATTTGGTCAGTGTGATGTCAACAGTCAAGGTAGAAGTCTGCATGATCTGTCAGTATAACTAAGGAGGCCTGATTTATCATTATGTTGTTTGTAGAAAGCTTCTTCATGATGGCCTGAACTATACAAACTATCACAAGTATCTGTCCACATTGTTACACATCGAGGAACTACAGATGGAGGTTGATATACGTAAATACGACATGGCTAGTGCTACCCTGACTCCCTGCAAGGACAACCCTCGCCTGCTCGTCCTGAAGGTAACAAAGCACTGGCCAAAATAATAATCAATCTATCAGGTTTATTTTTGTGTATTTAAAAAGTTAACTTTTATATTATGTTGAATCACATCTATTTAATATATACCTGTAACCCCCCCCCCCCAAAAAAAATTAATTTATAATAGAGAAAATTATTTCAGACACATTTTTATTTCACTTTGTGAACTAAGTGATTGTGCAGTGTATGTTGCCTGCCATCTGTTGCCAAATATCTCAACAGCTCCTGTAGCTGTGATAAAAAACCTTGCTTAATTATTGATCATATGATGAATATGCAAAAATAAGCTTTTGGTCTTCCTATATATCCTACTTTCTGCAGTTGGAAATGGTCTTTTCCTCTTTTTAACCATGTTAAATCATAAATCATTAATATTTTGGATTTGATATCATGTTAAGTATACATTTTAGTAGACATTTCACCTTCTTTTTGTAAAATAGTGATAATAATTAATTAATGTTGTTAATCAAAAGATAACATCTGACATTTAGGTTCCAGGCCTGGCAGAAAATAGACCGTCAGTGCTGAAAGGAGACTGTCTGTATGTGCGTCCTTTGACATCAGAAGGATCAAGAGAAGAAATGGAGTACAAGGGATATGTCCACGATGTGTGGCAGGAGGAGGTTCATCTTGGATTCCATCAGAGGTAGGTCATATCAGGTGGCTTCAATCAGATGTAGGTCATATCATGAAATATATTTTAGTAATGTTAAGATTCATGGTGTAACAGTTAATTAATTAATTATATCGCTGCGTGATCATTTTCTTCCCTAATCAATTAAATTGATCGCATTTTTGCATAATTAATCACAAACGATTATATATATAGCATTGAAACTGAAACATGAACAAGTGTCAGCAGTCACCTTAACCTTTAAGCATGATGTGCAAGTCAAATGGAATTGACCTAACCTTGAACTCTATGTAACCTTATTCATTGAGTAATCATGAGAAGAGCTATTGCAACCAATCAAGTTACTATTTGCAATGTAAACAGTTAATCACCTGACAAGTGCAAAATTTGCATAATTTGGGCAACTCTCCCAAACAGAACACATGTAGTCTGTACAAGTACATGTCCACATGTTTTATCTGGGATTTCTTTTATACAAAGGAGACAGCATATAAAGTTCCAGGTCAAAAGTTGCAGGAGCTATTACACTGACTGAAAAGTGAATAATAATGTCTTACCTTACACTGAATTTGTATGAGACAAACAATCCAAAATATGGCAAAACACTTCACAATGATTGTGATATATTCATCACTGGAGTACAGAGATATAGCAATCCCAGTTGATGACATCAGTGAATGCAACATCTTATGTGACTGACTTCTGTGACGTCTTTTTGACTATTTGTCACTAATGTCTACTATCTAATAAACAGCTCTCACAACTATATGCACGGAAAGCCTTCAGTGTAGGAGCATATTTTGGGCTTATTAGCATAGTGAGGTCAAAGGAGCAGAGCATTAGGGTGGTTAGGTCAATTCACAAGGTTAATATTTTATGAATAATTCTATAAAGTAAATTTTACAGTAATATGGATGGTACATAAAGTGATTGATTTAGAATTGATTATCATTCATTTGTTTTCTTTCTGTCATTTTAAATTTTCCATTATTTTACAACAAGTAATTCAGACCGTTAGTAAAGATACTTCAGGTAACTTATCTGTATTAATGATGTGAAAATAAAAGCACATCAGTGCATGATATGTTGAAAATTATGTTTCCTTGAGTCACCTGGCCTATATTGGCAGGTCCAAAAATTAATAATCCATAATCCATACTCACCTTGTCATATAACAAAAAATATGAATAGATTCAACCCAACCTGTCCTCCAGAATTGTTGTGGACAAATCTGCAAAGCAACAGACTAAATTGTGGCTGATTTTGAAACAACAAACACTATTAATAATTTATTGTAGCAGTAGCTTCAGAGATATGCAAAAGATGTTGCACACTTACTTATTCATGTCACAATAGGATACATTTCTCACATTTTAATGAAGAATTTTGTGGGTTTTTATCAAATATATAAAAATAACAATCATCAGATCCTTTGAGGTAAACTACTACTTTTTTGGTAGCAGTATTAAAGAATCAGACTGATCTTACAGGTACAGTTTTTCTTATACAAAAATGATGTATTTTTTTTATGAAAACACAGTTTATGTTCTATCCTTTGTTACCACAGAAATTCCATACACATGGGTAAGTTGCATCCCTATTAGAAGTGGCACCCTGAATTTTTGGTGTAATGTGTCTGTACTTGCAGCTTAATGGAAAAATACATCAAGAACATGAAGTTTGCTGTACGTTTCACCTTTAACCGACTGCCCCTGAAGTTGCAGCAACGAGCCACAATGCTGGCGGAAGAACACTCACTGGATAAGATTCTGTTCCCCAAGCCGTCCACCATCTGCCAGTATGGACAGATTGTCCCACTGGGCACCAGTCTCAGGTCTGATAACAATAAAATTCTAATTTTGTTAATACATTATTGGACACCCAGCTGTATAGCATTAAAAAGCAAAGTTTAAGTTAGGTTAGATTAGCTGAGTGAGGCAAATTGATGGAATTAGGCTAACATATTCCATACCCTATTACCTGTTATGTTATGACATAACTGATTTCCAAATTGAAAATTTATTTCCATAGAATTAGAGTAAGCTTAGCCCATTTTCTTACAGAAAATCATATTGCTGTTTTTTTTACCACCAAAACATGGATTTGTGATTCATTAAGCAACTGTAAGCATTCCCTGTGACAAGAAATTCTATAGGTTTCAATAAATTTTCATTTTATTTCTGTTTATTTCTGGATTTTAAGTCTTTTTTAAACAGGCATTTTTGAAGCACTGCACATTGAAATAAGTTGAACTTTTAACTTTA
This sequence comes from Sipunculus nudus, assembly GCA_026874595.1. Taxonomy (NCBI): domain Eukaryota; kingdom Metazoa; phylum Annelida; class Sipuncula; order Golfingiida; family Sipunculidae; genus Sipunculus; species Sipunculus nudus. The sequence continues at coordinate 35,547,018 of CM049308.1, read as the reverse complement.
ATGTGCAGTGTTTGACGTGGACAGTCCTGTGTATTTTAATGTAATCAACATTTTTTGTGTTGCAGTGTTGTGCAACAAGTAAGTTTGCTGAAGCCAGGCCTTTAATCTTAGTTGTACTACAAGTTAATTAGCTTGTCTGGCCAGCTGACAAAAAAAATTAGCAGTGTGAATCACCTACAATACATAATAAGTCTGACCATGCATGAGGAACAAAATACCTAGCTACAGACATTAAATTTACATCTGGAAACTTCAGGACTCGAAAGCTTAACGCAGAGTACCTGTCTCTTAAGTTCTGTGAATTATTTGAAGAAAACATAACTTCCTGCATTTATTATTTCTATTTACCATTCAAAACTTGTATTAAAGTCTGTTTCTGCTCTGTGTACAAATTAGGTAAATGTTGCTCTCAGCATGGTTTACTCTTTCAGCTCAGATATGACAGCCTTCCTAGTATTGGTATGACTAGCTTATTCTGCCTGTTCATTATTTGCACTGGAAGACTTGTTTCATTTCATCCCACATGAGACAGATGGTGCTACTATTAAATGATGACTCTCTAAGGCCAAAAAAATTGAAGGTATGGTTCTCAGGCACTGCCCGCATCAATTTTAAACCCCTGCATCAAATATATTTATTTTGATTTTCAATAGAAACTTACCAATTTTGAGCTGCAGCCGCGTGGACATTTCTTTCAAGAAGATAAAATCATACAATTTCCTTTGTTATGTAGTGCTTTTACTTTTTTAGCAAAATAAATCTGTTATTATCATGCTTTTCCCTTATCACTTAACATTTTTTATAGAAAAACACAAAAAAATTAAAAAAAAAAAAGCCCACCTGCATTGATTTATGAAATAAAGTGCTTGAGAACCATACCTTTATTTATTTTGGCCTTACCTATTTTTGGATAACACAACAAACACACCTATGATAGGTGAACATTTTGTGGGCAGGCCATAGAAATACCTAGGAGTAACATGCTTAATTAATGTGCATCCAATAAGACAAAAGTTTATTTCAAATCCTGCTTACCACAAAGTGGCATATTTTATCAATGTAATAAAATTATGTTTGTCGATGCTCTCAGAAGAATCAAAACTGTTGTGATGTCGGACTCGGGGTAACAAACTGTGCTCTTTCCTAATACACACTCTTATTTGCAGTTAGGTGGCACTACAATCACCCCATGAAAAAATAGAATGAAATTTCTCAGGATTTAGGTGAAAATATTTTAAATGACCCCCCTTAGGACACTTGGCATCATTCTGGACAGTTTTAAACCAAAAACGTGTATATCCATGGCTTAGCCATCATCAGTTATAGTAGACGTGTATATCTTTTTGACTATTTCATTATTTCTTCAGGTTTTATAACAGAGACATAGAGACAAACAAAGAGCAGCGGTCAGCTATAGAACACATACTGGCAGGTACATCACGGCCAGCTCCTTACCTTGTGTTTGGTCCACCAGGAACGGGGAAGACTGTTACAATGGTAGAAGCCATGAAACAGGTGATATATACATTCTCTTGGGTGATATAGATAAATCTGTAGTTCAGGAATCTTAGGAAGTCACAGTGAACCCCTGTGCAGTTTTATTATTTTCAGCTGTTTAAGATATATAAATCATGTGACTGTTATTGCAATAATAATAATAATAACTAAAATAATAATAAAAATATGATATCAATAACAATATAATTTAATACATAGCATATGCATATAAATATAAATATTATATTATATAGTTTTAATTTTTTTAAATATGTCAACAGTGAATTAGGAAATAAAATGAAAATTGTTAATAAAGTAACAGCACTACTTAAAACTTATATTATAACATATGCTAAACCAGTAAATTTTAATGAATCTTCTAAGAGAAACTAATGGTGTTGAAAATTTGATGCCACAGCCTCTGTAACTCAGAGGTTAAAGATGAGTTTATAAGGTTGTAAGAAATTGACATCATTAATCTGATTTATTCCAGGTGTTGTCCTGTATCCCTAACTCTCATATCCTTGCGTGTGCACCATCAAACAGTGCAGCTGACCTCCTAGCTCAGCGCCTCCTACAGCACAGGAGTAAGACTGAAGTGCTCAGAATCAACGCAGCGTCCAGACCCTGGGGGTCTGTGCCAGATGATATCAAGGTCATTTGTTTATGAGTCATATTCAAAACATATCTGCTCTGTCTTATGCATATATATAATATGCATGTATTATTGATACATAGCTACATGGTGGTTGGCTTTATATTTGCAAGGTTACATTTTGCAATTTTCGCTTTTTTATTGTTTTACAAGGGTTCCATTTTCTCAGTCTCATTATATAGTTTACTACAAAGAGTGTATCCATTTTTACATGAACTATTTAATAATCAAAATTTAATTAATATTTGGATGCAAAACCTTTATAATTTGTGAAGTAAACCAAAGCACATCAAATGAGTGAATATTCTTGTCCATTATAAGCAGCATATATAAAAGATCTCATATTATTTGTTATAACAACCTTTTTAGCTTGTGACACTACAGCCTTAATAACTGACATGAGACACCAAATAGATTACAGTATATTCAATTGTTCACAGGTGAAGATATGGCGTTTTAGTTTTACTCATGAAGGGCTTATTTGTGGGGATTTCTTTCTGTAAATATCTTAGACTTGAAACTCCTGTCAGTAAATTCAAACAAAGTATATTTCATTTGTTCAAACTAAATATTATATGTAGTGCTTATCTAATTTAACTTGTTATTGATTAAAGTTTTTCTTTTCACTCTCTAAGCATAATGATGGGATTATTGATACAGAAAGACCTAAGAAAATGTAATCATATATTGTGTTTCCTTCCTACACCAGTATTATAATGATTCCTGTCTAATGTATCTGTATTTGTACAGTACTAGCTCAATCACTGACATAAAAAGTTATAGAAAGTAAATGTCTGATGTACAGGAAATTAGGATAATTCAGATCTATTTGTTAGAATATCTAGATATTTTACATCAGATGTACAAAAATAGTGGATGTCATTTATGTAATACAGTCATTTTGAAGAATCAATGTTTGTGTTACAGGAATCCTGCAATTATGATAAAAGCTGTAGAAACTATTATTTTCCCAAGAAGGAAGCTCTGCTACAGTATAGAGTGATAGTATGTACCCTGGTGACCGCAGGAAGGTTAGTATCATGTCCAGTCTCATATTAACATTTCTATGGCCATCTCATGATATGCAATACTATTGACACATTTAGCATGCATGTGTATAAATCTAAATGCAGCCTGCTTCTGAATGTTTCAGTTTTGTCTGATCAGTATAGTGTCATATGGTATTAGATATTGAAATGTCAGAACAAATAATAAGGTGACCATTCTGATGTATGGTCAGTATCTCAAAAACAAGGTTCAGTGTTGTAGGAGCTACATGTACATCCCTTTTAGCGTTTCTTTACTAATATCCTGTAGATAAAGAATTTTCTCTATTCCACTAATCTGTGTCCACCTGTTTTGGGGGATAATTGACCAAAACACTTTTATTGGAGGGGCCTGAACAGCTGTGCGGTAAAACACTCGGCCTTCTCCGCTGGCCGTCTGGGTTCTATCCCAGGTGCTGCCATGAGAGTGGGTTGTAGTGGCCCGTCCAAGGTCAGTGGTTCTCTCCAGGTTCTTCGGCTTCCTCCACCTCTGTCACTACAATCTTCAACTCTATCAGTATCTTATATTTTCGCCTTAAATATATAACTGTATACCAACTCGATCCGGCAAACTGTCGTTGCTGAGGGTGCCAGAGGCTCGACTGCCGATTTCACTTTCAGTCAGACTTTTATTTGATATATTCACTTTTTTATGGACTCTGTTTCAAGGTTCTGCTTGATCAGATGTTTCCCTGGGTGATCACCATCTTTGTTTTGACTGGTTATGCTTTTGAGTGTTCATTTGACATAATCCAGTTTGCAGATGTCAAATGTGGCTGTCTTGTCATGTAAACAGTCACTATGACTCCATATTTCAGGGATGAGTACATGGGGAGATGGTTATTTTTATACAGATTCAAGAACATATGTTGGTAATATCCTGCTGGGCTGCTAATCAGTACCCTGAACTTGTTCTTTTACTTGCAGGATTGCTTCAGCCAACTTTCCGCCAGGTCATTTTACACATATCTTTATGGATGAGGCGGGTCATGCAGTGGAACCAGAGGCCGTCATCGCCATCGCCGGTATCTTGGAGAGTGATGTCAGTACCAAGGATGGCGGACAGGTGGTGCTGGCGGGTGATCCAGAACAACTAGGCCCAATACTGCGCTCTCCTGTAGCCATACAGCACAAACTAGGTAATAAGATTTTATAATGCACCCTGTAGCCACACAGCACAAACAGCCATTCATCACAGACTAAATAAATACAGATCCCTGTAGCCACACAGCACAAACAGCCATTCATCACAGACTAAATAAATACAGGTCACAATGTACCAGGTAGCCAGACATCACAGACTAAAAAAATACAAGTCACAATGTACCAGGTAGCCAGACATCACAGACTAAAAAAATACAGGTCACAGTGTACCAGGTAGCCATACATCACAGACTAAAAAAATACAGGTCACAATGTACCATGTAGCCAGACATCACAGACTAAAAAAATACAGGTCACAAGGTACCAGGTAGCCATACATCACCATGCACAAATTGTACAAGTGTCATGCTGCAACCACATGTATTAAAAAATCAACTTGATTTGGGTTTCAGATTAATTTTGTTGCTGCCAGTGTAAGATGAAGAACACCTAGTTAATACGTGTGAACAACAAGAACCTTGAACATATATGTTATATATTTAAAATGCTACAGTGACATATGATATGTTTATTTTAAGACTTAATCATTTCTTTTATCCACTGTATTCTCATGAGATGCTTAAGACAGTGATCATATGACACAGCATATACCACTAGAATGAGCAACCTGAATATTCCTGCAGGCGTGATAGCAGTTAAGTGTTTTTTTCCCTCAGGGGTTTCTTTGCTGGAGCGTTTCATGAAATCTTGTGACGTGTACAGTCGTAGGAGCAACACAGAGGAGCCGTACGATCGTCGAGTCGTCACAAAGCTGCTGTGTAACTATCGCTCTCACCGAGCCATTTTGGAGCTGCCTAACCAGATATTCTACCAGAATGAACTGAAAGCGTGTGCTGATGAGCTAAAGGTGTCATCGCTCTGCTGCTGGAGCAGCCTCCCTCAGCCTGGGTTCCCGCTTATGTTCCACGGCGTCGTGGGTCAGGATTTACGAGAAGAGAGGAGCCCCTCATTCTTTAACCCAGAGGAAGCTTTTATAGTGGAGAAGTATGTGAAGGAACTGTTAACAGTGCGGGGTAACGGCATCAATATCAAACAGAAACACATAGGGATAATCACTCCATACAGGAAACAGGTAGGTCATCCTGAAACCGTACCATTATAATGATTGTTTGTTTATGGATAAGCATATATTGCATATCAAGCAGATGTCAGATTTCATGCTCATGTCATCACATAATCAGTCATGTTATGCTTCATAGATTATATCAGAGACTCTCAGACCTCTAAACGTGATGTTTTAACTTTCAGCATACAAACATTGTTTCTAACGTTGAAATAATAAACATGAAATTTGCCGTTGGCAGGACTGGTATTGAAGGGTTTAGAAGTCTGATCTGATGGCTGGAAGAACAGAATGCGTCACTTTCATGCTGGATGCTGATGTTTGGGGGAGGGGGATGGGTGTTTGTGAGGCTAGTCAGCTATTTTTTGGACTAGCACCTTTGCAGTACTCGTTTCAATTACTTTTATGTGAAATGGTGAGCCACTGGTGGGTTTAATTTTTTGGTGCATCTGGATATGGATATAGGGATTGGCAGAAGTATGCACCCTGTGAATTCTCTCTACACTCACAGAAAAGGTAACCTGAAACCAAGAGTACTGAAAGGCAAATTTTGATGTTTTTGTAACAAGATGTCATTATCAAGCACACCATAGTAAAAACGTAGGACTAGAAATATAAAACAAATAGCATAAAGGTAGGACTGGAAATATAGAGAAAGTAGGACTTATACAACATATAACAGCACTATAAATCCATTGCATATTCTTCATGCACAAATGTGAAATAAAAATAATTTTATTGAGTACACATTTAACTAGAATACGGGTAGTCAACAAGCGACTAAAACAGAGTGGGACGGGTGAAGTGAGGCATTGAGTGAGTAACAAGGGGAAATAGAGTGAGGTTTTTTGCATATTAGCAAGGATGTCTGCAGCCAAAATGTGTATGTAGGTTGTGCCACCTACCACAAAATCCAGAGAGCTATCAAAGTTGTATACAAATCCAAAAATTCAAACCACTGCAAAATTTTGGCCCAATTGGCCAAACAGTTCCCGAGATATGAGCTTGGATGTCTGCAGCATAAATGTGAATGTAGGTGGCACCACCTGTCATAAAAGCTATCCAAGATGTATAAACCTGCAAAATTTTAGGCAGATTAGTCAAACCACTGCCGAGATAGGAGTGGCAGACAAACAGACGGATGCTGTCAAAATATTGTTGCAGGTGGTGCCACCAGTTTTGCGTATGAGAAAGAGCTATGTGAGATCTATACACATGCAAAATTTTGGCCCAATTGGTCATACAGTTCCCGAGATATGAGCTTGGATGTCTCAAGCAGAAATGTGAATGTAGGTGGCGCCACCTGTCATAAAATCAAGAAAGCTGTCCAGGATGTATACACATGCAAAATTTCAGATGGATAAGTCCAACCAATGCAGAGATATAAGTGATTTTATCCCAAGGCAGATGAACAGATGGACACTGTGAATCGGTCAAACGGTTCCTGAGATATGTGGGTTAATGTGTCAAAAAAAACGCACAGATGGACTCACTGGAGAGAGGAAAGGTCAGAGGTCAAAACAAAATCGGGGCGCAGCAGTTCACATATGACCCAAACATAATCCCGGGTTTTGTAAAATTCCGCCCAGCGGTTACGGAGGAATTCTCAGGAAACCTACGCGGCGGGCTGAAACTTAATATCCACAAAACTCTGTTTTGGCAGATACAATTAGCTTGTATCTGCAGTTTTTTAGGTTAGATATTGCTCAAAATTTCCGAAATATTTCACTAACACAAGGTCAATTTTACAGTTATTCACAGCATTTGGAGACAGTGTATTACAGTGCAAAACAAGAAAGGTCAGAAAATGTTAGAACGAAAACAGTTGGAAAAAGTAGAGATTTCCAAGAAAAGTAGGCAGATTAGTACCGAGACCAGAAAAGTAGGAATATCTATGAAAAGTAGGAAAACCTTGACAGCCTGCTGTATTAACATGAGTAGGCTGAAAGGTGGTAAAGTTAAACCACAAGAATGGCAGGTTACTCATTCTGATGTACATGTATAAATAAATGCAGGTCCAAAAGATTCAGCAGAGGATTACGGCCCAGGGCTGGCGTGACATCACAGTGGGATCTGTTGAAGTGTTCCAAGGCCAGGAGCGAAGGGTCATCATAATCTCTACAGTCCGAAGTAACACCGACTACCTGGTCATGGATAAGGAGTTTAAACTAGGCTTCCTGGCTAACCCAAAGGTATGAGCAGTTACTGTATCTGAAGGCAAATGAAGAATAAAAATCAACTGTAACAATTAAGAAATGCAATAGGAGTTTTAAATGGTGTATTTTATTTGCATTTGCTCATGATGTTTGTTTAAAAGAAACAAATTTCCATTCGTTTTTAAAGCAACAATCAATTTGAAGGCCTGTATCACATGATAAAGCTTGAGATTCACACATAAACTCAGAGGTAAGCTCACTCCTGTGGCAGTGAAATTGACACTTTTAAATTGAGTATGGCACACTACTTTAATTATGTATATTTATTACCATTGTTATTTTGTATTCTAATAGTTTATAGTCATTAATTTTTAAACCCATGCTAATAAATAACCATATGAATAAATGGCTAAAAATGAAAAGAAATAAGGAACATATTCAGCATGAGTGGTTGGCACAATTTTTTATGATGACGCAGCATTGGGGCCCTAGTCACTACCACTTGATTTAGCAGGGTATTAACCCATTTTAAAATGGTTAAAAATTGCTAAAGATGTATGTTGCGGTATACCTTTAATGTAGCTGCTAAATATCTTGCCATGGTCATTGTGAGTTCCTGGTCTCTGACTTTAATAGGGTAGGGACAGACATTTTTGCCCATATATGCATCTTACATTTCATGGGATACTGTATTAGGCCTACCAATACATAATGCATTTCAACATTTATAAACATAGCCAAAGTCCACAGACTGGCAAAATCTAATGTTTAATGTTTCTTATGTGCATTATACTTGTACCCTTTATGAAGAAATTTTAGAAATTGATTGGCATAATTAAGCAAGCCAAAGAAGAGGACATCTAAATATAATCTACAGAAACAACTTGTTAATCTCATAACTAACTACACACCAGTATGATGGCTTATCAATTGTACATGTGTTGTTACAGAGGTTCAATGTTGCCATCACTAGAGCCAAGGCACTTGTTATCGTCATTGGGAATCCAAACTTACTGAACAAGGACAGCCACTGGAATCAGTAAGTTAATTGCCACTTCACCAACTTTGCATATTGTATCATTTACCAGTAGGCTGTACCAGTCAACCACATCAGTTTTAATGTAAATCATGTTTTTTAAGCAGTTTACTTGCACCAGGATTTATAGTGATACATCATTGCATATACATGTAGTTTAGTAACATGTGGCAGCTGACATATAAACAGTCACGGTTCCCTTACTGTAATCAGGATTGAACCTTTGAATTTGGAACTGATATTTTGATCATGTTATATATTTTCTTAAAATTTCTTAAGATTCTGATAATGTATCCATCTATAACTTGTTAATTAGGGCGCGGTTATCCCGAGAATGTTCTTCCAGCTTCTACTAGGAAGATCAGGTCTAATGGCCACCAAACTCTCTCTGGAGATAAAGTCCCATCTTGAGATTGAGAATTCTCAGAGTACATCCCTCTCATATTTCCATGCTCTCATTAAACCCTGACCTCTCAAAAATTTGAAACCACTATAGGGCTGCTACAGATTAAAATGAAGATGTAGCAAGTTGTAAATCGGAATGAAAGGTATATTGCTTGTGTTTAATAATGCATCTTGCATATGAAACTTACATTTATAAATTACAGCTTTTTGTGTACTGACCCTCCCGCTGTGATAATTTAAATGTGTTTGATATCATTCATCAGGTTCCTGAGCTATTGCTGTGCCAACAAAGCTTACAAAGGCTGTGATTACGACGAGCCTGAGGATCAACTTGAGGACATCCTGCAGCGCTTTAATGCTATACAACTGGGGGAAACAGGTACACTCACACCATAGTTCATTATCTTCATAATTCAATCAGCTATCAGAGACCTTAATGCACAGATGGTATATGTTTCATGAATAATGACAAGCCTGCAAATGCTCAGGCAGAAATTTCAACTGCCAATCAAATCCAGTGAACCAAAGGAAAACAATACACTGTTCTCATGCTGTCTGAATAAGAACACGTGCACCAAATATAGGACATGTTTATATGGTTTTATTTGATTGATCAGTTTCTCGATGCCCTCCCGGCAATGCTAAAAGTTTGGTCTAAAATTGCACCAGACTTTCTCTGGCAACTCCATAGAACAAGTTTACCTGAGTCATTTGATTTGTTCAATTGCCTTGTTCACTATTCATTAAATAGACACCAGAGCAGCTTGATAAATCAAGGTCTTTGAAAGAGCAGCTGCCAGAGGCTTAATGGTATAAAGATACAGTTGTTTACATTCTCAGACACCCACAGCATTTCAGTGAATGATTGAGACACTGCTTCGCGTTTAAACTATCTGAACTCGTACTAAAATCAAAACCATAATCAGTAAGAATTCAGTTTAATTCTTTATAAAGGAGATTTAATGAAAAAAAATGGTCAGGTCACTGAATAAATGTGCAACCCTTAATTCCTGTTATTTTCCTTAATTCTGAAAATATAGTGAAAATAATGTTGTAAAATTAATATTTGGAACTTGTGTTTGATTGTTAAATAATGTAGGGCTTAATTGTAGGGAAATTTAAATGTGCTCATATTTCTTCAGGACAGACCCAAGATGATTATAACATATTTTTATTATTTCTCACCAGCATTGTTCACGCAAGAGCCTGGGACAGAGAGCAGCATACAGCAGGTAGAGGAACCAGAGTGGCGAGGAGAAAGCTGAGACGTCATGGGTCAGAAACTGGTGTAAAACCATGAGGTGATGAGGAGAGAGTCGAGTATTCATGACGAGTCTGAAACTGGTCTAGGATCCTGGACCAGTTAGGGGAAGAGATGAAACATCATGACAAGCAAGAGCCCATGAACATGAAATTTATTTACAATATAGCATGTACTTGGCATTGCTAATTTATTATACATTTTATTGCATATTTAGACATAGTGATATTCATGATGTATATAATGGTTTACATATATGAATATCAGTATATTTTAGCCCTTGTAACTGCAATATACCAGGTAATTTTTTTGCTGCAAGTACAGCTTTACATTTACCTATCTCTGATTTTAGGCCCTGATTTTTTGTTCCTTGGAATCCAGTTTAGGAGTCATAGCTTCAAAGTATTTTATGTGTGTTTATCTTACCAGCATTTATTTTCTGTTTGGTAATAACCATTTACAGATATTCACTGTTTGTTATAATGGTCTTGAATTTTATACAGTGTTATAATACTCCAATTTGATGTCAAATTTATTTAGTTTATTGCCAATTCACTGCATGCAGTATGTTCTTTAAGCTGATATTCAAATTGTTGTATGTGTATTTGATGTGGTGTAATTTCCTTATCATGGAAAGTATTGATATTTCATTTCTTGACACTGTAAGCAGGCTGTAGATTAAGTGACACTAGAAATCATCTAAACTTTGGACTGTGATTATTGCCCTTAAACTGCATTGATAAATAAGGTCACCATTTAATAATCGTCACATCTAAATCAATAATAAATCGGATTTAGATAGACCTTCAAAGAGAAGAAAATTTAAAAAACCATAGATACCTTAGATTTATATACCCCATTAAAAATATTGTGAATTGTTTGTACAACCAGTTTTCTGCTCTGAAGCAAGGTCAATAAGTTTATGATACTTTGTTGTAACTGATGTGTCAGTTATGTGGTTAGGTGGTTGTTTGGTTTGTTAACTTTAACCATTGTTTCAGCTAACTATTCTTTGTGTCTACAGTTTGTCCATAACTGGTCCCTGGATTCTTTTAACTTAAGATTCAAGATACTTTTTATATAAATTATTATCATGCAAAACCATACAAGAGATTGTGTCATACTTTATATATGCATTTACTGCCTATACTTTAAAAAAGACTGGTGGACATATTAGTGGATAAAGTATTTTGGTAATAAAAATTTTTAAATTTTCTATTTTGTGTTCTTTGTAATATGGTAAGGCATTGATATATCCCTTTTAAATCATTTTTGACACAGGAAAACCTTTTGATCACATATTATAGGAAAATTAGGTTAGCGTTTCACTTTAATGCCCTATGAGATAAATAAATCGCCCTAACCATTTTGTCATCATTATGGCTCTATCACATCAGCAGGGTTCCTTTTAGTCCTGCATAGAGATAAGCCTGAAGATTGTAAATAATATTTTTATGAGAGAAGCCTAAAGATTTTAAATAATATTCTTTGATATTAGCCTGAAGATATAAAATTATATTATTTATGATATAAGCCTGAAGATTTTAAATACTATTCTTTTAGATATGAGCCTGAAGATTTTAAATTATATTCTTTGGCTGTCTAGAGGATTAAAACCAGTATGTCTTTAGGACAGAGATGGAAACTGATTTAAGATGTGTCATATGGGCAGAGTCCCTGTCAGTTAACTTTATTGTCACTGCTATAACTTGCCAGGGGTTAAACATATTTTCACTTAACTATTTACCTCCCCCCCTGACTGATTCTCTGCAAAATCCACAAATATTTGATGAGGTCTGAGGTTATTATTAATGAGGCTTCTTTTTGCTGTCGCTGCAAACACTTTCCAGGAATCAGTCTGAAACTCATATTTACTACATGTAATAGTTTCTCATATGAATTTAAATTTCTTGGCAAAATCCATACCTACTTTTTGAGGTCAGAGGTCACAAGACATACAATAGGCGTACTATGCACTCTTCCTCTTGTTTTATGGTATATTATCAAATTATTCCTTTTCTTATATGCAATTATGAGCGGGTCCCCCCCCCCCTATCTGGGGATATTCATGTTACAAAACTGGGTTTGATATAAGATATCTGGCACACAAAACCATAAATATCTTATCACATAAAACCATACTTCTATTTATCTTATCACATTAGGTCCGGCTGTATAAAGTTGCATTTGGACACTTTGTAAGGAAAATATCAAGAGAGTAATTATCTGATTATTATTAGAGCTAAATTTAGTCTGCTGTTAAATAAAATAAATTGGGAGCTTAATACTTCGGCCTTAGTTGTTTTCACCGCTTTCCCTGTGCAGGATTATGTAAAAAACTAAAACTGCAGAATAAGATTTCAATTACACTTTTTTTCACTGAAAGGACATAGATCTGGAAGACCCCATGCTCCATAAGCAGCTCCCATTACGCTATGCTCACCATGCTCATCTATTGGCTCCGCTTGACGGTCCTGGGAGGCTACACGCTGTATTCAGTGCATAGGAAGACCCACCCAAAAAAATTGTATGCAGATCTAGCAAAGAATGCAAAACTCAGTGGGCATTTATATTAGACTGGTTCGACTACTTGAGTTGTGAAACAAGTCAAAAGGGGGAAGTGCACTACAATGGCCATCCATCCTATTGCATAAATATATATATATATATATATATATATATATATATATAATATATATATATATATATATATATCATAGTAAACAGCTGGTAATCTTTACATTAGGCTATGATTGAGGAACGCAAAGTAAATCCATTTGTATGGCAACTAGTCATTTCCTGTGTCAGATACAGGTTGGCTATCTTCCAGTAACCTGTGCCAGACATGCTTGAATTGTCAGAACTTCTGTCAGAACTTCTTTTAACATGTAGAGGGATTTACAAATATACTAATTTTTGACATTTACTAATTTTTCTCACACATGTCATTTCTTTGTGGACCTATTAGGCTTGAACATTTAAGTGTGAGCCATTGCCAAAAGATGTCAACAGTTGGTTGGAAAAAAAGCTCTATGGCAGATGAAAACAAAAGAGAAAGTTTGTGAGAAAATATTTATTCATAGCTCAAAGACATGTGTAATAATATATCAATCAGGATAACCTGCTTATAATACACACTTGTTTTCAAGAAATGTACATGTTACAAACAGAACCCTGTGAATGGTGTTAACAATTTTATATAATGTTTTATCTATAACAACAACCCCTCAATCTGCAATCACAGAGATCTTGGTTTCATACCATTAACAAAATAGGCCTCTATTGGCCCCTCACTCAGGAAGATGTTCATATAGATCCAACTCCTTGTAAAATATCATTCAAACCATACATACACATGTGGTAACATTTTATATATACACAACCTGAATTTTTATATATACAATTACGTATATATAACAAGAGCAGACCCAATCTCCTACAGTTTTATACTTCAGTTATTTGTATACAGATACAGGTCAGCTGTTTCAGTTACATCAGGCTGGAGAAATATGTGTTTATTAAACAAAACACAAAAAGCACATCTGTTTCATGAAAAAAATATATTAGATATTAAAATTATTAATTTTAATACTATACATGAACTAGATTCAAATAAACTTTACTTTTTATCATAAAGAGAAAAAATGATACTATTGTGGAGCAATGACTCAAACACACAAGACCAAATACAACAGCAAACATTTTTATGAAGTGCTATTTTAATAGCAATTACATAAACATAAATTTTCACCCAATCATTGCTAGAATTTAACTGATTAGAGGATTGTGTACTTACATTTTGAAATTAGAAAACAGAAGAGAAAAAATTATCTATTAAATCATAAAAAAAAAGTCTAAGGCCCTCTAGTGAGTAGGGATTGTTTGACTGGGTGTATTCAAGTAGAAAAAAAACATGATTTTTTTGCATTCTTTGCACCTTGTGCACAGACTTGTGAATCCTGGACAGGTCTATTCAATGTGTACAGGTATAAAAATACAGAATACATCTTTTCCATTAGAGTCCTTCAGCTCCCACTTGACCAGCAACTGAATCTGTAAAATAAAATATATCATCATTAGTCTCATTAGTCAAAGATGTATTATCCCCTTTTAAAATGTTAATTTAAGTTAAAACACATTCTGGGGTTACTATCATCATAGCACTTACAAAGAAAGAACCAAAATGAAAATTCAGACCAGGAAATTTATTTAAAGATAACAAAGCAACACAAATGGAAAATAGTCTAAATCTAATATGGCTACATGCATGATATGAACCATGTAGTCTGCGAAATTTTAAAACTATGTAAAGACACAATCCAGGCAAAAGCTACAAAACACTGCCTAATTTTATTAAATAAGTATATATGTATTGTTATGTAAACATTTTGCTCAGGGAAAATATTAGGCCCATCCCAGGAATTGAACCCACGTCAGTAGCACATGTCTGGCATTCCAACTGCTTGGCTAGAAAAAAAAGCTTCACTAAAGAGACAGTTCGGTCTGCTTTCATGTGCACCCTGTAACAAACCCCCTCTTAATTATCCCTGGAGTCACAAGGTCTGGGGAACAAGGTGGCCATAATTACCCAATTTACTTCAAACACCATTCCCCTGAGCACCAAAGTTAGGTGTCATTTTGAATGAGCCCCAATATGATACATATGGGCTGATTCCAGATTTGAACTCATGTCGGTGATGCACGTTCGGTGTTCGTACCACTTCACTAGAAATACAAGCCTCACTAACAGTTTGGTCTGCTTTTATGTGTTTAAAAGTAAACAAAATATTATTTTGAACAAATTTTTTTGCCAGTTCACAATCTGAATGTTTAGTGTCCAGGAATTTGCTGCATCCTTTTTGACACGAGGTAAAAACTCTGGACCAAAATGTTGATGCTTACTGCATATGATACATAGGCATTGAATAAAATTTAATGTAAACCAATTAATCTACATGCAGTTGGGAGGCATTGAATAAAATTTAATGTAAACCAATTAATCTACATGCAGTTGGGCTATCTGGTTATTTCTTGTCATGGACTGTGCGAGGCACATGGTTCACACACTGATTTGCATATTGCCAAGCTGTATCATGAATCAATTTGTCTTGTGAGCTGCATTGCAACACACAACGTTAGTATGGACGGCACTTACTGAAGGGTAGAGACTCTTGATTGGCAGGCGAGTGACGTAGGAGTAGGGCTTGTTGGGCTTCAGAGGGCACACCAGACCAGAATCCTTGCAGGCGTTCGGCTGGGGGATGGGGAAAGGCACTGGGATTCTCTCAATTATACCGTGAACCACTGCTGTCACATTCTCTACCATTTGTTCTAAAACAAAGGAATGTTATATCCAGATGGTTTATAGATGATGTCAGTAGGTGTAACATAACCAAGTACAGGCATCATTTACTACAAGTACTTGCAAAAGATGCAACATGCACAACTATTCGGTCTAAGATAAATAACACTTTTTTCTTAATTCTACAAATATGGATAAATTAAGGTTTCTGTCATCATATTCATTAATGTGAATGACAAAAATGGTAGAGATAGTAGAAGAGAAATTTTGAAAGGTGGAACCTTTTAAAAGATTTAAACCATTTAAATATTTATTCTTGAATTATCAACTTCAAAGATGTTTGTAAAATAAATACAGGAATTCTTCAAATGCTGTTTAAATGTTTAACATTTGTTTCCCCTTAGATCTTATAAAAGTAACAATTTTGAGTGACTATGATCCCTTTATCGTTACTTAGTCACTGGGTAGGATAAATAAGAATGGTTCGGTAACAGATTGAACAGATGTAGGAAATACAAACAATCCATTTGGTAACCAATGCATACAAAACATGCACAGATCTCTGAGGGTTACTTTTTGTACTCAACCTTCCTTGTTCAGTAGGCAGCAACAGGAATACTCACTGGGAGTAAAGTCAACTGTAAAGTTCACCGTGGTTCCTTTCTTGAGGACACAGACAGGAGCTGATGGCGCACAGTTTGACACAATCACACTTTTTACTCCTCCTTCAACTGAACCTGGAAACAAAATGTACACAATAAATACTGTACAAAAGTCTCAGTCATCTGCTTCACATGAAGTATTTACAATAACGTCTGCTTTGTTTCCATTCAAAGAAATTCAATTGAAAGAAATATTAGGATATCTGGATAATGTCCATAATATCCTTATTACAACAGCTTGGTGGACCCTGTTTTTTTTTAATGTAAATGGTGTTGGCATCTCAAACTTGATATCACTAATGGCAATCATGTTTATAAAATCTTCATGAAATATTTTAAAAGAATCATGGAATCACAGTACAAGCATTGTTCGAAAAATGTAACCATAATCAAGTTTAGGCCACACTAAAGTTTTTATTACAGACACTTGGGAAAAAGATGTGAGCAATTTTGGTCCCCACATGACCACCATAGCAGCTGGTTAGAAGAACACAAACATGTGTAACAATTCTAGGAATGGTGCAGATGAACCACACAGACCTTTTATGCACTATAGCAGATATGATACCATTATGAATGAAATATTTGGAAGATAATACACAGAAGAATTCCTTTTGAATGGATTGAAGCATGAGCATCAATTAGCAACATTACTTTAAGCTCATTTACAGAAAAAAAAATAACAAATGAAAAATGGGAGTGGCTATTCTTTAGAACAGTTGTTTTGAGGGTGTTCTTATAGACTATTTTAGGGGGCACAACACTTTCCCCCAAGTGGAAAAAAGGCATAAAATATCCTTGTCTTGAATAGTTTTGGTGTATGCTCTACAGCCATTAAATATAATAATACAAGGATAATATAAACATCTTAAAAGTAAATTACCATAAATAAAACAGCCATTATAAGTGGATCATGGAGAATCAATACATCTTTTAGATAATCCACAATTGTTCTTGTGTCAGGGCATTTTGCTTATCTTTCAGTGGGTACACCTTTTAAAGCTGATTTAATTTAGAATTAATAAACAGTAATTGACTCACTGTAACTTTGATAACTATCCTCAATTTATATTTATTCATTTTCCTGTCCTTATCAATTTAATGTGTCAAGTGTATAACTTATTGCACTGGTCCCCAATCCATTTTGGATTTACTACCACCATATTTTTTATTTACTATATATACTACACTTTAGTGCTCGGTTTTGTTCAAAGTAAAAACCTTAGTACTTGACTGAATTAATACATGTTTAATTACAGGAGGGTACTACAAACTTTAATTTATTTAACTGTATCCGGAAAACCATGCATCCACTACTTGTAACCAAACCAAGTTGTCTTTACAATGTGGTTTTCAGAAACCTTTCAACATAAAATTAAGCCATTCCATTACCATCACAAGTATTTTCTTTCAACAATCAAATTTTATTAAAGATACCATGGAAATGATTTTTATTCCATTTAAACATTTATATTGCCACTATTGGACTCTGAATAGTCAAGAAGTCATATTTGCTCCTTTGTTTAATTGTTTCAATTTATAATGACAGTTATATGATTATAT
Source organism: Sipunculus nudus (assembly GCA_026874595.1). Taxonomy (NCBI): domain Eukaryota; kingdom Metazoa; phylum Annelida; class Sipuncula; order Golfingiida; family Sipunculidae; genus Sipunculus; species Sipunculus nudus. The sequence goes on along the minus strand of CM049308.1, from coordinate 35,529,208 downwards.
AGACAGTGGTTATATTCATGCAATCGTTAAGCACAAATTATAATGCCGACAGTTTCATAAATACATTATGTCAATATTTATTGTTAATGAGCAAGTTACTCAACCTATATTCCCATAATAAATATATCGTACACAGTGAAACAGCAGAGTGGTGCAGTACTTTAAGGGTTATTCCTAATAATAAAGAATGACGCTAACGTTAATTAGTATAGTTACTATGACAGCTCGACAGTAATGTTCAGTAGTGCGGTACAACGATATTACTTACATAGAATTAGTCACTGCATTGGGGCTTTATATTTATTCACGTCCATGCAACTGCAAGTTTCACTAAATTATTGTCCAAAAAATTACCCGAAAGTTTGAGTGTAACTTACCACAGTCCTTGAACACGACTGCTGACACCGCGCACATAAGACAAAACGAAACAAATGCAGCAAGAGTCTTCATTTTGTTTTGTTCTGAAGTCCGCCCTGTGTTCTGGTGACAGCTAAATGAGGCCGACTTGAGGACAGATCACGCCACTCTGTTGTGGACCACCAAAGAGCATGTGACTCAGGTCATATGACCTGCTTCCGTATTCACATCACTCGGCATTTTCTTCTTTACAGTGACATCCTACAGTTGGAAAACCGTATTGAATATTCCATGGTCACCTTATAAATATTCGGAGCATTCCGGACGCTAAACGTGAGTACTGTGTGACGAAGTGACAGGTCATGATGATGTTATGCGAGTGGTGGATACAGGGGGGTCGCCCGCGGCGGCGCTCCCCTGTTGAGCAGCGACATCTCTTATTTTTTCAATTTTTCGCAGTTATTCATAATTAATTTTCATTTTTCACATCTTTTTTCCCTAGCAATTAAATTATTAATTTATCCACAGTTTATTAAATTACCCTCTAATTCATAAGTTAAGGATATTAATGAACAGCCCTGCAGATGTGATTAAGATATCATCCAAATGTTTTTATATTCATGGCTCCTTGGATAATACTCGAACTCACGACCTGTGCACTGTTTTGAGTTAGGTGCGCTGCCTGGACAATGTATAAAGTTTAACATGCTATTAGTATTATCTTGAACTCATCAATTATATTACCACGAGGATAACAGTTAAAACTTAGGCCTAGCTAAACGATGCTATTTTGCAAGTTTTGAACGCAAATACTTTTTTTCACCATACAGATATTAATATGTTACAAACGATTGAATGTTTTGACTTTCCAGTTAATATCCAAATTTTGAAGAAATATAAAAATTATAGCCGGCCACAACTGAACCCCTATACCCTCTGAAGTTTGACTACTTTATGCAAAGATATTTAATGGTGCCAATTCACATACCTTTTGAAAAAAAAATTATTTGATTTCTAGCTTCCTCTGTGTATATATTAATGATCAAAGGGTAATTTTGGTTTTGAACAGTTCTTAAATTTAAGGCCTTCATGAAGGATATGTGAACTTGTTTATCAACAACATGTTTGTAAACACAGCAATATGGACAAAGGGGTAAAACATGTAACCTATGATGGTAGATTGTATATATGCGAAGGCAGAAAGGTCATTTGTTGCAAAACGCCATTTGCTAAGCTCTGGCTTATCTGATTTGCTGCCAGATACCCTTTTTTAATTTGTTTTTAATATTTTTTTTGCAAGCCCTATGACATATTATAAAACGTTGATATAAAAAAAAACAAGCAGCCTGTGTGCGGTGGTATATCCACTATTTTTTTTGGTTATAAAAGCTTCAAGGGATTACTTTAAGTTTATAAAGGTCAGATAGGTTATTCGGCCCCGTTAAGAATATCGTAGTAAAGGAACAGAAAATTCTCATATTTCTTTTGTTTGAGGTGCCTCAAAATGTCTCCTTAAAATTGCGTATTTAAAAATATTTTCAATATGAGAGGGGTACCCCTTTCCGTGTACCTGTAATTATCATTCCAAATGTACATGGATGATAATTTAATTTATTCATATAGATGAAAAAAATAAATATTTATATTTTTCATTGGCTGATAATATATATTATACGTATTTAGTAATAATCAATTTATATTAATATAGATAAGTAATTTAATATTGCATATCACATTGCTTGATACCCATCAACCGCGAACCCCGAATAAGCGCCCCCCCCCCCCCCCCCCCTTGTACTCGAATGTCTATAGATCCGCTACTGTATGTCTGTCTTAAGGGGGGGGGTACAAATGGGAAACAAGAGGGAGACCATGGGAGCAACATACATTTGACCTGCCCCTATATCAGAGGCGTACGTACGTAAATTTCACTCAAAAAAACGTATATCATTATGCGCACGGCTGTCAGTTACCGGGTTTAGAAAAAAGTTCATTGTAAATATTTAAGCATGTATAAAATGATTGTGTATACAATAATAAAATGGAATTTACACGTACAACATCTAAAATGTAGAGTTTTGCATGTTAATTTAAATGACGATGTTGTTAAATAGGCCTATATACATTTTTCTATACACAAACCAACACTAACAAGAAACACCTGTAATGAAAAAAAAATTGCAAAAATACTAAATGGTATAGTAGTAAATATGTGAATAAAGTAGACAGTAATCTAAAAAAACCATAAAAATGCATGTTTCAAGTCAATTTTTAAGTTCACAAGGCCAGAGTGCATGTCAATCTCCCCCGCTTCACTGTCCTATAGATCGCATATGCCTGCGCCTGTCCATAGACGCATTTATGGGACATATAAAGGCCTAGATAAGCTTGTCAATGCAGGCATGTTAAAGTTTTCTAACATGTAAAAAATTATTACCCTCGATTATTGATTATAATGAATTATTGATTATATTTTAAAGCTTAATTTTCTATTTATATACCGTTACCGTTAAGCAAAATTTGGCAGACCGAGATACTTTTTGTTTAGAAATATAAAGAATCAGATAGCTGAGACTTTTTGCACGCGACAAAATGATAACACCAGAAGAAGAACTTCCCGACATAAATGCGGTAGATGTACATACCTAGAACTATCATAATTAGTGTCACCCAGTTGATAAATTTTGTGAATCACATCAGGGGTGGGTCAAGGATTTTGGGAAAAGGGGTTCGGTTGGGGGGGGGGGGGTTAAACCTTGCATCCAGGGAATAAAACCCAACTCAAGGAAGAGGGTTTAGCTTTAAATAATTTGAGAAAATGGAAATTTCTCCCGGGGAGGGGGGGGGACCCCTTAGGGCCTATAAGCATCTCCACTGAATCGGCCCAGTGTGCACTGAAATTAGTGAGCTGTTGTATTTTATTGCAAATCTATTACATATAACCTGAAATAACTACTTGCCCCAACTATTTAAAGAAAAATATGATTTCCGGTCAAATAGTTGATGTCAGATACATAAAAAGGCCGTCCACTACATAAATTACTTCATGTCTGTGATAGGTCTCCTGTCCTGTGTAACTGTATACATTTTTAAGTCAGTAACTTATTAATATATAGGCCTACAAATAGAGACCCTTTTGACTGAGTTTTTTTCATTGGTTTTAAATTATCTATTATGCCATTAAATGTAATTAAAGCTTATATGAAATAGGCCTAGACCATGACAAAATCCCTTACTTGTATAATTAGAGACTGCACGGTTGTAAACTGATATTTAGGACCTAAGGCGTGAAACAGTCAGATGTGCCAAAAGCTTTGCTGAACCTTCCTGTTAAGTTACTTTGTCTTCTGTTTGAATTAAATAAGAGCTCATCCAGAATGACCTAATATATGTTAGCGTATATCAACATTTTAATTTTTTATAAAGGTTGTAAAATGTCTAAAGAGAGTCCCGCTGAGCTAGCTAGCTCCATGGCAACCACCAGAACGGAAGGCCCCATTCGGAACACCTCGGCCGAATCCGTTGGCTGATAACCTCGGATGTACACAGCCTCTTCCACAGGCTCACCCAGGTGTTGCGGAGCGCTACCTTGTGTCTTAGAGACAAAAAACTTGACACATGTATTTGTGTGGGTGCCAGTCTAATTAGGGACTTTCCGTAGAGCCAAGGTCAATGTCAGCTGCTGGCTGAGAGGGTTGCAGGTACGTCAGATGAGACAATTTGTGTTCATTCTTTGAAAAGAAATTAGGATCTGCACAGAATTGACCCTATTCCTCCTGAATAATAGGGGACTATGTACTCTAACGATAGAAATATGAGCCCGCGTACACAGCTGATATAAAAAATATACAGCTGCAAACACCTGCCCGTAACGTGAGCGATATTAAAAGCCAGTGTGTAAACCCGGACCCTACGGAGGCTGAGCCAACACGCAGGATATCACAACAGTACTACTGGCCAGAACTGGAGCCAGGGGTTACCCCTCTTTAATAGGGCCACATCGGATAAGGCTCAGCAGGGGGTCTAAGATGGGGAATGTAGGGGCAAACAGATGGCCCAGCCTGGCTCAGGTCACTTGGTCAGCAGTGATATTATTATACAGTACTGCATTTGGGCATGAACCAGTCATCCAATTGTTTACTAATGAAAACACTGAGGGAGCCACTATATAACGCGGGCTTCGCTTCTATTGAGGAAACATAAATAAAACCGTCTCCTTTCATTCCCTATTTTAACTCCTACTTTTCCCTGTAGATATCCCTACACTAAACTCTTCTAACATAATCAACTACTAAGCATCAGATGTTGCCTGAATCGGGAATCGAACTTACGTTCTATAGACTAGGAGCCCTACACACTACTAAGTGAGCCGTGAAGACAAAATACCAGTAGGAGCAAGTTTTGTTAATTTAATCTGCGATTGAAGCGCCGTATATATGGTAAAAATGGGAAACCATTTACTATTTGAACAGGAAAATAAAGCTTTAGGTGGGGGCTCTGCCCCCACACCCCTGTTCAGACAGGGAACCCAGGTTCCCCGACCCCTCCTCCTCTAATATAATAAACTCCAGTTATGAGCAAAATTAAATACCAGAATTCTCAGGAAAATAATATTTATCGGCCTTTTTCAGGAAACAATTTATTATGCGACACCCGTAAGGTACCGGCGGTAGCCTGAAGCCCGGTTTCTATAGTTCTGCCACACTGAGAATATAGCTTAATATAGCTATTATATAGACAAAATGAAAACATTTTAGTTACTTCCAGGTATCCTTCCTATTAAAATGAGATACAGGTAATGAACATTTCTGATGCTGATACCGATATGATTTGACAAATATTTTTACTGCAATTTTCTCAAATCATCATCCATATCTCACAGGAGCAGGCAATTTTTTTTTTCATCCAAACTACTGCCTTTAAACAAAGCTTGAGCTGTTTTACTGTTATCAGTTAAATGTACATCCTGGCGAAATTTGGAGGCTGTCAGTAAACCTTCGTTATGTTATACCAGTTGCGGTTATCATTTTGTCCTCTGGTTTCAACTTCTATATTCCTAATTTCATATTCATATTTTAACATGGACAAATAGCATTCATCAAATCAGAGAGGTCCACATACATCATGAGTAGTTAGATAAATCTGATTGTTCTCCTCAGAGTGAGTACAGACAGTGAGTTATTTGCATTCTGTTTAGTATTGCACATTTCCCTTAATCCTGTGAACCTGGTATCCAAAATAAAAGCTTCAGGAAAACAGATTTCACTGGTTCCCTTAGTACAGGGAAGTAATGTGCCTGGTTGCAGGGGGTCGTATGTATCCTCAGTGGCAGAGGTATATACGATTCTGACACTGATTTCAAGATGGACTACAGGAACAGTGGCTTCACAAGGTGTACCCCATTTTCTCCACAGGCAAGGCCCTGAAGTAATACTTTTAGTATTTTGATGATTAATACAGTTACAAATGTCAAACAAGGTAGCCACCACATGTCTTCAGCCAGTGGCGTCAATATATCTTCTGAGGGGGGGATGATTCATTTGAAATTTATAAGTAAATCATTTTTCAAATATGTTACAATTATGTATAAGGTTTAAAAAAAAGGCCCTATGTTTCCAGTATGTGTTCGTTCTAAACTAGGTTTAGATATAATATTTCATAGTAAACTCATAAATGGAACCAAAGTCTATAATTTTATTTATCACTATATTTCATTTGCAATATATAAATAATGATCTCTGAACAGTATGGGGGTGATAACATTGAACCCCCACTTCCTTTGGAAAAAAAGTCAGGGGGGGGGATATATACCCCCCCCCCCCCCACCCTGTATTGACTCCCCAGAAGGTTGTGAATGATTCAAGAGGAAACATACTTGAAGTCTAATTCATAGAAAGGGTCAATATCTTTCACTGAATTCTTTAGATTGTTTTATGTATTATTGAAAGGACCGAGAATATTAAATTATTAGTAGATGCTAACTATGGATATCAAGAGTTTACCAAGGCATTTGCCCAGAGAATCAGAGGCATTAAAACAAAATAATTATTTTCTTTGAAAAGCAGATTTGTTTCATTTATGCCATATCTGACTGAATGTCACTGAGGCCAAACAAGCAATCAGTTAGGCCAAAATAAAAGAAAGCTATGGTTCTCAGGCATTTTTTTTCAGAAATCAATGCGGGCGGGAGGTTTTTTTTATTTTTAATTTTTTTATATGTTTTGATAAAAATGTTAAATGACAAGGGAAAAGCATGATAATAACAGATTTTGCTAAACAAGTAAAATCACTTCATAACAAAGGAAATGTATGATTTTATCTTCTTGAAAGAAATGACTATTGAAAAGTTTCTATTGAAAATCAAAATAAAATTTTTGATGCGGGGGTTTAAAATTGATGTAGGTGTTGCCTGAAAACATACCTTTTATTGTTTTTGGCCTTAAGTGTGATATCATAAATTGCATTCACTATAGTGTATGATACATCAATCCTAAGAAGTATATAAAATTTTCCTTTTCTCATCAGTAATGGGGAAGATATCAGATGCCCTGGTGTCTCTGCTGAGTGGAACTCCTAAAGGAGGGGAGGTGGAGTACAGCACCATTCACCAAGAGGAAAAAACAGGGACTTCCAGCAGGAGAAGTCAGCCAGATATCTCTCACCTGCACCAGACTCCACCTGAGCTGGAGAAGCAAAGCACAGAGGCTGGAACAGTCCGTGCAAATGTAGACCAAACAGAAACATTACAATCACAGGAAGCCAGTGTTGCAGAGACAGAGGGTGCCGAGACCAAAATCAGAAGTGACTGCTTGGAGTGTAAATTAGTTGGTGGTGGAGCACTGTATGCTTGCGCAGCCTACTGTTTCAATATGAGTAGAAAAGTCCCTCCACATTTACAAAGGAAAAAATATTTCTATAAATTGTACACTTTTGGTCTAGGGACAGGTGAGTTGTTATTCTTGTCATGATTTAATCATGATTTTTATCAAAGGCTTTGCTCCTGTTTTTGATCTGGTGTGTGTTTTCATTCTACAAACATGTTCCTGTTAACACCTGTTATTGAACAAACACTATTTTTTTTATTTTTTTAACACAAACATGAATCTATTCCAGTGTATTTTTCAGGGGAATGTACCTTAATCAGTTCTGAGAATTGGTTATAAGGCATGGTGATGAACATTAATGTGTCAAGTGATAATGGTATCGATGTGATTATTTATTACCACAACAGGGACGTTTATTTCTATTTTATTGACTGAAATAACATGAAAATTATCATTATTGTATCCACCAAAACAAAGATTTGCGGATACTATGTTTTTGACCGGGTTCTGCAGCTGCGTTCATTTCCAGAGAACTCCTATGAGACTACCAGACAAATTTTTCCGAAACTTGCACCAATTATCGGGTCACATGTGAACTGCTGCCTAACCAATTGGCCTTGACCTTAGACGTTTCCTCTCTGCCCAGCATCCATTTGTGCGTCTGTTTCCACACATAAACCCACATATCTCGGAAACCTTTAGACCGATCAGAAAAAAAAAATTGTACAAATGTAGCCCTTGGATAGCTTTATAACATACACAAAAAATGGTTGTGCCACCTGCAGCCTTTTTAGCACAGTGTCCATCTGTTCATCTGCCTTGGATTAAAATCGCTCATATCTCTGCAGTGCTTTGACTAATTCACCTGAAATTCGGCAAGCCTAAACATCTTAGATAGCTTTCTTGATTTTATAACAGGTGGCGCCACCTTCATTCATGTTCACGCTGTAGACATCCTTATATCTCCGGACTCATTTGACCAATCAGGAAAAAAAAATTACACAAATGTAGCCCTTGGATAGCTTTATAATATACACAAAAAAGGTGGCGCCACCTGCAACCATTTTTGCACAGCGTCCATCTGTTTGTCTGCTTTGGGATAAAATCACTCATATCTCTGCAGTGTTTTGACTTTTCAACCTAAAATTTTGCACGTGTATACATCTTCAATAGTTTCTTGTTCAAATAACAGATGGCACCACCTACAGTCATGTTTACGTGGCAGACATCCATCTAATATGTAACACATGTAACTCTATTTCCCCTTGCCACTTAATCCATGCCTCACTTAACCTGTCCTACTCTGATTTTGGCGGATACACATAGTCGCTTGTTGACTACCGGTATTCTAGTTTGCAATGTTTTAGAAATTTTTTGATAAACACAGTTTGAAACACTTTGAGTAGAAGTCTAGGGCACAGACCAGCTTCTGGTCCTCAGGGGTAGAGCACCAGACTCAAAGCCGGGAGATCCTAAGTTTGAATCCCAGGCAAGGCAGTGAGATTTTGCAGGTTTGGCCCCACCCAAGGCGAGCGCTTTATAGGATTATTGGGAAGGCCTTTCCCAACAGCTGTGTTTCACTCACAAAAAAGTGTGCTTTTCAGGGGTTCGACTCAGCAATGGGGATGATTACACACCCAGGACCCAAAGGTGCAGTAGTCACTTGGCCTGGTTAACACCAGGATATAAAATGATAGCATGTGATACTGCTCTGTCTTGTAGTCTGAAACTGGAATGGAATTCTGCAAATGTACTTATACATAGTCAAGTTTGCATCACAAAAAAAAATAGAGGCATTTCGATATAAGAACAGGAACTTGTGCATGTTTGCATTAATGAACTCAAACATGTTTGGAGAACAAAAACACAAATTAGTAAATACAATAAATAAGTTAAGCTTGCAATATCAGTAGTTCTGCAGCACTGTCATAAAACAAACAACCTCAGAAAAGACGGCATTTTTAAACTAAATTTTACTGGCTTGAAATATCTGGATAGTCTCTCTAACCCTCTTTCCAATGTTTTCTGGTCAATGTAGATTTAAAATAATCTTTTAAAACAGGTGTACTGTGTGTTTTAACCACTGTATTGTGATTGTATTCTTTACGATAAATTTTTGTAAGAGCCATTAGTATTACAGTAAAATTGTATTGATTTTTGTCCGAGTCATCATTTACCATGTTGATTCTAATTTTTTTTTATTTCCAGAGACATAAATAATTGTATTGATCATCTTGTATCCAGCACTAGTAAACAGTGGAATTTTGTATAGCACATTATACAGCACAATATTGAAATCCTCAATGAATTTTATAATATATACTTATTTTAATGAGATGAAGCAATATATTCAGTCTACATTTAGTGCAGCATTCATGAATACTTGTTTATGTGAAATTGGTGTTCAGGATCTCAGTGTTAAATTTTGCATATTACACATTTTAAATAAGCAAGCTAAGTACTGCTACGAGTGACAGTGCTTTCTGTGTTATACGAAATATGGAAAAAACTGAAAGATTGAATTATTGACCAAGACTACATGATTTATTATGTACTTATTGGTCATGTATGTGAAAATCAAGACATTGACAAGAATATTTCTTTTCCATTTCAGTTATGGTGTTCCTTGGAACCTCAAGACTGTTTGAGTTTGGAATATTCAGTGAAAAGTTCTTGAAACGTGAATCTTTTAAAGAAGCCATGAGAGACGACTGGCAAGACTTGAAGAAAACCTTGGGGTTTGTGAAAGAAGACAGATAACAGATATGTCAGGTGGAGAATGGAAATAACTGGTGTCCCCATGTCAGTGGACATGGAAAGCCAAATTTATTTAAAATATTGACACTGTCTTGTAACACTATCTCTGTGATACTGCTGGTCTTGATTATATCAACTTCCCACCAGCAAAGACACTGGCTGCTATATGCTGTTAGATACCTTGCTTCATGGAGCCATTTATACAGGGCTACAGGAATGTGGAGGTAACCATCTGTGATGCGCGTAATCTTATTAGGACACTCGCTTCTGGGAGTCCCAAGCATCCAACTGGGGGAGCAAACATTCTGTTAGAACCAGAAGATCCAAACTGGCCCTTGTAGCAGTCACTGATCACTGCAGACTACCACAAAGACCAGTCAGTTGTGTAAACACTGCTGATGACCAACTTTAATCTTAGATGTCACTGTAATCAGATAAAACCATATAGAGACATAATATCTAATCATGTTATTAAGTGACAATTATTTAAAAAAAGGTACAATTTACGCAGCCCTTCAAATTTTGACACAGAACACCCTCCCATTGGGATGCACCATATTCCAATGTGACACACTAATATTTTGCTATATATTTATTCGCACTAATATCCCGGCTCTTAACTTTTTCTTCCTACTGAAAGGCCTGTGATTAACAAACAAGGCAATTGAACCAATCAAATGACTTGTGTGAAATTGTTTTTACGCGACTACTGAAGCACATGTTGCTATTTCAAGGTCAAATGTTAAGCATTACCACAAGGACATCAAGAATCTGACCATTCAAATAAAGCCTTGTAAGCGTATCTTGTGTCTGGTGCAAATTTTCTTCTGTGTGAACAGAGTATTGCAGTTTACATTTGGTTTGTTGAATTTGATCAGCAGTTGTGATTTCAGCCAAAATGCATGCAGGCTTGTTCAATATTCATGAAATGGATGCCAGAAGAGCTTGATAAAGCAAGGTATCTGACATATTGCGGCCAGATCCTTGCTGGTAGGATGATATTATGTGTGCACAACAAGACCCATCACAGAATCAGGACTTTTTGATGGAACCACGTAGGACTATGCTTGTGATGTTATTATCCTTCATGATATCTCATACAGAATTTCACAGGTGACGAAATGGAATCATACTATCCAACTAGTAGTAGTATGCTGCTCTGTCATAAGCAAGGGAAAACAGTTTCAAAAATACAGAACAAAGTTGCAGAGGAGTGGATAGACTTGCTTCACACTAAATGACATTCCTTAATAATACTGTTCTCAGAGTTTTGGTACTTTGTCATTACACCAACAAACACTCTTATGCATGACTAAACATTGTACCAATCAGGACCATTGTTGTGTTAGTATTAATCCTCCAAACACCTTTCTTGTGAACTTCATCTTGTAACAAAGTAGCATTACCATGAACCAATATGGGCTAATAGTGGTTGTTGAAGTTGACAGCTGTGTGTACTTGAATCAAAATGATCTAATTTTATGGATAGCTCCGAGGCAAAGGAAACTGTAAAGTTTGTTTCTGAGAAAAGTTGAAACAAAAGATAGTAAGCATCACCATCAAATTTTTTTATACAAAATTTTATCCATTTTAAAGGTGGGCCAGATCATATTGCTGTGGTGCTAAAGGTTTCACTTGATTTATGTCAGAGGAGATTGCAGGTCTTAGGGTAATGAGAAGTCTCTGGTTATAATACAGAATCATAGGTCAGATTATCACCAAAATAACATCCATGTTCCTCAATAATAACAAGGTTTGGGGAAAGTTTCTCAGCTCTCATTCCATTGGATTAATAAATGTGTGTTTAAACTCCAGTGTTTTGCACTTTTCCATTCCAGTATTTTTGTGCATGTTTTTACCCATTTCAAAATGATTTTTAAGATATCACTTACAAATTCTTCGCATCCTCTTCCATCCAAATTATTCCAGAACAGTATGAGAAGTGGCTTGTCTGAGAATAAAATTTCCACCCCTCCCCCCAAAACAATTAGAGACAAAACAGACAAAATAAACCTTGTCATTTTGAGACTCTTTATCAAATTTTAAAATTTGTAAATAAAAAATGTGTATCAAACATCAGAAACTTAAGTTAGCCAAAACAATATAGGTTTCAGGTGGCAAACACTGCTTGCCATACCCCTCCCCTTTATTTATGTCTATGGGTTACATGCCAGATTGCCGATTCCCATTCTGCCGAATCCCAGAATACCGAGTCCAGGTTGCCGAATCCCAGAGAGCCGAATGTTAACTTTTTAATATGAAATCGTCCGTTAATTTGATTTATATTCATGTTTAATGGCATCGTAGCATTCATGGAGTAAAAACGATCAAAGCAGTATAATATTACGTTGACGGAATGCTAATTTCAGCATGTACAGGTAAACCAGTCGGTAACACGCCATGCCTCAAGTCACACATGACTTGTCTTAACAGTCTTTATGCCTCATCCCGCACTGGCCGACGTTCAATAAAAGAATGTTTATGTGTATTGTCACCAATCTTGTTAACGTAATAACCAACCCTACTCACGAAAAGCAGACAGGTCCCTGAAAATAAATGGTGTTGCTCCTATCGTAGTCTCGTTGCTTTTTGTCCCCTTTGCAAATGAGTGCCGTTTGCAGTTAAAAAAATACAGTAGCGGAACCTTATTAATACTCATGTTATATCAATCCGCCGAACGACCGACTAAATGGGAATCGTTTGGCTATGACGAGATGTTTTATAATAATAGCAAAAGCTATTAAATTGTGCCAATAAAAATATTTTTTCAATTGAGGGCATGGTGTTTGTATGTTTTAGGGTTCGTAGGCTTTAGCGTGTATATAATCGCCGAATGTTGCACAACACATGAGAATGGTGGAAAGGGACGGTGCTTCTGAACGGCATATACCAGGTCGACACCCCTTATTACCTATTTTATATTATCTTGTTCACAATCACAATATATCATTTAAATAAACTTATTAACTTATTAATAATTTCCCCATTATACAAAGCTTTGGCCCTTGTAATTCATGGAACTATCAACTATGAACCTTCCCAACTAATCTCTCATTGTTGGGTTTAGCGGAATCTATCCACAATAACCGCATGTGTAGAGACTGTCACTCTCCCATATAGTTTATGATCAAAGGCCTTTTTTTATCTGTTGATGTAATTAAAGCTGTAATTACCCGAGTCCACTATCACCTGGTTCCCCGCTTGGTCATTGAGTAGGTCTCAATTGAACAAACATTGTGTCATGAACAATATTCGTACGATATATATGAGAGAGAGAGAGAGAGAGAGAGAGAGTGAGAGAGAAGACAGAAAGAAAGAAAGAACGTTTATTGAACGATAAGCAACGGTAGTGAACGGAGAGATGCGTAGGGAAAGCGAAAAAAAACCCGAGAAAGATAACAAAGAAAAGAGAGAATTGACGAAAATGACAATGGTAAAAGGAGAGAGAGAGTGAACAAAAGTAGAATGGTAAAGGGAGTGAGAGAGAGAGGGAGAAAGAAAGAAAGGTAAATGAACGCTAAGCAACGACAGTGAACAGAGAGATGCATAGGGAGAGTGAAAAATAACAAGGGACCCATGGGTCACGTCGCTCAGCTTAATTTTGGAAAATATTAGTAACTGCAAAATATTTTTATTTCTTATGGTTTTTCCATGTATATTACCATTTGAAAAGCTAAGAGAAAATAGCCCAGCTTAAATGAAACTCTGTAAATTATAGAATAATGAACATGAGCTGAAGCATATGGACTGTGTAATAAATGAAACCTTTGGCCTGAAACCATTCAGTGATGCACCAAGGGAAAAAATGGGCCTACGGTAAGTGTCATATAAAAATTCCATTTCATAAACAAATAATGTGTGAAGGTAATTAAGTTTTCAAAAGTTAAATATATGGCCATATGAGTTAAATATTAATCCCACAAAGTTTGACCAATATTCCTAATTTTAAAAACTAGGTTTAACAGTGTTATTCACACCTAGGCTCCGCCAACTTTAAGAGATATGAACCAAGAGATATGAAATGCTACCAAGTATTTATATCTTCTTAAATCTTGTCAGTTAGCACTTTCACTAGGTCCTAATACTTTACCATATTTGAATATTAGGATTTAATTCCTGAACATTTTTTTCTTAAAAAAAATCAAAATTGTCCAAGTCTCAACAAAAAGAATTTGTTTAACATAAAAATGATAAGCTTTGTTTTGTATATTAGTCCTGTGTATCGAAGCGGTGGGTCAGGGAAGGGTCTCTGTTGTTACTGTTCATCGCTTAAAAAATGTGAAATTATAAGATTCATCTTGTTTAGACAGGTTGTTGACAGGTCTGTCAACAGAATGGGGGGGGGGGGGGGAAGAGGCTCCCTGTGGTATTTATGCTGGCAGCCTGATCAAGCTCAACAAGAGAAAGGGCTTGCCCATGTGATGGGATTACATAACAGCCTGGGGAGCATAGGGAGTTACACTGAATGACCTACAGTGACCTCAGTGGACTGCTTGACAATGTAAGGGAACACAACAAGAGCCTCCTAACAAATTCAATAACTAGCCTAATTTTGCAGCTTTTATTTTTCAAATTTCAGATTTTAACAGATTAAATTCTTATGTGTACATGCTGTGAAAATAACATCCACAGTACTTACAGGAAAAATTCGTGCCGTGGCCAAAGTTGGGCAAAATTTAAGGTACTGATTTTATATTTATGCTAATAACTTAAAAAAATTGCAAATTTCAGATCTAATTTTCGGTATACAATTGAATCTTGATTAAATGATGTTATATTCCTGAAAAAAGTCTCAGCCATTCTTATGATAAGTGAGTAAATATATATCCTGATTTTTTACAAGGTGCATTATGTTTGGTCCTATAACTTCAACAAATTATGCAATACTAACCTAAATTTTGGTATGTACATAGGAAATGTAATGAAGAATATGAATATTTACAATTACATCTAACATTATGCCAATTTTTGGATTACCAGGTAAACAAAAGTAGGGTCATGATGCTAGAAAATACAAATACATTAAGGCTTCTAAAAAACTTCAATAGCTAGACTTTTTTTAAGCTTATACTTTCAAATTCAAAATTCATCAGATTAAATCCATATGTAAACTGGCTGTGAAAATTAAATCAAATGTACTTATAAGAAAAAAACGTGTCATGGTCAAATTTAGGCAAAATTTAAGGTACCAATTTTTTATTTTTGCTAATATTTTAAAAAATTTAACAGATTTTGATCTAATTTTGGGTATACAATTTATTTTGATTAATTAAAGTTATATTACTGGAAAAAAGTCCATAGCTTTAACATGTTTTGTGTTAAGTGATCAAATATCTTTCCTGATTTTTTACAAAATGCATTCTGTTTGGGCCCATAACTTTTTAAAATTATATAATACAGACATAATTTCTGGCATGTACATAGGAACTATATAGAGGAATATTTATGGTAAATATGAAGAAAAACAGATGAGTGGTTTTGATATTAGGCAGTCCTGAAGTGTGAAAATAGGTTTTTAATAAACAAGGCCTACAGGCCTAATGCGAACCTGTGCATATGGATATACACCAGGTATAACGCCTCAATGCTGAACCACTACTTTTCATATATATGAACAATGCAAGGACTAAACATTTTGAACAAGAAACAATACACAAACATCACTGCTGAAATTCTGGCATGGGTGCACACAACACAAAAATTATTGTAGGTGGCACCACCAGTCTTGTATACGACAAAGCTATTTGACATGTATAAATATGCCCAATTCAGGCTGATATATCAAATTCTTCCGTAGAATTAAGCAGGCACATACAATTTGCAAAAGTCATTGTAGATGGCAACACCTGTCTTGTGAACGAGAAAGCCATTAAAGACACATAGACAGGTCAGAATATCAGGCCAATACATCAAACTTACCTTGAGTCTGATGCACGGGGCTGACCAGGCTTAGGTGAGAAAGGCTGTTGCCCCGAGTGTACTGTGACAAATTACTGGCTCAGGCTACTGCACTGAGTGAACTCTTGACCTGCACCTGGCTAGACTGAGTGAACTTTTGACCTGTACCTGGCTGCACTGAATGAACATGAGGTGATCACATGATACTCATGAGGTGATCACATGCTACCCATGAAATGATCACATGCAGCCCATGAGGTGATCACATGCCTTGTGCTTGGCTGTACTGACTGAACTCTTGACCTAAATCTGGCTGCACTGAATGAACTCTTGATCTGTTGCCAAATCTGAAACAGTTGGCAGTTTCTCAACCTATTCAAGAAACATACACAATCTTGGCCTGTTATGTAACTCTGCTAAAATTTATCCAACACAAACCATTTGAACAAACTTGAGAAGGCTCGCCTCTGGGATCATTTCTGTAAAATATTGATCAATTTGGCTGGACCCTTTACAAGAAGAAGAAGTTTTTTCAGCTTTTCCCCTGTAAAATCTAAGTAAATGCAGATAGCAAAAATAAGCTGAATCCATCAACATTTGATATGTGACTGATAATTGCATAAAATTTGGAGATGGTAGCTCCTGCTATTCCTGAGAAATTATGAATAGTGTACAGATGATATGTAATATCATAAATCTACATTTTTTAAAAGCTTTTAAAAAGCATTCTTGTCAATATTTTTCCATAGATATTCTGAAATCTAAATGTGTAGAGGCATGATGTAATGGATGCTGAAAAACTGGTGCTAGGCTAGATGTATCTGCTTCACACAGCTAACATATATGGTAAAATGACTCAATTCAATCTTTATAATTCAGCCAAAATTCATTTTTTGGAACCATAAAAGACAATTATTATAAGAATGATTCAGAGAATTATTCTTGCAAAATATTAAACAAACTGGCCTCAGTATCATCAGTCGAAAAACGTTTTGTAGGTTTATAACTCATATGGGAAAATACAGCAAAATGGCAAAGTTCAGCTTCCCATAACTCATCCAAAAATCATTGAACCAAAACCATTTAAACAAACTTGAATTATGAACTTCTAAGGATAATTAATGTATGAGATTTAAAAATTTGGCCCAGTGGTTTTTGAGAAGAAGATTTTTGTAGCCACTTAGCTAACATGGGCTGTTATGGCATATGACTAAATTCAGCTTCCCATAACTTAGCCAAAAGTCACTAAACTGAGACCATTTGAACAAACTTGAATTATCAACATCTAAGGATAATTAATGTGTGAGATTTAAGAATTTGGCCCAGTGGTTTTTGAGAAGAAGATTTTTGTAGCCACTTAGCTTACATGGGCTGTTATGGCATATGACTAAATTCAGCTTCCCATAACTCAGCCAAAAGTCACTGAACTGAGACCATTTGAACAAACTTGAATTATCAACATCTAAGGATAATTAATGTGTGAGATTTAAGAATTTGGCCCAATGGTTTTTGAGAAGAAGATTTTTGTAGCCACTTAGCTAAAATGGGCTGTTATGGCATATGACTAAATTCAGCTTCCCATAACTCAGCCAATAGTCACTAAACTGAGACCATTTGAACAAACTTCAGAAAGCACTACCCTAGGATCATTTTTGTGCGATATTAAACAATTTAGCCATTTCGTTTCAGAGAAGAAGTTATTTGTAGCTGTCAGTATGATACGGGCACTGATGACCCCCGTACAAAAAAGGCCAATGCAGGTGGCGCCACCAATACCTCAATTTCAGGTATGACTCATGTGACCAACATTGGCATAAATTTGGTGATGATAGCTCAAGCCATTTCTGAGATTGTAATTTTAGTATGCTTTTTTGGACAGATGACTAAGTTCAACTTCCTGTTACTCGGCCAAAAATCACCGAACTTAAACCATTCGAACAAACTTGAGAGAGATTGTTCCAGGAATCGTTTCTGTAAAATATTGGGCAATTTGGCTGAACAGATTCTGGGAAGAAGATTTTTTAAGCCTTTTTTACCTTTTTCCCTATAAAATCTAAGAAAATACAGTTAGCCAAAAAATAAGCATAATCCGATAAGAGTTTTTTAGATGACTAATTTTATGCATAAGATTTCGTGATGCTAATTCTTGCCGTTTTCAAGATAGTATGGGTTAACGTACAGACGACGGACGCCGGACGACGCCACACCATCGCATAAGCTCACAGGTTCGCTAAAAATTGAGGTTTTTCCTTAATTTCTCAAAGGAACGAAGTCGCAAAGACCCAGTTTTCGGCTTGGTAGGAGATCTTGGGGACATCTAACATAATGCCGAATTTTGGATTCCTAGGTCTTATGGTTTCAAAACGTGCCACATCTACGGACGGACGACGACGGACAATGGACCACGACTATAGCTCAGATGACTTATAGTCAGCTGAGCTAAAAACCGGAGAAAGATAACAAAGAAAAGAGAGAATGGACGAAAGTGAGAATGGTAAAAGGTTGCTACATACAAACACATTTTTATTTATTTACAAGCGTTTACTGTACTATTATCTGTTGAAATATGGACAGTCAGTCTTTGTTTTGAATAACTAGCAATTTTAGGTGTATACAGGTTTTATTTTCAATATTAATTTTTAAATTCACTTACCTATCATTTGAAGGGTTTTTGGCTTTGAGTATAGGGTCCCGTAATATTTCATTAAAACCAATGCATATACAAAACCTCTAAAATTTTTACTTGTTTTTTCACGATAAACAATCAAATGACATTTCACTGAATATGAGACAAACCCACTCTTATTGGAAATAGTATATATATATATATATATATATATATATATATATATATATATATATAAATATATATATATATATATATATATTGATAAATAAGGACATTATTGATTGTAGATCCATGAAATAAATGGATTATTGTTCATTTAAAAAAAAAGTCACTGGGGAACTTGTTCAGAAGTCGTTCGGTTCTTCCGAAAGGCCCTGTGAAAAAAAAATTATATATATATATATATTGATAATAATAAAATACATATGCTTATATACATACATATATACAAATTCAGAGATTCAATTTTTAGTAATGACATAATTTCCCGTAACACCCGTTTTGTTTGCGTATTTACTCACAAGGACTGACCTGTTATGTTATTAACATCAAAGGGCACGGTATTCTTCCGAGCTTGTTCTCACTAATCATCCAATTTACCCGCAAACCATTTTGGTTGCTTCTCATTAAGGTGGGGTGACTATATGATTAAATGTGCACTTTGTGTTCTCCTATGTACCAGTGTTGACGTAACACCCGAGTTGTTTGCATATTTACTCAACAGGACTGACATGTTACGGCATACATCGTATCAGTGATTGGAGAAGGTTTGTAAAGCATATTTAAATCAGTGAGGCATCATGAAAATGTGTGAAACGCATTATCACGGCGGCGTTTGGCACGGCGATACCACCGTCGCCAAGCTCTTCAACTACTCCCTCTACAAACTTACTTTTTCTTTCTTTCTTTCACTCCTGTCTCTCTCCCTCTCTCTCAGCGTACGAATATTGTTCATGACACAATGTTTGTTCATTAAAGATCTGCTCAATTGCCGAGCGGGGAATGAGGTGATGGTGGACTCAGGTTATTGTTATTACAACATTCATTAATTACATCAAAAGATTACCAAACGGCCTTTGATCATAAAGCAATGGAGAAAGACAGTTTCTATACAATTCATTTTACATCATGTATGACAGCCATTTTAATAATAATTTAATAATGTTTATGTTTACATATATTAATTATACATTTCCCTTTGCAAAGGAGGCAAAAAAAAGCAACGAGATTACGTCAGGAGCAATACGGGTCGATCATGTAAAATCACTATTTTTCCAGGGACCTGTCTGTTTTTAGTGAGTCTGGTTAGTTATGAGATTAACAACAATAGTAACCACATACAAAACAATATGCATCACTAAAACGATCATTACTATAAAAAGCAACGAGGTTACGCCAGCAGCACCATGGGAAGACCACGCTCGTTTCCAGGGACCTCAGTGTCGGCTATGACAAGTCACGCGTGACTCGTTGCCTGCCGGGTTGCCGACAGGTAGCTGTAAAGACGCGGTAATTCGGGCGAGGGCTTCTTGTTTGTAAAGACTGAAATTAGCATTCAGTCAATGCCTTTTATACTGTTTTTGTCGTGTTCACTCCCTGAATACTCCGATGCTCCAAAATCAATAATATTTTACAAATATCTGAAGATTTCATATTAAAACGTTCAGATTCGGCAAACTGGACTCGGTATTTCGGGAGTCGGCAAAATGGGAATCGGCAGACTGGCATGATACCTGTCTATGATATTACCCCGAAAGGTCAGTTAACTTAGCAGCCAAAATTAATCTCATACTCGGTTCATTAAGCCTTGAGCATGGATGTGATGTGCTCTTTATAGTGTGACCATTCAGCCTTGTCACTCACCCTAAGATCAGATTCAATAAAGTAAACTTCAGACAGACACCTGGCACAAATCAAGAAACCACATATACTTGTCATGACTTTATTGACCATTGCTTCCTGATGCCGATCGAAGATTCACTCTTACAACAGTATGTGACATGCTGATATGACAAATGAATCATGTGACGAATGCAGTGTATCTGGAGATGAAGCTGAACCACTCCCTCTCCCGCTCTCTGTTACTCCCTTCCCACTCACTCAGAATCACTGCTGCCTCGTAGCACCCTGACCTGGACACTTCACAGTACACAACCCTCCCAACAAGTAGTTTTTTTTCTTGAATAACAGCACCTCTTATTAATCTTGTACTACAATAATACAAACGTATTCACATAACTTGCATGAACATCGACTCTGATCATTACATGGGATTACAGTGCCTGATTTCCACTAAACTGAAGTAAACAGTTACTTGATTAAAAAATATTCAAAGTCATGAAGTGCATTTAAGTTATCTACATTTTAGTTTCACAAAACAGAAACTAAATACAGCATAAGAATAAACACTGAAAAACAGAATCTTTGAAAACTGCTGGGTAACACCATGGGTGCTTTAAGTTAGGTGCTTAGATTACCAGATGTGTGGAAATTCTGATGCCTCTTCCGAACTCTGTGATAATATTATTCTAGTAGCAAGTTCCAAAATCTTCATGCTTTGACATACATGACAATTTGTTCTATATAACCCACATTATGGGGTCATTTTCCTTTGTATTTTTTCAGCCAGGAAAGAGTAACAGATAGTATAACCTCATGTTTTGTATAAGTTTTAGATACATTATGACATCATGAGCAAGTTGTTTCAAATTGTTTGCAGCAAGCAAAGTTTGTGTCAAGAGCATGAAGGGCAGCAAGATATTTAAAGAATACAACTAAAATCAATGACAACAGCCTTAGGCCATCAACAAGCCACTACAATATAAAACTAACAAATACAGGGCCCACACAGCTGCAGTCCATTATGAAATGTACAATGTTATGAAAGTGGTGTTCAATATTTATATACAATATGAGGGCCTGCTGAGAGATGACACACCAACGCATGAAGCAAGGTCTACTAGTGTACAATTAAACTCTTTAATTTAAAGAGTTACAAAAGGTATGCAAGACAACACAAGTGTGGATGATAATGAAACATGTCGGATTTCACACTTTTTCCAGCCATGCTGGAAGTACCAAATGTTACCACTAATCAGAAGAAAACAGTGGTGCTTATTCTTCAATCACTTTATGTTACACACATATTATCTGGACTAGTGTCTCTGTTTGAACCTGGTCCACTTTAAAATTTCAGGCATATGCCAAGTCTATTAAGCTTCCACTGCTTTTTTTTCAGAGGGAAGTCTTGGCCTCCAGACAGATTCTATTAGATTTATTTGAGAGTTGCAGCTTTAAAACCAGTACTGTTGATCACATAATATCTGTACATTCCACTGAAAGTGGTAGATCAGCCCTGGACAGCTTTCATCCCTTCCCAATCTGGACACAGGATTTCCCCCTGTATGCAGAACAAACTATGCGTGTGAGTAAATGCACAAAATGGATTAGATTCATGACATCGTGATTATGACATTGATGACAATGTGGGAATCTTGTATAAAAATATTGAAAAATTGATGTAACGCCATGATACTACCGGTGGAAATAAATATTGATCAAAATGACGACGGGCTGTGACAATACAGCCATCCCCCTTGAAGCTTTATCACACCATAAATATACTATACAACAAAAATGATGCTGATAAGGTTATAAACACACCGTGTAATTTGTTTTTTTACAATATTCATATAAATATAAAAACATGGTTATGGCAGAAGAGCTACATGTTTGTAACTCGAGTTCCAGCTAATTAATATTCTATTCTGGGAAAGCGAGTTATACTGTAATACCAGACTACCATAATCTTATTTTGGTAGGACTACACATTTTAACCAGATGCAGATCTCCCTAATTCACAATGAATGATGATGATTGAACACTGCGGTATAGGAGTAAACACCTGGACCATGTTATATTTCAGGCACCTTTATGAGGTTCAACATAGTACAGCTACCGATCATAAAGCCTGTGCACTTTTATCAACAAAATCAAGACTATATACAAGGGCACATTTTCTTCAGAGACATAACCATAGCAGATAAACTGGCAACTTCATTAAAATAAATGGACTTGATAATATTAAACAAAGTAGCTCTTAGAACAAAAGACCAATGCTCTGTCTGAATAATGCATACACAGTTCACATGTATCCCTGTGAAAACAACTAAACTAGCCATCCTTCTCAGAACACGCTCCTGTATTTGTTCTTTTAACACCTGGTGAACCTACTTAGACAAGTGACATGAAAATAAATACATGACTGACCTCACATGTCTACCCTTGTCTCTCTATTTTCACAGACTAATGTGCACTTGATCTGTTCACAAGTCACAAATTTACCTGCATGTGAAGCAATACTGTACAGTAACTATGATACACATACACCAGGTTCACACTCAGATGTCACACTAGTGGCAGCATTGTTTTATACATTTATAATAGCAATATATAAGCATCACATTATAAACAGACTGTCAAATGATGCAGAGGCTGGGGAATGGGCAAGCCCTACAGGATGCAGGTACACATATAAGGATGGCACATAACACTGCTTGATCAGATCTGAAATCAGACCAATACACTAATTCCAAAACAGGCTTTCTTTGTGAACAATAAATACTGACCCCTGAATGATTTCAAACAATGAATGGACTAAATATGTGTCTTTAAAATACTCATACCTTCAAAATATCAAGCCCCCAAATGACAGCTCTCACTCATTGCAGAGAAGCAATCTTTGCTTCAGTGACACCACTTTTCATTATCCACAAGGCTGTGTTCAACAATTTGTGTTAAACATCAATCAAGTTGTAAGCTTCACAATGTCACCTGAAGTAATTAAACATGGCAGACCTTGCAACATTAATAAAAACTGATGATCCCGCCAGGGCTAGCACATAACTCTTTACAGCTTCCAGAGAGAGCTGCAGGTACCAAGGTTGTTGATTGGTGGTTAAAATATCCTGACATCTGATAATCAATCCTGCATCTCCTCAGGCATCTCATGTGGCCCGAGGATTCCCGGCACTGCCATCTGGACCTTCCGTTTTTCCTCCTGAGCTTGTTTGATTGCACTCTCTCTCTCCTCGATGAACAAGTCACTATTGTCTTCTCCAGCGAATTCCTAGAAAAAAAGTGAAAAACAAATCAGCTTACAGCCTAGACAACCAGCATGCATATACTTAATTTTAATGTGTAAGATTTTCTTTCTAAACGACAACCATCCCATGAATGTTCTGATAACAGTAATTAGACATAACAGGGCCCCACTGATTAAAATGTAATGATTGATGGAGACCCTGATTTTTTTAATGAAAACATTAATAAAGCAATAGTCAGAAAATATTATGATGGGTTCTTGGGTACCAAATGGCATTCTATGATTTCTTCAAATAGTAATCACAATCCAGAAAAGAATTTTGGCTATGATAGACAAATTCTGGTTATGTACATTATGACCCAATGCAGTTTGTTATAATAAAGTCTTGTACAGAAAAATGTAACTCTAAACCATAGAAGACATCTCAACTCTTATGATACAGCTGAATCACTGACAGCACTGGTTAGTTTGAGTAACATTAAACAGTGCTGGGTATATACAGGTTGGGTGGTACTAATGCGTCTTACTCTGATCTGAACCAGGAAGTCCCTCATGTGCTCCTTAAATGCTGGGATGTCTTGGTCGTAGCTGAACAGGCCCTCCACAAACAACTTGATCTGGGTGCTGAAATGTCACAACCATACAATGCTCTTTAAATTACAGATCAGGCAGTGAATGATTCATATGTTTGGAGACTTCAAGTGCACTTTAATCAAGTATAATTGCTCCCTGCTAAATGAACAGAATAAAATATTCTCAATCTTGGTTTAAATCAATAAAAAATAAATAATGAAGTTAAATTGACACTGAAATGGAACGCAGCTGCACATATAAGTACATGATCATTATGAAGTGAGAGCCTTGTTGGAAATAACACATAATAAATATGTATAACAAGGCCTACAGGCCTAATGTGAACCTGTGCAATGGGATATACATCAGGGATACTGCTTCAATGCTGGACCATTAATTTTCAAGTACCCGTGTGACATGTATATGTACAATGCAGGTACTAAACATTTTGAACCCAAGTATAAGCACTGATTACACAAATGTCACTCCTGAAATAATGGAATGGATGTACACAACCCAAAAAATGATTGTAGCTGGCGCCACCAGTCTTGTGTACAAGAAAGCCATCAAAGATGTATGGTCATGCAAAATTTCAGTCAGAAACTTCAAACCACTCTTACGCTATGTGCACAGATGCATGAAACCAAAAAAAATTGTAGATGGCGCCACCAATACCTCAATTTCAAATATGACTCATGTGAACAACATTTGCATGATTTTGGTGATGATAGCTCCAGCAGTTTCTGAGATTGTTTTTTGGCCAAATGACAAAGTTCAGCTTCCTTTAACTCAGCCAAAAATCACCTAACTGGAACCATTTGAACAAACTTGAGAGATTATTCCTGGATCAAATCTGTCAAATATTGGACAATTTGGCAAACAGTTTCAAGAGGAAGATTTTTTAAAGGTTTTTCAGCTTTATCTCTTTAAAATCTTAGTAAAGGCAGATAGCAAAAAAACTAAGTTCAATACGATAAAGTTTGACATGTGACTGATTCTTCCACAAAATTTATTTGGCCCTTCTAGCCTTAACGGTGTTAGAGATAGCATGGGTTAACGTACGCCAGACAGACAACGCCGCACCATCGCACAAGCTCATTAAAGAATTAAATAAAAAAAATGACCTCAAATTAATCATGGTTGGATTGCAAAAAAAATTATTATTTAAAAGAACAAAGAACAGATAACAGCTTACCTGTTCAGGTGAGGAAATGCTGCCTTCAGGAGGTTGGCAAGAAACTCTTGGATATAGACCCCATTGTTTTCTGCTGGTGTACCTGGGTTCAGTGGTATTGTTACCTTGCCAGACTCCACCAAGTTGAACATGTAGGCCAGGATTTGTGCATGCAGAGTCAAATCTGTAACATATATGTAAGTGTTGTTAGGATTCACATCAGATTAAGAAAACTTCAGTGAGGTGATATATTTAAAATCATCTTGTAGAGCAGAAACAAAGCAACCATGACTAAAATCCACCAGAAGTGCTGATAATGATCACCCAAGTACTTCCTGTTTTTAAAGTTCATAAACACACTGACCATAAACATAACTGCAAAGTTTTCATGGTAACCACATTCTTAAAGTTTTTTCTAACAGAATTTGACACTCATGAACTGATACTGGCAGATCCTGAGTAAATGTTATCAATAGCATGTCTTAGTTTACTTTTTAGGAAAATATGATCACCTAAGCCTACTGGGAACTATGACTGTAATAATACATAATCTGATAATGCTAAACATTCCAATTCCTCACTCCCAATAAGTCACGATGATACATTATTTTAATTCCAAACCAATGTTCCTCCTTGTTCATAGAATGGTAGCTAAATCAACTTCCAATTAATGTTATCTAACATATTAGCAACAAGTTTCTGGAACAGCCCTAATATAATCATGCAACAATTAGCCTGTTTGATGCTGTTATTTCCAATCGCAATTTGCTGCATATCCTGCTGACTGTCTAATTAGCCTGCAGCCCACTGGCTATTTTGCTGTGACGTTATGTGATTAAAATTGCAAGGGATCTGAGACTAGTTGCCAATTATGATTGCATTTGAATTTAAAGTGGGGGGCATTACGACGCAACTTGAGATTTGTGACTGCCAGTCGCAGATGATCTAGCATGTCAGAAAACAGATATATCTCCCCGCCCCCCCTTTTAGGCCATCCAAAAACATTAGGAGCTAAAATATGCACTATGTAAAAACAAGTTCTAGATTAAAGCAGATATAACCTTGAAGATCAAGGTCAATTGTTTTCAAACTCATCCAAGATTTTGGTAAAAAAAGACCTGGTGTGTTAGCTTGAAGAAAAAATCGTAAGTACTTCCAAAGTTTAGGGGTCACAATAATCCTAGAATTGAGCTCCTAGATGGTAGCTAGCATCAGGGGTCGCCCTGGCAACGACCTTATTTTACCTTGTAGGAGAAAACCCAGAGGTAGAAGGTTCAGCACAATGCATTCCTTGAACAATGCAAGTCCACTTAATGGAACTATAATTCTTATTTGACCTTGAAGATCCTGGTCAAGGGCGCCAGTTTTCAAACTCATTCATGAACTTCATTCAAACAGTGTGTACAAGATTTTAGGACAAAATGTGAAATATTAAGTTATGAGGTTAAAAATTTACCCTTTACAGGTTATCACATTCACAAGCTATCATACAGACGATGACGACAGATGATGGCACTGAAATCAAAATGACTCACGGTCACTTGTTTTCAAACACCTCCAAGTTTTTTTGGGGGGAGGGGGGACACATAATATACACTGCGGGAGTCTGCGAATGATCGCTAAACACCAATTGCAAGCAGTCGCAGACGATCGCCGACCGTCTGTTGCAGATAATAATTGCCAGTGGGCGGCAGGCTTTAAAAGATCATTCTCTACTTGTAGTGAGAATTGAACATAACTATCAAAGGTGTTTTATTTTATTTTATTCTGCTAGAAAACCATGTATCTGACATATTTGTCATGACTTTGAAACTTGTATGCTAAAAACAGAACCAGGTGTAGAAAAGGATTATCGGCATTGACCATAAACTTGGCCATATTGAATGGCTATGTCGTCATTTTCAAACTGGGTTAGTATGTGCTTGGGGAAAACAAAAACAAGCATTGTAAGACAGAACAGGCATTTTACATCACTCATTCAGCTTGTTTACAACTTTCACACCATTAGGACAGGCAGGTATGATGTCCCAATGGACCTTTCACATATTGTGGGTGCATTGTGGGTTATGTTTGCGTCGCAATGCCCTTGATGGAGCCCCTTTCAATGTAACACATTGCTATTTAAAGTATAAGGTGATCAAATACCAAAGTATCAATACACAGACATTTTATAATATAATCTGGACTTGGTATCATGATGTATCAGTGCATTAAATATCAAGTGTTATTATAAGGGAGCATGCAGGATGACTTACAGCCTGCATGTGAACTGTCCGTGACTACTGAGAACAGGTGCTGCAATATATCTGTGTAGTAGGTCTGGTAGAAGCTCTGGGCTGGGCTCTCTTCTTGTGACACATTCTGCAGCATCATGTACAAGATGTTCAGGCCAGTCTCTGCTACGTTCCTCATCGTGTGTTTGAATGCCCAGATCACAGAGTCCAGTACAAGTTTAAACTGAGCAGGGGGTATATTCATGAATGCTGGAAAAAAAAAAAATCCTCAGTTTTCCATTTAATATACTGTAGTGGGCTTTATCTTCCTGAAGTCATATTTCTCTATTTTCACTGTTTCAATAATTCTTGAGGGTTCCATTTTCACAATCTTAGTACAGTGCAATTTATGTTGAATACGTCCATTAACATTTAACGTGCAAAATAATAATTTTACACCGAGCAAACACTGAACAAGTGGAAATTATTTTCCAAAACTGGCCGTTTATGTAAAAGATATATTATTATTATTATTTATAATATTGATCCCTTGCCTTTTACATTCATCACTACAGGCACTGATTAATTACACAAATTACCAATGACGCTACTGCAAATATACAATACAACTGTTCATCTGTGTAGATTAGGCACCTTATTCTGAAGGTTTTATTTTACTGAACAAAAACTAAACCACACTATATATCATAGTTTGACTTCAGGCTATTTAGCTATTTATGAAGACAAGAACCCAAAAACAAACATATACATTTAGTGGCCATTATCTATCCCATAATCATATGCTGATAAACTGGAGAGAATATTTGCACAAAAAACCTCAGTTGAATGTTAACTTCTAAAACAACTCATAAAGCAGCATATGTTAATAACATGTTTACAGTAAGGGCATTTGTTCTCAGACAATTTTATATTACAATTGTTTCTAAGTCAGCACATACCTGCAAAACAGTTTGAATTTACAGCTTGTAGTAACACAAAGAAATTTGTTCGATGTTCAGGGAATTCTTCAAAGTCCTGAAATATGAGAAAAGTTTATATTACTGGATAAAAGTCAAAATTTAAAAGTTACAATATGAATGTTTTATAATTTACATGTAAAACAAAATATGGCACCATTACAGAACAAATACTGAAATTAGATTCTTAAATATTAACTGTGGAAATTAATGGGTCCCTTCCTGTCACAGATCACAGTTAGAATGTCCTTTTCTGCCACTGACTAAGTTGTGAGTTAACTGAAGGCCCACAAAAGTGAGCTCTGTTCAAGCCTGATTGACTTTACAATGAATGTGTTCAATCAAGACTTCCAGTTAATTATGTAATCCAGTTATTATTAGTAAAACAATTACAAATTTAAAACATGATGATTCATATCTTGAAAATAAAACATAACAATTTGTCCTGTGATTTGACTGTAAGATAATAACAGTGCACCAAAATAAATTGTCGTGGATTTTTTAAACAATTCAATTATTTTTAATCACTGATTTTAATTAAAAATGTCTAACATATAGGTATGTCATGTTTGAATGATATGCATATTTATAAAACGAACTTGCCTTATTAATCATGTCCAGTGTACATTCAAACACTGCATCAAATATCTGTGGTATATTCTTCGTAATGTGGCCCTTTAAAAAGAAAATCAAATACACAATTCCATTTGGCTGGTTCCATCTGACTAAAAAAACTCTATGGAACAAATTTTCCCCATCTTTGACAGGTAACAAATCTTTTAACCACCACCATCATAGTGATCTATTCAACTTTATGTTAAAACAAGGGACCCATGGGTCACGGCGCTCAGCTGATCGTGATTGGACTATAAATGTTTCTCCACTGTGATACTATATTGAGTCGATAAAGCTTATGAATATCATGTACATGTTAGGCTATTATAAAGGAATGTTATGTAATATGTGAGTAAATGATAAATGAAATTACCTGACTGATGGATTAATGGAGTCAAATAAAGTGGTTTATTTTTTATTTATTTAGGAGGGGTTGAAAATTGTGATATATTTGAGCAAATATGAATGCAATGACAGCAGTAATAAGCAGTAGTAGAATGATGATAAGGCTATTTGTTGAAGGATCTAAAGTGTATGGTAGTCTGCAAGCGTTCAATTTGACAGATATGATGTTATGATTAACTATGCTGATGAAGTGATTTATGAATATGTGACTGTATGACACAATATCTCTTTAGTCTTGACAAGGTACATTATTGTGATGCCCACTATGTCTACATATTACACAATATTGACATAATTTCTGGCATGTACATAGGTACCTATGGACGAATAGTTATACAAAATATTAAAGTATGAATATATCTGATTCATCTTGTTCTTGCTTACTGAGGCTGACTTTGGGATGGGGTTCGGAGAAGGGAAAAGTGAGGGCAGCACGAAGGTGGATGTAGAAATATTCTATTGTAATGTTTTTCATTTATATAAGAATATGAAAAGCTAAGAGGAAAGGGGCCCTCCTACTTGGTTATAGTAAAGTTCTAAATATATGATTGCACATTAATACTCTGACAAGACTGTCATGAAGAAAAACAGTAAAAGTTTTGAGATACTGTGTTGCATATGAAAATTTATAGTTGGACAGGCAAGTGGACAGAATGGACTAATACCTTTATTTCACTTTCAAGAGAATAATGCATTTAAGTTTAAATATAATCCTATTTTTTTAAGCTGATCCACTTTTTCCATTAAGAAGTTTTTATCTGAATCATTTTTTTATTTACAGGTTTATAAATTTTTAATTAAAAAACCTGAAAATAAAAGTTAAAATATTAGAATTGTTGCAAAAGTTGCAATCATTATATATACATAGTAAAAAACATTGGGTCATATTATGCATACACATATATTTTATTATTTTTAAATCATAAATGTTTAAACTGATTTTAAAAGAAAATAATGCCACAACATGGCATCTACAAGAATATTCCTTGAATCACTATTAAAAAGTTTTGCACATTGGAGTTTTCAGGACATGCTTAATTTTATTCACCAAAATAAAATAAAAGTAAATTTGATAAAATAAAACATCTTTTCAAATAAAGTATACACACTGTTGGTTGAATGAGGGACAAACAATATCATTGTGCTAATTACTATCCCAGTTTTAATTAATTACTGGAATTAATAGTCAATTTCACACCTGGTGAAGTTTTTACTCTTCTGAAGTAAGGAATTACTTATCTCATGAACATCCACACTTTCACAGCAATACACCACTTTGTGGACACAATTAAATGTACACTTTAATCATTGTAACCCTGGTGGTACAATACAAAATCTAAAATGTAGCATGTCCAAGAATAAAATTAAAATACAGAAAAATTATAACATTCATCTAGTTTATGCACCAGCTGGGGGGGATGAGTGCAGGGCAAAGGGGAAGCCTGCTAGTAGTGGCCAAGCTGGGCCAAGGTAAGCTGCCTGGGGTGGGTTACATAATGCAAGTGAAGGCTGTACTACTAGGTGGGCTAGATGTAAACAACACTTGACATGGTGTATGAAAACATGAATAAAAGCTATTCATTCCAATCAATTTCTTTTGAATGTTCAGATTTTAAAAGATTAAATCCTTATGCATATATGCTGGGAAAATTAAATCAACAGTGCCAAAGTTGGACAAAATTTAAGGTATTGATTTTTTATTTATGCTAATAACTTGAAAAATTTGCAAAATTCAGATCTAATTTTGGGTAAACAATTGAATCTTGATTAAATAAAGTTATATTCCTGAAAAAAAGTCTCTAGGTTCAGCAATTCTCATGTTAGGTGAGTAAATATATTTCCTGATTTTTTAAAAAATTGCATAGTTTTGGCCCATAACTTCAAAATAATACCCAATACTGACCTAATTTTTGGTATTTTCATAGAAAATGTATAAAAGAATGTGATTACTAAATACGATCAAAAACAGATCAGTGGTTTTGATATTAGGCAGCCTTGAAGTGTAACATTGGCTTTTTTTATGGAAAACAGAGTTTTTTTCCTTAATATCTCGAAGGAACAAAGTCCTAATGACCCAATTTTCGGTATGGTAGGAGATTTTGGGGACATCTAAAATTATGTCAACAGCCTGGGGAGCATAGAGATGTGCACTGAATGACCTACAGTCATCAAAGGGGACTGCCTGACAATGTAAGGGAATACAACAAGAGCCTCCAAAAAAATTCAATAACTAGCCTAATTTTGCAGCTTTTATTTTCAAATTTCAGATTTTAACAGATTAAATCCTTATGTATACATGTATACATGAAAATTAAACCCACAGTACTTACAGGAAAAAAACGTGCCATGGCCAAAGTTGGGCAAAATTTAAGGTACCAATTTTATATTTTTGCCAATATTTAAAAAAATTTAACAAATTTTGATCTAATTTTTGGTATACAATTAAATTTTTATTAATTAAAGTTGTATTACTGAAAAAAAAGTCCCTACCTTTAACACTTTTGGTCTTAAGTGACCAAATATCTTCCTGATTTTTTTACAAAGTCCATTATGTTTGGGCCCATAACTTTTTTAAATTATATAATACTGACTTAATATCTGGCATGTACATAGGAACTATATAGAGGAATATTTATGGTAAATATGAAGAAAACCAGATGAGTGGTTTTGATATTAGGCAGTCCTGAAGTGTGAAAATAGATTTCTAATAAAAAATTGAGGTTTTTCCTTAATATCTCAAAGGAACGAAGTCCTATTGACCCAATTTTTGGCATGGTAGGAGATTATGGGGACATCTAACTGTATGCCGAAATTCAGATTCGTAGGTCCAACGGTGTCGAAACGTGCCAGTCTTACGGACGGACATCCAGACGGACGGACAGACAGACGGACGGACAATGGACCATGACTATAGCTCAGATGACTTATAGTCAGCTGAGCTAATAACTAATACACATGACATGGCTTCAATAATTTTTCATATTACATTTTCAAAGTCTTAAAAGATTTTTCAAAACATATATATGGCCTTTCATGTTTTTTACACTGCTTCCTGTACCATTTTATGTAAGTTTAGTGGTCTGATTTTTATATTCATGCTAAGTAAATGCACAGTATTTGAAAAACCTACTGAATCTAAAACATTCCAGAGTATGTACACTAATTTAAATACTGGTACTGCAAACACACAGATTCAAGGACTTATGACAACAGGTTAATAAAGTGTGCCTAGCTTGTCTTGGTTTGCTTTTGCCTGCCACAGGAGTGAAATTCAAGTTCTTTTCAAGGACTTTTTCAGAACTGACATGATCTAGTCTGAAGACACATCAAAACATTGCAAGGATTTTGAATGAATTTCAAGCATGTAGGAATCCAGCAAGAGTTGCCTTGAATCTGATAAAGAAAGTGCAGAAGAAACAAACCTCTAGCCGGTTGATAATGGTGGCCATTGTGCTGAGCACCTCTGGTTCTCTTGCTGCCGGAACATTGCGCTGATAATCAAGTAACACTGCTTCTAACAGTGGCAAAACAAAGTTTTCGGACACCTGTAATGAAAATATGAAAAGGTAGCTCTTCACTAAAAAGTTCAAAAATTATTTCTCCATTCATTTCATTACTTCAGTGAAAAACATGCTGATAAGTCAATGTTAACAGATTGAGCAAGTGAAAGTGATAACTGATGTAAAGCAACTTTTGATTCCAGAATTTAACATTGTCAGCAATTAAATATCTGAACCTTACAAAATGCTGTATAGCCAGAAACAAGTCAGGAGAAACTCTGATGACATACAGTCACAATAAAAGCTACACATGCCAAGCTGAACTTTGACCTACCATCTGTGGTTCATTGGACCGGCTGACCCAGCCTGATATGAGTTTGAGTGTCTCTTTCTTGACTGTCCTCATGCTCTTGATGAGCGGTTGCTTGGTGACATTTTCACCGTTACTGGCAATGGCACCACTGACATTCTCACTCATCACTTTGTACACGTTCAGCATGTCGAGGTATATCCTGCCCAACTGAAACAAACAATACAAATCTCAGCTGTGTATGACAGTATGCCCTGATGAAACAAACCATACAAATCACAGCTGTGTATGACAGTATGCCCTACTGGAACAAACAATACAAATCTCAGCTGTGTATGACAGTATGCCCTACTGAAACAAACAATACAAATCTCAGCTGTGTATGACAGTATGCCCTACTGAAACAAACAATACAAATCTCAGCTGTGTATGACAGTATGCCCTACTGAAACAAACAATACAAATCTCAGCTGTGTATGACAGTATGCCCTACTGAAACAAACAATACAAATCTCAGCTGTGTATGACAGTATGCCCTCACTCAAGTGCCAAATATCTTTCAGTTTTGCGTTCATTTTAAAGTAAAACCTCGCCTAATGACCATCTCAGTTTTGTTACCACCTCAAAATAAAGACCACCTTTCATGGTCCCAATTCTTTTTTGCTCTTTATATCAGACTTAGCGTAGGCATTCACCTAAAAAATATGACCTTATCAAGGTCTAGTGAGTGGTTGTAATTTTGAGGTTTCACTGTACCTTAGTACCCTTAGGATTGTTCTAGAAGACCAAGCACAACCAACTCAGGGTGTGTACCACTTAAAAACATTTAATTCAGGTTCTTTCTGGACAAACATCAATACTCTAACTATATTGTGTTCAACTTCTCATTCTCTTCTATATTCACAAGACAGTAGCTGAGCTTCTATAATTCTTGTGTATGTCATAATCAGGACACAAGTGACATTACAAGGCTGATTGAATCTATTTATAGATAACATATAAACAAATGTCAGTGGTTCTTCAAACAGTTAAAAAATATTGATGTTTTAACAAAAAATACTTTACATAAACCTAGAATCTTCCATAAAACCAACCTGTCCCTAAGGACAACTCACCTGGACCACATAGGGATGACCAAGAGCTTTGCATGCCCTGACATTTGTTTTCAGTATGTTGCCCAACTGTTTAACAGCTTCTGGGTCCTTTAATATATCGACATTCTGAAAATAATAAAATAAAATGTAAACATTCATTATTTAAATCACTATTTCACTGGCCATTATGCAAAGTGTTCAAATGTTAAACAAGGGACCTATGGGTCACGACGCTCAGCTGTTATATATGATAAAAAAATATTATTTAGAAATGAGGCACATGCTGGTTTTGTGTGGTAATAAATATAAGCTGTAATATGAGTAGTTGTTGTTTATCTTATGTATGATTTTGATAGTACCTTTGGAGACAGGGAAGAGGATTGATTTCATTTATTTTATTAACAAATGGAGTACTATTGTCACACAGATTTTGACTTGGCAATATAACTTATAAGCAGAATATATAATATAAGGGTTTAACTATTAATTAAAAAAAATTACAAATATTGTCCCAAATATAATTTTTATTAAAAATAATAAGAGAATCATATGATTTTTTAAAATGAAATATAACTGAAATGATTATTAAAATAATATTAAAGAATTTATTCATGAATGCATTCATGAATACATTTTGAAAGTATTTGCACTGGTATTCATATACTTTCATTTTTACCTGAATTCCCATTCTTTATGCAAGAAATTTTATAATGGAGTACATAATCATATTCGTATTTAAATACAATTACAAAGTATTCGCACCATGTCTGGTATTTATTCAGTTTTCACCAAACAATGATGTTGAGAATCCAGAATATACAAAATTCACACATTTAAATAATGATCATAAGTACCTGGTTTTATGGCTTTTATATATATTAAAAAATAACTGTAATAAATTCATTTTGGACTAATTTCACATCAATGTACACACTAGACACAGTAGGAATCAAGATAAATATTATCAACTGCATCTTTGTCTATCATTAATTTCCATCATATGATCCCTAATGATTAGTAATGAATGATATGATTTACTTCTTTATCATTAAAATTGAACTGAAAAATACCATAGGTGACTGCATGGTGTTATTTGGAATACATGACATTCTATCCATCGATACAAGATTCTTATATCATCAGTAACTGCAAGTTAATTTCCTGTTATAATAAACTAACAAATTCCTTCTCTATTTTTCATTAATTTTTTATTAAAAACCAATAAAAATTTATTAATTTATTGTTTATTGTATGTAGTTGGTTAAAACTACTAGATGAGTTGGGTTGGACACCTGGATCAACTGAGGCTGGCCATAAGCTGCCTGGATTCCCTGTATGCCTCGCCTCAAGCATGCATAATTTGCTGAAAGTTCAACAAGGTCAACATACAGGTGACTCAAGAGGGGCTGGAGAGAGCCAAAGTCTGACAGGGTCTCATAAAAACATTAATAAAAGCTACAATTTTTGGCCAATTTCTTTCAGCTTTCTAAACTTAAAAGCTGAAATCCTTATGTGTGCATGATATGAAAATTATATCAACAGTGCTAACAGGAAACAAACGTGCCATGGTCAAAGTTGGGCAAAATTTAAGTTACTAATTTTACATTTATACTAATAACTTATAAAATTTGAAAAATTCATAACTAATTTTGGGTATTCAATTGAATCTTGATTAAATAATGTTACATCCCTGACAAAAAATCTCTAGCTTCAGCAATCCCCTTGTTAAGGGAGTAAATATATTTCTTGATATTTTACAAAGTGCATTATGTTTGGGCCCATAACTTAAAACAATTACGCAATACTGACATCATTCTTGCATGTGCATAGAGAATGAAAAATATGTATATTATTTATGATTAAAGTCAGATCAGTGGTTTTGATATTAGGCAGTCTTGAAGTGTAACAATGGGTTTTTAATGGAAAAATGAGGTTTTTCATTAATATCTTGAAGGTATTAAGTCCTAGTGACCAAATTCTTGGCATGGTAGGGGATTTTGGAGACATCTAGCTGTATGCCGAATTTAAGGAACTAAGAGCTGAAGCTGGGGAGCTGAGCTCTTGCAAACTGCATAACACTAGCTTGATGTATACAATATGTTACATGGTGCTTGAAAACTTGAATAAAATCTACAGTTTTTGATCAACTGGTTTCAAATTTTTGGTGTTAACAGTTGAAAAGGTAACAAAAACATGCTGTGAAAATTAAATCCACAGTACTTACAGGAAAAAAATGTGCCATGGTCAAAGTTGGGCAAAATTTAAGGTACCAATTTTTTATTTTTATTAATATTTTAAAAAATTTAAAAGATTTTCATCTAATTTTGGGTATACAATTTAATTTTGATTAATTAAAGTTATATTACTGGAAAAAAGGTCCATAGCTTTAACATGTTTTGTGTTAAGTGATCAAATATCTTTCCTGATTTTTTACAAAATGCATTATGTTTGGGTCCATAACTTTTTTAAATTATATAATACAGACATATTTTCTTGAATGTACATAGGAACTATATAGAGGAATATTTATGGTAAATATGAGGAAAAACAGATGAGTGGTTTTGATATTAGGCAGTCCTGAAGTGTGAAAATAGGTTTTTAATGAAAAATTGAGGTTTTTCCTTAATTTCTCAAAGGAACGAAGTCGAAAAGACCCAGTTTTCGGCTTGGTAGGAGATCTTGGGGACATCTAACATTATGCCGGATTTTGGATTCCTAGGTCTTACGGTTTCAAAACGTGCCACATCTACGGACGGACGGACGGACGGACAGACAGACGGACGGACGGACGACGGACAATGGACCACGACTATAGCTCAGATGACTTATAGTCAGCTGAGCTAAAAATTTAGCTTTCTTAAAGTTTTAATTATTCAGCAATGAGCATTCATGCTCAAAAATTTCCTGGGTTAATTATTTCCAGTAATCAGGAAAAGGCTGCTCTTACAAAAAGATTAAATTTACACTTGAGCATGAGATTGAAGGCACTTCACTTATTACAGCTGTATGACATTTAGACCTATAGGGTATATGCAAGGCTACCAGAAAGACTGAATTAAATACTTACTATTGGTACTAATCTTGACTGAACTGTCCAAATACCATTGGAACTTAAAATTAGAGCCCTGTGCATATGCTTCAAGACATTTACTTGCATATATAAACAAGCAACCTGTTTCTTTTGATACA
This sequence comes from Sipunculus nudus, assembly GCA_026874595.1. Lineage (NCBI taxonomy): Eukaryota > Metazoa > Annelida > Sipuncula > Golfingiida > Sipunculidae > Sipunculus > Sipunculus nudus. The sequence goes on along the minus strand of CM049308.1, from coordinate 35,491,589 downwards.
AAATGAACCCCATCCCTGACATGGATTAAACAAAACACTTTTTACATCTGAACTTTACTGCCAACTTAAAATTAGCATTTTATACACATCTCACTGTCATTATATAGTATGAAGAGTTCTGCATTAAATTAATCTCCTGCAAATTCAAGCACATTATGCTATAACAAATAAATCGTTTCACAGTACATGATAGTATCTGATGAAGAATATAACTGGAGAATTAGTCAGGGATTCTACTGAAGCAGAGTAAACATGATGTGTTTATAATTACCTGCGTTGCTTGATTGATAATTCCATCCCACACCTGGTTAGGCAGAGCCATGAATTTTTCTATCAAATGTTCCTGTGCAGAGGGATCTGTCTGTGCTCCTATCATCAACCCTACTGCTTCATAGAACGTATGTACCTAAACACAAAAGATGATACAAAATATGTTAATCTCTGCATGCACTACATACAAGATTAAGCAGCGTGACTGATACATCCAGACTATTTTATATGTTTTATATGTATGTAGCATTAATAAATTGTGTTTTCACTTTAACATACATACTGGATCAGAAATTAACAAGTAATCAAGGGTCTTCAAGACAATCTGTACATTGATTAATGGGAAACTAGCATTCTTTTCATTTTTTTGGGTAACAAGGGCTGATTGTGGTACAAAAATTTTGTAACTACAAACATCTTTTTGTAATAAGCAATTGTGACAAACTGGGAGAATAAATAATCTGTATGCAAATGAAGTCAAAACTTTCAAGACCTAACAGTTACCTGCTAACTGTTAGCCAGACAGACAGAATGTTGTTGGATGATGACCCACTGCCACAGCTCAGCATTACTGAAAGTCAGCTGAGCAAAACGTATGAAATTCTATGGAATATTAACTATTAAACCTTACTAAGTACAAGCTGTTTCAATTCAAATATGAACAGAAGAATCCTACCTGCTGTGGTTGTAAGTCACAGATAATGGTGTTGATTCCATTCAAAATCTCCTCAATGAAAGGCATGACCTCTCCCACCTGAACCTGTACGAACTGCCGGCGACACTTCTGTGCAATCTTTATGAAGGTATCACATGCCATGTCTTGGACTCCATCATGTGTTTCTGAAAAAATAATAAATAGACAATTGAAAAATAACAGGGCTCCCAACAGGCCTCCAAAGAAATTCAGGAATTTAATAGGAACACTTGAGAAAAAAACAGAGGAGTTTATTGGAATTTTCAGCAAAAAAGTAGGCAAAAAAAATATAGGAGCTTTCATTGCACAATGGTGGTTTACATGGTTATTTTGGATATCTATTCTCTGGGCAGAATCTAAAGGTTTGCCACTTCAATTGGTTTATATGGCTTTTGACTTGTATGATCACAACAACTTGCATGTACAGCTCTAAAAAACAGCAGGATGTTTCTATTAATAACAAGTCTATATAACAACTAGATATTTCTTGGCACTGCAGGTGCCATAATATCCCCCGACTATTAATCCCCCCCCCCCCCCCTTTAAGAATAGGCCCCCCATCTTCAGCAACAATTAATATCAGATCACACTCATAGAAAAGGTCTCTCTCTTAGAAAAGGTCATGACCCCAATTTCAATATACATCATCCCCTAACCCATGTCTATGTATATGCATAATATGAAAGAAATCTGTCCTTTAGTTTTTGACTTATAATGCTCACAGTACTGTTAAGTGGCAATGAAGGGGTATTAAACGGCATGAAAACAAGTAAATGAATAACAGGTGGCGCTACCAGTTTCCGGTACATGACAACACTACTGAAGATCTTCGTTCAATTTGATTTCTGGACCAATCCATGCATCCCTTATTGAGATATTAATGATTTTGAGTGATTTTCACCATATATGGCAATATTCAAGGTCAAGGCCACTCTCATATGAAAGGTCATGACCCCAATTTATATATACATCATCCCATAACCCAAATCTATTTATATGCATAATACGAACGAATCCTGTCCATTACTTTTTTACTTATAATGCTCACAGTACTGTTAAGTGGCAATGATGGGGGTATTAAACGGCACAAAAACAAGTAAAGAATAACAGGTGGCACCACCTGTTTCCCGTACCTGACAATACTATCCAAGATCTTCGGTCAAGTTGATTTTTGGACCTATCCATTCATCCCTTATTGAGATAATGATTTTGTGTGATTTTCACCAAATATGGCAATATTCAAGGTCAAGGGCACTCTCATCGGAAAGGTCATGACCCCAATTTAAATAAACATCATCCTATAACCCATATCTATGTATATGCATAATAAGAAAGAAATCTGTCCATTAGTTTTTTACTTATAATGCTCACAGTACTGTCAAGTGACAATGATGGGGGTATTAAACGGCACGAAAACAAGTAAAAGAATAACAGGTGGTGCCACCTGTTTCCAGTACATGACATTACTATCCAAGATCTTCCATCAATTTGATTTTGAGATCAATCCATGCACGATTTCTTGAGATATTAAACAATTTGTGTGATTTTCACCAAAATTTGACCTATTCAAGGTCAAGGACGCTCTTCTATTACAGGTCATGACCTCGTTTTATATAGGCGTCGTCCTCTCACCCATATCTATACATAAAACAAGTTTGGTAAAGATCAGTGAAATATTTTTTGAGTTATCACGCCAACAAGATTTATATGTAGCAGGGGGGGCGGGACCGTTATGAAAACATAGTATCCCCTGACTTTGTCTGGGGATACAATAATTATTCAGTTATTTCAGAAACATGATTGTGTAGTTAAAATAATTTGGAAAAATAGAAGATTATGGTCAAACTGCTGAAAATATTGGAAATTATAAGAAACAATTTTTTTCAGAGGAAAATAAATTAATGAAATAAAGAAGTCAGTGGGATACCTGAAATAAGAGGTGCAACAGTGTTAAGCAGACCTGTTCCATCTAAAACTTTCTGTTCACCTTTCATCTAATTAGAACGTGAAAGTTAATTTTTAAAACAAAGGTCTTTAACATTATTTGGTAAGATCCACTGACTGAACAACAACACGCTTCAGCATGATATAACACTCACCATGCATGAACTCAAACAACTTGTTCACCACAGTCTTGAGGAACTTCCAGTGTGCCCTTAAGAACCTCGGGTACTGTCCCACTACATACATGATGTTGGATGCGATGATGGCTTTGTTGTCCTTGCCTCTCTTTTGTTCACAAAGACCTAGCAAGTCCTGTAACAAACCAATTTAATATTTCAATCTAAACCAATCTTTTAAGAAACTACAATAACAAACAATGTGGTTTATAATAAGGGTAACAAGTGTTAGACACTTAAATGCAATTATCCACAAAAGCTTAACCATCTCATTATAAATACTCAATATTCCTCAGTTAAATCTACAATTTTAGATATCAATTATATGAAAGCAGCATATGGTTTATGTGGTAACTAACTTTGGGGACCCACCTTTATAACTGTAACAAGAAATCTTTTTTCATCCTCTTCATGCATGGCACCACTAATAGAACCAATAGCCCAACAAAGCTGGAACATGGAAAAAGACATGATGTTGGTAAGATCCAATACACACTGATGAATTTACAAACACCACTTATTGGTACCTCCTTGTGGATATAATGATGTTCATTTAATTTCTCGTTTACATCTGGCATGGAAGCAGAGATTGATAGCGGAGTTTCAATAATTCATGAGGAGCAACACCTTAAATATTTCATTCTTCTGCAAAGAGCTTGCTTAAGATAGGCCTCGCAAATAAAACTGATATATCAATTCCAAGTCATAAAATCAATGTAACACAGATGCCTTCAACTTATTTCAAATGGGTAAGAAAAGCAAAGGAATCTATGCCTAGTTTAAAGTCCTTTTTAACTGAAACAGTTCACGGTGCTATCAGTACCATCAATTACGTCAAAGAAATGTAAACAGAAAAAGGAGAAATTTGTCAGAACTTCCCACCTTTGTAACTACATGCAGTATATTTCATTTTTAAACATGATTAAAATTGTGTTTTGGACTGAAGAAATAGTTTCAGTCACCAGATCCAAAATCAAGCCAAATGTGGAACTGCTGCAAAATTATGAATAAATGAACTCAAAGGAGAGCTGTTTGTAAAAAGTTCATAGTTACCTGAAACAAAAATTTGCAGACTATTTTAAAATGTTCTTTTATATGACATGACAATGTGACCATAGATAAAGGAAAGTCCGTCTAGAGGGCTTACTGTATTGAGATTCTTCCAGGACCATTCTGTACCATTTACTTGGTTGTGAAGTTTCTCTGTCATGATATTTTCTGTATCTGCGTAGTCTAAATGCGTCAGGTACACTGGGAAATCAAAACATTTCACAATCAAGACAAAGAACCGTCCAAGAAATCAAATCTGTACCTAATCCTGAACACTTTGTTGAAACTGTTCACTGATGAATAATCATTTAAAAAAGTTGAAGGATTTTATTTTGATTCAGAGTTCAACAATTTTAAAGTGTTAAAGGTGAAAAAACCTTGCATATATTATTATTACATTAGTACTGTCACAGTTCCTGTGGTATAGAACCTGATCAAACCCTCCCTTGAAGTCGTATTAGCCTTTAGCTGTTCACATTTATTTGAAAATTTGGACAAATTCTATGCGCTCTATTTTAAATCACAGGTATTTGTGAGTTTTCATTGCATCCTACCAATATTTCAACACTTATAACACAGGGGGTTTGCTTAAAGCCAATCGAAAGAATTAGTACAGAAAATAAATAAAAATATGTAAAATGTTTGATGTCAGTGTGGAACCAAGTGTGGAAGTTTTTTTGTGTCAATCTTGGTCAAGTTTTAGTGGCTTCGAAGGGTTAAATATATTCAGATGTCACAGATTCTTAGTCATCAAAACCATTCCTTGTCCCTAGGTGATCTAGTCAAATAACATATCCCTTAAAATCCCTTAATCAGAAGCAAGTTGTAGTCATTTTTAAACATACATATATATACATATAAACCAAAGCAAAAAAGAAGCATGGCAACATTTTCATTTTTTAGCATGTTTCTACAAAATAACATTTCAAAGAGGTTACTGAATACTTGTCTGTGGTCTTTAAGGATTCACTTAAAAAAAAGATGAATATTACAAGATCCCTCACCAAGTGTTTCCCTCATATTTTTGTACATGTTGATGGAGTCTGTGTCTTTCATGAATTCCCGCACTACCTCTCCCTGATCGTTCTCCACAACTAACACTTCTTCAGGCTTTGCCATTCGTGAGATCATTATGTGTCGTACCTGAAAAGACCATCCATCTGACATGACACTGTTCCTGTAGACCGGTGTCCTTTTAACTACCTGGCTTTAATAAAGGAAATAAAACCCAGAGCAGGACCATGTTATATTCATCTACAATAAATAAGTTGTTGCATTAGAGTTTAATCAAGTAATAAAAGTAAGCAGCTTATATTTTCATTATATCATCAATATTCCTATTATACTATTTATGCCATGTTAAGTTAAATACACTTTATCCTATCTGCTAAGATACACATTTAACAAATGCACCTACTGATTTACATTAAAAATTTAAAATCTTATTTATAAATTTGAATTTCAAGTGGTCTTTTTGTAAAGAATTAAAACTGTCACATGTGCCAATAAACTGGAAATATTACCTTGGACAGCACTGGGTTGTACAGCGTGCGCCGGGTTGTCATGTCAGCAGGGGGCTTGCCTATGTGCAAGATTGACACACTGGAGCTGAACGGACTCTCACGGTACAACTCAGCTGCAAGGGTGTTCCAGTACTCCAAACATATCTTGAAGATCTCTGTCTCTTCCACTTCTGAGATCATCAGCAAATAAGCTAGAGCCTGTAATAAATCATTATAAATATATACAGTCCCTGATTGTGATAACAAGTAGTAATGGATTTAACAGTACACACAAAGTTAGAATAAAAAGAAGATATAAACATCTTTCACTAATCTTACACAACAAACACACACCCCTTCTGATAAGTACCAAGACTTTATAATATAAATTCACTTTTTTAAGCAAACAGATATGTTTAAATTTACAAAACTCAAAACAAGAAAATATCTCATTTTGTCACAAACTATCAGGTTTCAATTTACCATTTCAATATCAAGGCCAAACCCTAAAGAGTGATAACAAATCAATGTTTTAAGTCCCGTGCTGACACAAAATTAGTAGGGATGACAGCTGGTAAAATTTCACGTGTCATGGTTTACACATTAAAATTTTAAGCAACCTTGACGGACGTACCATAACCATCAGATGTGTCACAAGATGTTCTCAAAACATTTTGATATTGATAAGCATCATTATACAGGGCTGATCTTGACCTAAACACTGCCTTGACCTGATCATATAAATTGATCCAAGCCCAAGATTTGTTAAGCACTTACCTATAAATTTTTATTCACTCTCCCTTAGGGTATCTTAAAAGCAGAACTACATCATGGAACAAAACATGGGTCACTTTTTCTCCAATCACTTGGGATGTGTTCTTCATCTATGAATTATAATGTACTCTCTCTCAACGCTTTATAAATGCAGCCTTACATCATGTAACGAAGCATGTGTGATGCTCTTTATCTCCCCCGCCCCCTCCCCAGTTGGTTAACTTCACCTGTAAATCATTATTCACTCTCCCTCACTGTATCATAAATCATCTTACATCATGTAACAAAGCATGTGTGTCGCTCTTTTTCTCCACCATCTGTCCATGTTCCTTCAAGAAGATACAGAAGAAAAGGCTGAGGTTCTGGATGAAGTTCTGCTCGTCATCCTTGCCTTGTTTGTACGCTTCTTTTATGTTCACCGACAATGGTAACATCTGCAAACAGTTTAGAGACACAGCATGAAACAAAGGTAGTCATATTGGCAAACAACAAATCACCATTTCCAGCTTTTACTTAACCTGCTTAAGAGATAAAACATGAGCAGACTCATCATGAGCTGGGAAATGCAAATTGCTGTATAAACATATTGATTTATCTCAAGAAATCACTACAGTAAAAATATTTCTCTCTCCTGCATGTGTATGAAATCGGCCATATTTCTGGTTCACATTCCAGGAAAGGGAAATAATTCAGCAGCCACAGCAGTTACTTGGACCTTGCTCTCCTTGCAATATTAATTCTGCCTGAAACTCGTACATGTGATGTAACAGCGACTCTGATTTATAAATTTAGAATGATAAAGAGTGCAAATCCTGAACTGAAAGCTGCCAACTTGAATGGTCACATAATTCATTCTTTTGTGGAAATGAATTCATATTGGTATGATTAGCAACTTCCAAAGATGTTTCAATTAAAATTTGTTAATGGAAATTAAGAGATGTCCGGTTCAACTTATCTGTAAATGACCTAAAAAATAACCATATGGCAGAAAGGTGGACGCAAAAAGTCAATTTTGGTAGCTGAGTTGGGTCACAGTAGACAATAACTGAACATGTTAAGCTTACCTGTTTCAGCTGCTGTGTGGTGAGGGAGAAGAGTTGAAGAAACTGATTGTCATATTCTACAGCTATAACACCAGCTGCAAATACAATTTACATCATCAGCATAGTTCAGGCCTATACCTAATTCATCAAGTAAGTAAACTTGTACATTGATAACGAAAAAAGAAAGATTAAATTTCAAATATACTGATCCAAGTAAAACCATTCTGGGGAAGACATTAGTTCATAAAAACTTTCCAAAATCTGAAACAAAACAAGTCAATATGAATGGGACAGAGCTTTTGCAACTTTTGCATAAGTTTCTTATGGAAAATACTGTACCAGCCCCAAAAGTGTGCCATTAAACAACATTCAATTCAATGTTCCACCGTGGAATATAGCCTATAACAGGAGCTCCATATGTATAGCATTGATTCAGGTGCCTTTAATTAAAATTATTATTAAGTGAGCACCCAGTCAAAAATTCACAATATTATTTGTCTAAATTATCATCACACATTTCATAGTACTTATGAACATACAAATATTTTTTTTTCAAACTTACCAATTTCTGTGAGACACTGCATGGTGACATTTCTGAACATTGGCACATTTAGGAACTGAAATATAACAAATCATCACAGGTCATTTGAACAAAATGCTGGTGGCAATAAAAACTTTTTTAAATTATTGTGACTGTTTGAAGCATCAAGATGTAGACCACTGAACATACACACACACACATTCAGTTCCAAGCATTATTGTTTTAAATTTAACTGTTCTAATACAGAGGAAAAAAAATTATTTTTCAACAAGCACTGCTTCACTAGTACCGGAGAAATAATCACTAGTATAAGCATTCAAAAGTGACATAAACTATTTGGAAAAGTGGCTTGCTTACCTTGTAGATCAATGTAGTGATGAGTTTGGTTTCAAAAATAAATCCAAGAGGAATCCAATTCAGGAATTTAAGGAGTGTTTCCAAGGTGGCCCCAACAAGTGGAGCATTTTGTGATTGGTCCTGCAAAACAAAGCAGCATTATACTTACTGTATACATGATTAGAATTTGAAGGTATGTACAGTATAACCACAAAATTACGACTTTTATCTGGCGTTGATAAATTGGTTGCATTTGCAAGGTGGTTGTCTAAACGTGTCTCATATAACGAGCAAAAACAATCAGGACCTGTAAAACGTGACCATTGATTTGGGGTGGTTGCTAAACTCAGGTAGTCTTTGGGTGAGTTTCCCTGTATTTGCACTTGTATGTGTATTTAAATATAGCAAGAATGTGCATTTGTACGGGTACTCAATCTGACTTTATGATTTAGTATTTGGATCTTTTTTTAACCTTGAAAAGTAATTTTTTTTGGGTCAAATAATGTTTACTTTGGTTTCAATCCTTCAAAACGTATGTAGTCAACCAACTTATTACCAAAATCCAAATGATCCACAACATATTCTGTGTAGCAGGAAATTACGAATGAACACCCTATGATCTCTAATGATATTTTAAACTGTTTACACATGGACCTATCTACACAATGTAACATTTACACACTTAAAAACAGTCATGGAGCAGGATGCATTTATACTAGCTTCAACAGACACAAATTATAGCACTGATTTTTAAAATCATAAATAAAAGAAAACACATTCTTACCAACACAAACTGACAGAGCTGAAATATTTGTGAAAACTCTGTACACATGCTGTCTTTGAGATGCTTAGCTTTCATCTGTGTTATCTGTCCACTTGAAAAGTCAAACACCTCTTCACTGAAAATGATAAGCCCACATGAGTTTTTATGTATAAAAAAATAAAATCTCTCCAACACAAGCAGTTTTGTATCTCGCAAAAAAAAATTTACATCTATATCTTGACAATTTATTTCAATATCTGACCTCATAGAAATAATGAGAAAATTTCTAGGTTGGTCTACCAGAGAAGCTGAGCATAAGATTTTCTGGTGTAAATATTACAGAAATGATAATATCATAATGACAAATTGGTGGGGCATGGTTTTTAGGAAACATCCTGCAAATCTTAAATATCTCATCCTCATTTAACATTTCATCTCTTGCTTATGTTAGCTAAGCATATAGTGAGGCCAAACAACTTATTTCAATAGTGTGAATGTCCATTATAATTTGATGAAAATCCACCACCATATCACTTATTAAGAGATTGAAAGTAGGCTAGTTTCTCTTCCACATACCAGGAGGCATGTCATTGTCCCATATGACAAAACACTTATGTAGTGTCAAATCAACAGATTACAAGGACTAATTTCTTAACATACAATGATATAGTCAGTCAAAATATAATCTGTCACAGAGGATCAATATTCATTCAAATCAATACAATGTGTGACATAACAAGTGTAAATTAAATGGCCAAGATGATGTAATTTTTATCATGTTTCATACAGCAAGGTCATAGATGCTAATCTATGTTAAAGTATAATGCATGGTATCATCTTAACTGCACATGGTTGGTGCCTGGTCATCAGATTTATTGCAGTGAAATATCCAATGAAATGTTGAACTTCTTTTTGAAAATATCTATGAAAATTATTTTGATAATTGTAATGCCAATAAAAGAAACTGCTTGAAAATGTAGCTTATGCCCCTTTGTTTCACATTTCAATCATAACATATAAGTAAAACAATGAAACACCTACCTAAGCAATTTCAAAATGACCATGTTGTTTTGACACAAAGATTCATTTGTTTTGCTTGCTCCAACAATGTCACTTATGAAGCTAGGCCACTTCTTTGGCCACTCATACTTCAAAATCTAAAGAAAGAAAAAATATACAGTCTCATGTCTGTCAGTGTCTGATGATACAATGCTAAAATGAAATCCTGGGCAACCTTCATTTTAAGTCTTTATAAATATACATTTCTATGAAACAAGTGTCTGGGGCGATGACTATGATTAAAATTAAAACAAAGCCTGTCTACATATTTACATGGAATTGGATAAAAGTGCTAGATTCTGGCTTATTTTGTAGGTGTACTGAGCACTTGAAGAATTTTGTGTAACTTTTACATATATATAATTTGCACAAGTATTCACAAGGCTTATACATAATTTTGAAATATGTTTCAAAGTTAGTAAGGTTATGTCACCTGTACAAGAATCATGTTGAGTTTGCCCAAGTAGACCTTCTCTTTCTCAACTGTGTCTGCATCTGATGATGTCTTGATGATCAAACCCACTATGTACTTCTTGATTCCTATCAAATGGGGAAAGAAGAGTTACAAGAATTATGTATCAAAACAAACAACTTACTGATAATGGCTGTTTTAATGACTGCCCCCCTGAAAATATGCATTATGACATTAACAGAAATTATATTTCCTCAGATTTTATCACAGATCCAGAGAATCCCACAGAGAACTTGGTTGAAACAACTAGTGTATCAAATTTCAAGGGAAAATATCCAGCAGTTAAAGAATGAAATGAATCGGAATATTTTTTCAGCACTCTCCTCATACTTTTTTATTCAAACAAAACAACAATGAAAACCATGAGAAAGTCAGATGTATCCCAAAAGATACTTCCTAATAGCTTTCTCTATCATGTAGGTATTATTTATAGCTTTGCTTACTTTAAAAGTGGAATTGACATTCAAATTACAAAGTGACTTCATTATACACAGACAGCAAACATGCTTTTAAATTTATTATAGTGAATGGGTTGTGATTTGCCAGTAATTCCAAGGGAATATTTCCCCAAGGCAGGAATTCCCGCCCTGGTAATTCCAAGACAACCCTGTACATAATAGGACATCTCGGCTGGAACCTCACCTTCACACTGTGGTCGTGGTAAAACTTTCCAGCGTGTCTTTATGACATTCTCCAGAATCTGTAGAGCATAATACTTGGTCTGCTGGTTTTGTGAGAACTCAAGAATTGTATCCACTCTGGTCCAAGCATCTGGATGTTCTTTCAATGTTGTTAAAACCTCCTGTGCAACTCTTTGCTGAAAGTGAGAAATCAATGAAGAAATGAAAGAAAGTGGCTGGTGCCAATCAAGGAAAGACTATATGCAGATCTAACCAAAGCACAAATATTTATGATTTAGATAACCATCAGATTTATCTTAGTAAATCCTTGAGACCTAAACGACAAGGACATGTTTATGTAATATATAAAGGACTTTGTATATGGGAAGCAACAGCTCAGTTGTGCCTTATCTGTTCAGAATGTGCCATAAATAAGGGAAATCTTCTTAATCACAAACACTCACTGAAAGAAATCTTCGTTTCTTGGTAAAACTTATCCTTTATAAATAATACTGGGGTATATTTCCATAAAAAAAGCATTTTTATTTACTGCTATTTCATAAGGACAATTCCCAACTTAATTTCCAAATATTGAAATTACAAGGATTTGGCAGTATTGGGTGGTACATTTTGATGGGCTGAGAAAAGATGCCGACAGCTGAATGTGTTACAGGCAATGATAAACCAACCACTGGTGGCTAATTTTTTTAACACCTTGTTAAATATCACCTAAAACACTCAGTTAATATGTTAACTCATTTGCATGTTAACTCCTCAGAAGTTTTAGGAGTATGTCATAAAATCTTGGATCAAGGGGATTGTTTATAGTTGGTGATGTCCCCACAGATGTCCCTTCTTGGGGACTTGATGTGATAAATCAACTTGTCTTAGGTAATCAAAGTTTGAAACTGAATGAAAAATGACATACTTTCAAATGATGATCACTCTATCACTGTCAATAAATGTGTAAATTAACATCCAGAGACTAACCTGTTGTCCTTCTCCTGTATACATGCACGTAACAACAGTATCCAACAGGTTGATGTCTAACTTCTGAGTGAAGTCCAGGAGTCGTGTGGCTTGATCAGTAACCACCGCCATAGTGAAGTACTGACTGTACCCTTTTTATTTGAATATCTTCTCTCTGCAAGATAAAAAACCTTTGTTAAATAAACAACTGGAACTTAAAAAAGATATTTATCATCAAATGCAAAGAAATTTTAAGATAAGAACCTCATTATAAGTGGCAGAAATGTACAGAATGTAAGATTTCCAACTGCATATAAGAAACTAGACATTTCTTGGCACCGCAGGTGCCAGAGTATCCCCAGACATAGTAGGCCCCCCCCCCCCCCCCCCTTTAAGAACAGACCCCCATTTTTAGCAGCATATACTGACACTTGGCATATTTGTTTCTTCCATCTAACAATCCACAATCTTGTTGAAGATGTTGGTCCTGTGACCTTGATCTTTTAAAAGATGTGTCCTGTGACCTTGACCTTTGACCTCATGACCCCAAAATCAATTTAGGTCTTGCTTTTCCAATGGGACATATGCAAGTCAAGTTTGAAATCCATACATCAATAAAAGAAGGAATTATCATCCAGAAACTAATTTTTGGACAGATGGCTCCTGTGACCTTCACCTTTGACCTTGTGACCTCAAAATTGATAGGGTTCTTCCTCTCTTGGCAGGTGAACTGTATGTGCAAGATGAAAGATCTGAGATGAAATGTTTGGCTGAAAATGCATCCACATCTTTTTAAAGATGTGTCCTGTCACCTTAACCTTTGACCTCATGACCCCAAAATCAATTCCGGGCTTGCTTTTCCAATGGGATATATACAAGTCAAGTTTGAAAACCATACATCAATAAAAGCAGGAATTATCATCCAGAAACTAATTTTTGGACAGATGGCTCCTGTGACCTTCACCTTTGACCTTGTGACCTCAAAATTGATAGGGGTTTTCCACTCTTGGCAGGTGAACTATATGTGCAAGATGAAAGATCTGAGATGAATTGTTTGGCTGAAAATACATCCATAATCTTTATAAAGAGGTTTCCTGTGACCTTGACCTTTGACCTCATGACCCCAAAATCAATTCCGGGCTTGCTTTTCCAATGGGTCAAATACAAGTCAAGTCTGAAATCCATACATCAATTAAAGAAGGAATTATCATCCAGAAACTAATTTTTGGACAGATGGCTCCTGTGACCTTCACCTTTGACCTTGTGACCTCAAAATTGATAGGGTTCTTCCTCTCTTGGCAGGTGAACTATATGTGCAAGATGAAAGATCTGAGATGAAATGTTTGGCTGAAAATGCATCCACATCTTTTTAAAGATGTGTCCTGTGACCTTGACCTTTGACCTCATGACCCCAAAATCGTATTCAGGTCTTGCTTTTCCAATGGGACATATACAAGTCAAGTTTGAAAACCATACATCAATAAAAGCAGGAATTATCATCCAGAAACTAATTTTGGACAGATGGCTCCTGTGACCTTCACCTTTGACCTTGTGACCTCAAAATTGATAAGGGTTTTCCACTCTTGGCAGGTGAACTATATGTGCAAGATGAAAGATCTGAGATGAATTGTTTGGCTGAAAATACATCCACAATCTTTATAAAGAGGTTTTCTGTGACCTTGACCTTTGACCTCATGACCCCAAAATCAATTCAGGTCTTATTTTTCCAATGGGACATATACAAGTCAAGTTTGAAATCCATACATCAACAAAAGCAGGAATTATCATCCAGAAACTAATTTTTGGACAGATGGCTCCTGTGACCTTCAACTTTGACCTTGTGACCCCAAAATAGATAGGGGTCTTCCACTCTTGGCAGGTGAACTAAATGTGCAAGATGAAAGATCTGAAATAAATAGTTTGGCTGAAATTGCATCAACAACCTTCTTAAAATGGGTTCCTGTGACCTTGACCTTTGACCTCATGACCCCAAAATCAATTTTGGTCTTGCTTTTCCAATGGGACATATACAAGTCAAGTTTGAAATCCATACATCAATAAAAGAAGGAATTATCATCCAGAAACTAATTTTTGGACAGACAGCTCCTGTGGCCTTGACCTTTAACCTTGTGACCTCAAAATTTATATGGATTATCCACTATTGGCAAGGGAGCTATATATTCAAGATGGAAGACCTGTGATGAAAGTTTGGCTTAAAATGCATCCACATTTTTTTAAAGATGTGTCCTGTGACCTTGACCTTTGACCTCATGACCCCAAAATCAATTTGGGTCTTGCTTTTCCAATGGGACATATACAAGTCAAGTTTGAAATCCATACATCAATAAAAGCAGGAATTATCATCCAGGAACTAATTTTTGGACAGATGGCTCCTGTGACCTTCACCTTTGACCTTGTGACCTCAAAACTGATAGGGGTCTTCCTCTATTGGCAGATGACTTATATGTGCAAGATGAAAGGTCTGAGATGAAATGTTTGGCTAAAAATGCATCCACAATCTTTTTAAAGATGTGTCCTGTGACCTTGACCTTTGACCTCATGACCCCAAAATCACTTGGAGTTTTGCTTTTTCAATGGGACATATATAAGTCAAATTTGAAATCAATACATCAATAAAAGCAGGAATTATCATCCAGAAACTAATTTTTGGACAGATAGCTCCTGTGGCCTTGACCTTTGACCTTGTGACCCCAAAATTTATATGGATCATCCACTATTGGCAAGTGAGCTATATATTCAAGATGGAAGACCTGGGATGAAAGTTTGGCTTAAAATGCATCCACAGTATCTTTTAAAATGCCAAGTGACCTTGACCTTTGACCTCATGACCCTAGAACCTATAGGGTTCTTACTTTAGTGGTTGGCCATACATAAATCATTTGAAATCCATATGGCTATCAACACTGGAGATATCATAAGAGGTGTGTAATTTTCACCATATATGGCAATATTCCAGGTCAAGGCCACTATCATAGGAAAGGTCATGACCCCAATTTAAATAAACATCATCCCATAACCCATACCTATGTATATGCATAATATAAAAGAAATCTGTCCATTAGTTTTTGACTTATAATGCTCACAGTACTGTAAGGTGGCAATTTTGGGGGTATTAAACGGCATGAAAACAAGTAAAGAATAATAGGTGGCGCCACCAGTTTCTGGAACATGACAACCCTATCAATGATCTTCCATCAACTTGATTTTGGGATTAATCCATGCAAAATTTCTTGAGATATTAAAGAATTTGTGTGATTTTCCCCAAAACTGGACCTATTCAAGGTCAAGGACACTCTCCTAGTAAAGGTCATGACCTCATTTAAAATAGGCGTCGTCCTCTTACCCATATCTATACATATACCAAGTTTGGTAAAGTTCCATGAAATATTTTTTGGGTTATATGCGGCGGCGGCGGGACCGGTATGAAAACATAGTATCCCCCGACTTTGTCTGGGGAAACAATTAGCAATAGCCCAATTTACACACAAAATCTAGACCACTTTATATTCCCTAAATGTGCTAAATCTCGACCTTACCACTTAATTTTGGTTTAAAGTGGTCTAATATAGACAAACAGTTTTAGGTTGGTCTAGAAATTCCTAAGTGTGCTATATTATACTTTGAGCATTCTTAATTTTGTGTGTAAATCGAATTGAATGAACATGCTATATCTGGAGTGTACTGCACCAGATCTAACATGGTCAAGCACATACCGCTACTACAGCACAGATGCGCGAATGCAAGATCTGAACCAAGCTAGACACAACATTCTGACACAATAGTTTACCGAGCAGTCCAAATGGTTCCTTGGAATGTTAGTATAAATACAATATGAAATGTGGTGTGAGCTACATTTGGTTAGGTTGAGCCAGAATTTTATACAGTTAATTGGGCTATTAGATTATGCACTCTCAGTACTAAATTTATACCTTGCAAAACCTGAGGGACAGGTTTTGAAGTCTGCAAAAATGATGGCATTGTTTCAAGTGGCCATATAAGTTTATTTTGTTAACCAGGAGACATGCACTTGACTTAACAAATACTTTACGTCCAAATACCATTGTGACATCATCTCCGTGTTGTCATAAATGTATACAGTTTAGGATTCTTCATAAATTAAATACATTGCAATGCTGGTTTTCTGTTCAGTTATATTTCGTTTTTGATTGATCATATTAAACTTATACAAGAGAGAGTATCATTTTTATTTCAGATAATAACCACATTTGTCCTACTTGTCAATGAGGCCAAACAAAGTTAGCTTTAGTACACTGTATATAAAACAAAATATAGAATGTACAAAGTGAGCAGGAGTTGTGGAATAGAGCATAAAAAATTTCAATGGGAGCAGGGTACAAATTAGGCTAAAAAATTTACATGCTCCAGGTGCACTCTTGAAACAAAACCTACAAGCACCTAAAAATTTCAACATGCACCTTGTATTAGTAGAGAGAAAATTTGCTTGTTAAGGAGTTTCTGTTGCTCATAGAATAGAATTGCCAAACTATGATTGTGATGTTTATGAATTGAAAAAATAAGATACTGTATCAACATTTTTTTCATTGGTTTATAACGTGCACTAAGTGCACCCTCGGTACGATATCTACCTGCACAAAAGAAAATGTACATGTATGCAAACATGCACATGTGCAGCCTCTATTTCACATCCTTGGGAGCATTGTATTCATGAGCAATCTGGACGTGCAGGATGTAAAATGATCTGATCGAAGCTGAAAGAACTTGCCATGAGAAAAACAACATGCAGTATCAGTGCATTGTACAGGGCTGAACTTCAGGGGGATAAAACAACAACTGAACCCACATTTTTGTTTTTAAAAACTGTGGGTTCAATGCCTAACAGGCTTCTACTAAACCTTATTATAAATGATATGTTAATTTTTTATCTTTCATATATGTTATATAGGAAAAATTTATAAGCATAATTTCTTGACTTTTTTCTTGACATGATGTGTGTGTACTGTCAAGGATTCATTCAAATATGATACCACCTGTGGGTTCATCATAAACATACATAGAGCAGCTAAAACATGAAGTGAACCCATGTTTTCTCACAATAAATGTGGATTCAACACCTAATAGACTACTACAATATACTAAAAATAAATAACATATCATAGTATTTTAAAACTTAGAATTATGCAGTAAAAATAAAAATAAGCGCCACTTGTTGACTTATATTTCTAGACATGTTCCGTGACGTCATTGGCAGAAATACTGCAAGTGGATCCATTTTGCACAAAAGTGGGTTCACTGGCAGAAATGTGGAAATTCGTAAAAAAATAAAAATGTGAGTTTACTAGTTGTCTATTATCCACTGAACCCACATTTTTTTGTATAAATAAGGTTCACCTGTTTTAGCATCCTGAAGCCAGGCCCGTATAATGCACCTATACCCAACATGGGGTTGGGCTAATCACTGGCTTTGACAGAATTTGACTGAATTTAACAGGATTTAATGCACTCTAGTATTAATTTTTTCTGTTTTACATTGTAATGTGCTAATAAAAAAAGATGAAATATGATAAACTGGGTCCTATGAAACATGAACCTCGCGTTTTTTTTTAAAGGAGATAAAAGTATTGACTTGATTTAAATGCCCTGCATTTTTTTTATATTTTTCAACACTATTACAAGACACAGTAACAGTGTTAAAAAAAACTACAGTGCATTTGAATCATGTCAAATTCAGTCAATGTTTATTCTCACAAAAACATGAGGGTCATCTTTTATGGAACCAAGTATATCATATTTCAGCCCTATTATTAGCATATAACAGTGAAAAAACAAAGGACCTATGGGTCACGGCGCTCAGCTGTTATATATGATAAAAAATATGATTTAGATATGATTCACGTGCTGGTAATAAATATAAGCTGTATTATGAGTTGTTGTTGTTTAGCTTATGTATGATTTTGATAGTATCTTTGGAGACAGGGAAGAGGATTGATTTCATTTATTTTATTAACAAACGGAGTACTATTGTCACACAGATTTTGACTTGGCCATATAACTTATAAGCAGAACATATAATATAAGAGTTTAACTATTAATTAAAAAAATTACAAATATTGTCCCAAATATAATTTTTATTAAAAATAATAAGAGAATCTTATGATTTTTTAAAATGAAATATAACTGAAATGATTATTAAAATAATATTAAAGAATATATTCATGAATACATTTTGAAAGTATTTGCACTGGTATTCATATACTTGCATTTTTACCTGAATTCCCGTTCTTTATGCAAGAAATTTTATAATGGAGTACATATTCATATTCGTATTTAAATACAATTGCAAATTATTCGCACCATGTCAGGTATTTATTCAGTTTTCACCAAACAATGATGTTGAGAATCCAGAATATACAAAATTAACACATTTAAATAATGATCATAAGTACCTGGTTTTATGGTTTTTATTTATATTTAAAAAAATAAATGTAATATATTCATTTTGGACTAATTTCACATCAATGTACACACTAGACACAGTAGGAATCTAGATTAATATTATCAACTGCATCTTTGTCTATCATTAATTTCCTTCATATGATCCCCAATCATTAGTAATGAATAATATGATTTACTTTTTATCATTAAAATTGAACTGAAAAATACCATAGGTGACTGCATGGTGTTATTTGGAATACATGACATTCTATCCATCGATACAAGATTCTTATATCATCAGTAACTGCAAGTTAATTTCCTGTTATTATAAACTAACAAATTCCTTTTCTATTTTTCTTTAATTTGTTATTAAAAACCAACACAAATTTATTAATTTATTGTTTATTGTTATGTTGTTGGTTAAAACTACTAGATGAGTTGGGTTGGACACCTGGATCAACTGTGGCTGGCCATTATATAATAAGCTGCCTGGAGCCCCAGTTTATGCCTCGCGTCAAGCATGCATAATTTGCTGAAAGTTCAACAAGGTCAACATACAGGTGACTAAAGAGGGGCTGGAGAGGGCCAAAGTCTGACATGGTCTCATAGAAACATTAACAAAAGCTACAATTTTTGGCCAATTTCTTTCAGCTTTCTAAACTTAAAAGCTGAAATCCTTATGTGTGCATGACATGAAAATTATATCAACAGTGCTCACAGGAAACAAACGTGCCATGGTCAAAGTTGAGCAAAATATAAGGTACTAATTTTATATTTATACTAATAACTTATAAATTCTGAAAAATTCAGAACTAATTTTGGGTATTCAATTGAATCTTGATTAAATAATGTTACATCCCTGACAAAAAAATTTCTAGCTTCAGCAATCTCCTTGTTAAGGGAGTAAATTATTTCTTGATTTTTTACAAAGTGCATTATGTTTGCGCCCATAACTTAAAACAGTTACGCAATACTGACATCATATCTGGCATGTGCATAGAGAATGTATAGAAAAATATGTATATTATATATGATTAAAGTCAGATCAGTTGTTTTGATATTAGGCAGTCTTGAAGTGTAACAATGGGTTTTCAATGGAAAAATGAAGTTTTTCATTAATATCTCGAAGGTATTAAGTCCTAGTGACCAAATTCTTGGCATGGTTAGGGATTTTGGAGACATCTAATTGTATGCCAAATTTTAGTAACTGAGAGCTGAAGCAGGGGAGCTGAGCTCTTGCAAACTGCATAACACTAGCTTGATGTAAACAATATGTTCCATGGTGTTTGAAAACTTGAATAAAATCTACAGTTTTTGATCAACTGGTTTCAAATTTTTGGTGTTAACAGACAAAATGCTAACAAAAACATGCTGTGAAAATTAAATCCACAGTACTTACAGGAAAAAAATGTGCCATGGTCAAAGTTGGGCTAAATTTAAGGTACCAATTTTTTATTTTTGTTAATATTTTAAAAAATTTAAAAGATTTTGATCTAATTTTGGGTATACAATTTAATTTTGATTAATTAAAGTTATATTATTGGAAAAAAAGTCCATAGCTTTAACATGTTTTGTGTTAAGTGATCAAATATCTTTCCTGATTTTTTACAAAATGCATTACGTTTGGGCTCATAACTTTTTTAAATTATATAACACAGACATAATTTCTGGCATGTACATAGGAACTATATAGAAGAATATTTATGGTAAATATGAGGAAAAACGGATGAGTCGTTTTGATATTAGGCAGTCCTGAAGGGTGAAAATAGGTTTTTAATAAAAAATTGAGGTTTTTCCTTAATTTCTCAAAGGAACAAAGTCGCAAAGACCCAGTTTTTGGCTTGGTAGGAGATCTTGGGGACATCTAACATTATGCCGAATTTTGGATTCCTAGGTCTTACGGTTTCAAAACGTGCCACATCTACGGACGGACGGACGGACGGACAGACGACGGACAATGGACCACGACTATAGCTCAGATGACTTATAGTCAGCTGAGCTAAAAACACAAAAAATAATACCTTAATCCATACTAACACCCCTGTCCACCTGTTTTTTACCAGATAATTTTTTTTCGAATCATAGAATGTCAAAACTTTTTGACCTTAGGGCAGAAAGAGGAAAAAAATTAACTATTATGGAAATAATAGCCTACCTTATGTCATTTTCCTGTAAACAATTTAGAAATCATTTAATGAGTAACTAGTCTATTCTGTAACGACATATTGCCACTAATCTGTGAAATGGGCATATAAGGGAATAGTGATGAAGTCATAATAGATTTGACATACTGAAAGGCACCAACAATCAAGAGCTGCCAACCTCTGTTTACAGTGAGACTTGTATCCTCCGTGTGCATGCACTCCACGGTTATGTCACATTACTTTATATCCATATCAGGGTTGGGGCCAGGTACAAGTGAAAGTACCTAGGTACAAGTACAGGTACTTGTGAATTGGCCAGGTACAGGTACAGGTACTTGATTTTCACAGAGTACCTAGGTACAGGTACTTTAGAAAGTACCTAGGTACAGGTACATTTATACGAGGATCACTTCAAAGATGTTTTTACGGCATAAATTCACGCTTATGCAAGTTAACATGCCTTTTTCCTTTCAAATAATACTGATGTCATTTGCTAAAGTATATTTTAATAGAACTTATTAACTGTATGGCACTATCTGTTCACAAACATGATATGCAAGTTTAATAAAAGTCCATTAAGTGCAGCAACTAGAGTATGACACCATACATTCACAAACATGAAATTCAAATCTACAGAAAGTCCACTAAGTACACCCAAGCACAGTAAGAGAGCTTATTAATTGTATGGCACCATACTTCACAAACATGATATTTGTGTACTAAATGTTCATTAAGTGCACCAAGTACAGTATAATCAAAAGATTTGTTCAATTAGTGGTTACAGCTGTAAAGTAAATGATTTTTATACAGCGAGTATGTAAGCTACCAAAATTACGGTTTTGCCTCTTTATGTCATGATGCAAATTTTGTTTGGGAAGATTCTCTCATGTAGAGATAATCCATAAAAATTAGGTGGACAGGGGATGTGGAACATACTATAGAGTGCATTTAAATCCAGTCAAATCCGGTTAAATCCTGTCGATGATATGTGGTAGTCAGCTGCTGAGAATTATCTATATTTATAATTATGGCATATGCTGTTCACAGCCAGGGAGGAGGCAAAACATTGTTACTGTATAAATTTTCAATTAACTTCACTGTCTTCAGTTCAAATGTCATTGTGAAAATCATACTAAATGAGACTGACAATGTGACATTTCATAAATAGAAGATGTTGCAGAAACTGATCACCCCTGCACTTTAAACGAGGAAATAAAAAATTGTCCATATGCCGATTTCTCCCCTGTCGCAGTCCTGTTACTACTCACACTAGTGTGAGCGCAAAATATTTACTAATGCAAGAACAACGGCCCAAATGACCTGGTGACAGAAAACCAGGTGAGCGAAAACTGGTGCCCTGGACGAGCAGGTTTGATGACAGAATAAACATTCATGGTTCCATCCTGATAGTTCAAAATTATTTTTTGTGCATATAGTCCCCGTTATTTCGACAATAGGGTGGTAAACGCACATACCGTCTCACAACACCAGAAAACTATTCAAATTGGTAGAGCACGGACCGTCATGAGGAAATCATGATTGGCGGTAAGCAGGGTGCACGTGCACCAACGTCTGGATTTCCCTGTTGTTTATATAGGTCCGAGGTAAAAACAATATGGCGGCGCCCATACATTCAAGCGTCCGAGGGTTTTCCGTTAGTTTTCACGCCAGACAAGATGATAGTGAACTTCCAGCCGCTTTTTGGTCCATTCCCCTTTACAATCTTACCTTATTTCAAATGATGCGAAGTTGCCAAAACAGCCATGCAGTCTATGGGTGTATTTACTATGACCGGTTGGAACTGGTAGAGATGCGCCATGCCGTCATCGTTCGGGAATCTTCGGTGGAAATTTCCAGTATGCTTCCCACAAGTTATTTCGATATATAACGGGCTTTTATTCAAAATAAATATAATTCCCGTATATTATTCACGAAAAATATCTTTAGGATGCAAGCATTGCTGGAACAAATGGTTTAAACCGCCTTTCTTTAATTTCGGCGGGTTACGTATGCTAATGACATGAATATTAATAAGCAACCGGTCTTTACCATAAAGAATACAACTAAAAAAATAAAATTTTGACTCCATGGCAAATTAATTTTAAATACGTGCGATGACGTCCATTTAACAGTTACATATTCCTCAAAAACTTCCAAAACTGCTATCACTAGAAAAATAATTTATATAAAACGTATTTCAGGTATTTTAAAGATCTGAAACATAAACATCGAATTTTTTAAATTTTGTTCCAGACTAATTATTTCTAGCTATCTCCTATCGGGCAATCCTCGCAATTTTAACCTGGGGTAGAAAACTGTGACTTCAAAGTAAATATATGATCACGTATTACATTTCAGTCCGTCCCGCCATAATTAACGGCGCCTACACACCCAAAATGCATGGTGGCGGTCGTCTGGCAATATATATATATTCTTACATTATATGAAAAGGAAATATATACATTAAAAGTGCATTCCATGGGATTAATATGCAGGAGAGAGTATATATATATATATGAGAGTGGCCAATACATAAACATGCAAATTTTCAGCGACTGTGCATGGTAACGTACAGCTATTATGAATTTTCTAGTATATAACAGCACGTATATAAGCCTGAGTACGTATAAATGCTATGCTTTGATAAGGCAATTAAGCGCATTATTAAATTGGGTAGAAACAGATTTGTAGCAACACAGTTAAAAATAAAATCAAGAATTGCAAGTTAAAGGAACTAATATGTATATGCAGGCTCACATGAGTACTTATAATTAAGGTCTGAATATAAAACTGACTAATAGATTGGAATTATATATACTCAGACTCAAGTTACGCGATACTACGCGCGCACGATACTACGCGATATTTAATTACGCGATACTTTTTTTATGTCAAGACATCTCTGCTGTTTGGGCGAGTATATATTAGTACATATTCTCCTGGAATCATATATAGGGGAGGCGAATGCCTCTCCCCTGCATATGCTCCCAAATGAAACCCTCTAAATTTTCGTCAGACATACTCTACAGATTCATATGTATACTGAACTTTACTGTATGTTTGTAGTCATTTGGCAGTACCTGTAATTGAACAAGAAAAAAAAATATAAAAGTCTTTATTTATACCTACCATATATTTATTTTAGGAAAGGGATACTTTATAAACTCAACTGACTTTTAATCTGTGCATAATGGTCTTCATTTTATAAATGGGCTACCACCATTCACAATTAAGCCAACTTGTTGTTGATTATACAGTAAACACAACTATCCGCGTGGTGTTTGTATGAATATATATATATATATATATATATATATATATATATATATATATATATATATAACTATATTTATATATATATATATATATATATATATATATATATATACACGATATGCATTTTGCAACTCAGCGCACATCCTCTCGTAGGTGTCAATCTTCGGTCAAAGGTTCAGGGCAACCAATTGAATGGATGTTCAGAAAATGCGCGGGGAAGTGCGTGTTGGGTGGACGTACAGACAGACGGCTAAAATGACGGGTGGAAAATCTCATTGCTATATTCGGCGCCTGCCTAGACGTGCAAATATTTTAAAAGTGTTCTGTTTTTAAGGAATAGTAAACCTTCAGGTGGATTATAAGATGATTCCTTTCTATTTTTTACATATAAAGACATAATAAAGGGGAGTTTACCATCAGACAAACATGAAGACTGAATTAAGTATAGTCAAATCAAAGACAGCGAACAAACGAACCTTTGTTGATCTTATTGTCACTTAATTTCCATTAGATACTTAAATAAGTAGTACGTTAGTCTTTGACTTCTGAAGACCCTGGCCAAAATTTAACGCTAGTATTCAAATTTTAAGTTAATTAAATAGTATTCGTTTTTCATGTTTTTGAATTTTATGTTCATTTTTGAATTTTTATTTGACCATGTCGCTTTGCTTCTGTATTCAACCGAACAGAGAAGACTTCTATTTATTGGTTTTGTATTTGACCAAATCCCTGCATGACTACTGTAGTGTACTCCATTGTGATTTGTATTTTTATTTTAGTTGTACTGTAGGGTACTTAAATAATAATGCATGCAATAATCAAATTAAACCTTAATTCACTATAATTTATTACATTTTTTTAGCAAAATGTTTCTGTACTATTTACCGAATTTTAATACTTGCCTATAAAGTAGTGCGAACAGAAATGAATCTGTGTAACAATTAATCCATCTGTACTGACATTCAAAATACCCCCCCCCCCCCCGTACAAAGAATATAGGGTCCTTCAGCTAGGGGTTGCATGCTTGTCTAATCTTCCCTCTAACATGTTTGATACATGAACCCTTTGCCTGTCAAAGACCCCTTCTCATATATCACCAGTGCTGTATACACTGACTCCTGTACAGTCATACAGCCACACTTAAAGTCAGTAACAGCTATTTAGGTGGGACTAGTGGCGGATCCAGGGGGTGGGGGGGGGGGGGCAGGTCATGGGGTCCAAACCCACTTCTTTTGAACCGTAGCAACCTATATATTAGGGGTTTAACCCATTTTTTCCGGCCTGGACCCCTCTCTTTCTGGAACAGATGAGCCTTTCTTCAGCTTTCTTAGCAGTCTTCCCGGGTTTGGACCCTACCCTTTCCAAAATCCTGGATCTGCCCCTGCGGATTAATTACATTTGATCACTTAACAAAAGGGAGCAGGTTTAAATGCATGGTATAGTAGGGAAGGGCCCAGTGGATCACAAGGACCAAATCGGTTACTGGGACCAGGTGACCCATGTTCTAACCAAGCCAAGTTAGTTAGAATCCAAGCTTATCAAGGTTCATACCAGGGCATGATCGCCAGTATTATTCTAACTATTTACTTACCAACTTAATTCCCTTGATAAAGAACGATTATGTATTAAACGGTAATTAAATATAAACGCTTCCCCCATATTTCTAATTAAACATGCAAATGTTTCTTTTTAAACGATCAAATTAAATTTCTTATCAAAACACTGCGGTATATATAATTTTAAATTTAAATAGCATAATATAAAGTACTTCCATGATATGATTGTAGCGCGATTATCAGTAACGGACATCAGGAGATGATAAATCTGACGTTTTAGTCGAGATCTGCCCTTTTATCAAGACGTCTGGTTGGTTTTCTGTGAGGATCAGCGTTTAATAATAATAATAATAATAATAATAATAATAATAATAATAATAATAAAAATAATAATAATAATAACCACCACCACAACAACAACAATAATGATAATAATAATCATAATAATAATTTATTTTTTTATAGTTTTGTGTGACTATAAAATAATAAAATATGATCATAAAAATAACTATTTTAATAATAAAATAATAATAATAATAATAATTTATTTTTTTATAGTTTTGTGTGACTGAGACTACAGAGAAGGCGAATTAGATCTTTTCTTATTTCTGTGGATATTAATTAGTAAGAATTATATCTACTTTAAATTCACAAACCAAACCCGTCAGATTTATTTTTAAATCTCCAAATGATCAGGAACTTCATATGAATTTATATATATATATATATATATATATATATATATATATAGTTTTAAGATTGATAAGTTTAGCATCAGTGAAAATATACATTGATAACAATTTTAAATTGATTGAATAATTAATTTTATTTAGGTAGTCAGATACATTCATATTAAAGAACATTCATCATAAAATACAGCACCCTGACATGATCAAGGATAACACTAAAACGTTTAAAATATAAACTTATTTCCATAGGGGCCATTGTGAGCAAGATTTATACAAGAGAAAAGGGCATACAAGGAATACCTGATATATGAATAAAATTAAAATGTAGTAATTTACAATCAATAGTGTTAAGAATAGATGTGAACTAAATAATTAAGGACTGCAAATCATAAAAGTATTGCTACATTTTTAGAAATAGTGTGTGTATAGGACGGATCATACAAAGCATATTTAAAAATACAGAAAAACATGGAATACATAAATGGCTAGGTCATGACTATAGACACTGTATCCGTCATAAAGAAAAGAATAAAAGAAAAATCATCAATTTAAATAATTAAAAAAAAAGTAGTATAGTTTACTTTAAATGTCTAAAAAAACAATGTATGTGGCATATCACAGAGTATATCATGGTTTAAATGACTAAACCTTTGTGGCATATCACAGAGTATAGCAAAATTTAAATGACTAGAAAACAATGTGGTATATATCACAGCATATAATATCCAAGAAATATCCAAGAAACAGGATTTCAAGTAAAATAAATAATCTAAATTTCCTAATTAGACGGCATCTCTGGAATGACGCGGGGATAAAAAAATCTCATTCATTTTCAACGCCGGATTATGCAGCTTCACAATATTCCCCATGTGATGCAATAAATATTTCAGCGTTAAACACGTCGGGATGTAGAGATGTATATCGCGGTTTTCAGGAGTCTTTCTGGTAACGGCAAAATATGCCACCTTCATCAGCATCAAAACTGAAAACCGAACGATGTCAGCTGCGGGATCCAGTTGAAACAGGCAAGGCCAGGTATAACGTGTTAGCTATTCCTGTCGCCAATGTAGAGCACATATAAAATGTGCGGCCCAAGTATAGAATCCGGCCTACATTTGCATCTGACAAGAATGGGTCTTAACTGGCTGGAACCATTTAATAATCGCTATGAGCCATCAAAGAATATTCAATAACTTAAAACTTAAGAAGCCCGCGTTCTATAGTGGCTCCAAACTGAAGTGTAATCAGTCCTGTCCTCAATATGTGAACATCATATACTTGCTGTTTCTTGTCACCTCAACTTCAACTAACGTATCCATCCATCACTGTTTATGTCTCGCCATGTTGTGTTTCCTTGTGCTCAAACTATGCTGACATTTCATTTATTCCTACGGTCTTTTACTACACATTCTGCTTAAGTGCTTTTTATTTTACTTCACATTCTCATTTACCATTTCAGAATTTTAGCAGAGGTGTAGGTGCAGCCAGCCCCCAACTGAAACACGTTATTACATGTACTATTATTCCCTTTGAGAATCCACCCCTGAAACACAGCGACATCTGGTGGACATTTGCGCAGTTGTTCATTCACAATAGTTTGAATAGTCTTAAATTTCCTGGCTTTTCTCTTGCTTGCAACTTGCCTTTGTGACACAGTTAGTAACACAGACGGCTTCTGGGCGTGCGCTTTTAAACTGTGCGGCCCAAGTATAGAATCCGGCCTACATTTGCATCTGACAAGAATGGGTCTTAACTGGCTGGAACCATTTAATAATCGCCATGAGCGATCAAAGAATATTCAATAACTTAAAACTTAAGAAGCCCGCGTTCTATAGTGGCTCCAAACTGAAGTGTAATCAGTCCTGTCCTCAATATGTGATCTTCATATACTTTCTGTTTCTTGTCACCTCAACTTCAACTACCCTATCCATCCATCACTGTTTATGTCTCGCCATGTTGTGTTTCCTTGTGCTCAAACTATGCTGACATTTCATTTATTCCTACGGTCTTTTACTACACATTCTGCTTAAGTGCTTTTTATTTTGCTTCACATTCTCATTTACCATTTCAGAATTTTAGCAGAGGTGTGGGGGCAGCCAGCCCTCAACTGAAACAGGTTATTACATGTACTATTATTCACCTTTGAGAATCCACCCCTGAAACACAGCGACATCTGGTGGACATTTGCGCAGTTATTCATTCACAATAGTTTGAATAGTCTTAAATTTCCTGGCTTTTCTCTCGCTTGCAACTTGCCTTTGTGGCACAGTTAGTAACACAGACGGCTTCTGGGCGTGCAGTCGGTGGTTCGAATCCCGTTGCATGTTCTCAATGTACTAATATTTCACGTATTTATCTCATGTTTCAGATTGCACATACAACCAAGGTGAGAGCATGGAGGTCACGGAACATAGAAAATAACACAGAACAGAGAATCACACCATAAAACTTAATTAATTTTCCACCTTCGCTGATGTAGGCCGGCTTCTATACTCGCTCCAATAGTGCAAGTCATCATTTAAAACATTCACATCTAATGATGAGATGACTGCTCCCTACTTTTAAAGCAAATGATAATAAACAATGAAATACTGCAACTTTTAGTTTAGTTTGGGGTGTGGGAAATTCCACTCAACTTCTAATCTTATAACACCTATAATTACTTTTACATATAATGAATTGTGGCTTACATGTCCGCTTGGTCAAAATGGTTGATGCATAAATTAATGCTGCAAGTATATAATCTGGTCTACATTTTCATCTAGCCAAGATGGGTCTTACTGGCTGAAACGGTCTAATATTATAGTAATATTCGACATAAGCCATTAAAAAGTCTATTTAATTTAATAACTAAAATTGAAGTGTATTCTATTCATTCCTGTCTTTAATATGTGGACTTCATATACTTGCTGTTTCTTGTCGTCTCAAACTCATCCAACATATCAACCCATCATTGGGAGCCACTATAGAATGCGGGCTTCGCTTCTATTAAGGAACATGAAAATATAAATAAAACTGTCTCCTCTCATTCCAAATTTTAACTCCTACTTTTCCCTGTAGATGTCCCTACACTCATATCAACTCTTCTAACATAAACAACTACTAAACATCAGAAGTCACCTGAATCGGGAATGGAACCTACAATCTCGATCTCTAGACTTGGAGCCCTACACCGTGAGCCGTGAAGATGAGATACCAGCAGGAGCAAGTTTTGTTCATTTACATCTGCGATTGAAGCGCGATCTATCACAAAAATGGGGAACCATTCACAATTTGAACAGGAGAATTAAGCTTAAGGTGGGGGCTCCGCCCCACACCCCTGTTCAAATGGGGAACCCAGGTTCCCTGGACCCCTCCTCCTCTATTATAATAGACTCCAGTTATGAGCAAAATTAAATATGGGAATTCTCAGGAAAATAATATATATCAGCCTTTGTCAGGAAACAATTTATTATGTGACACCCGGCGGTAGGCTGCAGCCCGGTTTCTATAGTTCTGCCCATCACTGTTTATGTCTCGCTGTGTTGTGTTTCCCTTATGCATAAACTATGCCGATTTTGTACAAACAAAAATCAAAAGAGGACTTGAGCATGGGTGTTGGGGTAGCAGCCCCCATTTCATTTATTCCTTTTGTGGTTTACTATGCAATATGAGTCTGCTTTTTATTAGCTCAGCTGACTATAAGTCATCTGAGCTATAGTTGTGGTCCTTTGTCCGTCGTCCGGCTGTCCGTCAATCCGTAAACAGGGCACGTTTTGAAACCGTTGGACCTATGAATCCTAAATTCTGCATACCATTAGATGTCCCCAAAATCTCCTACCATACCGAAAATTGGGTCATTAGGACTTCGTTCCTTCGAGATATTAAGGAAAAACCTCCGTTTTCCTTAAAAAAGCCAATGTTACACTTCAAGGCTGCTTAATATCAAAACCACTGATCTGTTTTTGATCATATTTAGTATTCATATTCTTCCATACATTTTCTATGCACATTCCAAAATTTAGCTCATTATTGGGTATTATTTTGAAGTTATGGGCCTAAATATAATGCAATTTTTTAAAAATCAGGAAATATATTTGCTAACTTTACATGAGCATTGCAGAAGCTGGAGACTTTTTTTCAGGAATATAACTTTATTTAATCAAGATTCAATTGTTTACCCAAAATTAGATCTCAATTTTGCAAATTTTTTTAAGTTATTAGCATAAATAAAAAATCAATATCTTAAATTTTGTCCAACTTTGGCATTGGCACGTTTTTTCCCTGTTAGCACTGTTGATTTAATTTTCACAGCATATATACATAAGGATTTAATCTTTTAAAATTTGAAATTTCAAAGTAATTGCTTGAAAAGAATAGCTTTTATTCAAGTTTTCATACACCATGTCAAGTGTTGTTTACATCTAGCCCACCTAGTAGTATAGCCTTCACTTGCATTATGTAACACACCCCAGGCAGCTTGCCTTGGCTCAGCTTGGCCACTACTAGCAGGCTTCCCCTATGCCCTGCACTCCCCCCCCCCCCACCCACCCCCCAGATGGTGCATTAACCAGATGAATGTTATTAATTTCCTATTTTATTTTATCTTGGCTGTGCTACATTTTAGATTTTGTATTGTACCACCAGGGTTACAATGATTAAAGTGCACATTTAATTGTGTCCACAAAGTGGTGTATTGCTATGAAAGTGTGGATGTTCATCAGATAAGTAATGCTTTACTTCAGAAGAGTAAAACTTCACCAGGTGTGAAATTGACTATTAATTCCAGTAATAAACTATAGCTGATATGATTGTAATTAGCATAATGATATTGTTTGTCCCTCATTCAACCAACAGTGTGTATACTTTATTTGAAAAGATGTTTTTATTTTATCAGATTTACTGAATCTTTTATTTTATTTCGGTGAATAAAATTAAGCATGTACTGAAAACTCCAATGTGCAAAACTTTTTAATAGGGATTCAAAGAATGAGCTACACTCTGGATATATAATGATTGCAACTTAGAATTCTAATATTTTAACTTATATTTTCAGTTTTTTTTATTACAAATTTATAAAACTTGTAAATAAAAAAATGAATCAGATAAAAACTATTAATGGAAAAAGTGGATATGCTAAAAAATAGGCTTATGTATAAACTTAAATGCATTATTCCCTTGAAAGTGAAATAAAGGTATTAGTCCATTCTGTCCACTTGCCTGTCCACCTGTAAATTTTTCATATGCATCACAGTATCTCAAAACTTTTACTGTTTTTCTTCATGACAGTCTTGTCAGAGTATTAGTTTGCAATCATATATTTAGAACTTTACTATATAACCAAGTAGGAGGGCCCCTTTCCTCTTAGCTTCTCATATGCTTATATAAATGAAAACATTACAATAGAATATTTTTCATATTTTGCATTTGCAAAAATTTCAAACTTAAGCTCAGCCAGACATGGTGCGAATACTTTGCAAATGTATTTGAATACGAATATGAATATTTACTCCATTATAAAATTTCTTGCATAAGAATGGGAATTCAGGTAAAAATTAAAGTATTTGAATACCAGTATTCAAATACTTTCAAAATGTATACATGAATGCATTCATGAATATATTCTATAATATTATTTTAATAATCATTTCAGTTATATTTTATTTTAAAAAATCATATGGTTCTCTTATTATTTTTAATCAAAATTATATTTGGCACAATATTTGTTATTAAATTTTAATAATTAGTTAAACTCTTATCTTATATTTGCTGCTTATCAGTTATATGGCCAAGTCAAAATCTGTATGACAATAGCACTCAATTTGTTAATAAAATAAATGCATTCAATCTCTTCCCTGTCTCCACAGAAACTATCAAAATCATACATAAGCTAAACACCACAACTCATAATACAGCTTATATTTATTACCACACAAAACCAGCATGTGCCTTTTTCAAAATCATATTTTTTTATCATGTATAACAGCTGAGCGCCGTGACCAATGGGTCCCTTGTTTTGCTTCACATTCTCAATTACCATTTTCTAATTCTAGAGAGGGTTTCAGGGTTGCAGCCCCCAACAGAAATTTTTTATTATATGTACCATTTTTCACCTGGGAGAATCCACCCCTGAAGCATGGTGACCTCTGGTGGATATTTACGGAGTTATTCAGTCATAATAGTTTGAATGGACTTAAATATTCTTGCTTTCCTCTCTCTTTCAACTTGCCTTCATGGCACAATTGGTTACACAGATAGCTTCTGGGCGTGCAGTTGGTGGTTCCAATCCCATTCTGTTATCACATCTTTGGATCAGACTATATACACAGACAGCTACTGAAAACACAGAAAATCGCCAAAACCACAGAAAAATACTGAAAATCAACCAAAACACTTGGAATCAACAAAGTTTTTTGACATTTCAGAATATTTGAGTTGTTTTATCTGATAACTAATATAATATAATCAGATTAATAGGGTAAAAAGTATTATTTACAATAATAAATAACAAGTTAGATAATTTACATAAACATATCACATTCACAATTTGAAGGTCTAATATACTTATGACTTATTTTTAGAAATATTCTAAAACATAGGAATATATTTTAGGCAATAATGAAAATTATAACTCAGTTAAATGATTTTTATACTGGTGGGAGAACCCAACTCTGCTAAGTGCCTGCTTGGTGTCTTGGACTTTGACGGTGGGTAGTATATCGCCATCTGTTGGCCAAATCGGTTACTAACATTACCAACAGCAAATTGACTGGAGAGAAATAAGTAAAGTATTCATTTACATATATTAATCTTATTCTTTATGCAAGTTATTAGTTAAAAAATAAAAATATTTAGGAATATCAAAGAGCTTAGTTGATTTTAAGGGATTTTTGGTTGATTTTTGGTGGTTTTCTCTGAATAGTCAGACCACATCTTTGCATTTTCTCGATGTACTTATAATTTACATATTTCTCTCAGGTTTCAGATTGCAGTTACAACCAAGTTTAGACAACGAAGGTCCAGTAACACAGAACAAAAAAAGAAATACAAGAAACTTGATTAATTTTCCACCTTCTCCAATGTAGACCGGATTCTGTACTCACTCCAATTGTTGTTCCTTACAAAGACTGATTAATCATATTTTTCTGAGAAACTCCCCATGTTTGATTTTGCTTTTATATGAACTTGGCTCGAGTTCATTATATTACAGTAGGAGGAGGCATTATATTACAATCGGAGGAGACCCCTGAGCAGGGCTGTAGGGGTGGCAACCCCCACCTTATCCTAAATTGTCTAATCATTGTCAAACAACCTTGGTTTAATTTAGCTTTAAAATTCATATTAATAATAATTTAAGACAGTGATGTATATATTTAGAATCCTTAGAATATTCTCTATTAGATGAGATATATTTAAAAAGTGTAACAGTGTCCACTTTGAAAATTTAAAACTTGAAATGATTTAAAATTTTTTTTTTTAATTGGATATATCTCAAAATTGGCATAGGGTATGTATGTGGAAATAGTATCATTTGAAACTACATACAAATATCTCCAGGAGTTTTTTTTTGTATCTGCCAAAACGAAGTTTTGCGGATACTATGTTTTTGACCGGGTTCCGCCGCCGCCGCGTTCGTTTCCGGAGAACTCCTCTGAGACTACTGGACAGATTTTTCCGAAACTTACACAAATTATCGGGTCACATGTGAACTGGTGCCTAACCAAGTGACCTTGACCTCTGACCTTTCGTCTCTGCCCAGCGTCCGTTTGTGCGTCTGTTTCCACACATAAACCCATATATCTCGGGAACCGTTTGACCGATCCGGAAAAAAATTTTACACAAATGTAGCCCTGGGAAAGCTTTATAACATACACAACAAAAGGTGGCGCCACCGTCAACCATGTTTGCACAGTGTCCATCTGTTCATCTGCCTGGGGTTAAAATCACTCATATCTCTGCAGTGATTTGACTAATTCACCTAAAATTCGGCATGCATATACATCCTAGATAGCTTTCTCGATTTTGTGACAGGTGGCGCCACCTACATTCACGTTAACGCTCCACACATAATCCCATATATCTCGGGAACCGTTTGACCTATATGGAAAAATTTTTTACACAAATGTAGCCCTGGGATAGCTTTATAACATACACAACAAAAGGTGGCGCCACCTGCAACCATGTTTGCACAGTGTCCATCTGTTCATCTGCCTGGGGTTAAAATCACTCATATCTCTGCAGTGGTTTGACTAATTCACCTAAAATTCGGCATGTGTATACATCCTAGATAGCTTTCTTGATTTTATGACAGGTGGCGCCACCTACATTCACGTTAACACTCCACACATAAATCCATATATCTCAGGAACCGTTTGACCGATCCGGAAAAATTTTTTACACAAATGTAGCCCTGGGATAGCTTTATAACATACACAACAAAAGGTGGCGCCACCTGCAACCATGTTTGCACAGTGTCCATTTGTTAATCTGCCTGGGGTTAAAATCACTCATATCTCTGCAGTGGTTTGACTAAATCACCTAAAATTCGGCATGTGTATACATCCTAGATAGCTTTCTTGATTTTATGACAGGTGGCGCCACCTACATTCACGTTTATGCTGCAGACATCCA
Organism: Sipunculus nudus; assembly: GCA_026874595.1. Taxonomy (NCBI): domain Eukaryota; kingdom Metazoa; phylum Annelida; class Sipuncula; order Golfingiida; family Sipunculidae; genus Sipunculus; species Sipunculus nudus. Next base: position 35,456,666 of record CM049308.1, on the reverse strand, counting down.
AGCTCATCTCGGGAACCGTTTGACCAATCAGGAAAAAAAACTTTACACAAATGTAGCCCTTGGATAGCTTTATAACATGAACAAAAATGGTGGCGCCACCTGCAGCCATTTTTGCACAGCGTCCATCTGTTTGTCTGCTGTGGGATAAAATTACTCATATCTCTGCAGTGGTTTGACTTTTCCACATGAAATTTTGCATGTGTATATATCTTGGATAGTTTCTCGTTCAAATAACAGGTGGCGCCACCTACAATCATGTTTATGTGGCAGAGATCCATTCTAATATTTAACACATGTAACTCTATATCCCCTTGCCACTCAATCAATGCCTCACTTCACCCGTCCTTCTCTGATTTTGGCGGATACACGTAGTCGCTTGTCGACTACCCGTATTCTAGTTTTGTTATATATTTATTGTCTTTTTTTCAGAATGAATTTTAAATTTTAAAAAATGTGTGATGTTAACAATACTTATTTCTTTTAATAACGTATTTCTACTACACTAAAAACGATATAGGAAAAAGAAAAAAACACATTTTAGAATACTTGTTGATTTACCTATATGCAAAATTTGAAGACTCTATATTCGATAGTTTTTGAGAAATATCACTCTGAAGACTGTACAGTCTCCTGAAATACTGTATTGAGAAAACGGCCAAAAACTGTTTGGGAAGAGAAATTTCATTTTGAGTGGAAACAGGGATATAAGCGCAAGTGACAGTTGTATTTTTTCACTAAATGTTCGGATGAGAATTGGTTTCAATATATAAATTATAAAATTTAATGGTTTATCAATGTTAAAAAAGGATTTTATTAGGCATCATGACAACTAGAGAACTGTCAAACTAAAGTAGGCGGAGCTTACTGGTCCGAGGGGTCGGTCATCAGTAATCAGGTCATGGGCTACCGCGCCGGGGCACGCATCAGGTGTGAAGTGACTGATAAGAACGATCACTCTGTTTACTCTGTGTTCTCATTCAGACCACCATATACCCTAATCCAATTAACAGCTTGTCTCTCCCTCTCACAATTATATATGAGACACTACATAGCTAGCAGCAACACATATTTCCCTCTCTCATTAGATTTATTTACACCAGTCATATACGCGCTAAATCGTGCTGCGGCCGCTCTTCCTTTACCGATCGCTCTCATAGCTAAGACTCCGGCGCGGTTCACTTCGCAAAATTTGTTGGCAGGCGACGTGGTGGTGTAACTTGGTGCCGCGTTCCTCTCACAAATTTAATTCATGCAACGCTGTCCCATTTTGCTGCACCACCCTCAGCGTTTATCTACATCCTCCACTAACGACACGGGAACCTTGTGATCAGCAGTATGTGACTGTTTCTCGTTCAAATAGCGAATTTTATCTTCGCTCATTCTACTCTATTTTCTTCGACCCATGACGTCCAGTTTGAAGATAGTGTATATTATAGAAGAAGGAACGATGTATTCGGTAATGGTTTTGGCGATGTAATGATGGACCCTGGGAGAAAATGTTATAGTGTATAACAGGGTCAATATTACAGAAATAACAATCAGTAAGGAGGAGTACGATGTACAGTTTACTTCTGGGGTATAGGGGGGACATGTTTGTATTAATTAGTGCCAATTAGTAAGTGCCGGTAATAAAGATAAGCTCTTTCCTGGCTGACTGACCGCGGCTTCCCCACGCCTGTCAATCAACCATTTGCCTAATACCGCGAGCGCATGGTTAACCAATAAGCAACTTAAACGCTGCTTACTCTCGCCGAGCTGACAGCTGGTCTTGTTTGCACCCCACGTGGGGTTGACATCTGAATAAAAATACTTATTTTTCTAATTGATACAATATAAGCTTAGGAATGTGTTTTTGTGAAAAGATAGATATAGCAAACATCTATTAAACCAGATGTTTTTCAGAAAAATGTAATTTTTATGATTTTTGACGATGATTAGACCTTAAGCTGTTCATTTTTAAAATGAATCCCCATTTACATGAAAGATGGCACTTGACTCATAACTATAAATGAAACAAAATCACCCCCACTGACACCTCATCTTCTCGGCTCAGTCAGTAGGACTCCTGAGCTATAGACTGTATGCTCGATTGCCAACTATGGAGACTTTTAATGTTCACTGGTAATTCATGTTAGAATAGATGAAATGAATGTAGGGACATCTGCAAGAACACTAATGAGAAAGTGTGACCAGACTGTTATTTATATGTTTTCATGTTCCAGAAAATAGATCCAATTCTGGATATGCTCCAAATTGGGCAAGGGCTTCATTTATGTCTTCACAATAATTCTTAAATTATAATAACTTAACTGTATAACATATAGACACTTTCTTGTGATTCCATGAATCATAAGTCAAACAGGCTGCAAAATAAATAATAATATATATCTTATATTCAGATATGGTGCTAAAAATTGCAAATTTCCCTCTTTCTGGCCTTGGTGCAAGTTTTTGTTAGGCTGCTTTATGGTCTTACTTTCATTTCTTGGTCCCATTATGGTCTAAAAGTCATAAAATGTTCATTTACCTGAATCTGTGTGAACAACTAGGTCAATGTCTAACCCATTTTGTGACAAAAATGTGTTTTATGAGAACTTAATACAGGTAGTTCATCATTAGGAAAAGTAGCATTTAAATTGACCGACATGTATGTGTTGGGAGAACCAACACATTCTTCATTTGGCTGGCAAATGGGGCTAAGACTTCAATGAAACTTTTGATTGTGACCTTCAAAAGGTCTTTAGAACTTGAACACTGCTTATCTTGATGAGCTGGGTCCTGTTTATTGACCCTTAATTAGTGAAACTGAAAGCCAGGATAGCCAGGTGACCTCATTTTTAATGGGCATGCCCTGGAATCATAAGCTCAACCTGCATAACAGGTAGACACCTTATATTTAATATATACAGACTTAACTTTTTGTGTTAAAATAAGTGAAAATGGTAAAAAGTAATTCAGGAGGGACTGAAAAGCCTGTGTAGATGATATATATATATAAATTATAATAAAAAATATGCTTAGAGATATTTTAGGGATGTTAAGGTTATATTATTGTTGAATGCATACTTATTGCCAGAGGTGAGATAAATTGGCTTTTTTGTGAAATGAAATTTTTGCTTTAAACTTTAAAATCTTCAGACTTACAACAAAACTTTTATTCATATTTATATATATAGAGAGAGAGAGCGAGCTTATTTTATAGAAGATATTCCTAGGATTCAAAATATGAATGTATCAGTGGCTCTAAAATTTATTTATATTTATATATTAAAGCCAAATTGAAACAATTTATTTTTAAGATACACAAAAAAGCTTGTTCATTTTCATGATATGCCTCTTCCCCAGTGCAGAATTGCCAACTTCAACTATTCTGGATTATAGAATTTTAACATATGTGTGAAATTAATGTCACTATGATGACACAGACACATAAGAGAAGTGAACATATTTTTTTTTGTTTACTTTCACAATATAGGGAAGACATGGTTTTTCCGTGGTGTTGTTCACAGATGGCTTATATCATTATAATTCTGCACATTGAGACCCAATTTCAGTAGCTGTGACAACTGACTCAGGAGGTACTGATAATTGGGCTGGTAAACTTACTTGAGTTGTGATACAAGCAATATTGAGGAATGCATTGCAGTGATCTTCCATCATGATGCATTCTGATTCATATTGTGGTAAACGGCCCATAATCTTAACAATACTATTAGGCTACAAATGATGCATTAACACAAAAGAATACGTTTACTCACAACCCAAACTGAAACTCCATCTTTATGGTAAAGAATCATTTCCTGTATCGCGTACAAGTTGGCTGGGTCCAGTAACCCATGCAAGCCATGCTTGTATTCATGTTGTCAGAACTTCAAAATAAATGCAGAGGGATTTACCAATATGCTAAGTTAAAACAGAACTTTTCTCACTCATATTTGGTGTTGTAAGAAAAAGCTAACAATTAGTCTGGTTTATGTCATTTGACATTGTACCTGTAGGCCATGAGGCATTTTCAGAAATAACGAAAATATTTGCATCCTCATAGAGCCTTAAAGTGGATTCCTCTGACAGCCGGTAAGCTGGTTGTAGACCCTCTAATGTCAGAGGGCTGGAACAAGGCTACAATTTAAGGGGATTGAAGTGCATGTTGGCAATGGCTGTCATAATTTCTATGCAAAATATCCATACCTTCTTCACTGAATATTTCTAAAAAAAAATGTGTTAAGGCCAAAATAAAAAAAAGGTATGGTTCTCAGGCACTTTTTTTCAGAAATCAGTGCGGATGGGCGCTTTTTTTATTTTAAATTTTTTGGTATGTTTCGATAAAAATGTCAAATGGTAAGGTAAAAGCATGAAAATAACAGTTTTATTTTGATAAATAAGTAAAAGCACTACAAAACAAAGAAAATTGTATGGTTTTATCTTCTTGAAAGAAATGTCGGAGCGGCAGCAGCTCAAAATAGGAAAGTTTTTATTGAAAATCAAAATAAAAATTTTTGATGCGGGGGTTTAAAATTGATGCGGGCGGTGCCTGAGAACCATACCTTTAATTTTTTTTGGCCTAACAGAAAGAAAATTTGTTAACAGAAAGCCTATAAATTGAGTCCAACTTTATGCCAGCTGTGACACCTTGCAAATGTAATGTTTAAGGTTAGTTTTTGAAACTACAAATAGATTTATTTCATTGTATAACTAAAATACATTTGCAATTAATTTAATTTTCAAACTATATAGATTTACATAAGATACTTTGACATCAGTTTAAATATTTGTCATGACACAGGAACAACCAGTTAAACATAGTTTATCAATATGAAACTGAAATAGCCATCACTATAAATGCACACAGTGGGTCCTACCTGTTTTACTGATACCTTGTTTCTTAAACAATATTTTACAGACAGATGATGCCATGGGAAAAGATAGAGAAGAACAAGATGAAAACAAGGAGAGCCACTTAACTGACGATAGGAACGATGTTGTAACATATGACAACCACCCTCCAACTGATGTGAATACAGACTTTAATGGAACCAAGCCAGTGCCAGTAACCTTATCAGTAACCAAGGGAACCCCGGTTCTTGTACTGTCAAACACAGATGGTGGGACATTTGAGGCCAACGTGGTGATTGACAGAGGCAGTAACCACTGGAACAGGCTAATTAATATCCATGCAGTGACAAATCTGCACAATGCACCACAGACAAATGTTGTAACTTGCTCTCAGGATCAAATAACAAAGGAGTATGAAATATCTGACGTGGAATCTTTGGAAGAGAAGGAGGAAAAAGAGGGGAGCTTCAGCGAGTCTCATGGTAACTATTGTCTTTTAATGCCATGTTGGGACAATAACAAATATCTGGGATTATCACAATATCTAAAAGCTGTGGTGATTATATATTTAACTTCCTGTTATCTGGATATCATGATATGGGATTTGTCCACAGTTTTGAAAGATACATGCCCTTTTAGGATTATTACCTTCTGTGTTCAGAAAATCATTTATTTTAAGGATAACCATGTATTTTAATGGATCACATGAATTCTATATAAAAATGACAAACTGACAGAATCGTGTTCTCTGAAAATGCTGGAGATTTGCGGGCTAATAGGTTGTCTTGGAAATGGCAGGAAGTACAAACAGTTGTGATATTGGGATATGTGCTTGAGTTCCTATGCCAGTTACTGATAGTAGTGTTACATGTATTACAAAAAGGCTTCAAAATAACATATAAATCTTATTATGTGGATACCTTTATCCTCATTCAGTAGACAGTGCCACCAACGGACCATAGACCTATACCAAAAAAGTCTGCTGGGTAAAAGGAAAAGTATGCTTGGTCAGTGAAATACAGTCATTAACATTAATCATTTTGATTTGATTGATAGGGTTAACATGTGTGTCATGGTCTTCCTTCAGTTTGTCTATGATTTATACTAGATGTATATTTACTATATTTTCAGGAGATCCTACCTTTGTGTGTGACAGTGTTGGTTGTGGACGTTCTTTCAAGACACTTGGTCATCTGAAATATCACCAGGCCGTACACAGTGGCCATGGTGTCCTTGAGTGCCAGTTCGAAGGATGTGGCAGAAAGTTTGCATGGCCTGCACACCTCAAGTATCATCAACTTACACATACGTAAGATTGTTTCTCAGGTATCATGGGTTCACCTCCTCATCCTTAGTTCTTATATCCTCATCCAGGTTTCAGGTATATGCTCATTAGGGTAATAGATATAGTTCACAGGTATTTATGAAGCACCCTCATTCTGAGGGTTATGGACAGGCCACAGAACCACAGTTCAGGAATGATATAACCTCATTCTGAGGGTTATGGGCAGGCCACAGACCTCCAGTTAAGGTATGACACACACTCACTCTAAGGTTTATGGACAGACCACAGACCAACAGTTAAGGAATGACACACTCTTCCTGAGGGTTATGGACAGACCACAGACCCACAGTTAAGGAATGACACACACTCATTCTGAGGGTTATGGACAGACCACAGACCATCAGTCTGGAGTGACACATCCTCATTCTGGGGATTATGGAAATGCCACAGACCCACATTTAAGGCATGACACACCCTCATTCTGAGGGTTATGGACAGACCACAGACCCACAGTTCAGGGATAACACACTCATTCTGAGGGTTATGGACAGGCCACAGACCCACAGTTCAAGAATGACACACTCATGATGAGATGTATGGACAGGCCACAGACCCACAGTTAAGGTATGACACACTCTCATTATGAGAGTTATGGACAGACCACTGACCTACAGTTCAGGAATGACACACTCATTCTGAGGGTTATGGACTGGCCACAGACCCACAGTTCAGGAATGACACACTCATTCTAAGGGTTATGGACAGGCCACAGACCCACAGTTCAGGAATGACACACTCATTCTGAGGGTTATGGACAGGCCACAGACCCACAGTTCAGGAATAACACACTCATTCTGAGGGTTATGGATAGGCCACAGACCGACAGTTCAGGAATGACACACTCATTATGAGGGTTATGGACAGGCCACAGACCTCCAGTTAAGGTATGACACACTCTCATTGTGAGGGTTATGGGCAGACCACAGACTCACAGTTCAGGAATAAGACACTCATTATGAGGGTTAAGGACAGACCACATACCTCCAGTTAAGGTATGACACACACTCATTCTGAGGGTTATGGACAGGCCACAAACCTCCAGTTAAGGTATGACACACTCTCATTCTGAGGGTTATGGGCAGATCACAGACCCACAGTTCAGGAATAACACACTCATTATGAGGGTTTAGGACAGACCACATACCTCCAGTTAAGGTATGACACCGTTCATTCTGAGGGTTATGGACAGGCCACATACCTCCAGTTAAGGTATGACACACACTCATTCTGAGGGTTATGGACAGGCCACAGACCCACAGTTCAGGAATGACACTCATTATGAGGGTTATGGACAGACTACATACCTCCAGTTAAGGTATGACACACTCATTATGAGGATTATGGACAGGCCACAGACCTCCAGTTAAGGTATGACACACACTCATTCTGAGGGTTTTGGACAGGCCACAGACCCACAGTTCAGGAATGACACACTCCTTCTGAGGGTTATGGACAGGCCACAGACCTCCAGTAAAGGTATGACACACTCTCATTATGAGGGTTATGGACAGGCCACAGACCTCCAGTTAAGGTATGACACACTCTCATTATGAGGGTTATGGACAGACCACAGACCTACAGTTCAGGAATGACACACTCGTTCTGAGGGTTATGGACAGACCACAGACCTACAGTTCAGGAATGACACACTCGTTCTGAGGGTTATGGACAGGTCACACACCTACAGTTCAGGTATGACACACACTCATTTTGAGGGTTATGGACAGGCCACAGATCAAGATTTCTGGAATGACACACACTCATTTTGAGGCTTCTGAAATTGTCATGCATGATGGGAACATAAAAAACATCTGTCACCAATTGCAGTCACCAACAATGAAAATATTTTTGTCTAATTACTGCTCACATTCCTGTGCTAGCAGTTGAAATTGTGAATGTTGACTGAAATTGGTGGTTATGATCACATTTGGCAGGAGTTTTCTTAATCAAGGTTCAATTTAACTGTAAATCTATCCAGGCAGTGGTAAAACAGTGGATAAGTTTTACTGGTCATTTGATCAGGAGATATCTACACACCAGGGACCACTGACTGTAAGTCTGTTTCAATTAGTTGAGTCTTTGTATAGGTAAGTACATTAATGTGAGTACAGGATTTTCCTATTTTTTTACAAACATTCAACAGAAAGGTTTATCTCAACAGAAGAAAATTTAATTTTGTCATAAATGTAATATCTGTAGTCAGTATAACACGGTTGCTCTGTTAAACTGCATTGCAGTATGCGTAACAGATGTCGCTGCTTGTTGAGTCTTGTTCGGTGTAGTAATTTTCTTCATTTGGTTTATATGGTTTGGATATACTGACAGATTGTGGTTTATATGTTGAGAACTATGACTGGACAATATATGGGATAATGAAAATAAATGATTCAGTCTGCATTTGTTGTTATTAGTGACGTAAATTTCCTCAAAACTGATATTTAATAGATTATGTTAGAGCGTAATCTTCATGACTCCCCTTTCTGTTGTATTTTAGGGGTGAGAGGATGCACAGATGTGACTTTCAGGGTTGTGGTAAGAGGTTTTATACTGCTCAGAGACTCATGGTTCACAAACGGATGCACACGGGGGAGAAGCCTTACCTCTGTACCTACAAGGGCTGCACACGAGCATTTACTACATATGGCAACCTGAAAAACCACATCAGAACACATACAGGTGGGCTGTCTCATTCTGGATTAACTGCAAATTTAAATTTAATGCAATCTCCAGCAGCACTGAGAATGGGGGTAATGTGAACATTTTACAAGCTGGTCATCTTTCAGCTTTCACTCATATTAGACCAAGAACATTTATTCAGTTATTCAGTTATTAAAATCCTGATAATCTGTATACTGTCAATCAAGAATATCATATTGGCAGGATTAAGTTACACTGTTCACACCATATGTCAATGTACACCTGACCATAGTCATTAAACACTGTGTCTCATAAATAACTGAAGGAAGTGAGTGGAATATGAACATGAACATGAATAATTTTGTTCATGGGGTGGTTTCAATCCTATGTTTGACCTCCCTTTTTACAAGTGTGTGCCTGGCAGCCGGAAGTATTGAAACCTGTTTTCTTGTATTGTTATCTCTGTGAAAAAATATTCATTGGATAAGTGCAGACAGAAATTTATTGATGGTATGGCCTGTTGCAAACTGCTCAGTGTAAGGGATAAATGGCCAATGATCAATGTTGTAGTCAAGTGCACACCATCCAAGTCCAAGTGCTATTGATGTGAGTCCAAGTCTTATTCTGAATTGTTTGTGTCCAAGTCCGCTGTCATTGAGTCAGAATCTGTTAGAGCACAAGTCTGAGTCCAATATGATACCTTAATTTAAAACACTGTAAAATGGATATTCTAGATTATCATATATATTTTAGTTTACACATGTTTTTTTACTTTAACCCTATACTGTTTACAAGCCACTAAAGAGCACTTAAAATGGGCAACTAAAAAGCCATGATATGTATAGATTCCTTCAGGACAAAAATATTGCATATTATTTTTAAGTTTCAATGATTTCCAATAATCTTTAGCAAACCATCTAAGGGGGAACTGTTGAAAATTTGATAAAGATGCTAAAAAAGCTTGAAAAGATATTGCTGTTAGTGTAAATTTAAATAGTGTCAGAGTTATTCGGAAATCCAAAATAAATGTGAACAGGAAACGGTTAAATGTTTAAATACAATTATCTCTCAGTGCAGAGAAAAAGTTTGTATATTCAGTCTTTAATTTTTATTTTTCTGTAAATTCTGTGTTCCCCCACTTGAACTTCCAACTTTATATGACATTGTCTTTTTTTCCTGTGGACCTGAGATGGACTCAGTCTGATATCTCGAGTCCTGACTACGAATCACAGTACAAGTCCAAGTCCAGAACCCTCGAGTCCAAGTCTGAGTGCGAGTCCTTGAAAAGGGAGTCCAAGTCTGGACTCGAGTCCTACATAATTTGCAAAGATGACATAAAAGAACAGCTTTTGACTTCTTTATATTAAGATATGAACTAGAATTTGTGGAAATATCCTTGATTCATGAATATCCCGGATACTTACAGGGGAGAAGCCATACAGGTGTGATGAGGAAGGCTGCACAAAGAGCTTCGCTGAACAGTCCAGTCTCAAGAAGCACAAGCTGGTTCACAGTGGTGAGTGACTAATGTACTGAGTCTGATTATCTGAGGTGCCTGCTGTATCATGTGTGGGCACATATATATCAGTTACTTTAGCAACTGTACTGAAATAATTTTGCAATTGAATTTCTTGTTGACAAGAAATCAATATTGTTTAATGCAAAAATAACATTAAATAATACAGTTTTTATTTCCACAGAGATTTTGATAAAATTTAGTTAAGATCTATCTTAAATTTAGTTGTTAAGGTTTTTATGCCCCCGCCACAAAGTGGCTGAGACATATAGTTTTACCCATGTCCGTCATTCCGTCATTTCTGAAATCAAACAGTTGTACGGACTTTTTTTTTGCAATGCCTGCAGATATTGGCTTGATTTTTTTGTGTGTGGGCAGATAATGACCAGTTACAGATCGAGTTCGCGTTTTGTCCCGGGTGACCTACTTTTGACCATTTAGCGGCTCCTGAACATAGAAAATTTCATGAAAAATATAAATTTTCCTTACAAGTGCACATGTACAGACTTTTTTCACAATGCCTGCAGATACAGGAATGATTTTTGGTGTGCGGGCAGATAATGACAATTTACAGATCGAGTTTGCATTTCGTCCTGGTTGACCTACTTTTGACGGTTTGATGGCTCCTGAACATAAAAAATTTCATGAAAAATAGAAATTTTCATGAAAAATGCTCATGTACGGACTTTTTTTCACAGTGCCTGCAGATACTGGCCTGATTTTTGGTGTGTGGGCAGATAATGACCAGTTACAGATCGAGGTCACGTTTTGTCCCAGTTGACCTACTTTTTACTGTTTGACGGTGCCCTAACATAGAAAATTTCATGAAAAATATAAATTTTCATGACAACTGCACATGTACGAACTTTCTTTCAATGCCTGCAGATACGGGCCTGATTTTTGGTGTGCGGGAAGATAATGACCAGTTACAGGAGGATTTCTTGTTTTGTCCCAGTTGACGTACTTTTGACCGTTTGACTACCCCTGAACATAGAAAATTTCATGAAAAATATAAATTTTCATAACAAATGCATATGTAAGGACATTTTTCCACAGTGCCTGCAGATGCTGGCCTGATTTTTTGGTTTGTGGGCAGATAATGACCAGTTACAGATCAAGTTTGCGTTTTGTCCCAGTTGACCTACTTTTGACCATTTGATGGTGCCTTAACCTAGAAAATTTCATGAAAAATAGAAATTTTCATTACAAGTGCACATGTACGGAGTTTTTTCACACTGCCTGCAGATATGGGCCTGATTTTTTGGTTTGTGGGCAGATAATGACCAGTTACAGATCGAGTTTGCATTTTGCCCTAGTTGACCTACTTTTGACCATATGACAGCTCCTGAACTTAAAATTTTTAAAAATTTAACAAATATTTCTAATTTGCACCATGTGGGGTCATTCGTGTTGTTCTGACACATCTAGTTGTTAATAAACCTAACATGAACTTCTTATAAGCTATAGTGTACTTGTGGTTGAGTATTGAATAGCCTGCATCAGTCCCACACCATCATCATATATCATATAGAAGCATGGCACAATGTTTTTTCCTAACCAGCTGTTTGTAGTTCAACATCGGTATATATCTTTTCAATATATTACCCGTTTACAGGGGCTAAGCCATTTGTTTGTACAATTTGTGGGAGGAGCTTCACACAGAGTGGCAGTCGTAATGTGCACATGAAGCGCCATCAGCTGGACCAAGAGGATGGACAGAAGAAAGCAGAACAGACAGAGAATGACAGCACAACAATAGTATACAAGGAAAAAGTGTTGGTGGTGAAGACCACTGATGATGAAATCATGCATTTACAAGGTGAGAAAGGTCAGGTGTTAACAGAAAAATTGGACACTCCTGATGGCTCCGTTCTATTCTCAAGGAAATATTCATGTTACAGCATATAATTGAAGATATTTGTGGGCACTTTGTTTGGGAAAAACTTCAGTTTGAAATTACTGTAGAGAATGACTCCTATCCGTATTTGATCCATGTCCAAGATTAATATTCCTTGTTCAACCGTTTTGTCACATAACTTTTGTAGTACTACATACTGGTATGCTTTTGGTGGAGTTGCTTATCATTATATATGTAATGGTATAGTTATTGTATCCCCAGACAAAATAACACAAATTCTTGAATATCTCAAGAAATCTTGCATGGATTGATCCCAAAACCAAGTTGATGGAAGATCATGGATTGAGTTGTCATGTTCCAGAAACTGGTGGTGCCACCTATTATTCTTTACTTGTTTTTGTGCCGTTAAATACCCCCAAAATTGCTACTTGACAGTACTGTGCGCATTATAAGTCAAAAACTAATGGACAGATTTCTTTTATATTATGCATATACATAGATATGGGTTATGGGATGATGTTTATTTAAATTGGGGTCATGACCATTCCTATGAGAGTGGCCTTGACCTTGAATATTGCCATATAAGGTAAAAATCACACAGAATCATTAATATCTCAAAAAGGGATGCATGGATTGGTCCAAAAATCAACTTGATCGAAGATCTTGAATAGTATTGTCATGTATTGGAAACAGGTGGCGCCACCTGTTATTCTTTTACTTATTTTTGTGCCGTTTAATACCCCATCATTGCCACATAACAGTACTGTGAGCATTATAAATCAAAAACTAATGGACAGATTTCTTTCATATTATGCATATACATAGATATGGGTTATGGGATGATGTTTATTTAAATTGGGGTCATGACCTTTCCTATGAGAGTGGCCTTGACCTTGAATATTGCCATATATGGTGAAAATCACACAAAATCATTAATATCTCAATAAGGGATGCATTGATTGGTCCAAAAATCAACTTGACCAAAGATCTTGGATAGTAATGTCATGTACTGGAAACAGGTGGAGCCACCTGTTATTCTTTTACTTGTTTTCGTGCCGTTTAATACCCCCATCATTGCCACTTAACAGTACTGTGAGCATTATAAGTAAAAAACTATGGGACAGATTTCTTTTATATTATGCATATACATAGACATGGGTTATGGGATGATGTATATATAAATTGGGGTCATGACCTTTCCTATGAGAGTGGCCTTGACCTTGAATATTGCAATATATGGTGAAAATTACACAAAATCATAAATATCTCAATAAGGGATGCATGGATTGGTCCAAAAATCAACTTGATCGAAGATCTTTGATAGTATTGTCATGTACCGGAAACAGGTGGCACCACCTGTTATTCTTTTACTTGTTTTTGTGCCGTTTAATACCCAATCATTGGGATGACCTTTTCTATGAGTGTGGTCTGACATTAATTGTTGCTGATGATGGGGGGCCTATTCTTAAAGGTGGGGGGGATTAATTGTCTGGGGATACTATTGCACCTGCAGTGCCAAGAAATATCTAGTTAATATTAAGCCATTGGTTAGATTCACATATGAAACTAAGTGTGAGACAGCCATTGTGAACTCAAAAGTTTGAGGATATTGTTTTTTTAGCTCAGCTGACTATAAGTCATCTGAGCTATAGTCTTGGTCCATTGTCAGTCTGTCCGTCCGTCCGTCCGTCCGTAGATGTGGCACGTTTTGAAACCATAAGACCTAGGAATCCAAAATTCAGCATAATGTTAGATGTCCTCAAGATCTCCTACCAAGCCGAAAACTGGGTCTTTGCAACTTTGTTCCTTTGAAAAATTAAGGAAAAACCTCAATTGTTAATTAAAATCCTATTTTCACACTTCAGGACTGCCTAATATCAAAACCACTCATCTGTTTTTCCTCATATTTACCATAAATATTTCTCTATATAGTTCCTGTGTACATGCCAGAAATTAAGTCTGTTAAGTATAAATTCTTTAAGTTATGGGTCCGAACATAATGGACTTTGTAAAAAATCAGGAAAAATATTTACTCACTTAACATGAAAATTTTGAAACTAGAGTCTATTTTTCCAAGTATATAACTATGTTTAATTAAGATTCAATTGTTTACCCAAAATTAGATCTGAATATTGTAAATTTTTTAAGTTATTAGCATTAAAATAAAATCAGTACCTTAAATTTTGTCCAACTTTGACCATGGCAGGTTTTTTTCCTGTAAGTACCATTTATTTAATTTTCACAGCATGTAAACATAAATATTTAATTTGTTTAAATCTGAAATTTGAAAATAAAAGCTTGAAAATTAAGCTAGTTATTGATTTTGTTCTTGAGGCTCTATTGTAGTCATTCGCTTTGATTACAGATTACAGATGCAGGGTCCCACTCCAGGTCACTGGAAGTCAGCTATGCCAGGGTTTCTGATTTGTTACAGTCACTGGGGGAGATCCCCTGCTGTGACAGGTGTACAGTTATTCTCATATCACCACCCCAATCACCCCCCCCCCCCAAAACCCAACCCATGAAGTGTTATGTAGTATTTGTTATTGTTTTCACTATATCTCCTTAAATGTAATGCTGTTTCCACTCCAATATGCAAAAACTTTCCTTGAAAAAGTAATTCAGGTATAATCCAGAAGATGCAATGTTGTGTAATGTAGCATTTTTAAAGAAATCAATTTTCTTTTAAATGATTTAAACAAATATAATTAAACCCATCAGTATGCTTAAATTTATAAAATATGAAGCACATTATGGATAAATAAAGACACAATCAAAAATTGTGAAATCTAAATAAAGTATTATTTTTATATATTTGTTGTTTTTCAGATTTAAAAAGATATATTTTTGTGGTAAAAAATAAATAAACGTTTGCATGAATGATGTGGTGTTATCTGACAAGATTGAGATTTATGATGATGCAATTGAGAATTATTAATCAACTTTTATATTCAGATATATATGTTAGATTGGAAATGTATAGAAATATAAACTTAAATTTTTAAAAATTGATGTGATTAAAAAAATGGGGATTTAATACAAACATTTGTTCTTTATTTTCCTGCCTCAGCAGAATTTGAGATCAGGCTTTGTTTGCCCTGTTTTATGTTGTTAATTAGTTATATTTCAACTGTATACATTTCATAAAAAAATACATATATATATTTAATAATATATATTATACAAAAAATAGATTCATTTGAATAAATGTGTAAACAACTGAAATGTCAACAGTTAATCAAAAAGCCAACCAATGATCATGGTAATAGTACAGATTATTTGTTCACAAACTGCTCACATGCTTCAGTTTCAACATTAGGAAACACATGGTCAGGTCACAAAATATTATTTGCAACAATTTCTTGCTCATCAATACAAACCAATCATATAAACCAACCATGGCCTATATTACCTCTTCCTCTTACACTTTATCTCCATTTGATATTATTTTAGATTTTTACCTTCAAGGTCAACTTCAACTGAGCACAGTAACCCATGGGTCCCATGTTTTTATCTGTAAGAAATTTTAAACTTGGCACAATATTAGCAATAGCCATTGATCATTGCTCACCCATGATCTATCCATCTCTCCCTTGTCTTGTCTCTTATAAATAATGTGGCCATCAAATTTAGGCATTTTAAGTACCTTTAACAATTTCCTTTACAAACCCCTGTTATGTAACTTTAACTTTTATAATTTACTGGGAAAAGTGACACAAAATGTTCCCTTGTAATATCAATATAAACTATTTAATCATTCCATGAATATGTTAATAGCAAGATCAAAGTTGTTTTACTTTTTTAAATGCAAGGTAATGGCAAAAGTGTGATTTTTGAATGTATGCTTTTTCTGACATTATAGCTTCACTTAAATGACTACCTGAGAGGTCTATAGCAAAAATATTTTTAATACCATAAATGGTATATTTTGCAGTACTGGAATGATAATGCCATATGGATATTTACAGAATTTACCAGTTCTGGTTCTCTAGTGTTGACACAAACTGTTGAAGGCCCAGAATCCTCATCCTCTGTGCAGGACCACTCAGATACCATATCACAGTTATCACATACAACCTTAACTGCACAGGGTGAGTTTCACCCTCTTTATTCGTTTATCCAACTTTCAGTTATGCCAAGGGTAAATTTCAGTAATCAAATCATCTGAGCATCTGACTGTGTTCCCCCATACAGCAAATGAATCACTACTGCAAGACATAGAATTTAATTTAGATGAGACAGCTTTACAATTCCTGGTGAAATCGTGGAAATTTTAAATTATATCATGTTTTACTGGTTTGTTCTGTGAGGGAGAAAACACAATTTAAGCATCTTGAAAGTCAAACTTGTCTTACTGTTCAGGGTTGCTGAACCAGTATATTGCATTTGATCATAAAATTAGAATAATTTGCTTCATTCAAACATAACTGTTGTAGATAACATTTGTATATAGATGAGGAATTTTAACACTGTTTCCGTAGACTGTCTCTCAATGTTTTTCATGTTAAGCCCCTTTCACCCCGGGCCTGCGTAGAGTTGCGTAGTGCAGCATACAGACTACGCTGAGCTAAAGCTTCCCTACACTGGCTTACGTGGCAATATGCCAAGGGACGCAAGGGGTACGCGAGATGGATGCAAAAAATAATACCTATTTATTATTTTGCGTACTGTCAGTGTAAAGCAATTGATGCAGAAAGTACACAATTTTTAGCTCAGCTGACTATAAGTCATCTGAGCTAAAGTCGTGGTCCATTGTCCGTCCGGCCGGCCGGCCGTCAGTAACAGGACACGTTTTGAAACCGTTGGACCCACAATTCCAAAATTTTGCATATCATTAGATGTCCCCAAAATCTCCTACCATACTGAAAATTGGGTCATTAGGACTTCGTTCCTTCGAGATATTAAGGAAAAACCTCTGTTTTCCATAAAAAAGCCATTGTTATACTTCAAGGTTGCCTAATATCAAAACCACCGATCTGTTTTTGATCATATTTAGTATTTATATTCTGCCATACATTTTCTATGAACATACAAAAATTTGGATCAGTGTTATGTATTATTTTGAAGTTATTGCCTTTTGGCTGATAAATCAGTGAATTACAGGATTATGTGCATGTAATGTCTTGGACCTACTAAACAAGTATATGGCCATAAGGGAATATTTAAATTTATTGTGTACACTTGATATTTTAACAGTGAACACTTGATATTTTAATAGTCATTTGAAATTTTAACAGTGAATACTTGATATTTTAACAGTGAACAGTTGATATTTTAACAGTGAATACTTGATATTTTAACAGTGAACAGTTGATATTTTAACAGTGAACACTTGATATTTTAACAGTGAACACTTGATATTTAACAGTGAACACTTGATATTATTACAGTGAACACTTGATAGTTTTACAGTGAACACTTGATATTTTATTAGTGAACACTTGATATTTTTACAGTGAACACTTGATATTTTAACAGGACTTGAAACTGATGATGGACAAGTTGCATCAGAAGTTGAGCTCTTGACATCCTCAACAAGTGCAAATGTAGTAGTGCTCACACAGCCTCAAGAAATCATCTCCATGGCAACTGGATATGAGGACTCCCAGCCTGGCAGTCACACAGAAGTTGTTTACAGCAACGAACTTCTGCCATCAGGACTGGACCATGAAGAGATTGCACAAAATCTGTCCCAGCCTGTCACGTCCATGAATGCAGACTGTGACAGCCAGGGAAAGCTGTGTCAAACAGACGATAAAGAAGCCATCATCATGGTGCCCATGCTAGACTGTGATGTAGAGAGGAGTAGTGTTTTAGACTAACCATACAGCCATTGGAAAAACAAATATATATTATATTTATATATATATATGGGATGTACAGCATTGAGGTTGTGGAAATGTGTAATATTTGCACATTGTGTTGGTGCATTGTGAAAAATCCTTGTACCTGTATGCATAAGAGAGGTTCAAAACGGGAATGAAGTTGGAAAGATATTTGATAGCGAATATCAGTCACTTAATTAAATATTGGCATGTGAATATCACAAAAATTACATAAATTAGTGACCTTTGATATTAACATGCGCATATAAAAAATTTCACATATACCTGATGTTCAATATTCGCATGAGAACACCATAGGAATCACATAAACTAATTACATTCAATATTTGCATGTGATATTTAGGGAAATCTGAGAACATGCACTTTGATGAGGGGTCCTAAGATTCACTGAGGACATCTTTTGTCATATGCCTGGCCCCCGCATGCACCTCACACTACACCAGCATAACACCTTCTAACCAGCCCTTGTTCATGTGTTATAGCGTCTGTACTGTGAAGATTCACCTTGGATATTCTATTGGAAAATTCTCATTCCTTAAAGGGCAGTAATTAGCTTTGCTGAAAACCCAATAATAAGAGACATTTGTATTTCACATATCATTACCACACCTGAATTAGCTACATTCGACGTTGGCATGCGAATACTGAATATCACGCAAATCAGCAACATTCAGGGGAATTCACAGGGGCCATCACAATAAGTATTAGAAAGTGATATAAATCCCCTTAATTATATCGATGTGGTCAGCTTGTGTTCAGCATGTAATCATGGACTGTCCTGAGACTTCGTTAAAACTGTTTAGGCAACTTGTGGAAGACACATCACTAGAAGTGTCAAACAAGATCAGTATGGGCTCACCATAAGCCACAGATGGAAAAAATAGCCTGTTAGGCCAAAAAAAATTAAAGGTATGGTTCTCAGGCACCGCCCTCATCAATTTTAAACCCCCGCATCAAAAATTTTTATTTTGTTCTCAATAAAAACTTTCCAATTTTGAGCTGCTGCCGCTCCGACATTTCTTTCAAGAAAATAAAAACCATACAATTTCCTTTGTTTTGTAGTGTTTTTACTTCTTTAGCAAAATAAAACTGTTATTTTCATGCTTTTCCCTTATCATTTGACATTTTTATCGAAACATACCAAAAAATTAAAAATAAAAAAAGCGCCCGCCCGCATTGATTTCTGAAAAAAAGTGCCTGAGAACCATACCTTTTTTTTATTTTGGCCTTACACCTAAACATGTAGCTACAGAATGGGGGTGCCAGCTGAACTTTGAAATACTGCAGAATTCCATCTGGCTCATGCGTATATTATCTAGTACCAAGTCCCTAATATATACTTAGAAAGCATGGGCAGATTTCCAAACTGCAACTTATATTTAAAACAAATCAAATTCATGTTGTAAGTTTGTATTGGACGTTGCTAATTCCACGTTAAGAACTGAAACATGTCGTTCGGGCTATGTTGGTTTTGTGTTGGTGTAAGGATGTTATATAAAATTTCCTCTTGAGCTAAGCTTCAGTATGTGGGGAAAGTTAAGTCATACAGTAACCCCTGCATGTTAGTATTTAAAATGTAGCCAAAGGAGATGAAAATGTTAAATGATTTTATAATGGTGACAACAGAATCTCAATCTATCAGTATTAAAACGGTGTGCATATTTCAGTCATTTGAATAAATGTGTTTGGTTTACAACTTGGTCAAACACAAGACAGCTGAGCCTTCCTCAGACATGACATTTTATTTATTGACAAGGCATTTATATCACACTACTCAGGCTTGTCACCTAATAATCTGGTATTAGTACAAAAATTTGTCAAATCTCATAAATCTGTCATAATTTGACAGCTTGGTTGAATAGGGGATTTAACAACTGGATGTTGCTCTATTGCCCATGCAGTGCAATACTTGGGTAATCTTACACAGCTGGTAAATAGCAATCTGTTTACAGTCAAAACCTGGTAGACATTTTCATCTTTCATTTATCATAGTACTGGTCATGTACAAGTTTATAATTCGCAGGATCCAGAGACTAATATAAATGATATTTGTTTGTCCTTTGGCCAAGCTGTAAGTCTTAAGGATTACATCAGTTGCCAGGCTCAACTGTTTTTTAGGGAAATGTCATATATTTATATACATATATCCATGAAATGCTGCTGATAAGTGTTATTTCAGCCACCACTGTGAATGTGTTGTAGTGAATCATCAATGTGTAATGGGAGCAAATATCACCCAAAAAATTATTTTCATCTCTGAAGTCAATTCGTCAAAAATCACACACACTTGTAGTTTGTTAATTACAGATATATCTAGTGCTACCACCATGTGTTATATGAAAAGAAAATATTGCAAAAAAATATCATTTTTACCAAAATGCACAAGTTTCTTAAAATGTAACTATGTGATGCTTTTCATTTCAAATGAGCTTCAGGAAGGATTTCTACAGTAACAAGCAATAGCTTAAACAACAGTTTCTCTGATAAATGAGATTACCCCACATCCCATGAAACTGTAAAATGCAAATATCGATGGGAGAAATTGAGTGTGAAAAAAAGTAATTAAGACTTTGGTGGTGTTAACTATTTTAAGTGGAAGTATTGCATCTGGTTGGTTATCTACCAAAACTACAGGACTTTGTGGTTTTCCTTTGCTGCCAAAGATAACTGTGGTGAATGTCCTGGTAGGCGAAGTGGCTTCATTATTTTATTAAAGCATAATAACACATCATCTGTGGTTTGATATGGAAGTGTCAAGTGTTACTTCTTGTAGTGGATGTATATACATGTATGTGTCATCAATATTCTTGTTGCTATCAAAGGTGTTTTTTGCCACAGTATTCATCACACCTGCACTCCATCTGCATACATTCAAATCATCAACAGTTCAACACAAATAAGTTGTAAACTAAATTTATAGCATAGACATGTCAACATCCTGATCAACCTTACAACAGTGATAAAACAATCACAAGATTAACGTTTAAGATGGAAACTGAAAACTCAAATTTGGCTTGCCACACTCTACAGGTATTAGATATCTTGTAGCAATGACCAGTACTAAAATCAGTGATGTGCAGAATAGAAGGTTTGACCAAGATATTAGCCACTCTAGCTCTATCAACATTCAAAAGACTATTCATCAAAGAACACAAAATTTGTGTATCAAATAATATATTGCTATATTTTTCTTCAATCAATCAACTAACATGTTACATGTGATGATGCAAGCACGGTCTTGAAAAAAACTACCATCTATTCTGCACGTCCTCTGTTTGATTTACAATCCAGCCCGGCATTGATGAGGTATAAGTGAGTATGGTCCTCTCCTTATGCTTTCAATACATAACAGTTAATGGTACATGGAACAATGATCAGGATGATAACGTCATTATTAAATGATCTTAACACATTAATTCAGGGAAAATATGGATCCCTATATCACAGAAAATATAAAATATATACATACAAACATGTAACAAGAGCCTCTTGGAATGCAATAAAAAAACTTGGTCATGTATTAAAGAGTAATTTTTTGGAGGCCATCTGCATTTTTGATCTGATGCTTGATAAACTGCATCACTTGTTGAGCACTAATCATGCATTAAAACCATATTTCAAATTTATCATTCCAGGTACAGTTGAACAGGACATTTCTTTGTAACCTGGGAAATTGCATATTTTGAAATGGAATATCACCCAAAAATATTTTATAAATTTTACCTAACAATTTTATCTCTCTATTACATACATATTTTCTTTCAAGTTGGACCAGTGCTCACATGCTCATCTTGTCTGGTTTGCCAGCAGCCAAATGTAAAAGAATTCCCTGACTAATCACTGACTTTTGGTTTGTTTTCAAGGTTAAATAAAATGTTGAATTTATTTTCATAACCTCATAATATAGCTTACCTGAATCCACTAATACACAAATTTTATTGAAAACAATGTTTAAACCTTCATTGACACTAAAATTTAAATTGAAATTACAAAGAATATTAAATAAGAATTCACTGAATGTAAAGCCCTTTCAAAACATCTTCATACTGTACCAAAGTCTGTTGATATACGCTTTCACACAGCTCGATTCCATGACCCTCTTTGGTGTCTATTTCATAAATATTGAATAAGCAATTGAACAAATCAAATTACTAATGTACACTTGTTTAACGAAGATGTCTTGTGTGGCGTTTTGATCAAACACTTGTCACTGCCTGGAAGGCATGCATCCAGAATCTGACCAATCAAATAAGCCGGTCCCGTTCTAGTTCAGACGGCTTGTAAACAGTGTATTGTTGGCATTTTATTTTTGGATTTGATTGGCAGTTGAGATTTCAGCCCAAATGTGCAGTCTTTATTCATGAAATAGACATCAGAGAAGGTTGTGGAATCAAAGTCTGTGATAGCATTGCATTATACTTGGTATTATGAAGATGTTTGGAGCTGATAGTCAGCCATGGTTGCTATAGTTGTCTCAAATCCCTGACTTCCCCCTTATAATCACATATTTCCATGACTTAAGGTCATTTCTTTGACTTGTCACTAACCTTGAAAAAGTGACTTTCTCTGAATGCTGGCAAACCCTGCTGGTATAATTAAGTTCAAAATTCAGAATGCATGCACCTTTTCTGAGTTCTTGATATTTGTAATCCAATATGGTACTTTAATTAAAATTAAAAATAAAACTGTACAAGTGGGTTTATAATGAAAGTTAATGCTATTCAGTTAAATGACATCTTAATAATGACCATGGCCAAAGTTACCCACAAACCGTTATAATTTGCCTCCTCACTAATTAATTCAGGAGCATCAAAATGATGAAAGGGAAGAAAATTCATACTGAAAGGGTTAAAGTGAGCAATGTAACATTTAATATGCAGGACCTAAATTTCAGCTGATGACATGTTTCATCTTGTTACAGTACCCCATTACAGCCGTGACAAATATCTGTTTCAGCCTGTATTAGTATTATAACAGTAACATATAACAATAAAACAACAGGTAATGAACACCTGTCAACATGATGAGAACATGACCTAAATACATAAGTGAGTATACATGTTTGATGATCACCCACAGAATGAAATATTGCTAAGCAACATATAATATTAAATGATATGCTAAAATACCAATGGACCCTCCCTTGGCTCCATTTCAACTGATGTGCAATAATCTTTGAGCTGAAATAATGGAAAGTTATACTTGCAGCCAACTAAAGCCTGCACAGGACACAGCACCAAATCTATTATATATTTAATAAGAATGGAGGTAGACAGTAGCAAATCCTTGTTAGATTTAGCAATACACAATGACTGATAATCATTAAGGTTACAAGTTCTACACAACAGTATGATATCAGAGAACCACAAGACCATCAAGATAATTTCAATGATGCTTTAAATTTACATCAACAACAGACACTGATATTTCAAAGAAGACATGTTTATCATAAAAATATTGTTACATGCGTCATGCCGATCCAGTGTATCTAAAAGCTACCATAATAATCACTTTTGAGATCCCTAAAATCTAGTAGTCATTAGTTGTGGCCTGATAAATATGCAACTTCAATTATGAGTTCACTGAATATCATAATTCCTTAAAAAATAAACATACAAGCCTATTTGTGTTCCTGTGACAGATTTTCACTTCTAGCACTTGCTTTTGTTTGGCATATACATATCTTTATCAATCATAACATGACAACAATGATCGTGTGAATTATGCTCTACTATATATCTTCTATATCTCTACATATATCAAGTATCTGACATTAAGTCTATGAAGCATGGTTTTGCACAAGTACAGCAGAGCATCGTTTATCCGAAGAAATGTTTATATAAAACAAAGCTGAGAACAAAAATTTGATCATTTATCTGATATCCAAACAATGAAAAATATCTTAAAAGTTTATATGAATAAAGATTATTTGATTCCAACCAAATGTAGAGAAAAGAGCAGTGATACAGAATATCTCCACAGACAGCAGGAGTGGTGCACCACCTGGTGGGTTCATGTCATAATCAGCTCACCTTAAATCAGGCTGCAAAGGCCAGTGTGAACAACCAGAACAAACTTTATCAGACCAGACCCTAACTGTTAATATATCAGAACTTTTAATTCAAAATGGACAGGATAATTAAATGATCATTCATTTGTCTATTTTCATTTATTTCACTGAACACATTTATTATTTTTACACCTTATTAAAGGTTACTTAATTCCAGTCTGTCAGTATCTGATGATTTCTGGTACTGGCAGAAGATTGGCAATCATGGTGATGTGAGAAATCTTTTATCCAAACAATCCTTTACCTGAACAAAAACCTGGTCCCCTCAGCTGTTCAGATAAACGACACTCAACCGTTTAACTAGTAATCATGTTGTAACAACCTGTCTTGACTGAAGACAAGTTTGTGGATATATATATATATATATATATATATATATATATATATATATACACATATAAAACACTGAAGAAAAACAACACTGTAAATTCACTACAGTCTGTTTCACGGGATGCGACCCGATCATCAGGTGAATGTTGTTAGAATTAGATTCCAACATCATTCACCTGATGATCAGGTGGCATCCCGTGAAACAGACTGTGGTGAATTTACAGTGTTGTTTTTCTTCAGTGTTATATCGCTCTGACCTAGTCTGTAGGCCATAGAGCACTTAACAACGGAGGGTAACTCTACCTTCTTCCTTTTATATATTTATATATGTACACATAAAAACACTGGCCACCTTTATAGTGAATCCTGCATATACATCAACTTGGATAGTTAATGGTTTCTTCAGGAGCCAGTGCAGAATTAAAAACCATACAAAAATCTACCGGTACTCTTTCCTTTAATATTAGGACAGCTCTAGGGAGGTGACTGCACCTCGTGCTATCGCATATATACACAACATGCTGAAGATACAAAAGCAACCAAGTGCCTGTCTATACACATCTGTAAACTTCATATCCCACGTCAATGACCTTACCACTGTGGGTTGTTAATATCAGGATAACTACAGATATCAAACAATGCCAGCACCCTCCTTATAACTTATAATTAATCCCATCAAACCATATCCACATCTTTCTGATCATTAATTATCTCATAAGTGTCCTCAGGTGTCCTGTTGTCATCAGAGAACTGCTCATCAAAATCCTCTGAGTACTGACCGCCAGTGTGTGACTGTTCATCAATCTCTTCATATCCCGTAGGATCATCCAAGCCAGCCGACATGCTCCCTCTGCTCTGAACAAACTCCTCGTCCAGTCCAGAACGCTGCAAGGTGGCCAGGTATTTCTTTTCGGCTTTCTGCTTTGCAGACATCTAAAACCAATGTCAGAACTGATGTACAAAATGTTACATTAGAATCTCATTAAACTAGCCAACAAATTTTTATCTACTGGTATCCTTAAAACATGTAAATACAGCCCGATGCACTTTAGCAAGGACTAGACACACTTAAAGACTATAACAAACGTATTCAGTCAAAACTGTAGTATTTGTGTATAACAGCAGTTGACACTTTTTTTAATTTCTTCACTTACAGTACTAATCCTGTCTACCATACAAAATGTGACCAAATATGAAAGTTGTCATTTGATCCAAAATTAAAGACCTACTTACTGTAAAAAAAATTTCAGAAATTTCATGTGAATTACATATGCAAATTCCTATGGAATTACAAATGTAAATGCAGTAGATATCGAGAAGCTGAATGTATAACTGATGTGTGCTGAAAGATCACTGACCTGCGATGTACGTTCAAACAGAAGAGGGCGACTGCTCACTCTGTTCATGATTTCATCAAGTTCTTTACGGTACTCTTCCATCCTTGCTCTCTCCGCCACTCTACAACATTTATTACAACTGCACATAAATCCACAGGTCAGGAGTTCAACAGGTAATATCATATATTTGTTTCAGCTGTGGATGTTGAAATGTGCATACTTCCTTGAGACATGGTCTTAAATACATTTTGCAACATCAAATATGTAAACATGTTGTGAGAAAAAGAGCTGTGTGTCACATGGAAAAATTTGCTGACATGCATTAAACTTGAAATTTGAAAAATATAAAGAAAAGTATCATATAAAAAAAGATATTTAATAATATCATAGTTCAGGTAAATGGCAGCATTGAACAAGTGACCCATGGGTCATGACTCTCAGCTGATTGACCATTTGGTATTGGCAAGTCTGATATTGGCAAGTCTGATATTAGATGGATTTTTGGAGGACTTCCCAGGATGTCGAGTAAGAAGCTTCTAGTTCCAATGGTTATGATTTGTGCCCTGTTAACGAATGCATGCTTTTAGGAAGGTCATAAAAGTAGGGGGGGGGGGGGGAATGTGTAACAATAAAAAAATACAGGTGGTGCCACCAATCTGCAGGAAATGATGAAACACTCCATGATCAATATGCATGCAAAAAAATCATGGTGATCAATGCAATAGTTGTTCAGATACTGGACCTCATGTATCAAATTTTTAGTCATTCTGGGGGGGGGGGGGGTACATACCAGCCCCATTGCTCAGAGGATATGGGTAACAGACACCTAATTTCAAGATTCCAAGGAGATTTTTCTTGGACCTCCCTTGATGTCAAGGAAAATGATTCTAGGTCAAGGGGTTATGATTTGTCCCCTGTTAATAGATGACTGCTTTTTATAAGGTCTCAAAAATAGAGAAAGAAATTCGTTAAAATAAGGTCGGGCCACAAGTCTGCAGGAACCGATGAAGCACTCTATGATCAGTATGTATGAAAAGAATCATGGTGATCAATGCATTTGTTGTTTAGATGCTGGAGCTTATGTATCAAGTTTTTAATTATTCTGGGAGGGGGGGGGGGGGGGTGGTTATGGTACTTCCAAGCCCCATAGCTCGGGAGGATATGGGCAACAGAGACCTAACTTCATGTTTAAAAGAAGAATTTTCATGGTTCTTCCTTGATGTCAAGTCAGAAGATTCAAGGTCCAGCAGTTATGATTTCTAACCTGTTTAAAGATGACAAGTTTCTTTGAAGCCCCAAAATCAGGAGAGAAAATCTTTAAAAAATTGAAAAATTCAGGATGCCCAACCAGTCTTCAGAAACTGATGAAAAACTTCATGATCAATATGCATGCAAAGAATCATGGTGATTAATGCATTAGTTGTTCAGATACTTGAGCGATTGTATCAAATTTTCCATTATTCTTGGGGGTATTTCAGAGACCAATAGCCCTGAAGAAATGGGTAACTGAGACCTTATTCCAAGAAGATTTTTTTCATGGACCTCCCTTATGTCAAGTGAGAAGACTCCAGGTACAGAGGTTACCTGTTGACAGACGACCACATCCTAAAACGTCTAAAAATTAAAGGAAAACTTCGTAAAAAATAAAAAAAATCCAGGTAGTACCACCAGTCTGTGAAAACTGATGAAATCCTTCATGATCAATATGCATGCAAAGAATCATGGTGATTAATGCATTAGTTGTTTAGATACTTGAGCTTTTGTATAAAATTTTCATTATACTTTTGAGGTCCATAGCTGGGTGGATATGGTTAACAGAGACCTATTTTAATGTTTATCAAGAGTCTTTTCATGGATCTCACTGCATATCAAGTAAGAAGATTTTAGGTCCAGTGGTTACAAATTGTGCCCTGTTTATAGATCACTAAATCTTTACAGGTCTCAAAAAAAGAGAAAAAAAAAATGCATAAAAATTTGAAAAAATACAGGTTGTGCCACAGGTCAGCAGGAACTGACGAAACACTCTATGATGCATATGCATTCAAAGAATCATGGTGATCAATGAATTAGTTGTTCAGTTTTATATCAAGTTTTTCATTATTCTGGGGGTTACTTCTGAGCCCCATAGCTCGGAGGATATGGGTAACAGAGACCTAATTTCAGGTGTCCATGGAGACTTTTAATTGACCTCCCTCAGTTTCTAAGTGAGAAGATTCTAGGTCCAGTGGTTACTATTTGTGCCCCAGGATGGCTGATGAACAAAGAGTGATCACTATAACTCAGATGACTTTCAGTCAGCTGAGCTAAAAAGGAATACATGACTTACTCTAAACATCTGTAATGAGTATCCAGTTTCACTAAGAAAGTAATATTACCAACAGAAACTAAGTTTGCACTTGTTTTATTGTGTTGACATCAACTATGAATGTTTATGAAACACACTTGAGATGAAATGGAATTGTGTACTCACCATTGACATATAAAGTACAAGTAACAATTGTAAGATAAAAAAATATCTGCTCATCTGAACAAATCTGTATTAAACAGTGCTTGCTATATAATAAATATAATATACCTGTGTTGTTTAAGCCTCTCTGCTGATGTTTCTTTCAGTGATTTTGACTTATCGTTTGCTGCTGCCCTCTCTGTCACCTTCTTCCGCAGCTCTTTCTCTTTGTTCTTTCTCCACTTTGCTTTATCCACATCATCCATCTCCTTCTGGATCATCCGACGCAGGCGATCCCTGGAGGAGGATGCAGAACCAGTTGTAGTCAATCAAACACAAAGCACAGTTCATATACACTTTCTGAATATTAATTATAAATTTACACTTTTCATATTTTGTTATGCAAATTTTGAACCAGATGCACACACACACACACACACATATCAAATAAGGAACTAAGCACTTTGCTGTTGATTTTGGAACTGCAGTGAAAATAAGGCTTTGGGATGAAGTAAAATATTTGATTTCATTTAAAAGAAAGTTTAGGATTAACTACAAATAATACATGCAACTGAATTAAGATTTAAACTATAGGTAAAGAATGGACATGGCTATCTATCTTCAACCCCCTCACAATTTAATTCACAGGTTCACTTCAGTTATACTTTACAGAAAAAGATTAAAATAATTTCCCAAACACTTAATATCAACTACACATTTCTTCTTTAAAAAAAAGAACAATAAAAATACATCAACCAGAGTACCCAGGTTTAATTCCTTTGAAAAAAAAAAAACTGACATACATGCATACATGCCAAAAGAAAGTGTGATAAGTTGGGAGGAACAGCATACCTGTTAGCACTATTTCTCATGTCAGCTGACTGTGTCATCTTGGCTGGGATTGAATCCAGGGAGACTGATAAGGAGCCTGAAGTCAAGCATAGTCATGATATATTGGCCTGTTTATACTCAGTAGCATGCAAATACACAATCACTATGTTCAATGTGTTCATAATAAGCAATATGAAATCTAATAAATATCTGGCAGCGCCAAACAGTTTTGGAAAATAACCACAACCACATTTATGGGATTGAAGATGGCCAACTTCACACAAAATAGTGAATTTACTATAAAAACATCTGGCCAAAATAATTTGGCATTAGTTCTTGATACTTTATATAGAATCAGAGATGTGTATTTATGGGAATGATACACAAACTTTTACATCTTTGCAGTTGAAGACTTTTAAGATACCTTCCATCTGATGTCTTAACTGCTGGAATCACTATTTGTGTGTGCATGTGTGCATGTTGGGGGTCCCATCCAAGCTTATGACAGTTTGATATAAATTATTTTAGTTGGATGTTGTACCATGTGGAACTCAAACCAACATGATTCATTTAATATGTATTTGTCTAGTCCCAAAAGAAGACAACCAAAGAATTTTATTTATTGTTGGACAGCTCACAAAGTCTTGCACATGTATGGATGTGATCAATGTCTTAACATACTTTCAGGACACTGCATTGTGCAAATTTTTCAGCTGTGAGAACTATTTAGACTTTGAAATTATTAAATACTTGCTGTATCGAACCAGCTTCTGAGAAACAGACCAAATAACTGCCCAGTGATGCATGCCAACTGTTCCTGTCTGCAATGATTGAGTTAAAGTACTAAAAGTCACTTTAAGTGTCAATACACTAAATTAAAGTAATTTTGTCACCTGACAGCTGTCTTGATAATTGTCTTCTTCTTGGTGTTTTAAAGGGCCAGCGTGACTCCTTCAATGTCTGTTCATCCCTTTCTATATCATCATAGACTTTGTGCTTTTTAGATGGAATTCTGGCCGACTGCAGATTGAATGGTTTCACAACAGTAGCTTCTTTCTTTGTTTTCTTAGTTTCAATGTCTTTCATAAACTGTCGATGAAGTTCTTCAAAATCTGGGACTCCATCATTGATCCTGGGTTTGAACTTATGTTCTATTGTCATGTGAGCTTTGTTTGCTCTGTCAGCATACATTTTCTGTCGCTTCTTCCCTTCAGTGTACTCTTCAGACCTGGCTTTCATCGTTGGAGGTAGTGAAGCACTATGGAACAATTCTTCTGCCCGCATCTGTATCCGTATTTTTCTGTACTCTTCTTCCTCTTCAAATCTATCGGTGACACCTTCCTCAAATATGTGACTGGGAAATGGTTTTGCTTTAAATCCTTGGTTTTTATTTTCATCCTTCACTGTCAAGGGTGCTGACTTAGTCCTCTTGTGCGTTTTCTCAGTTTCTCGCTGACTGAACTTAAATGGCTGTTCAATTGATTTCAATATCTTTTCTCGATTTTCTTTTACAAAGCGCCTGCGAGTTTCTTTTTCTTCCAATATTTCATCAAACAATGGCATGTATACATGAGCAGGAACAGGCTTTGCCTTAAATTTCTTCTGACATTCAATCTCTGCCCGTCTTTCCTGCTCTTCTTTCAGTTTCTCATATTCTTCTAAAGTACGACTCTTGGCCTTATCTTTGTTACTTTCTCTGATCGTCATAGAGAAGGGCTTTGGAATGGTGATTCTGTGACGCCACTCTTTCTGTTTCTCTTTTTTGTTTTCATCTTTCTTGGCTGGTTTTGGTGTTTGTGTTAATGAAGCACTTCTTGGTCTTGCTGGTGCATAGTTTTCTATGGAAAAGTTTTCCCACATTTCATCGATTCTTGCTTCAGCTGCTGTCCTTGCTTCTTCAAAATCAACTTTTTTGACAAAATTCTCACTTTTGCTCAGTTTGGTATTTTTAGCTTCATCATCACTTATCTCAGAGTCACTTGAGGCTGATAACAGTTTCCAGTAACGGTCATCCATGCTTTTACTTGTCCCCACATGCCCAGGTTTCTTCCCACTGTTTCCCGTTCCAGCAGCAAATACAGTCTTTGGACGTGGTGGTTTTGAGGCTGACATGTCTCTAACATGATCTTTACTGATAGTACTACCCCTAAAGCCATCTATGCTACAGTTTAGAGTGTCTTCCCGCTCTTTCTTTGGCCCTCGGTCTGGTTTAGGGGTAGTTGTCAACATAAAATCACCAGTTACAGTTGCAACAGGTATCCCGTTTGAACTTTGGGCTGGTGGTGGAGTGCTTTGCCCTGATCGACCCGTTAATTTATCTTGATAAATTTGTTCACATCTTGCAAGTATCTTTTTATTTTCTTCTTTTAATGCTAAAAGTTTCTTATAAAACGTCTCATCAGACAAGTCAGACAGGAATGGACTGGTACCTTCAGATTTACCGTTCACAGACGATTGCCCAGCCATACCGTTTTGAACAGGCGCAGCTTGCCGCGCGTTTTCTGTACTCTGATTACCGTTCCTAGCACTCGGATCCAGACTTTTCACTTCTGGGCGTCTACTCAAGGAGGATGTCGGTCTTGTTTCAGAAATCATTGGCGTCCTGACGCATGAATTGGTAAAAACGGCCTGGGACTTCACGGTTGCCATGTTAAAGTTTGGCATCCAAGTCAAGCGCCTCGCACTTGAAAATACTTGCACTCCTATTGGACAAAATTGCAAACATGGAATTGGAAACGGCAAAATATAACGTCGTGTAATTTAGTAAAAAATAAAAAAACGGATGTCGGTAGTCAGATACTGGCTACCAAATAGATTTCATGAAAGATTTTCCAAACACACTTTTTATCATGCGTTTGCCACTCGGCTGACAAAATCCAAAAGCTAATTAGCCATGTTTTATTCCCATGTGTGCGACTACCGCGCCGCAAAGGCACGGGTCAATTTTGGCAGAGACTCTTGAATCCTATATAATAAACATTATAATTCTGCTTTGAGTGGGCATGGATTAGGATAATGAAGTATTCTTACCCCGTTAAAAACCTAAAGTATGTGTATACGCCGTCTTCTTTTCTTACAAAAAGGGGAATCGTTTATAGGGATACAAGCTTAATTGTGTTGTTTTGGAATCAAGCAGTGCTGGACAAACGCATATGAGAAATCCGCTAAAATTACGTCATATATATTGTTTTCGCGTACTTGTGCTGTCCTAATGTCTCTGTTTCCATTGAGCCATGCAAGGAAGGCGTGCCTGTGTCGTGCGGCAAACGTTTATGGGGCCTATGGAAAAGGACTGACCGCGCGGCAAAACCATTCGTTCGCCGCGCGGCAGACACGGCTACGTGGGCTCACGTATGGAAAAACACTCAGCCCATAGATATACCAGACGTTAGGCCATCAGCTCAGTAAGATTTTAATAAGGTCCATAAATCATGGCACATAAGTATCATCAAACTAATCACAGGTTCTAATATAACTGAGCCCAAGCAATAACACCCCGGCTTGACAAAATATTTCCTAGTTGTCTTAATTAAGCTGGAATCAAGAAGTTGGCGTATAATCAAGGGAATGTGGCACATTTGGGTATAAAGGCACTTGGCGGATGGCGGATAGCGAGGCTGGCAGATGAACGAGGTAATAAGCAGCACGGAAATCGGGACTCTGTCATTTGTTGGTGATAGACGAGGTTGGCGGATTAACAGGGGGCGAATGAAAGAGGTTAGACTATATATATATATATATATATATATATATATATATTTATATATATATATATATATATATTTATTGTACATTGTTTGAATATAATTAATGGTATACAGTACTTATTCAGACTATGATCGACACTTTAACTAGGGGTGAGTATCGCGATCGGTCTGCCTATATCCAGGTACAAAATGTATTAGATACATTTAATTTGATTCCCGATAAATGTGTACTTATTGACAATACCTTCCATTTTTTTATATAATGTTTCTTACTTTTCGAATGTATATTATATCTATCATGTTATGCACTTCTAAAAAAAGTAAATAAAAATGGTTTTAATAAAAAAAACTGAAAATATATCTTTATTATATATATTACGTTAATTCAAGCAGGCATATACATATTTTTCCTTGAACAAAATCTATAGAACATTTATAGATCTCGATAGGCTACATTCTAAATTTTGAAATGCGAATTGTGGAAGTTAGTTGGCAAACTATTCTTCTTTGCTTCATGGGCAATTTCTATTGATCATTTTCATTGAACATCTGCATTAATATCCATAATCCGAATACACCCACGCATTCTATTGGGGTTATTTTATCTTATAGGCCTAATTTTTTCCCATTACACATGAAATTATAATTAAGCTGGTATGAAAAGCTGCCAATATTTCACAACGTATATGTAATTCATATATTTATATTTGTACTTATGTCAAATCAAAGCCACATTTCCGATTGAGTTGCCTTATAGACAGACGTTTACAACCCCACCCCCCCCCCCCCCCCCCCAACTCCTTACAAGAAAATCCACCTGTCCCTCCTGTTTTTGGTGTTACATTCAACACTGTGCCGCTGTTTGGCACTTGACAGTTATCACATAAGCCATGACATTGCCTGGAT
Source organism: Sipunculus nudus (assembly GCA_026874595.1). Lineage (NCBI taxonomy): Eukaryota > Metazoa > Annelida > Sipuncula > Golfingiida > Sipunculidae > Sipunculus > Sipunculus nudus. The sequence continues at coordinate 35,423,004 of CM049308.1, read as the reverse complement.
TAAAGCGAGCGTGCCTTCATGGCATGACATTTGCAAGACGTAATGGCTTATTACGTCAACTTGCAGTGAAATCAAGAGACTTTTGTGACAGTCATAATGCACAATCCAGCCCCGAGAAGTCCTTTTATGATGTTGTCATTTCTGGAGGAGGCATGGTCGGTGCGGCCATGGCAGCCGCACTCGGTCAGTTATCTCACTCACGTACACAATAAGCTGATAAGTATTACATAAGATTATAGTGTTCACTGAAAGGCCGAGGTCCAGAGACTGAGATAGTTTTCTTTTGTGCTGGATCTGTTTTAAATTAAGTCGGTTGACTTGTTTTATTAATTTTAAATTAATAGTAAAAATTGTAGTTCCTTTAGAGTTCACGAATGCTGTTATCACAATATAAATAAATTGACGATTTAGGGTTTCTTTTCTATTATTTTATTGAAACTTTATAAGCAAGATACTACATTATTTAAGACTATTGCATATAGCTTAAAGGTACCTAAACATTTGCATTATTATGTGTATTATCTAATTCTTGTCTGAATATAAAATTTCCCAGCAATGTTTTTTATTTTGGGCAATGATCACACCCAATGCAAGCTTATTTCCACGTGTGTACATAGGTAAATGGTTTGAAAACAATGTTTTGACAGATGCCATAATGTTTTAAAGAGACAATACTATACATCATGTACATTTGAGATACATGAATAGTTCCATTAAAGACACCTCAGATATTTTTGTTATGACTCAATTATAAGTCTGGTATACTATGAAGTCTTAGTATTAACTGTTATTAAGCCATATGGGTACCAGTTTCAGGCAATAACTGTCATAAACTTAATGTAATGTATTATTAAATCTTGTGTACAAAATATTTTGAACCTTTGGCTAATATTATGAACTTTTAGACACAAACTTCTGAAGAGAATATGGAGAATTTCAACAAGAAGCTTATTTTCTCAAGAATGATGAAACTGTTTTGATCATGTAAAATGTTTTAAAGCTTTGGTATAATTACTTATTGTTGTGGGTAATATCAAGCAACTGAATTTTGAAGTAAAGACTGATTGTCATGAGATGAGTCCTGAAACAAGTTTTATGAAATCATGTGTAATAAGAACTTTGTATTGAAAAGCTTTGGGTTTTTAATGTTGGCTGTATATAATATATAATGTACATGTATTATGATTTTCAATCCAAATGGAATATAAGCTTGGGTACAGGTATTTTGAAAGTTTGGTATTATGATGGTTCATGAAGCACCATTTTAAATCAAAGAAAATGTCAGTTGGCATTAACCTATCTCAGTTTCTTAATAACAACTTCTGTGTTTTGTTAGTATTTAAACAATAAATCTTTTTAGTGTGAAAAAATTTGTTTTAATACCAGAATTTGGTTAAAAATGTGAAATGTTTTTGACCTACTGTATCTTTGGGTAATAGAGGACCAATGGTTAATAAGAAAATTTTATTAAAACCTGTATTTTTACCTGTAATCTTGTGTTTCAGGCCATGAGCCGCTGTTTCAGGGACAGAAGATTCTCCTGTTGGAAGCAGGTCCACAGAAAACACTTGAAGCTCTCCCAGAAAAATACAGCAATCGGGTCAGTGCACTCAGTAACAGCACAGTGGATCTCCTGACAGGTGTGTGTACTGTCTGTACACCCATGATCATGGTACTCTTTGTATTAAAGCTGTACAGTGTATCTGTTAGGGCTGTATCTAATATTATACTCGAGTACTCTATAGGCATTACCCGACTCAGACTCAAGTACAGTGAAACCAGTCTTAAAGACCAACTGTCTTATAAGACCAGGGCTCAACATTAAGGGATAACCACTTGCCCAGGGCAAGTAAAAATTCCAGAAAATGGTGATAGGGCAACCAAAATTTGGGCAAGTGGGTCCAACATAAACCTTTTTACCAAAAGGTATGTTTCTAAACTTATCCTTAGTTAGCTATTTTCTTCCTTGGGGAAAAGAAATCATATTGTGACACCTCTGTCTTAAATCACCCACATGTTTATCTGTGCAAATGCTGAAGAGGTATATTATTAACAAGCCAACATTTGAACATGTTTATTGTTGCAAATAATCATGTGGAACACACGTTTTGAGTTTTTGGCTGAGATCACTGATTATTGTAGGACAAGAAAAAAATAATGTAGGCCAAGTAAAAGCTAGATGTTACTGACCCTACTCGGCAAGTGCTTTCAAAAGTTAATGTCAGGCCTGAAGACCATCTGTCAGTTAAGCCAACCCTTGGGTGGCCATAAAAAAATGACATTCAGGCCTTTCAAATAAACTGATAGAGGCCTGCAAGTCATTATACAAGTTCTAATAGAACACCCATTCCAAGGGTTGGATCAAAATGTATGTTGTGTAGTAGTTTTTGACATCAGAGGCTTATGTGATTGTGCTTTATTTGCTAAATAATTAAGAAAAAATGTTATATAAAAGGTTTGTGGTGGTTACCCTGGTGGCAGGAGTTTGAAGTTTGAAGCAGTTTTGGCTAACACAGTTTCTGCTGTCATGACAGAAGGAGAGACCAACTTTCTGAGTAAAAACAGCTTTGTTAGGAATTACGTGCACATCTACTTATTCTCAAATTGATCCGTCCCCTACAGCTTGTACTGCCACCTCAACATATTCAGTTAATTAAAAATCACCATTGGGATGCAGCTGCAGCTAACCCTTAGGTGAACTTAAGGCATTCACATTGGTTATAACTGTCTTGTCTTATAAGACCACCTGTGAATTAAGACCACTTTTAGCCAGTCCCATGGGTGGTCTCATAACACAGGTTTCACTGTACTCTTTACAATGACAACACAAATGATAAATGGACACCTGCTCACCAATATGTGTAAATATGACTTGGTGAAGCATGATGGCTTAAATTGCAGCAGGAAAGCAGATACTAGTATTGTAATTGGTGTCTGTATAGCAAAAGAAGTGTCATAACAGACCTCTGATAAACAGACAAGAAAAAATTTAAAGCCCTTAGGTAATGGAAAAATATAGACCTAAGTACTAAAATTTGCAGTAATATTTAGATACACTTGTATACTTAAGTACTCAATTAGTTTGTTTTATTCTCAAGAGTGATGGTTAAAGGATACATAGTAATAAAGAAGTGGTTCCTCATTTAAAGTACTCTTGTCATCAGCATCATGTCAGGTGTTTCATATCAGGGATACAGATGTTTCTACTTTCAACATTGTAACTGGGTGTATTGAATAACATTATAAAGAGCCAAATTATTACTTGTGCTTTAAATCAAGACTGTATAGACTAATGGTGTGCTTATTAATTGATTAAATCAATAATTGGGCGTTTCTTTCAGCATCGATTAAATTGATTGCATTTTTGTATAATCAAATAAAAATGAACAAGTATCCCCATGCAATGAATCTAATCCTGTCAGGGATACAAACTCAAAGTAACAAACAGCTCCAAAAAGGAACCTTGCACAGCCAACAATCATCTGACTGCAAGTCAACCTTGGATGCGGGTGGACTGATGGTTTCAATATAAATACTGATATACATGTCAGACTCTTTACTTGGGTCAATATTTTAGGTACTTTTTGGAATTTTCAAGGTATTATAGGAAGTACATAAAATAATTGATTAATAATCGAACATTGGTCGTATTCTTTTTTCAGTCATCCATAATGATTTAAAAACCAATTTCCACCACTAGTATAAACATTACTATTTGTTATGACTAAAAGGCATTTTTTGTTTGCAGGGTTTGGGGCATGGGAGAATGTGCAAAACATGAGATGTCAGCCAGTCAAACGGATGCAGGTAATGTTCATCAGTATGTTGTTTTGGATGTTTATATTATAATATTGTTTTATACCCCTAATGAGGCTTGTTTACAAACTATTCAGATCCACCGCAACACTACCGTTACCTCAGTTGACCTTCAGTCATCCTGAGTTGAATGATGAGCCTTTATTGCTATCCTTCTAACAACCATGGGTAACCAGGACACTACCATTTAACCTAAAACATTCAACTTGACACCCACACACACTATAGTGAATTCTCCTGAGTTGGGTCATGGTAACCTATATTCTGTTAGCTGTAGGGGAAGAACTAGCACCATTCTGTTCCTCTGACAAGAGAGTCTTCCACCAACGTATACTGGCTGTCAGAGTGCTGTTACATCCTTCATTGAGGAAGGCACTTTAAGGCTCTATGTGGATGCAAATATTTTTGTCATTTCTGACAATGCCTAATGGCCTACAAGTACGCTGTCACTTGACATTAATCAGACCATATGTTATTTTTTAGTATACTTTCTAACAACACCTAGCATGAGCAAGAAAAAATCCATTTTAACTTGATCATATAACATTTTTATCAAAACATACAAAAAAGGGAAAATAAAATATCGTCTGCCCACACTGGTTTCTGAAAAAAAAGTGCCTGAGAACCACACCTTTTAATTTGGGCCTAATAATCTACACACAAATGAAAACATAGATGATATATACCTCAACTGAAGTGAATATTTGTAAATTGCCGACATTTTTAAGAGCTGTTTACACTGATCTTTTTCAAAATCTGCATGATGAGTTTTTTATGTTTAGATGAGGGATATTCTTTCAATTTTATAATCCAATGAACAATATTTGTTCAGCAAACTTAGAAGAGTCACACATTTAAGGTGGTGAACATTGTGTTTTTTTCCCTAGCCAGGAGTACACAACTCAGTAGGCACTTTATTGGTTGTGATACAAGCAATATTAAGGAATGTATTCAGTGGTCTTTCACAAGTTGGATTCATATCATGGTACACAGCCCATATACATCTTAACATTAGGCTACGAATGATGAATTAACACAAAAGAATACATATTAACCCAAAACCCAAACTGAAACTCTGTCTCTATGGTAATATGTCAATTCCTGTGCGACCCTGGCTTGTATTCATGCAGTCAGAAATTCAAGGAACATGTGGATTGATTTACCAATATGCTGAGAAAAACATGAAAATAACATATTTTTTTTTGCTAAAGAGGCAAAAGCATTACATAACAAAGGATATCTTATCAAAATTGTATTACTTTAACTTCTTGAAAGATGAAAATCAAAATTTTTTTATGAGGGGGTTAAAATTGACACGGGCTGTGCCTGAGAACTATACCTTTTATTTTTTTGGCCTTACAAGTGGTAGGATAGGCAGATGCAGTTTCAGGTGTGCATCCTCTATGCAGAAGCTAAAACAAAGGTGACAATCATAATATATTGTGTACACACTTTGATATTTTAATTTACTTTCAGGTTTGGGACTCCTGTACAGATTCCATGATAGCCTTTAACCAGAAAGATCTGACAGACGACCTGGCTTGCATCGTAGAGAATGATGTTATCTTGTCCTCTATATATCAGCAAATCCACAAAGTAAAAGAGAATGTTGATGTCAGATACAGGACAAAGGTCAAAGGTTACAAATTCCCAAGCCCCATGGACTCTGATGGCACCCACTGGGCTGAGATCAACCTGGAGAGTGGAGAGACAATCCAGGCCAGACTCCTGGTATGTATGTGTGGTGTGTTGGCTATTTGCAGGAATGTAGAAAAGAAATAAAGCTGTGATGGTATACTTGGAAAGACAAACAGAAAGACTTAAAGCCAAATGTTTACCTACCTCTTCCTGATGAATTTCTGGTTAACTCTGTGTACTTATCAATGAACTATATGTAATTAACAATCAGAAAGGTTCCTAAAATGCTTTTGTGATGGATATATTAGCTTGTTTATCTAAAATTTGTTAGTAAACATAGTACATGTGCCTATGTTGACAAACACAAAAACATGTAACTGAAGATGGTTGTTTACATACGTGTTAAAATTGAAAGGTCAGTACTGACTGTAGTTGCAAAATGGTAGAGCCTTGCTTCATATGCCTAACTGTTTGAAGTCCTTGCTGAATATGTTTGCATTATTTTAGCAGCCCCCACATGTTATAAACACATGGATATACATGTAAACAAAAAACAACAGCCTGTGTCTGGTTGGATATGCATTTTCCAGCCTACTCTTAAATAAGTTTCAGGGGGTTATCTTTAGTTGAAAGATGTCACATAATGGAAAAGCCACCTGTAAAATAAACCTTAGAGCTGACACACTAAACAGCACTTTGTGTGTCATGGAATCTTTATTTGTGGACCAGGCTCTGTTCTGCTTTGCAGTATACTGTTCCCTACTTATAAACCTAATAAGCTAGTTACTATCAGGCTGTATTCACTGTGTACCACCTTCCATCAGTGTATTTCTTAGTGATGCTTTAAATGAGAATGAACATGTGGTGTTGACTGTTAATCAGGAAATTGCTCTGAGTATGGTGTTACTTAAATATCCATAATCCATTAAGTATCCTTTAGGATTATGCTTTGGAAGAATGTTTAGAAGTACAAGAGCAAAAAAAATTGTTATGCATTGGTTTAGCAAACATACTGCTGCACATGGTTCATGCGTGCCATCATAAACTACAGAGCAATACTCTGTCATACTGATTTAAGGTTTACACTTGACCATTTGATTTGATTTGAGATTTAAGGGTTGTCTATTTTCAGATTGGTGCTGATGGTTACAAGTCGCTGGTTCGACAGACTGCTGACATCCACGCCCTGCAGTGGGATTACAATCAGTGGGCAGTGGTTGCGACCCTCAGCCTGACGGAGGTACCAGACATGCTGTTATTTAAATAGTAGTTTACAAGGAGACCTTTCCATTTATGACACCTCATTCTTACAAACATTCAAAGTCATCCCTTGATCAGGTCCAAAGTGCTGTCTTATGTAAAAACTTCAGTTGTCTTGGAATAAAGCACAGGATTCAAAGCTGGGAGATTGTGGGTTTGAAAGTCAGCTGAGGCAATGAGTTTTCTCGGTCGACCCCATACCAGGGTGAGGGCTCTGCAGGCTTAATGGGAAGGCCATGCCCAGCGACCATGTTTCACTTGAGTACAAACGAGTGTGCCTTTCAAGGGTTCCTCAATGGTATGACCTAGAGATGGCACACCCAGGTGCAGTAATCACCAGGCCTGGTTGACACTAGAATATAAAATGAGAGGAAGTGTGTGCTGCTGCACGATCGCATAGTCAGAAACTGGAATGGAATTCTGCAAATATACATACTTAAGCTAGCATTTAAAAATATTAAGGCAGTTACTTTCACACAGAAAATATCTAATGTGAAGGAAAAAACTGTGGGTGTGTTAAATTAGATGCTTCTTTCTGTATACATTTGTATCCTTTAATATTATGATTCATCAACTTTTAATTCTCATCTGTTTAGAGAGCTGTTAACCTGTGTTAACTATATTTTCCTGATACATGATCATGCTTCTCCAGTGGTGTGAAGCTGATTTTGTTGTCATGTAGTTTTTATTAGCTCAGCTGACTTTCAGTCATGCTGAGCTATAGCGATCACTCTTTGTCCGTCGTCCGTCTGTTTGTCTGTCCGTCTGTCCGTTAACTAGGCACAAATCATAACCGCTGGAACTAGAATCTTGTAACTTGACATTCTGAGAGGTCGATAAAAAATCTCCTTGGAAACCAGAAATTAGGTCTCTGTTGCCCATATCCATCGAGATATGGGGCCCCAAAGTACCCCCCAGAGTAGTCAAAAAATTCATACAAAAACTTCAATATCTCATTAACTACACCACTGATGGTCATGATTTTTGGCATACATATTGATCATGAGATGTTTCATCAGTTTCTGTAGACTGGTGGCGCCACCTGTATTTTTCGATTTTTTTACGAATTGTTTTCTCTATTTTTGAGACCTTTAAAAATGTGAACATCAGTTAACAGGGCACAAATTGTATAGACTGGATCTAGAATTTTCATTCTTGACACAATGAGAGACCTATGAAAAGTCTCCATGGAAACCAGAAATTAGGTCTCTGTTACCCATATCCTATGAGCTATGGGGCCCCAAAATACCCCCCAGAATAGTAAAAAATTTCATACAAAAACTTTAATATCTCCTTAACTACATCACTGATGGTCATGATTTTGGCATACATGTTGATCATGAGATGTTTCAACAGTTTCTGCAGACTGGTGGCACCACCTGTATTTTTTGATTTTTTACGAATTGTTTTCTCTATTTTTGAGACCTTTAAGGATGTAGTTATCTGTCAACAGGGTACAAATCGTAACGACTGGACCTAGAATCTTGACACACAGGGAGACCCATGAAAAGTGTCTATGGAAACCTGAAATTAGGTCTCTGTTACCCATATCCTTCAAGCTATAGGACTCCAAAGTATCCCTCAGAATAATGGAAAATCTGATCCAAAACTGAAGTATCTGAACAACTAATGCAGAGATCACTATGATTCTTTGTATGGATATTGACCATTAAGTGTTTTTATTAGTTTCTGCAGACTGGTTGAGCCACCTGTATTTTTTTTAAAGTTTACACATTTTTTCTCTATTTTTGAGATATATAAATACAGACACAATCTTGGCCTTTTGGTTAATCTGTTTCATGCTTCAGTTGAATGGGTATATACTACCATTCAGATGATAAAATTTCCTTTTGCGAATCTCTTCCCAGTCAGCTGTGCGTCATGACCCATGGGTCTCTTGTTTGGTATATAAATTCTTGAAACAAACTACAAATGGTAACTTTGGGAATACATTTTTGCGTTTGATTGATAGATGTGTGTTTTACCACAGGGCCTTGAGAATAACTTTGCTTGGCAGAGATTCCTTACCACAGGACCAATAGCTTTGTTACCAGTAAGTACTTAGTTTATATTTCAGCATTCATATATGAATTTTAGATGTCGGGAAAGGCTAGCTTTAATATCAGTGCTCTCTTATAAACTACTGGGCATCCGGTAGAACGGAGAGAGGCAGGGCAAAATGTTGTCATAGACGGAATCATATACCAGTAAAGTCCATCATACAGCAAGTGAGTAGATTTTAGAGCATCCATGTCCACTTCAGAGTTGGCATACAGTATTGCATGTAAAATATTTATATAAATATATGTAGTAACTTTATTTATCAAAACCCTCATTTTCCATATATTGGATGGCAAAAGTGTGCCTAGAGGTCTGTGCAGAAGTCTTTCACAAATAGCCTTCAATGCACTAATATCATACAAAGAAGCCCTTTTCAATGGTTAATTTTCTTTTAAGGCCCACCATAAATAACAAACTACCAGTGGAACTTTCTGCTAGTCTATAGTGATGGTTTACATCATCATTAAGCATTCAAGATCATTTAACAGCAATCATAGGTCAAAAACAAAAACAAAGTAATATATATAGGCTACATTTATCCCTGTCACTAAGCAAAGTTTTCAAAAATAGGCCTTCTGCAGGGTTTTCAGGGTTAAGCATCTCTGACACTTGAAATCCCTTACAGACGCTCTGCTGTGGGGTCTAAAGGTCGGATGGGAATGTCTGGTTTGCTTACTGATAGGATCAGAGTTCCTTTGTAGCAGTTACTGATCACTGTGGGCTCCTGCAAACAAACTGGTCTGTTGTGTAAAAAAATTAATCCTTACATTTCACTGTTCTCAAATAATCATATGATGACACAATTTCTAATCATATAATGATATGACACTGGCATAAAATACTAAAATCAATTTTACATAACCATTCAAAATTTGACATACCTCATCTCCCCTTGGGATAATCTAAACTCAGCAACATGGCCTGAGCTTCCTGGAGTCTTCAAATTTTCTATGAAAGTCCTGCCTTGTGAGTCCTTTTTAATATCATGGACACATTCCCTCATTTTATTATGAATAATACATATCAATTGCTTTTCTCAGCAACGACTTCAAGGATTTTCACCTCATAACACAAATATGTACGTTAACTAGCAAACGTGGGTATAATTCAGAGGTTCAGCAGTGCTCTTCATCAAATGTGTTGTTATTTTAGCTGTCTGACACCATGAGTTCCCTGGTATGGAGCACAACTCCAGAGCATGCCAAGAATCTGGTCAAGCTCCCAATGGACACATTTGTGGATGCTGTCAACAATGCCTTCGTGAGTAACTCTCAGATCCATCCTGTTCAGGCTGGCCTTATCGGGGGTGAAAATATTAGATGTCATCTACCATATCGTTTTTGATCTTTAAACAAAATAAAAGAGCAGGAAAAGATAATAAAAACTAGGTATAAAGGAGTTAGATTAATTTTATTAATTGATGTTTCATATGCACTTGTTACAGCAAGTTTATCATCTACCAAAGTTTAAGCATGTTTCAATAAAGGATAGCATTCTGAGATAAATGCATGCTTTGTAAATACTTCTGATAGTTGCATCAGTTTAAATGATGCATCTGATATTAATGATGGAAAGTAATAAAGAACAGTTTGTATAATCAGAATTCAGTGTCTCATTGGCCATAGCCATATAATTTTAGATTAATCACTGGTGTTATTCTCTTGAGAATCCTATTTAAACTGATATCTGGTGTCTTTGTATCTTTTCCTTTTGTTAATGCTAATTCTTTTTTTATTTGAAACATTTAAATCTAAATTGAAGGAGGTGTTTGTGAGCGCTATAACTTTTGAACCACTCAATATATTTTCATGAAATTTGATACATGAAATATTTCTACCAAAATCTCAGAAGTGTTTAAAGACCAGTGTCTTTGACCTTCATCTTCAAGGTCAAATCAACATAGATATAAATATTTTGTATACACTAACTTTTTAACCACTCAATATATTTTTATGAAATTTTATTTGTGAATGTTTGTTAAAAAACTGGAAAATGTTTGGGAACAAGTGACCTTGACCTTCATCTTGAAGGTCCAGTCAGCCAAAACAAATTATTTGTGAATGCCATGACTTTTGAAGCAGTCCATATTTTCTCTCCTCAGATATAGGGATGGCAGGCCCATAAGGAGGGGAGACATATCTGTTTTTACATAGCTAAAACAACCTCATTCTAGATTTGGAAATTTTAAGGTTATTCCTACATGTTTCAGTGGTCAGATGAGCAAAAAGACCCTCGTGCAGAATACATCTCCCAGGCTTTTGACAACCTCCTCAATACAGCAGGGCTAGGTAAGCTAATATTAAGCATCCAACAACCCACATTCACATACCTCTTAGATATTATTCCATAAAACCTATGAAAAAATGTGGGTGCTAAACTTGAAATATGTATTCTCAATTTAAGATGCAATTAAACAGTCCCTTTATGTTTTATAGATGTTTGAACTTTGCTAAAATTTAATGATGATTTTTCAAAAGTAAGTAGTCTAGCTCTGGGAACATGTCAGGCTCATTTGAAATAAAATATTTTACTCATTGCATTACACTTATGTAAAGTGATGAAATTTTCATATATATAATATGAAACATGTTAAAGTTAAAATAGGCACAATTCATACTAGCACATCCATTGATTTTGTGATATGGTTTTAAATATCTATCTGCTAGTTATTTTACAGCCTAACAGGTGGCACTAGTGTCATTTGTACATTCTTTCTTGTTCCTTCTTGCTCTCCACATGATGAACATTTATAAAATGTAGAAGAGTGTATTGAATTTTGTTGTTTAGTTGCTGAAGTTGAATTTATATGTTTTGAACTATAACAGCATTTTAGTTATTTTACAGCCCTACAGGTGGCACTAGTGACATTTGTACATTCTTTCTTTTCCTTTTTGCCATACACATGAACATTAATAAAATTAAAAAAGGGTATAAAATTTTGCTGTTTAGCTTCTGAAGTTGAATTTATATGTTTAACGATATGTTTTTTTTTATTAGTGGATTTGACATGATTTGAAATGTTTTGTGCAAAATATTAAATTGCTCTCTACAGTACAGTTCCTATTCATAAATTGTGTAAACCATTTCAGTTTTTTAAATGGTTTATGCTTCAGGTACTGTAAATAATGAAAGCCTTAATCATGTAAGCAATATCTCATGTTCATAAAGCTAACATTCTTATGAGTCCCCCCACCCTTAGGAGTGAGGACTACTAAAATTGGCCCTGTCTTTGTGCTGTCCTTCCATAAATCCGTTTGTCCAACTGTCCGTCCTGCCCCCATCACCGATGCCACATTTTTTTAGTTTAACATATGGTGGGGGGACTCTTTGTGCTTTGCATATCTCATCATATTTGCTCCCTTTTTGTGGGGTGGCAATCTCTTTTAAAAAATATTGCCTGGTGGCCCACTTTGCTGTTTAAATCATGGTATATATTACTATTATTAGAAGAAACTAGTGATTTGTTTATTGAGCTGTGGTAAATTTGACTGTTTCAGAGAGTGGAGTTTCTCGTCAATTCCCACCAACTGTGATTCAGGTTGAAGAGAACAGCAGAGCGATGTTTCCCCTAGGTCTGATGCATGCCACGCACTATGTCAAGACTAGACTGGCTCTCATCGGGTAAATACTCTCCCCACCACCATGGCACAAGCTGATGCTGACAGTAATACTTAAGTCAATTAAGTTGTAACTATTTTCTTGATTCCCAAATTATTACTCCAATAATTTTGAATACCAGTATGTTAAAATATATTTAATCTAAGTTATTTTATTTTTGAAAGGCTGTGATTTTCTTTTCTAACCAGTTCTCTGTTTCATATATCAATGTTTAATAAAAATTCAGAAAAGCTATGTTTTTAATGTCGCAGAAGTCTTCATGAAAGCAGATACTTATTTTAACAAAATGAAATATCCATCTTTGCAGTAGATAAACATAGTTAAACTGCCTTCCCTGGGTATCATCATACTATAATTCACAGGAATCTGTTTGTTTGTTTGTCTGTCTGTCTGTCCGGATTCATTCGCACGCTAGGGATCGCACGGTCGTCAAACTTCGTGGGAGGGTGCATCTTGGTCCGGGGAAGAACGAGTTTATAATTTTTTAGGCGTTTGGTAAAGAAATGGCCTCAAAATCGATAAAAATATTATGGGTTTAATACCTGCACTGTGCCACGGCCATTCTCACATAGTGCGCCCGCCCACGTCGTCCTCAATCTCCTCTCGCTAACCAATCAAATCAAACCTGACATAGTCTGCCAAACATTCACTATGCGTCGGCCTTTTCTAAGCAGTCCGGTAAAGTCAACACAAATGAATGATGTTGTGGGTTGGCCGCTGGGACGAATTTAGACCGGGAACATCTCACCACTGCCCATATCGGCAATTTGGGCACAAGTGAATCATGTTGCGGGTTAATCGTTGGGACGAGTTGTTGTGGGTTAACCGCGGGGACGAATTTAGACCGGGAACATCTCACCACTGCCCATATCGGCAATTTTGGCACAAGTGAATCATATTGCGGGTTAATCGTTGAGACGATTTTTGACGCGGAACATCTCACCCCTCGCCACATTTGTGTCAGCGCATTTCAAACGCGCACGCATGTCAGTGCTTACTCATAATTTCAGGAAAGTGTGGATGCAGGTACTGATATGGGTATATTCTAGTTTAGACAATTTAGTAATCTGAGCTATTATTCTGAGAGGTTGTTTCTGGCCTTAATCTGGGTGTTTATATGGACAACCTGTATAAAGTGACGTACTCTCTTTACAGATTATATTTACTTTGTATTTCAGGGATGCTGCCCATCGCATTCATCCACTAGCTGGTCAAGGAGTAAATCTAGGATTTGGTGATGTCACTTCACTTACCAAAGTCTTAACCAAAGCACAATCAGAGGGCACAGATATAGGTAACCAGGACTATGTATAAAATCAGGCAGCATCACAATGAAAACACAGTAAATGTGCCTGAAAATGTGCAGTATCAAATGAAGACAGATTATGTAGAATTCTTATGTGATGGTATACTATATAGTGTTTTGTTTTGAAATAACAGAACTTTTTGTGAAACTTCATTTTATTTATTTAACTATGATTTAACTTATTTGTTGTACTCATTCATAGGTCTCAGAAAACCATGAAAATGTATGAAATCCTGTTGTGTAAATGACACAAAAATTATGATGCATTATGAACAAGGTATAAAGTCATTGTGCTGTAAATCATTCTGTCATAAAGTTATATAATAATGTGTTTGACCTAAACTGTGTATATATATATATATATATATATATAACTATACATGGCTTTTTAGTATTATATTTGATGGATTTATTGTATGGATTTTGTATTTTATTCCGGTATGAGATGAATTCAAGAAATTAAAGAGTTTTAAATTATACATGTTAACCACTGGTACATTGACAGGGATGCTACATCACCTGTTGAAGTACGAGACTGACAGACAGCGCCAGGTGCTCCCTGTAGCAGCCACAATAGATGGCTTACAGCGACTGTACAGCACAGACTGGCTGCCTGTGGTTGTGTTACGCAGCCTTGGCCTGCAGGCCACACACGCATTGGGACCTATCAAGGTAACTTTATCAGGATGTGGAGATTCATCAAACACAGTGTAAGGCAACAAAGATTCAGTTTTAATGGGTTTTTTGTATGCACAACAGATGTTGAAATCAGTCATCACAATGTTTTTATAGGGGTAAATAAATCACCTCCTGGCCAGCCAAATCTTTTTTAAAGTGTCACTTTTTTTGTAGCTGTGACAACCCAACTCAGTAGGCAATCGGATAATTGGGCTGGTAAGCCTACTCGAGTCGTGATACTAGTAATATGGAGGAGTGTATCGCAGTGGTCTTGCATCTGGTTGCATTCATATTGTGGAAAACGGCCCATAATCTCAATATTATGCTTAGAATGGTGAATAAACACAATAGTATATGTGTGAGCTCGCAACTCAAACTGAAACACCGTCTCCATGGACACGGGCATTTCCTGTGTCGCCTGCAAGTTGACTGCGTCCTGTAACCCGTGTGAGCCATGCTTGTGTTCATGCGGTCATAAATTCAACAAACATGCCAAGGGTTTTACCAATGTGCTGGGTTAAACAGGAACTTTTCTCGCTCATATTTGGTATAATTAGAAAGTACACAAAATATGCTATCGAATGGTCTGGTTTATGTTGATTGACAGTGTACCTGTAGCCCATGAAGCGTTGTCAGAAATGACGAAAATATTTGCATCTTCATAAGGCCTTATAATGCGATCCTCAGACGTAGATGTCATGACACTCTGGCGCTAGTTATCTGGTCGTAATGCCAGAGGGTCAATATGACGCTACCTTTTTTGAGGATTTCCTGAAGATTACACTATTTACTCGATTTTCACTCTTTTTTTTTCAGCAACGCTTTTTCCTCCTTTTTTTCAGTGAAAGAATTCCAGTATATATTTATAACTTTCAGAACAATATGCATCTATATATATTCACAATTGTGGTATGCAAAGCACATATTTATTCAATGTGTGATAAAAAATGGGGATTTGATGCCAATTTATTCCCTTTTTCCTTCTTTATTTCAAAGAAGTCTACACTTTTTCCAGAGCTCCTACTCTTCTTTTTTGGTTGTTTACCTGTGGCACATTTTAAAGTTATTGGGGCTCTATGATTCTGGGTTCTCCTAATTAAATGGACAAATTATGGTCACATGAAAAAGTTAAACATAACCAAAGGGCACATATATAAGCTGAATTTTTATAACCATCTTCTTTCCTCATGGCAGATGCAGCATCTCCTACCTGTTATAAGATCAATTTTCCAGTAATTTAACATTCACCGAGGATCATTTCATTAAGCTACACTCATTGGTTAAAGGTTTCTTTTTCAGGTTTTTCATGAATTGTTGACATTAATTCAGTTTTTTCTTTTATTTTTTGTCTTTACAGGACAGAATAATTGGAGGAGCAGCAGGCAGATAAAAAGACTATAAAGTGATGGGTGTTAAGTTTGATTTGTTGCTGCTGGTTTATTAGTGGGACATACAGACTATGTTTCACCTGTTAAAGGCTTGGTATTACCACAAGGAAGAAAGTTCTGAAGAGTGATTGCTGATAATCTAATGAGCTGATGAGTCCCTGGGAACAAAATCACAAGGGGCATAAATCCATATCAGAATTACTACTGTTTCTGCGTACATAAAGGTAGTGACTTTACAACCAACTGGTGCAGGTAAAATCAAGTACAAACATTCATTTAAATGGTACCTGGGACAGGTGCATTATTAATGCAGTTTACTTTTTGTATCTATTGAAGATGGTAAATACGGTTGCTTTTTCATCACTGGCATCACTAAGTTCATTACAGATTGTGGCACAGACAGGCTCAGAAGAAGAGAACAGTCTGATGGTGGACTTTTTTGTCAGAAAACAAGTTCCTGTTCCTCGCAAAGTCAAAATTTATTTTGCATTGGAATATTCATTGTTTTCTGTATGTTACTCTAGAAAACCAAAAGGGTTTAATATTCAGATTTGTAAAAAAAAAATAAAATGTATAAATGAAACAGAAGTTTATTAAATACTTTTGTCTGTATATTATGTTGATATGAGTGGGGGACATTTATATGTCCTCTTGTGGTATACTCCTGTTAATGTCTACCACCAATTCCTGATGTGACCTACCATTAACTCATCAGTTTAGACTAAAGAGTTTATAGTGACTGCTGGGTATATTTAAACACAAGTTCATTGGTTATGTGTATCACTTGTCCTAATGTGGCGTACTTCTGTTATTGAGTGCCACGAGTTCCTGATGTGACGTACCATGAATTTATCAGTTTAGACCAAGGAGAGTATAGTGACTGCTGTGTGAATTTAAATACAAGCTCATTGGTTTGATTTAACCATTGGACCTAGAATCTTCTGAAATCCAGTGAGTTCCATGGAAAATCTCCTTGGACACCTGAAATTATGTATGGGGCTCAGAAGTTCCCACCAGAATAATTAAAATTTGATAAAAAGGCTCCAGTATCTGAAAAACTAATGAATTGTTCACCATGATTCTTTGCATGCATATTCATCATGGAGTGTTTCATCAGTCGCTGCAGACTGTTGGCACCACCTGGATTTTTAGCGAACCTGTGAGCTTATGCGATGGTGCGGCGTCGTACGTCGTGCGTCGTCTGTACGTTAACCATAGCTATATCAAAAACGGCAGGAGCTAGCATCACCAAATTTTTTGCAAATAATCAGTCATCCAAAAAACTATATCAGATTTTGCTTATTTTTTGGCTAACTGCATTTTCTTAGATTTTATAGGGAAAAAAGCTTTTTCCCTATAAAATCTAGCCTAAAAAAAGCTTTAAAAATCTTCTTCTCCGAAACTGTCCAGCCAAATTGTCTAATATTTCACAGAAATGATCCCTGGAACAATCTTTCTCAAGTTTATTTGAATGGTTCCAATTTGGAGATTTTTGGCCGAGTTACAGGAGGTTGAACTTTGTTAATTGTGCAAAAAAGCATATTAAAATTTAAATCTCAGAAACGGCTGGAGCTATCATCACCAAATTTTATGCCAATGTTGGTCACATAGGTCATATCTGAAATTGAGGTATTGGTGGCGCATTGCATCGGCCTTTTTCGTACGGGGTCATCAGTGCCTGTATCACACTGAGGGCTACAAAAAACTTCTTCTCTGAAACCATATGGCCAAAATGTTTAATATCACACAGAAATGATCCTAGGGTAGTGCTTTCTGAAGTTTGTTCAAATGGTCTCTTTTCAGTGACTTTTGGCTAAGTTATTGGAAGCTGAATTTAGTCATATGCCATAACAGCACATTTTAGCTCAATGGCTACAAAGAGCTTCTTCTCAAAAACCACTGGGCCAAATTCTTAAATCTCATGCATTAATTATCCTCAGATGTTGATAATTCAAGTTTGTTCAAATGGTTTTGGTTCAGTGCTTTTTGGCTGAGTTACGGGAAGCTGAATTTAGCCAGTTTGCTGTATCTTCCTATATGAGTTATAAACCTGTGAAACGTTTTTCAACTAATGCCATTGAAGCCAGTATGTTAAATATTTTACAAGAATAATCCCTTCAATAATTCTTATAATAATTGTCATTAATGATTTCACATGAATGATTTTTGGCTGAATTATGGAGATTGAATTGAGTCATTTTACCATATATGTTAGCTTTGTTATGCTGTTACATCTAGCCTGGCACCTGTTTATCAGCATTTATTACATCATGCCACTAGACATTAAGATTTCAGGTTTTCTTTGGTTAATATTGACAAGAAAGTTTTTTTATGAGCTTTTAACAAATTTAGATTTATGATATAAATTATTCATCATACCAGGCAATGTTACAATCATGGATGTTCAGCTCTCTGTGGCTATATAAAGACAACTGTACGTGGAATATAAATTATTGGTATCCCTACTCAACTTAATTCAAGAATTTGCCATCAATGAGATATATCTGTATTTTAATTTTGCATTCAGTATGCATCCGTAATAATTTTACATATATTCCTGATTTCTTTCTTTATAAAAAAGCATTTTGTATTGGGAAAATAAATTTCAAAGTTATTTCAAGTAGGGACCACTTTTGTGTACAGATGGCAGCACTTGGTTTACCATTGGCAGATTGCTGGTGCCTTGATGTTGGCCATTAGCCAAGATGATGTCAGCTCTATAAATAGTTTTGGCACAGTGCGAGGATTGGAAGAAGTGCAGCCAGGTAGGGGTCAAGAGTTCACTCAGTGCAGTAGCTGCATTCTATTTATAGCTTTGGAAGACTGCTCACTGCATCATATTTGGCACCAAAGTTCAGCCTGAATCTATTTATAGCTTTGGTAGACTGCCAACTGTGTCAGATAATGCAATAGGTCAAGAGTTCACTCAGTGCAGCCAGGTACAGGTCAAAAGTTCAGTCTAGCCAGGTGCAGGTCAAGAGTTCACTCAGTGCAGTAGCTTGAGGCAGCAATTTGTCACAGGTCACTCGGGGGCAACTGCCTTACTCACCTAAGCCTTGTCAGCCCAGTGCATCAAACTCTTGGGAAGTTTGATGTATTGGACTGATATTTTGACCTGTCTATGCGTCTTTGATGGTATTCTTATTTACAAGACAGGTAGTGCCACCTACATTGACTTTTGCAGTGTATGCGCCTGCTTATTTCTACAGAGGAATTTGATACATCAGCCTAAAATTGGGCATGTTTATACATATTGGGTAGCTTTACAGTGTACAAGACTGGTGGCGCCACCTACAATAATTTTTGCACAGTGTATGTCCCTGTTTATTTCACAGGAGGGGTTTGACATATCAGTCTGACATTGGGCATATTTATATATCTCTTCGTTGTATATAAGACTGGTGGTGCCAGCTACAATCATTGTATCTGCAAGTCGGATGTTTTCAGTCGGATACCGACGCTGCCGCAATCGCCACATAGGTTTCCGGAGAACTCCTCCATAACCACTTGGCAGAATTTTTAAAATTCTTAATTATGATCGGTCACATGTGAACTGCTGCGCCCTCATTTTTGGTTGACCTCTGACCTTTCCTCTCTGCCCAGCATCCATTTGTGCGTCTGTTTCCACACATAAACCCACATATCTCGGGAACCGTTTGACCGATGAGGCTAAAGATTTTGCACAAATGTAGCTCTTGGAGGCTTTATAACATACACTAAAAATGGTGGCAGCACCTGCAACCATTTTTGCACAGTGTCCATCTGTTCATCTGCCTTGGGATAAAAACACTCATATCTCAGGACTGGTTTGAAATATCCCCCTGAAATTTTGCATGTGTATAGATCGCACATAGCTCTTAATCATACACAAAATTGGTGGTGCCATCTGCCACCATTTTTGCACAGCATCCGTTTAGTGTTTAGTACTTGCATTGTTCATATACATGTTACGCATGTTCTTGAAAAGTAATGGTCCAGCATTGAAGTATTATACCTGGTGTAATCTTGTTGCACAGGTTCGCATTAGGCCTGTAGGCCTTGTTTTAAATTTTAAGCATTTTTCTCACCTGGATTTTTTAAAATTTTAAGCATTTTTTCTCTATTTTTGAGACCTTCAAAGATGAGGTTGTCCCTTTAACAGGGCACAAATTGAACTATTGGACCTGGAATCTTCTAACTTGACATCCAGGGAGGTCCATGAAAAATCTTGGAAACCTGAAATAAGGTCTTTGTTACTTACCCATATCCTAGGAGCTATAGGGCTAAGAAGTACCTACCAGGTTGATTTTATTTAAATTTTATTAAAAATTTTATACAAAAGCTCCAGTATCTGAAAAACTTCAAATTTCCATCAAAAACGTATTATCACCCTTAAGGACTGCCTAATATCAAAACCACTCATCTGTTTTCTTCATATTTACCATAAATATTCCCCTATATAGTTTCTATGTATGTGTTAGAAATTAAGCCAGTATTACTTAATTTATAAAAGTTATGGGCCCAAATATATGACACTTTGTGAAAAATCATGAAAGATATTTACTCTTTTATTTTGATAAGTGTTGAAGCAAGAGACTTTTTCATCAGGTATATACCGTATTTATTCTATCATATCTTTGTGCGCGCACACACACACACACACGTCCAGTTATTTTCCATCACACCACTGACTGTGACTAAGTTCATTAATATTAATCACGTTTACATTCTGTATTGTGAGGCAGAAATAGCTTTGGGCCAGATTTAGGGGACTGCTTATTAATGTAAGTGCACGGGAGTGTACTTCAAACGCAGAGTTATCTGGTTTCATTTTTACACCCGGTCGACCCAAATGCACACTACTGAAAGTATTCTTGTTCAGTATGATATATGTAATATTAACATGTGAAGAGCAGAAGCGGATCCAAGGGGGTCAGGACCCACCTATTTTCTGTCGCCAAACCTTTTTTGTAGGCGTTTCAGACCAAATTTTATGGCCTGGACCCCCCCCCCCTTTTTTTCCAGACCATGGGACCTTTTTTTAATTTTTTAGTCCTCCTGGGTAGGACCCCCCCCCCCCTTTTCCTGGATCCGCCCCTGCAGAGGTCTTGTTAATAAATTTAAAGGTAAAGGTTTGGTTAAAAGTCTGATTCCACTGACACGGTCAGTCTCATCCAATTTTACATTTTCCTCCTGGTCCTTTGGTCTGTTCATTCTTGAAGCTTTTCTCGCCTCCCTGGGCAACATATCCACAAACACTATTTATGGGCTATCGTGTTATTCTTTCTACATTTTTGCCTGCCGCCAATTACCAGTATCTATTCATTCCATGGTGGAGAGGACGCACGCTTGTGGTACAGACTTTTGCCAGGTGTCTACACGCGGTGACGGTCTTAACGGATTGGAAACACACAATCCCTCGGTGATTATTCTGGCGGCCTTACCATTGTGCCAGCAGGCTTTACAACGATAAAAAAAAAAAAAAAACGATTCAAGCCACTCCTTAGAGATTGAGGTTGTTTACCTGTCACTCTTGCATGGAGACCAGAGAACAAGCCTTCGGTTTCAATTCTCGCCGGTAACTGTGAGACCTGGTAACATTAACATTGAAAACACGTGTAATTTCGTCACCTCGGGATCTGTCTGATTAAGGAGGCTAAATGGAACCCTTGTGTAAAAAGGAAATTTAAATAAACATGTACTAACATTTTAAACCACGCTGTTGGGACAGGTTGAAATGCACATTTCCTCCTGCTTTGTTCCACCCAAATTCATTCTTTTTTATGTACGGTGTAATGCTAAAGAGAAAGTACACTTAACTTATTGAAAATCAAGCACAAACAACTGCAGAAAGAGAGGCATCTTTATTACTTTTTATAAGCGACTAGAGAAGTCGTCTCCGTTCGTCTAAGAGTGACACGCACACCCCTGATGTTAATTGCTTAATAGTTAACCTCGAACCGTTGAATGGCCTCTTCTCGGGTTCCTACCGAATGTATGTTAAGACATGCGCGTGCTTTATTCGTCAAATATCGTGGCCACCGCCTCTTGTTTACGACTGGCGGAGGTGTACAGGAAGGCGGCCTTGATAAATATTCCATAGGGAAGAATTTCGCAAAGATTAATAGCCCCGTGACTAGCGGACAAAATAAACAATAAATCCGTATCAACCATCGTTCACACGCAGATACAATTTACGTGTCTGGGTGCGTATATATGCGAGTGTCCTCATCGTTAAGACCTCATGACGGAAGCACCTACACACCTATGTTTAACTGTGGTTTTGTTGTAAAATAGATGTAAAATAACATTTTAGGTGGTCTGTACGTGTTTATGTGACTTTGTGCGTACACGGGTGGTGTGTGTGATTGTGTGTGTGTGTATACGGTGAGGGTGTGGGTGTATGTGTAAGGACGCCAATCTTTTTTTAGAAGTCTGATAAAGAATATGACGTAACGGTAATATATCACACCTGATAAGAAGCCTTTGCTTGGACAAGCGTGTGAACGATGGTCGGTACGTATATTTATTGTAAATATAGTCTGCTAGACACGGGGCTATTAATCTTAGCGATATTCTTCCTCATAGAAAAATATCAAGACCGTCTGCTGTATACAATTCTACCATTCGTTAATAGGAGGCGGAGTTTGCCATCATAATATGTATATTATCATTATTTATATGTTATATATATATATATATATATATATATATATATATATATAAACACATTGTTTACTAACACTGACACGAGTAAGTCTATTTTGAAAGCGTCACTCTCTCTCTTTACCCACACATCTTCTACAGACTAACACTTTGATTCCACTGTTTGTATAATCATAAAGCTCTGGTGTCATACCAATTTGGGCACTCTAGCAGTTGTTTATTGTAGTAAATCATTAGATTAATATATATATATATATATATATATATATATATATACTTGTAGTAAATATATATGTATATATATATTTATATGTTCTCAGGCTCATTTGATATTCAGATATTAGGGAGAGTATATTTAAATATACATATTATAAGTCTGACAGTTAATAATGCAAAAAAAAACCCTATGGTTTTCCGAGACAGGTTAGTTGCCCGTTAAAGAATTAGTGTTCTCATTACATCTGCCTAACTTCTACTCAGACTATAGAAACATGTGTAATGTGAATTCACAATTACGTTGTATATTGTGTGAAATACATTGCCTGTTCAGTAAACATGCATCTCAGTTAAGGATTTACTATTCTGTGCTGTTTGAAAGGATACAAGAGGGTTAGATGCTTAATTTTACACTCAACAGAACTTCTAAAAGATATGACAACTTGACAGGTTTCATATTATATCCTCACTGTTTGTTAAGAACTTGACCAAATTTGAAACCTTTCAGAGTAACATGGCCACATGCGTGTCACCTATTGGCATGAAAATAAATATTATTGCGCTGTACCTTTATTGAAATCTGAATCTTCTCTACTTAAAGATTATATCTCAGTTTCTCATTGGTATACTAATTTTTCAATTCCTTCATTTCCCAACAGAGTTACCAGATGCACGACATTCATAAAAAAAAACGAATTCTGTTTAATTGAAAAGAATTTTTTATAGAATAAAAAAAGTATCAGACACTACATGTACAATGAGAAGTTGAAGGCCAATTAGGACGCCAGGGACAGGGGCCTTTTAAATTTAAGGTTGAACCAGTACAAGTTGATCTTATGTGTGAATATTTAGTTTATTTATATAATATGACTATTATGAAAAAAAAAATATGACAAATTATTTATTCATTTTGTAGAAATATGACAGGATGATTGTAAATTCAGATCGAAGAAAACGACTTAACGCCAATTAAAAAGTTTCTCTCTCCCTCTCGCCCCCCCCCCCCCCCCCTCTCTCTCTCTTTGGCATAAATGTGGTGTTTCAGTATGTGACAGGAACAAAGCCTTAAATTTTTATAACTGCATAGATACAGAATTACAACTGCATATTTCCATTTCCAACTGCGCAAATAGGGGTCACTGCATGTGAAAATATACCCTGGCAAAACAAACTCACCATCTACAAAGCTGTTATCCACAAGGCTGGCAGACGACATAAAAAATATACATATAATCCTGAATAAAAAAAATAATCGTCCGAGGAGTGTGCATATACGAGTATATATGTCATTCATCATTTCTATTGCTGGAACAGTGGTGGCCGTGTGGGTGCTTCTTTATCGTAACGTACATTTATTAAGGACTTACAATGATAATGGCCCCTGGCACACTGCCTGTGACATGTTCTCAAGTTACAAAACATGCTCGCAAATTAAAAACACGGACCCAGAATAACCAATGTAAAACCCGCTCGCCATCTTGAACTTCGGTTTTCACTTGTCGATCTCAGTCAAGTGTGCTCTTCTGGTATACATCTGGCTTGGTTTCTACGAGACCACCCTCTTCCGTGCAGGTGTATAGGCCTGTAATGTCATCCGTTGCAATGTATGTTCACCTATAAACCTTAGCTGTAACTATGTATACCATAAACGTGAATCAGACCCATTACCCGCGCCACGTCTATATATTACTTTCAGCCTGTCTGCGCAAGGGATAATTGATCACTTGTGTGGCCCAATGATACAACAAACTTCGGAATTATTGGTCTGAGCAACGCGATTTCAACCTGCAGACTAGCGTAAAGGTTAATTAGATATACACCGTCAGGCTCATGTAAAGATAATCTATAAAATCTGAACTTTAAAACACCGAGGCATTGGATTATCTCATTAATGTATATCATATTTCTTTTGAAAACAGAGAAGAGACATTGTCGGAAAGTCGCATGAATAAGTTTAACATAAATTGATTTTTTATCCGGCTCTAGTCAATGCAGTCATTGAA
This sequence comes from Sipunculus nudus, assembly GCA_026874595.1. Taxonomy (NCBI): domain Eukaryota; kingdom Metazoa; phylum Annelida; class Sipuncula; order Golfingiida; family Sipunculidae; genus Sipunculus; species Sipunculus nudus. The sequence continues at coordinate 35,398,375 of CM049308.1, read as the reverse complement.
ATTTGGTGATGACTTATACTTAAGTAAAAAAGAGAGAGGTTAGTTGTCAAATGTAAACCCAAACAGGTGTAGGCCGTCCGCCCCATCTTTACACCCTGTACAGGTGTAGGTCGCCCGCCCCATCTTTACACCCTGTACAGGTGTAGGTCGTCCACGCCATCTTTACACCCTGTACAGAGGTAGGTCGTCCACGCCATCTTTATACCCTGTACAGGTGTTGATCGCCCACGCCATCTTTATACCCTGTACAGGTGTTGGTCGCCCACGCCATCTTTACACCCTGTACAGGTGTAGGCCGTCCGCCCCATCTTTACACCCTGTACAGGCGTAGGCCGTCCGCTCCATCTTTACACCCTGTACAGGTGTTGGTCGCCCACGCCATCTTTATACCCTGTACAGATGTTGGTCGCCCACGCCATCTTTACACCCTGTACAGAGGTAGGTCGTCCACGCCATCTTTACACCCTGTACAGAGGTAGGTCGCCGACGCCATCTTTACACCCTGTACAGGTGTAGGTCGTCCGCGCCATCTTTACACCCTGTACAGGTGTTGGTCGCCCACGCCATCTTTATACCCTGTACAGGTGTAGGCCGTCCGCCCCATCTTTACACCCTGTACAGAGGTAGGCCGTCCACGCCATCTTTACACCCTGTACAGAGGTAGGTCGCCCACGCCATCTTTACACCCTGTACAGAGGGAGGTCGTCCACGCCATCTTTACACCCTGTACAGAGGTAGGTGGTCCACGCCATCTTTATACCCTGTACAGGTGTAGGCCGTCCGCCCCATCTTTACACCCTGTACAGAGGTAGGTCGTCCACGCCATCTTTACACCCTGTACAGGTGTAGGCCGTCCGCTTCATCTTTACACCCTGTACAGGTGTTGGTCGCCCACGCCATCTTTATACCCTGTACAGATGTTGGTCGCCCACGCCATCTTTACACCCTGTACAGAGGTAGGTCGTCCACGCCATCTTTACACCCTGTACAGAGGTAGGTCGCCGACGCCATCTTTACACCCTGTACAGGTGTAGGTCGTCCGCGCCATCTTTACACCCTGTACAGGTGTTGGTCGCCCACGCCATCTTTATACCCTGTACAGGTGTAGGCCGTCCGCCCCATCTTTACACCCTGTACAGAGGTAGGCCGTCCACGCCATCTTTACACCCTGTACAGAGGTAGGTCGCCCACGCCATCTTTACACCCTGTACAGAGGGAGGTCGTCCACGCCATCTTTACACCCTGTACAGAGGTAGGTGGTCCACGCCATCTTTATACCCTGTACAGGTGTAGGCCGTCCGCCCCATCTTTACACCCTGTACAGAGGTAGGTCGTCCACGCCATCTTTACACCCTGTACAGAGGTAGGTCGTCAACGCCATCTTTATATCCTGTACAGGTGTTGGTCGCCCACGCCATCTTTATACCCTGTACAGGTGTTGGTCGCCCACGCCATCTTTACACCCTGTACAGGTGTAGGCCGTCCGCCCCATCTTTACACCCTGTACAGGCGTAGGCCGTCCGCTCCATCTTTACACCCTGTACAGGTGTTGGTCGCCCACGCCATCTTTATACCCTGTACAGATGTTGGTCGCCCACGCCATCTTTACACCCTGTACAGAGGTAGGTCGTCCACGCCATCTTTACACCCTGTACAGAGGTAGGTCGCCGACGCCATCTTTACACCCTGTACAGGTGTAGGTCGTCCGCGCCATCTTTACACCCTGTACAGGTGTTGGTCGCCCACGCCATCTTTATACCCTGTACAGGTGTAGGCCGTCCGCCCCATCTTTACACCCTGTACAGAGGTAGGCCGTCCACGCCATCTTTACACCCTGTACAGAGGTAGGTCGCCCACGCCATCTTTACACCCTGTACAGAGGGAGGTCGTCCACGCCATCTTTACACCCTGTACAGAGGTAGGTGGTCCACGCCATCTTTATACCCTGTACAGGTGTAGGCCGTCCGCCCCATCTTTACACCCTGTACAGAGGTAGGTCGTCCACGCCATCTTTACACCCTGTACAGGTGTAGGCCGTCCGCTCCATCTTTACACCCTGTACAGGTGTTGGTCGCCCACGCCATCTTTATACCCTGTACAGATGTTGGTCGGCCACGCCATCTTTACACCCTGTACAGAGGTAGGTCGTCCACGCCATCTTTACACCCTGTACAGAGGTAGGTCGCCGACGCCATCTTTACACCCTGTACAGGTGTAGGTCGTCCGCGCCATCTTTACACCCTGTACAGGTGTTGGTCGCCCACGCCATCTTTATACCCTGTACAGGTGTAGGCCGTCCGCCCCATCTTTACACCCTGTACAGAGGTAGGCCGTCCACGCCATCTTTACACCCTGTACAGAGGTAGGCCGCCCACGCCATCTTTACACCCTGTACAGAGGGAGGTCGTCCACGCCATCTTTACACCCTGTACAGAGGTAGGTGGTCCACGCCATCTTTATACCCTGTACAGGTGTAGGCCGTCCGCCCCATCTTTACACCCTGTACAGAGGTAGGTCGTCCACGCCATCTTTACACCCTGTACAGAGGTAGGTCGTCAACGCCATCTTTATATCCTGTACAGGTGTTGGTCGCCCACGCCATCTTTATACCCTGTACAGGTGTAGGTTGTCCGCTCCATCTTTACACCCTGTACAGGTGTAGGCCGTCCGCCCCATCTTTACACCCTGTACAGAGGTAGGTCGTCCACGCCATCTTTATACCCTGTACAGGTGTTGGTCGCCCACGCCATCTTTATACCCTGTACAGGTGTTGGTCGCCCACGCCATCTTTATACCCTGTACAGGTGTAGGTCGTCCGCTCCATCTTTACACCCTGTACAGGTGTAGGCCGTCCGCCCCATCTTTACACCCTGTACAGGTGTAGGCCGTCCGCTCCATCTTTACACCCTGTACAGGTGTAGGCCGTCCGCCCCATCTTTACACCCTGTACAGGTGTAGGCCGTCCGCTCCATCTTTACACCCTGTACAGGTGTAGGCCGTCCGCCCCATCTTTACACCCTGTACAGGTGTAGGTCGTCCACGCCATCTTTACACCCTGTACAGAGGTAGGTCGTCCACGCCATCTTTATATCCTGTACAGGTGTTGGTTGTCCGCTCCATCTTTACACCCTGTACAGGTGTAGGCCGTCCGCCCCATCTTTACACCCTGTACAGAGGTAGGTCGTCCACGCCATCTTTACACCCTGTACAGAGGTAGGTCGTCCACGCCATCTTTATATCCTGTACAGGTGTTGGTCGCCCACGCCATCTTTATACCCTGTACAGGTGTTGGTCGCCCACGCCATCTTTATACCCTGTACAGGTGTTGGTCGCCCGCCCCATCTTTACACCCTGTACAGGTGTAGGTCGTCCGCTCCATCTTTACACCCTGTACAGGTGTAGGCCGTCCGCCCCATCTTTACACCCTGTACAGGTGTAGGCCGTCCGCCCCATCTTTACACCCTGTACAGGTGTAGGCCGTCCGCCCCATCTTTACACCCTGTACAGGTGTAGGCCGTCCGCCCCATCTTTACACCCTGTACAGGTGTAGGCCGTCCGCCCCATCTTTACACCCTGTACAGGTGTAGGCCTTCCGCCCCATCTTTACACCCTGTACAGGTGTAGGTCGTCCACGCCATCTTTACACCCTGTACAGAGGTAGGTCGTCCACGCCATCTTTACACCCTGTACAGGTGTAGGCCGTCCGCCCCATCTTTACACCCTGTACAGGTGAAGGCCGTCCGCCCCATCTTTACACCCTGTACAGGTGTAGGCCGTCCGCCCCATCTTTACACCCTGTACAGGTGTAGGCCGTCCGCCCCATCTTTACACCCTGTACAGGTGTAGGCCGTCCGCCCCATCTTTACACCCTGTACAGGTGTAGGCCGTCCGCCCCATCTTTACACCCTGTACAGGTGTAGGCCGTCCGCCCCATCTTTACACCCTGTACAGGTGTAGGCCGTCCGCCCCATCTTTACACCCTGTACAGGTGTAGGCCGTCCGCCCCATCTTTACACCCTGTACAGGTGTAGGTCGTCCACGCCATCTTTACACCCTGTACAGAGGTAGGTCGTCCACGCCATCTTTATACCCTTTACAGGTGTAGGCCGTCCGCCCCATCTTTACACCCTGTACAGGTGAAGGCCGTCCGCCCCATCTTTACACCCTGTACAGGTGTAGGTCGTCCGCCCCATCTTTACACCCTGTACAGGTGTAGGCCGTCCGCCCCATCTTTACACCCTGTACAGGTGTAGGTCGTCCGCTCCATCTTTACATCCTGTACAGCTGTACGTGGCCCGCTACGTTTTTACAGCCTGTTCTGTCGCCTGAAGCGTCTGTGCACCTTTTCCATTTACGGTCAATGTCAGATTTTCACCAAATGGTGCTCTCCGATCCGTCTCTCTGGCTATCGAAAAATCTGATTACAATTGAATGTTATATATTTATTTACGGTCCCCCTGCCATGAGTATGCCAGTGTAATTAACATGTTATGTGCAGTGTGGTCGGGGGGGGGGGGCACCCAAACAGGATTTATTAGCGAACCTGTGAGCTTATGCGATGGTGTGGCGTCGTCCGGCGTCCGTCGTGCGTCGTCTGTACGTTAACCCATACTATCTTGAAAACGGCAAGAGTTAGCATCACGAAATTTTATGCAAAAAATTAGTCAACTAAAAAACTCTATCGGATTTTGCTTATTTTTTGGCTAACTGCATTTTCTTAGATTTTATAGGGAAAAGCAAAAAAAAGCTTTAAAAATCTTCTTCCACGAAACTGTTCAGCCAAATTGTCCAATTTTTCACAGAAATGATTCCTGGAACAATCTTTCTCAAATTTGTTCGAATGGTTTAAAATCGGTGATTTTGGCCGAGTTACAAGAAGTTGAACTTGGTCATCTGTCAAAAAAAGCACACTAAAATTACAAATTCAGAAACGTCTGGAGCTATCATCACCAAATTTTATGACAATGTTGGTCTTATGAGTCATAGCTGAAATTGAGGTGTAGGTGGCGCCACCTGCATCAGCCTTTTTTGTAGGGGGGTCATCAAACTGACGCCTACAAAAATATTCTTCTCTGAAACCATGTGGCCAAATTGTTTAATATCGCACAGAAATGATCCTAGGGTAATGCTTTCTGAAGTTGTTCAAATGGTCTCTGTTCAGTGACTTTTGGCTGAGTTATAGGTAGCTGAATTTAGTCATATGCTGTAACAGCCCATTTTAGCTCAGTGGCTACAAAGATCTTCTTATCAAAAACCACTGGGCCAAATTCTTAAATCTCACACATTAATTATCCTTAGATGTTGATAATTCAAGTTTGTTCAAATGGTTTTGGTTCAGTGAATTTGGCTGAGTTATGGGAAGCTAAACTTTTCCATTTTGCTTTATTTTCACATATGAGTTATTATCCTGTAAATTTTTTTTGACTGATGTCACAGAAGCCAACTTGTTTAATATTTTACAAGAATAATCCCCTGAATAATTCTTATAATAATTGTCTTTTATTGTTCCAAAGAATGAATTTTGGCTGAATTATAAAGACTGAGTCATTTTACCATATACTAGTATGTTAGCTGTATAAAGCAGATACATCTAGCCTGGAACAAGTTTATCAGCATCCGCTGCATCATGCCTCTATAGATATTTAGATTTCAGGTTATCTGTGGTTAATATTGACAAGATTGTTTTTTAAAAGCTTTTTAAAAATTTAGATTTTTCATTTTAGAGATTCCTCCTGCCAGGGAATGTTTACAATCACAGGTATATAGCCCCCCTATTTTTATATAAAGACAACTGTACATGGATTATAAATAATTGGTGTCCATACTCAACTTAATCCAAGATTTTGCTATCAGTGAGATGTATCTGTATTATAATTTTGCATCTGCAATAATTTTTAGCAAACCTGTGAGCTAATTCGATGATGTGGCAGCGTCCGTCGTCTGTAGATTAACCCATATACTATTTCAAAAACAACTGGAGCTAGCATCATGGAATTTAATGCAAAATAATAGCCATCTGAAAAATTCTGCATTTTCTTAGATTTTATAGAGAAAAAGCTAAAAAACCTTTGAAAATCTTCTTCGACGGCACGGTGAAGCTAAATTGTTCAATATTTCACAGAAATAATCTTTTATACCATCTCTCTCAAGTTTGTTCGAATGGTTCAACTTCGGTGAATTTCGGCCGAGTTACAGGAAGTTGAACTTAGTCATCTGTCGAAAAAGGACACTAAAATGACAGTCTCAGAAACGGCCTGAGCTATCATCACCAAATTTTATGCCAGTGTTGGTCACATGAGTCATATATGAAATTCAGTTATTGGTGGTGGCATTGACCTTTTTTGGTACGGGGGTCATTGGTCATCTGTACATTTCCATAATTTCTCAGGAATAGCAGGAGCTACCATCCCCAGATTTTATGCAATAATCTGTCACATATCAAATGTTGTTGGATTTAGCTTATTTTTTTGCTATCTGCATTTATTTAGATTTATATAGGGAAAAATCTGAAAAAAACTTTTAAAAGTCTTCTTCTTGCCCCGCCAAATTGTTCAATATTTTACAGAAATGATCCCAGAGGCAAGCCCTCTCAAGTTTGATCAAATGGTTTGCATTTGATGAATTTTAGTGGAGTTACACGAATTTGAACAGTCATTTGGCCAAGTAAGCATACTGACAAAGTAATCTCAGAAATGACAGAAGCTAGCATTACCAAGTATTGTGCAAATGTTAGTCACATGACTCATATTTGAAGTTGCAGATTTTGTGGTGCCATCTACATTGACCTGTTTTTATGGGCAAAACCTCACAATTTTAGCCTCTTACAGCTTAAAATGTTTATGATGAAACTGTCAAGTTGAATCGTTCAATTTTTCAAAAGAATTATCCTAGGACATGGTTCTTTCAACCATATCAGAAAAGCTTAAGTTGGTCTTATGGCCATTATTATGTCTATTTCAAACTGAGGACTGCAAAACTGTTCTTCTTCAAAATTATTGTTTCAATTATTACTTCTGTAACATTGCACAAAAATTATTCTTACGTGGCCTTTGTTCAAGTTTACTTGAATGATTTTTTTTTGCAAAATTTTTATTTTAACGATAAAAGGACTGCATCTTTTATCATTCTAGATATTTTGATAACAAGTTTATGAATATGTCAGCTTTTTGAAAAAAAAAGCATTTTATCCAAAGTCTTTCAGTATGTGTAAACAGATTTACCAACAGGCCAAGATTATGTCTGTATCTTTAAATAGGTTGAGAAACTGTCAACTGTTTCCGTTCAGTGCAGCCAGATATACGTCAAGAGTTCAATCAGTGCGGCCAAGCACAAGGCATGTGATCACCTCATGGGTGACATGTGAACACCTCATGGGCACCATGTGATCACTTCATGGGTGTCATGCCCCTAAGGGCAGGGACCCTGCATGATCTTATGCAATGGTGTGGCTACTATTTCAGATTTGGCAACAGGCTAGAGGTCAGTCTGGATCTATTTATATAGATCTGGCAGACTGCCAACTGTATCAGATTAGGCAACAGGTCAAGATTCACTCAGTGCAGCCAGGTGCAGGTCATGAGTTCACTCAGTGCAGTAGCCTGAGCTAGCAAATTTGTCACAGTTCACTCGGGGCAACTGCCTTTCTCACCTAAGCCTGGTCAGCCCCATGAATCAGACTCAAGGTAAGTTTGATGTATTGGCCTGATATTTTGACCTATGTGTCTTTGATGGCTTTCTCGTTCACAAGACAGATGTCGCCACCTACAATGACCTTTGCAAAGTGTATTTGCCTGCTTATTTCTACAGAGGAATTTGATATATCAGCCTGAAATTAGGCATATATATATATATATATATATATATATATATATATATATATATATATATATATATATATATATACATAACGAATAGCTTTGTCGTATACAAGACTGGTGGTGCCACTTACAATAATTTTTGCAAAGTGTGTGTCCCTGCTTATTTTCAGGAGGGGTTTGATAGAACAGTCTGAAATTGGGCATACGTATATATCTCTGATAGCTTTGTTGTATACAAGACTGGTGGTGCCAGCTACAATCATTTTTGTGTTGTGTGCACCCATGCCAGAATTTCAGCAGTAATGTTTGTGTAATTGTTTCTTATTCAAAATGTTTAGTACTTGCATTGTTCATATACATGAGAAGAAATGGTCTAGCATTAAAGCATTATACCTGGTGTATTTCCCAATGCACAGGTTCGCATTAGGCCTGTAGGCCTTGTATTAAAATAAAATGAATGTAGGAGGGTCTTTGACGACTGATCCTCCTACAGCTGTAATAGAAGTAGTAATAATAGTAGTAACAGCAGCAGCAGTTGCTGTGGTAGTAAATACAGGAAATAAAAGCAAGGAATTTTTCTCAGGTCTTTAAATCTTAATTATGATCTGAGTGTATCCACCAAACAAGTTTTACGATTACTTTAGGTCGTCAACTACATATTTACAATTTGTACAGGTGTAGGTCATCCGTACAATCTTTAACACCCTGAATGGTAAGTGTAGGTCGCCCGCTCCATATCTATACACCCTGTTCAGGTGTAGGTCGCCCGCTCAATACCTTTAAACCCTGTACAGATGTAGGTCGCCCGCTCCATATCTATACACCCTGTTCAGGTGTAGGTCGCCCGCTACATCTTAACATCCTGTGCAGGTGTAGGTCCAACCTAAAGAAAACCTAAAAAAGACCATTCAATCAGGGAATGGGGGATCATAGCTGATAAATTATTTGATACCCTTTAAATTCTGGCGGCAAAAAAAAAGGAGGGGGCCAAAACCCCCGGACCACCACTCTAGATCCGCCCTTGATAAAATATAACCCTTTTATTCTGATCCACATACGGATTTATACATGGAACCTCTACAAGCAAATGTAATAACAGTAACACTCATCGAAGGTTTAAGTTGTCTAAAAAATGTAATGAACACTAGATAAATAAATACGTTTAATTATTTTATTTAAAACCTGCACCAGCCTACCGGTTTACACTAGCTCCTCCAGATTCACTATGATTATAAATACAAGGCCGTGGGTTATGTTACCACATTTAGCCTTCGTTAATCATTTACAAAATCGCTCCTTTGCTCCAGTGTCGACAGTTTGATCAATAATATTACTAACACCTGTCATCATGTCATCACGATAGTAGCAGCGCTCCGAGACCCGCTACTGTGCATGACTTAAGTACCCATTAACTTTGTTAGTAAGCCAAATCATTTTTACATCTGTATTAATTCAGGGGCGTGCGACTTATTAACAGTATTAAGTGTCGTCCAAAACTACCCTACAATAAAGTTCAGACCCACTAGCATGGTAACCTTGGTACGCCTTGGGCATAAATCCAGACCTTTTTTTTACTTAATTTATGAGCCAGCCAGCAAGATGTCACGGTTCAATGCTTATATTTTCAACAACCCTGTAAGCCTAATTTAAGTGTTGAAAAACTTTCATGTTCAAAAACAGCAAATATAGGTCTATGTAAATTTGATACAAATAATACACCCAAATTCTCCTCCAATTTATAATAATTAACAACACCTGTGATAATTCAGACGTTCGTGTATAATTTATAAACATATCCTATTGATCATACCCGAGGAAGTGAAGGATTCCCCGGCGTCAGGTCGGAGCCGACTGCGGCGAGAGCTCAAGGCGACAGAGGAATGGTACGGGCTTGACGATAGCTGTACATTTACAAATGTCCACAATGTAAATACTCAGCCTATCGTTAACTCTCCACGATACCAGAATAACAGATAACCCTAGGGCAAGCGGCACCAGGCCCGATCTAAACCATAGCCATCACACCGTAATAACATCGCCGCAGTATTATCCGGATCTGTTTGTGAGAAGACACGATTAAGCTGACACAAAAAACGTGATTTATTTTCGGCAGGTGATTGGGATTTACTTAATCTTAACGACATCAAGAGTACAAGGTAGTTACCAACGGAATTTGTGACAGTCTTAACCATTTGGAGCTGGTTACCATGTAAGTATTAAAAATGGAAGGATTGGCGTTTCGGGAAGGGCTGGTGTGTCTTCTGCTGGTGGCTGTCGTCTGCCTGTCACAGGTACAAGGGCAAGGTGAGGATGAGATTTATGATACTCATATAATGTCATGTTGTAAAGTATGTAAAATCCATTATCACATAAACGACAAGTTGTGGAGCACTGTTATGACAAAACGGTCTCATTCACGAACATATTCAAACACACGCCCGAAGTCAACGCATCAATTATGTATATTTATGTAGGGTTTATACCTGTTCCCCCGGGCATTGCATTTAAAATGGAATGTGTATCATACGTTCTCCATATCTATTCTACTCATACTGCGCTTCTGAACTTACACCCACAATATTTGATTTTAAAAGAATTTGATGAAAAATGGCTCAATAATATTTAAGTTAAGTGAAGTGTCTTTGTTGCAACATTTCCTTTGTTCAATTGACCAAATAGAATGATATTTAATATTCTTATTTATGTAATGTAAAATGATAATTGAAACATGCCTTGCAGAATATGAGTTATGTTTATGTTGCACAACACGGGGTCAGTCCACCTGTGGACCACATACACCTCATCGCGCGGTTAGTGAACGATTTATTCGTCACAAATAGTCATATGTGGGCGTAAATGTAAAACGAGACACAAATATTCAAATACGCATTATGTGCCTGTAAATGTCATAAACACAGTGGTCGTTTAGGTCTATGCAGCCTGGCGACTAGTGAAATTATTCTGTACTTCATAACCCATACAATGTCAATGTGGTCACATGGCGCGTGTTGTGAAACAGCCGGAGGAGAAAACGAAAATGTGATGACCAACAAGTTTCCTGTTTACAGCTATTTCCAATATATATATGTTGAAAAGTGAATGTGTAAAACCAGGAAATACACGTACATCCTGAAACTTTCAGAAAATACATGTAATTCATAATTCACCGAGACTTCGTGTATTTACTGAACACCTTAGGAAATACACGTATATCCTGAAATTAAGGGGTAATTTTTAACCAAGTTACTAACGGGTTTCAGAGGAATGCAGGAGATTCACCTGTAAAATGTTCCAGCGATTTAGTTTGATAGGCAAAGGTATGCCTAAAATGATTTGTGACATCTGCCGCAAGCAGCATTTCAAAAATATATAACCATAGAATGTGTACATGTATATTCATTGTCTTAAATAGTTGTAAAAAGTCATTTGTGACGAGTTCAGCTGCATCATTTAACTATTTATTTTGGTTACTTTCATTTAATTTGGTCATTTTCATTTCTAATCTTGCTGCTGCATTCCTGGTCAGGCCACACACACACACACACACACATACACATACACACACACATGTTCTTTGATCTAGCGTCTACGGCCGCCAAGTGATGGCCGGAATGTATTTTCTGCCACATTGTGATGAAATATATTTTTATGACGGTAAAAGAACATCAAACCATTTTCGACTTTGAGAGGTAGAACACTTTCTATAATTATTCATGCATTGAAATATATTCGTGACACTGGTATTCTGAAATGTGATGGGATAAATATAAATTCATAGACTACGTTTTGAATTGTGGTAATAAATGTTATTATTACGTTTGGGACAGAGTTGCCCGTGCCCGTCTTGCGCTGAACATGTCTGCAGTCAGACTCAAGGTGCGAGTGTGTGATGGCACTTTATTTAAAGATCAAGCTATCGATGTGGTCCGAGAGAGGGGAATGTTGTTGAACGTTTAACAATCTCTGCGAAGCAGTATTGTCAACCAATCCATTGATGTATAAAAAAATCCCTGAATAAACTTATTTAAACCAATCCTGTTTTTTTTACTACATCGTTAACAGTTTTCCATGATTGAATTATGGCCCATTTTTTATGCTGCGTCTCCAATGCACATGTCCATGGTTTTCTGTATCCCAGCTTGCCCGGTAGTTTCGATACCGACCGGACAGGACGTTTCGAACAACAGGGGAGGTAGGCTGACACTGCAAGAAAGATATCTCATTAAACAACATGGCGGTGCCAGCTGTCAAGGTCGAATAGAGGTTAGATCATTGTACTTCCTGTAATGTATCCTTTCCTTTCTACCACTAAATATGCCTTTAATTTGTTCTTATTCATCAAACATTGTACAGTAACATGAAAAAGCCCTGATTCTATATTAATCTAGTTGAATAAGCTTGCCATGTTGAAGAGACGCTTTAAAAACTGTATTTATGACACGTCTGATTTGAAAATCGTGACCTTTATTTATACCCAACCAAAAAGAATGACGTGTTTTACTTACAACAAATGTTTATAGCGCGAGTTCAATAAAGTAAGACGACTTTTCTCGAAAGATCAAGATAATAGTTAATTCCAATAACTTTATACTATTGAAAACAGTATACCTTAAACAGCCAAACGAGGTATGAAAGAAATGATGGTCATTATACTTCGGTATACTTTCTGCACATGTGTCCATTATTACCATTAGGAATGGACGTTCCGCGCCGATCTAACAGATTGCCAGACTGGATTCTTTGAAGTGTGGAAAGAAGATGGAGGTGCTTATAGACTTGTTGGTGCCAATGAACTACCTGGAGGGCTATGCGGAGGTGAGGCCTTAAGGTCTTAAGTATCGTGTGAAATCATACAGTGTTCGTTTTTCCCCAGAAATCACTGAAATAGTTGGTCATTGTTTTACCCACTTTATTACAAAATCATGTTCAGGGACATCAATACGGGGTGGGGGGGGGGGGGGCACACACTTTTTAGCGAGGGGGATGGATAGTGTAATCATAACCTTGATATTCAGAGAATACTATTGATATATTAGAATTTAAATGTTTCAATAATGAGAATTATAGAATTTGCTAACATGATCATTTTTCTATGGCTTTATGGCCCAGCATGCTCACATCGGTGTGGCATGTTATAAGGATCGAGGCGTTGGGCAGTTGTAGGGGTGGAGGAGTTTACTACAGAGGGATATACTACTGAGCACCTGCATGTTTTAACCGAGTTCACCACTCCCAATTCTACTTGCAGAATCTTAGCCGAAATTCCCATTCCGGGTTCAATTCTTTGCTTTTTAAACACTTCTTTTCTACATTTTGAATAAAAGAATATTTTTGAAGATATTTGTTTTGCAAGTGACGTAGAGCCTCTTACATTTTTATCTTAGTCAGATAACAGAACTCTGGATTAATATTCATTCATGACTAGTAACTTCTACAAAATCTAATAAATGGAAGATGTTCTCTAAAACCGCGTTGCGTAAAACACTGTGCTATAGTTCCCACAGTGACTTCGCTGATATGAGAATAAACAATTTTTAATGTACACATCATTTTGAGTGATTTTACGTGTTGTAAAACTGCGTGGAGGATACGACCGAAAACAGCCGAACTGCCTTCCCTATTGACCGGAATGCCTGCGTCCAACGCAGCATTAAGTTCTATGGTGCATGTAAATAAACCCTGCTGTCAGTGACGGATTTAAGCATGTTTGCACATTTTACCTAGTCACTGACCCACTTGCATAATCGGCAAATGAAAAAAAAACAAACAAAAAAAAACAGGTGCCTCTCACAGGCACCTGTCACAGATCAAAGGTGAATTACACGCATTATTAACGTATTTCTCTAAGGAAGGCCGATACTGGGGACTATGTCTGTATTCATTATAAAGGCATAGGTAGAGTGGGTCCATGCCATCCACTTAAACAATACTGGTCGTAAGTTAGATTTATTAAGTATTTGTTACAGGTGCCTGTGGTGTTAATAATAATACATGTAACTAGTCAAAAATCTGGTTCGCAAAAATAAACATCTTCCCTGACCACGTCTTCAAGGTAATATAACAATGTATGAATTTTTTGCCATGACTACAGCCCCACAAAATAAATGTAAAACAAATATTTGTACATATCTTACTGCGACAGTATCCCGCTGAAATTTAAATCTGTAAGTTATTTTAACTTTTACGATAAACAGCTTGAGCAAACATTCCTCATATCATTTAATACATCCCCCAATCCTGATTAAAAAGAAAACCGGTTACCGTAGCGTATGATAGTATGATATGAGAGAAGAAACTGCAACACTCCATGATCTGTAGTCTTCCATTTATGCACGTCCTTTTAGTTATGCGAATAAAATCTCCTGCTTTCTCTCAAGATTTCTAATAAAGTACAGTAAATTATTAACAACAAGAAAGGAGCAGTGTGAAAATTCGTTGACATTACCTTTACATGATTGCAACACATACCCTATCAGATGTGTTCTCACATGAGATGATTAAGCAGTAAATATATTATTCAAGTAAGTAACTTATTGCTAATAAATTCAAATATAAATATTGAAGTTTATATAGTTACCTTTTATTTATTTATGTTTACATGTTCATTATTTTTTAGTATATGATAGTTTTATTTTACTTACCTTAACTTAGCCTACTCGTTCATTACTATTAACTTGAAGAGGTGATGATTTAATATAATGAAGACTAGCTCAACTATAATTTATGCTTAATCTGTTACATGTAAATTCATAAGTAACAGATAAATCAAAAGTATATTTCAAACCCTATTTACCACAAATTTTATTAACGGAATCAAATTGTTGGTGCTCTAGGAACAACTGAACCTTTTGTAATTTTTTACTCTTTGAAAATGTGTAGATACAGAGGCCTTATTCAGAGTAGCAAGCTGCTTCCTGCCTTGATACACAATCTTTGTTGTCGACAGGTTGCGTTACGATAGCCCCTTCGAAAAACAATTTGAGATATCTCTGGATCTTTAGAGAAATAAGGAAAATGAGTTAAATTACCCCTTTGGGTCACACTTTGGAACATTCCCGACAGTTCTAGACCAAAAAACGTGATTATCCGAGGCGTGACCACAGAGGAGTTTCGTGACAAAAATCCGGAGTGACCACCGTCAGGTGTTACATGGATATAACCATTGATGATCACTGGTTTACATACGGGTTACATTCCTTGATTTGTTATCTCTAAAAAATACTCTCTAATTACAGTCTCGTTCAGAGGGTTTATACTTTTGAAAACTGCTATAACAATTTTGGATTTATTTATATTTTGTTTCATCAACAGGAGTCGGGTCAGATGTGGTGCGCTACCGGGTTCCTGTAAACGAACAGATTTATGTTGAGAAAAATTTTGTAATCGGCTGGTATGTTCCTTTCTTGATGTATGAAAGCTTTCAGTCATAAAAAAATTGTAATAATGTCAGTTTTAAATCTATTATTTGATAGAAAATAAATATAATTATTCCTTTATCTTTTGACATTTGTTTATATAAATATATTAATATTGATTTCTAAGGCGGCAAACATCTGCAGGTGGTATGATCCATGCCGACTTTGGCGGAGGACGAGGGAATATCCGCAGAGACATCGATGTAACTTGTACCACATGCCCAATAAATTTTGCTACTACCGACAATGCAGACATATCATTACAGGCCCATCTAAAAATAGGTAGGCCTATGTTGATTATAAATTCTGAAATGTTCTTATCTATACATAATTAGAAACACAATGCCAAGATATAAATGTAATAGTATCAATATAAAATTTTTCATAGTAAAATATTGGATAAATTCTTTTGCATTTCATCACTAATTGTCTCTTAGCTTATTTTCTTCAGTCGTGAATGTAACTAACTTATGCATTTGCAGAATACAATAACATTTAGCTTCTCAATCCGATAAAACTTAAAAGTTTAACCAACTTTTTCTAATTAATTTAAGTCATCAGTGCTTTTGAAGCACCGTATGCCATGAGATATATTAGATAATTTCTTAAAGGGGATCTTTCCATGCATGTGCAGCTGCAGGGAGTTTACTTGTTAAAACTCATCCCAGATTTGAAGTGATATATATATATATAGACTTTGTAAGGTATAATGTATTTTGTACAGGACATCCGGTTATGATTGATAACCTACCCACAGCAGTCACCTTGCTCGAGACAGTTGCTACAGGCACTTTAGTGAAGACCGTGACCAGTAGTTTCACTCATAATTATCCTGCCACAGCAGACCCGGCCGTCGACGGAGCGACCTTGAAGTGGCAGCCCATGACGACAGAGTCGACCACTTTCAGTTTTAACAACCGGACAGGTAAGCGTACAGAGAGTTTGTTGCTATGTGGAGCAGAACTAACCCGACGCGGTTTTTCTCCCTTATTCACACTATGTTGTGATTTCCAATAATTTTGTAATACGGTATGTCAAAACACCTCAGGCTCAACTGTCGATTTCGTGCGGGGGGGGGGGGGTACAGCATATCTGCGCAAGAGGAAGTTATTACATCTACGACCGAGCATATTAATAGTGGCTGCTGGCAAGACAAAACCTAGATCAACTAGACAACATTAACAAGGTCTTACTGAAAACAAGTCTTTATTTCACTCCGGAGTTCACTCAACTTGTCACCAGATGGCGCTATCATCAAACACAGGGACCAGCCCTGAAACACTTTACTGAGTCCAGTATCAATATACCACATGCCTCCCCTAAGTTTTACAGTTACATATGTAGCGGTATTATCCAATATTTCCAGGGGAAATATAGTAAACAGTTTTCAATACAGAATGTCCAACATCTGTATTTTCATCATGAAAATGATATTAATTAAACGTACAAATACTTAACTAACTAATGGAGTTCAGGGTAAACTGATATCCCCCCAAATAGTAGAAAAAAGCATTATTCTGGCCTTTTTGGGTGTTCTAGTATCATACTCCTGAAGATAAGCTGGCGCTTTCTTGATACGAGTAGAACGCCTCAGGTCTTGTTCCCTGGCTGCTCTTGAATTTCTGTTGGAACATTTTGATTTTCAGCAACTGCAGCTGGAGTATCCTGTTCGGGTGTCCCTACTGATTCAGTTGTAATGTCGACGGGTACAATTGGTTCTTCTGCCGCAGCATTAACCACGGGATCAGCTAAATAGCTTTCACGGATTTGGTCTTGGTGTCTACGCACATAATGTCCGGTTGACAGCTGAACTTTATACGAAACTGGACCAGTATAACGAACAACTTCCCCTGGTATCCAGCGTGGTCCACTTAAAATTTCTCTATATGTACCCTTTCCCTGGGTTTGAAAGGTCGTAACTTACCGTGAAGTCTCAGATAATCTTGTTGAGCTTGTTGTTTGGCCTGTACCCTGTCAGCTACATTCGGAAACAACAAATCAAGACGAGTGGACAATTGCCGTCCCATCAGAAGCTCCGCTGGAGATGCACCTGTTGTAGCATATTGTGTCACCCTATATCTGAACAGAATTCTGGCTACTCTGGTCTCTAAAGATCCATCTTGCTCACTGGTCTTTTTCATGGCATCTTTAAAAGTCTGTACTGCTCTCTCAGCGACACCATTTGAGCAGGGTCGATACAGTGATATCTATGTCATAAGTATGCCATTCTGCTTCATGAAGTGTTTGTATTCCTCACTAACAAAACAAGGTCCATTATCTGATACACAATGGCTTGGCAACCCATGCGTTGCAAACATGGTGCGCAGGCTCTTAACAGTAGCTTCAGCTGTTGAAGAGTTTTAGAATGCAAACTTCTAACCACTTTGATTATGCATCCACCACTATAAAAAACATCTTTCCTAGGAATGGTCCTGCATAGTCTAGGTGTAGGCGAGTCCATGGACGTGATGGTTGTTCCCATGGATGCAAAGGTGATTTTCCGTTTTCTTGACAAACTGAACATTGTTTAACTGTATCTTCCAATTCTAGTCTATGCACGGCCACCAGAAATAGCTTTTGCTGGTTCCTTCATGCGACAAATACCTGGATGTGATTGGTGTAGCTCCTTGATGATCATTTCTTGTCCTTTCTTTGGAACTACAACTCGATGTCCCCATATAATGCAACCCGTCTGCAGACTCAGCTCTGTCTTGCGATTGAAATACGGTCTTAGCGTATCCTCTGGACATTGCTGTGGCCAACCATACTGCAGCATATTCTGAACTTTGGCCAACACCGGATCTTTACTCGTCAATTTCCTCTGCAGTGAGAGGCATACCCTCTAACAAGTTCACAGTTAATATAGTACCCTCTGGGGCTGATACTTCTATTGGCATGTCAGCTAGTGGCAAACGACTTAAACAGTCTGCATTGGCAAGGAGTTTCCTAGGCGTTTAATTAAGAATATAATCATATCCTGCTAGCATCAGTACTCAGCGAATGATTCTTGATGAGGCCATTGTAGGTATAGCTTTATCTTTACCAAGTGGTCCCAGTAATGGTTTATGATCTGTATTGATCAAAGTATTTCGGCCTTAACATACTGGTGGAATTTCTTCATTCCAAACTCCAATGCTAATGCTTCTTTGTCTAGTTGTGAATAATTTCTTTCAGCCTTAGCCAGTGATCTGGAAGCATATGCAATGGGTTTGATTTTACCATCTGTATCAGAATGTGATATGGCTACACCAACACCATACAGTGAAGCGTCACAGTCCATGATTAATACCTTCTCACTATCATAATGGATCAACAACTTTGCACAGGTGAACTGTCCTTTGGCTTTCTAAAAAGCTTCATGCTGCTCAGAACCCCACTGCCATGTTGTTTGCTTTCTCATTAGTGCATGCAGTGGTTATAACACTGTAGATTCGACACATTGATATCATAAAAGTTGAGTTTACCTAAAAATTCCAGTTCAGTGGTATTTCTTGGTTCAGGGGCTTCAATGATTGCTCTGATGTTTGTGGGTGATGATTTTGTTCCTTCCCTGCGGATCACACGTCCACAATATGTCACTTCCGGCTTCAGGTATGAGAATTTGGAAGCCTTCAGTCTGATATTGGCCTTTGCCAATCTTTCAAGTACCTTTGAAAGATTCTCCAGGTGACTCGTGTCATTTCTACCTGAAACTAGGATATCATCAAGTCTCACTATTACATATGGGATGTCCTTCAGCAAGTTCTCAATCGCCCTTTGGAAAATTCCCAGTCCTGTTTTGACACCGAACGGGAGCCGATTTGGCTTAAAAAGTCCTTTATGGGTACTGATGGTTAAAAACATGTTTTGATTCTTCGTCAAGCTCAATTTGGTTATATGCCTGGCTCAAGTCTGGTTTGGTGAATTTCTGTCCACCCCCTAGCACAGTCTTCTGTTTTGGGATTGCGTGTCTATCCAACTGAGAGACTTTATTGACGGTGACTTTATAGTCTCCACATATTCGTATCTTGTCCCTTTTAACAACCGGCACGATGGGTGCAGCCCAGTCTGAATGCATCACCGGTGTCAAGATTCCAAACTTCACCTGTCGGTCTAACTCCTCACCTATTTTCCCTCTAAGAGAATATGCTTTGAAGAAAATGGGGTTTGCATTTGGCTTTATTGGTATTTTGGCTTTCACGTCTGTCATGCAACCAAGTTCCTCTTTAAACACCTCAGCATATTTAGTCATCACATGGTCTAGATCAGTTAAAGTGTGAAGCTGTTTGTTTTCAAACATATTACGCCAATCTAATCGCAAATCAGCTAGCCAGTCTCTTCCTAGTAAGCATGGTCTATCACCTCTAACTGCCCAAGCTGTCTAGTGTTTTGTCTGATTTGTATATCTAAGTTGTGCCTGAACCTCTAGTTTACCCAAAACTTCAACAGTTTCACCAGTGTATGTTTTGAGTTTTACATTACCAGACTGTAAATCTGTATGTAACTTTCTGTGCGTTGCTTCATTCACTAAGGTTACACTTGCACTTGTGTCAACCTCAAATGTTACGTTTACTCCATTAAGCTTAATGGCCACCATATATGGATTATTCACTGGTTTATCTATTCTGTACACTGTATACACTTCTCTTTGCTCACTAAAATAGCCTACTCATCTTGTTCATCATCATCATCAGGCTCTTCTGATACCCAATGTGCTCTTGAAGGTCTTTGTGACCTGTTGCCGTATTTCTCAGAACGTGTCTGTGTGTCCCACTCTTTTTGGCTTATCATCAGTGTAATTCCTGCTATGTGGCCTGTCTTTTAAAAATTCCGGCACTGTTGATCTTTAAAACCACACTGATCTGGTGAGTGAGATCCTCCACACCGATAACAATGTAACTGTCTATCCCTACACCTAGGTTTCACAGGGTTTTATTAAATTAAACGGAACGGAATACAGATATAAAATTACTTTGACATAATTTATAGTGATAAACGTATTTCAACATATGCGATTTGTTAAAATTTTATTTTAGCCCATGTTCCGCGCTCCGTTCCATTTCGTGTTTTAGGCCAGCCCCAAAAGACCCCCCCCCCCCATGAGGTGTGAGTGAGGCCTTTGTTTTGACTTTGCCGAACTGATTTCAAAACGCCGAAGCGTAGTGAATGCGTAGAGCCTCATCTAGAAATGCCTCAAACTTAGAGTATTGGGTGAGCTTTTTCAAGTCAGCTACATACTGCTGGATAGATTTGCCGTCTTTCTGTTCGTGTTTCCAGAAACGAAACCGTTCAGCGATGACAAGTGGTGTGGGGGAAAAATGTCCATGCAAAATCTGACACGATTTCTCGAAAGTTTAACTTTATGTTTAGCTGGCGTGACCAGATTTCTCAATAAAGCTTAGGTCTTGCTGCCTATGGTGCAAAAAAAAGCGGCGGCTTGTTTGTCCTCATTAATTTCATTCAAAAGAAAAAACTTTTCTAAACGCTCCTGATAGAAGCCGAGTCCTCAGTTCTTTCATTGAAAGCATCAATAGTCCGAAGATAGCCAATCATGTTACCAGTTGGTCACAACAAAATGTCAAAATGTTACCTCGATAACCGCGGTCAAGCTATGGGCGATAATATGCGAATTACGGTAAAGCGTACTTAGAGTGTTCAGAAAACTGTAGTGACCTGACCGCCTCAACAGAATTTCGAACGTCAACCCACGGAAACCATAGATCCTGCGTCGCCAGTATTACATCTACGGCCGAGCATATTAAAGGGCCCCAATCACCTATAAAGCATGTAGAGTTAACAAGAAAAATATCTTCTTCCCTTTAAATTAAATCTGTACCTGCCAACATATTGCCTTGAAACCGTTTGCTTACTCCTGCAAACGAGTTTTAAAAACAGTGAACCGAGCGCGATCGCATATGTCAACATAAACTCAGTGCGTGGGGCCGTGTGCAGCGCAGATCGAGCCACAACACGTGTCAATCAGGAGATGCCCTGACTGACATGGCCATAAGAATATAATACATGTTCCCGCTGGCTGAAACACCGCGTGTTGCCCCTCTTAATCGGACATCCGGTCACGCGGCCTTGTCAGGTAAACAGACACACGTGAACTGTGTTTACCAACACGCACATTCATAACAAGGTGTTGAACAGCCGTATGCGAGGAAATGAGATTGTGTGCTGGGATGATTCTGTTGGGAAACCTTTGTATAAAGCAAATATGAACTGAGAGTGTGAAAGAAAAAGCATAAAATTGATCCTGATTTCGTCCTTTTAATGGTGGCTGCGGGCAAGGCAACATTAACAAGGTCTTACTGAAAACAGGTGTTTATTCCAACCCATTGTTCACTCAGCTTGTCACCAGATGGAGCTATCGTCAAACACAGGGACCAGCCCTGAACACTTTACTGTGTCCAGTATCAATATACCACAGAAATATTTGTTACCTGCATATGAAAGTGTTAGTAATTAAACAGTAAGGTAAACATGATTGACTTTTTATATCGGCTTTTATGCTTTAAATTTCTTAGTATATATTACTGTCTGGATTTTCCCCATTAAAATTAAACATGCAAAGTCGGTGGGAGGTTGGGGGGAGAGGGGAGGAGAAGGGGCCATGGCCCCTCTGCCGCATCCCCTTGATTCGCCCATAACGGACAGATATAGTGAATTGCAGCGCACAAGAAAAAAGCGTGTAATTGAAGCTTGATAATATATATATATATATATATATATATATATATATATATATATATATATATATATATATATATATATATATATATACATACAAGGGATCTGTATGACTTAGCAGCTTTCACGTTTGTACGATTTATATAGAACATCTAATTCAGATGTGAACGGTCTTTTAATTTATACTTAACCAAATAATTTTAATCTTTTTTTTTTGCTATTGTGACATGCATACCGGCATGTCGTTTGTCTTCTGCGTCTTCATTGTTTTACCATTATCATTTACATCACATTACATCAAATCCAATTTATTATGATATGCAGATACATATTGGAATCATCACAATGACGCAGCGTGTCTTACGTGAGAGTGGTAGACTTAAAAAAAATGGTCACATTTGGCATGCTGTTATATTAAAGGTTTGCATAACATTGTACGAAATCCGCTTTTTCCTGCCCATGCTTTTTACAGTTAAATATTATATTTGATGAAATTTAAAAAAAGAGATTACGGTCGGAAAAGAAAAGTTATCATGTCTAGCTTTCACATGTTCATGGACCGCCTTCTCTTTATTTGGTCCTTTAGGTAGTTTTGGAACTGCAGAAGGTTGTAACCAAGCATGAAATGGGTCTATATAAGGTCCGTTTACAATGCAGTTTAAGACCAAGGACCAGGGTTTTCAGACATACAGACGCCTATTAAATTTAGAATAGGTTTCATATCCTAACAGTTAGGCTACAAAGGCACCCCTTCCTATGCTCACTGTTACTACATGAATGCTCGCCTTCCCGTTCTAATACTCTTACGGTTCGAAAGCAAACCTTCATGTTTTACCTGTCACATATACAATCTTCACAAACTTCCATTAAATTGAACACCACCAGTCGTTACTTTGTACTTTGTACATGAAACCCTATGATGATTAGGCTTGATAAATAAAGTATTCTTAAAATATAGATATCAATAGGATTGAAAATTTATTATATATTTCAAACATTAAGTTTAAACGTGTGCCAAGCACACTACGGAAAGGGAAACTGGAAGAGTTGGAATTGTGTAAGGGAGGAAGGTTAAGCATAAGCATATTAATTATATTGCTCAACATATCTAGTAATAAAACTGCTCAAGGGGCATTACATAAAATAGCACACAATCTAATACAGGTTGAAAGAGTACCGGTCGATTTTGAGTCTGTGTATATAGCTTATCATTTGCATAAAATATGAATAATATGAATGAATTATGAATTAAATATGCAAATACACACAGAAGAAATCGCCGCATACATGTCACAATGGAAAGGAAGCCTGTGAATAAAAAGAACAAAATCTGTGGAGAACTAAAATTGCAAACCGGACAACATTAGAGTAAAACATACTCTCTCGTCACCTGACATTACACATTTTTAAAGAAGGTTTGCACACTCACACCAGGGCCAATGTTGTAAAGCCTTGATATGAAAGATTCAGTTATTTACTCATTTGCATAATTTTGTGCAGCCTTTACCAAAAACATGCAGGAAAACTAAGAATGAAAATGGAACTGAACAAATCTGGTATTATAGCTGCACATGCATGATCTTATTGCCATATATGCTACGTAGGCCTACTCATATATCGCAACCTCATTTAGAAACCATGCACTGACATGTACGTTAGCGTTGTTTGTGATTGCACTCAGCGGCATATAGTCTACAGACTCTTAACTTCCTGTAAATCAATGATGCAGAGTAAAGGACAATCATTACAGCAGTATGTCAGTATAGCTATTTTGCGTTTGAAACACAGCTTAAACAGAAACGAGGCTGTATGTCATTAACAAAAGTATACGAATGTACTTTAGAAATAATGTTTACAATATTTGCTATATATTTTTTTATAAATGTACCATTGATCGCTGGAAGGATGTATATGCATGAAAAAAGAGAGAGAGAGAGAGACAGACAGACAGACAGAGACAGAGAGACAGTTTAAAAAAATACCGCCCGCTGTGAGTTTTTTATATCATGCAACCATGTTACCATGTATTTAAAAATATTTACACCTGTAGGCCTATTTATGTCCTCTGCCAGGTGAAGTGGAGACCATTGCCCCTTTAAATTTTGATGTGAGGGAGAACTACACATTGTCTATCACTGTGTCTGACGGTGCCCTCTCAGACACGCGACAGCTGACAGTCCACGTCAGGGATGTCAACAGACCACACACCGTCGTCATGGCACCTATCGGCCCGGTCACCATCTCCGCCCGTACGGCAGCTGTCGGTCACGTGGTAAGTCATGTGGCCGAACATACACCAAATAAACTTCAAAATAATGCGTAGGCTAAAAACAATACTCCTGTCCACATGCCTTACTCGAATGGCCGGCTACAGTTCGCCAAATGGTTGACGGTTGTCATATTGACTTGCTATTTACGATTTTTCACCATTTACGATTAATCACTATTCATGTTTCCAAAAAGCATCCATGTTTACGTGGACGATTGGTTAACAATAGCGAACTGGAAAATTGTGCATCTATACTCATTTGAAAACATTTTCTTACTAACCGATTCTGTAAAGCTTTGAAATATAGGAATTTTTAAAATATCACTTTGTTTGCAAACTCGGCAATCTGGCCAATTTCACACAAGATGTGAATTATGTAAAGTAAACATAGCGCCATAGGTTATAGGCCTTTTATTTGAAATTATCCTTTCTCTTGAATTAATTACAAATATATATCTCAGACTAGCTACACTATCTTAAGATTGAAACACACTGCAATGGTACTTATAAAATAAATATATCCTGGTTAAAAATGACACACCCACGCACGCACACACACATAAAATTATAGTTTGTTATTTTATATCTGTTTTATATGCAGTTTAACATGCGTCAAAGCTTCCTAATCTCAATAATTCTTCGTCTTTAAATCGTTAAAATGTGACGTTAGATTCCTTTTCTGTTTCATTTAGGTTTCTACTGCTGTACCGACGGACCCTGATGTTAAGAACCCGACAAAGAAAGTGTTCACTCTCAAGTCAAGCGCGCCAAAGAGCGGGGTGTTCTCAGTCAACAGAGATACCGGTAAAATGATAACCCAAAAACATGTACCAACGCAAACTACACGCAATCTTATTCAAAACAAATTTGAGCATCTGTAATCAAGGCTTCACACTGATTTTACACACAAGACATTGATATTGTGCTTCTGTTCTTAGTTTTGTTTTTAACTCTTTCCTTATCTTTAAATCAACACTTTCTTCTTACATGTGATGAATTTGTAATTAACATTTCCCACGTGACAGGCGTATATATTTGATATATTATGGCGATTTATTGCGTTTTCACTAATGATATAGGGCGTTTACCAGTGAAAATATTGGGAAAATATGAAACTAACAGCTGGTAATGAACACTCGTGCGAAATTGTTCGTGTGATATTGTATATTGATTTTTCTTAAAAATCTCTTTTACAGGTATTGCTTATGAAAGTCTCTATTAACCCTCGAACTGTGTGTTCGTTGTTATATCATTTAAAGCGTCATGTTGGAACCTTTTTAAAGCACTGTCCTGTTTGGGTCTGTTAGTAATAGCTGTTTTGGATTTACGGTTATCATATCGGAACTTCATCGAAACATTCGGCTAAACTGGTGTTGCTCATGGTGGTTTCTTATTAGGCTTTGTTTTGCTGCAACTTCTAAAGTCGTGTTCATTGCTATGGTCTGTACGGGTGCTGTACGTGGACCTCTTCCGGTGCCGGTGCGACATGCTTTGAGTTCTTGTTTGATTTTCTTGGCCATTTTTGTTATGTATGTTGTGTGGTATTATCAATATTACAGCTTTAAGTTGACTTTGACCTATACTTCTTTTCTATGTTGAAAAAATCACCTTTTTTAGGCTTGTATAGAGTTACTGAAGGAGCGCCAATGGCGGGGTCACAGACCCTTATAACCAGTACAATCGAGCGCCATCTTTAATCTCTTTAGCTTCAATATTTTCATCAGTTTTAAAAAAGAAAATTATGAAATTGATGCATGACTTAACTGGTCTTCCTTTTCAAATTATAGTTTACTCATCGGCCTCTAGATGGCGCAGGTACTAGAAAGATCGGTCTAAAACTCAAAGTTGGAAGGAAAGGAAAGTCTTAAAGGAATTCTTATAGATTATATATCCCGGTGATTCAATAGGTGAGGTGAAGGTCGCGACTGATCTGTTGAAGCTGACGAGCACAGCATCCCCTGAACGCTATACACTCAATGTGACAACGTCAGACAACCAGAACTCGGTGAACAGCACGTTAGATATCAACATCAGCGGCATGAGACGACCGCCTGTGTGGGTAACACAGCCCAACCCTGTCAGGGTCGCTGAAAATGTTGCCAGAGGCGCAGAAATATTTAAGGTATAGGGCTCATGTAGACTTGCGAGTACACATAACGGCGCTAACATTAAAGGAAACACATTTTAAAACAGTTTAATCAATAAAAGCGACAACAAACCAAAATAAACACTTAAAAAATCAATTGTAAAGAAAAAGGTAAACAATTAAGAAAAAAAAAGACCGGCATGATTGCAACGGTCGGTGGGTCAACACGGTTCATCATTTCCGCAATTATTTTAAAAAGATTTTTTAATACGCAAGACCGATCCAGTATATGGATTTGTCTTTTGTTCAGGGAAAGAGAAAAGATATAGAGGGAGGGATTGCAGATTACAGTACAAAGACTCGGGACTTTAAAATGCGCAATTAATAAGGACCAAGTCCACATAAAACAGCTTATGTAAACCTTGACTGTCTTAGAAATACATAATGTTTTATATTTAGGAAATGGAATATACGATACTTCTGATTGAAGGTATTCATTTGAATACCGTATTCTAAAATGCATGGTGATTACAATTCTAAGTTCATCGATGCCTGTGACCGGGAATTCTGACACCTAGATATAATGTCAGCTTATTAATTGCTATAACCTTAAATTTAGCCCATTAACAGTTGTACAACCCGTGTAGTGTCAAATAATGGAGCTCTTATTTTTGCCACAGTGAAATCATATTTGCCTCTTCCACAGACCCATTTATATGTACTGGTGGATAGCGGAGCCCCACCGTGTGTCTGTGTAAAAGACTATGATACAAATATATAAATTTAAAGTAAAGCCTATACACAGGCCTGACTGAATGATTTATCGATTGCTTTTGTAGGCCACAGTGGTAGCCGATGCCGCGCGTACGTTTTTACGATACGAGATCGTGTCAATCACTCCCCCAGAGGGCTGGGATAAGTTCACCATAGAACCAGATAGTGAGTACCTTGCCTTCCCACGCGGGGGGCGACTGTTATATTTATGCGAAATTAAATAAAAGAATATTTTGTCATGTGCTATGTTTTGTTAATTCTGTGAACAGCTTGATTTGCAGTGTACAAAATTCCAAAGTTATATAGAAAATTCTTACTTTTGCTTTTGTATTATAAATTATATTAAGCTTACAGTTGAGATCAATGTAAAAATCGTAGAAATGGCATTTCTAATCTAATCCCGCTTCAGGGGAGAAGATCTCACCCAACAGAGTTAATTATATATATATATATATATATATATATATATATATATATATATATATATATATAAATATATATATATATATATATATAACATATTTATATTTATATATGGATTCATTACCTATTACTAATTTCACATTTGCGTGGACACATATCTCTTATTGTGCCACTGGTGCAGTGTTTGTGACGTCACCGGGCTTGTTTATGTTCTATTCACCTGGAACGGTGTTTGAGTAGTAAACCTGATCTACGCCAACCTGTTTTTTTATACAAATAATTGTTTTCATTTTTTTTTATTTTTAAGTAATATCCTAGAAAGTTGCATATAGAAAGGATGCCCTTATATGGCAATCAAAACTTTTAAATTAATCTCTTGTTTTCGTTTCTCAAATATTTGAATTCTTTGTAGTGATCTGAATACTCAGGTTGTCCCTGTATGCACGGCTAGCCATCTTGGTTATAACTGGTCGTATTTTTATAGCGTTTACATGACACCAGTCTGCAGCTGTCAAATGTGACCAATTACCAATGATATGTTGTAAAATGACGACTATTTTTTTATTATTTTAACTTTTTTTGTTTATTAAATAATGTAAAAGTAAAGTATTTGTTTCGCACATTTAAAATTAAGCCCATTCATCTATCTTATATGACCACTTTCTCCCTAGGAATATAACTCATGAACATTTTCGTAGCAAAAAAAAATAAATAAATAAAATAAAAACATAGGTATACACAAGGTGCTGGAACGGGAAGTAACTTGTTTGTTTTATGTAATCATACATTAAACTATTCTGACACGTGTCAGTTTGATCATGTCGGTTTCATGACCAATTCGCACAGACATGTGACGTGAATGTCAGGTGTTTCACATTTTACTCGTTATTTTCAGCCGGTTCTGTACGTATTCCTCCTGTGAGTGGGACTGACCCAGTCTTTGACACCTATAAACAGACCACCTACGTTATAGTTCTGAAAGCATACGACGACCTTTATGAGAGCACTTCCCCTGATGTTAACATAGAAATCACGTGGGTGAACAGAAATCCAGAGTTCCAGGCCCCAAAGATTTATGAAGCAACTATCGACGAAGAAAAGGTGAGATACAGATATTTATATGGACGATGCACTCTTTTACTGATAATATTATTAAGAATTGACATGAGGTTAAGAACTGGTGAAGGTGAATAAAGAAAAGGGTACATTAACTAAAAACAAAGGTCTATCATGTATTTAGAAATGATGAAATTCAACATGCTGAGAGTTCGTGGAATCATACGTATTTCTTAGATTTGAGCGCAAACCCTTTCCTCCCTAAAACTTGCATTATTCGGATATCCCGCGTACAGTGAAATGTGTTCTGTTTAAACCTGTCTAAAATATCATATGCCGAATATGAAAGTAATGAAGACTAGATACTTTAGCACATTTGAATTTAATGTTTCATATACATATATATATATATATATATATATATATATATATATTACTGTGAGAAAAGAAAGTTGGGGAATCATAAAGCTTTATTCTGGAAAATGTGATAACAGCGAAATAGAAGATACTTTGAAAAAAAATCCAACTTAATGAAACTGAAGTAGAACCACGGTGAATGTTATTTCTTACAGACAGTGGATACCTCCGTGTTGACCCTGGTGGCCACCGACCGTGACACAGCCCCTCCACAGAATCAGGCACTCACATACAGCATACTACCAAACCACGCCAGCAGCTACTTCAAGATCTGTCCCCCTAATATTATATGTATAGCGCGGAGGATTGACGTGGACCCCCCGGCCAACAAATGGCTACACAACCTGACCTTCAGTGTGGACGTAAACGACGGGGCAGGAGGTACGGACAGGGCCGATATCCGTGTACTGGTCCGTGACATCAATGATAACCCGCCAATATTCAACCCCACTACATTCTCGGCCCAAGTTGATGGTAGGTCAGATTCAATGATGACTGTGTACAGGGTCCTATAAAATAGGTTTTTCTTTTAACATGTACATTTTCGGAAAGAGTGCGGCATTACCTGAACACATGTACTCCATAAACTAGCAGCCCAGCTTTGTTGTTTGTAAATTTTATGATGTGTCACATGAAAAATTACACCTGACCGAATGGAGAGAAGATACTTGGAAGAAAGAATACATATTCTGTTGTAGAAAACAGTCGTGGGGAGACCCCGCTTACCAATGACACAGTACTTCAAGCCACGGACGCTGACTCGGGCCTAAATGGAGCCATAGAATACAGTCTACGGAACGTCCTTGCCCACCCAGACATGACCATGTACTTTCAGGTGGGTGTTAGTATTATATGTATACGGTCTACGGAACGTCCCTGTCCACCCAGACAATAACCTCGTTCTTTCAGGAGAGTGTCAGTATTATATGTATACAGTATATTGAACGTCCCTTCCCACCCAGACATGACCATGTACTTTCAGGTGGTTGTCAGTATTATATCAATAGAGTCAACAGAACGTCCCTGCCCACCTATGAACTTTCATTTGGGTGTTCAGGGGCGTAGCCAAGGGGGGGGGGGGGCGCAGGGGGCCATGCCCCCCCCCCCCCCCCGGTCGCATCAAGTACTGGCCGTCCTTTCGGAATTTTACTTAATCTAATCTAATATTTATATATATATATATATATATATATATATATATATATATATATATATATATATATATGCATTTAATCAGGGGCGGATATATGCTATCAGTAGCGGATTCAGAGGGGTCGCCTTCGGCGCGCGGCCCCCGTTTTATCTTATTTCCAATTTTCGTGAATAATTTTCGTTTTCATATTTCTTATTATTAAAAAGCAATTAGACTTTATTTAAGTTATCTGAAGTTACAATTACTTTCAAATTTATTAGTTGAGTATAAGGATATTTATGAACAGCTGCAAACAACTGCAGATCGATCGAGCACCGGGCTCTGGTTGGGGTCGACCGTGAACAATCTTACGGCTCCTGTGGTGATACCGGTACTCAAACTCGCGGTCTGTGTTGAGCTCTTAGGAGTCCTGCGTGCTGTCGAGACTGCAGAAACCGATAAAATGCGAAAATTTACATTATAATTCAGCTTATCATTTATTTAAACAGGATCATTACATTTAAAAGATAATATTTTGACAGTTCAAAACGTGATTGCGCTTTTGCGCCATTGACTCGTTTGAAAACGATTGAAATTTTATATCCTTATCTTGAAGAATTATAAATATTAAATATTGAACCTCTCTACAGTTTGACTACATAACGCAAAGACACAAGGGAACCGTTTTTCAGGAACAGGAAAATCTCAATTTTTTGTGAAAATTGCATCAAAATGTCCTCTTTACATTGTATATTAAAAAATTTCCCAATATTCCCAAAACCCCCTCCCATACCTTCCCAATGTACCCGTAAATAGCCTGAAATATACCATGGTTCAAAACTGAAAATAAAAATATATATATTTTATTTATACTTAAATATATATAGTAAAAATTATAATAATATATATATTTAATATATATATATATATATATATATATATATATATACTTGTATATATAACCGTTTTCAAATTACATGCATATTAGCGCCTCCCCCCCCCCCCCCAGTTTTCGAATTTCTTGATCCGCCACTGATGATGGCCCCCTCCCCTCCCTCAATCCTGGCTACGCCCCTGGTGTTAGTTTTATATCTACAGGGTCTACGGAATTTTTCTAATTTTGGATAGACCTACTTTCAACATTTAAAAAAGGAGATGTAGAATAAGGTCACTGATACAAAAACACTGCTCTCTTTTTTCAGAAAGAAGTACTATTTTCTGAAAATAACTCTGTCAAGAATACAAAAATACATCAAATATTTTCGATCTTCTATTTCTATATATATGAATGCAGGTGGACCCAGCCGGTGGCCGCGTGACTGTCAAACACCCCATGGATTATGAACAGTACAGACTTCCTGGAAACAATCTTGGTTATGTAGATCTGTCCTTTGAGGGTGTGGCTACAGACCTGGGAACCCCAACGCAAGTGTCCAACCCCGTGGCGACGATCAACGTCCGCTTGTTTGACGTGAACGATAACCGGCCAGTCTTCCGACAATCATTCTTTAACCTGGAGATCCGCGCCGACATATTGCTCGGGTACCATGTGGTCACCGTCACGGCTGATGACGCAGACACCATCCGTAAGTTAACCCCCCCCCCCACACACACACATCATCATCATCGATTGCATATGTATATATATATATATATATATATATATATATATATATATATATATATTCAATAACATTTTAACATGGTCATTGAAAGCATCATATCATTACTGTTCACCAGATCATGTTTACAGCAGAAATACAATGTTGAATTATTTTTATGTCCTTTACATGTATACTTCTATTGTATATATAAAAATACTAAAACATTTTTATATTTATTGCCTATATATCTGACTCTGTCAAGGAATTCGGGTGGTCAGCTGAGACCAAACACACGCACACACACACTATAATACACTAACACTCAATATACCTGTCCTTTACAGCCACGGTGAGCTACGTCACCTACTTCCTCCTCATTCCTGTGGCCGACTTCTCCCTCAACGCCAATAACGGCTCAGTTACCGTGCAAAACCAGCTCACGGAAGAATACAAGTACATACTGTATTGCTACGCTCGAGACAACGGAGAGCCGGAACTATTTTCAGAGTAAGCATGATTTAAAATATTGTTAACCATATCCTGTCGATATATCAATGGTAAAATAATAACATATATACCAAATGTTAAAACAAATTGATACATTTTAAATTGCAGTTTAATTTTAATTTTAGTTTTAATATTTAATATATTACTTTTTTAATAATTTGATATAAATAATCTGATTCATCTTCAAAAATGAAACTAGGCGACCTGAGGTCGAGTGCTTGCCGGAAATGACGTAGAAATAGTCAGATGAATGAGCAAAGAAGAAGAGGAAGAAAATAAGCCATTACTTGTGAAGATAGGACCAATATTGTCAAAGTTATGAGAGGAAATAAGATTTTGGCGTGTTTGATAACCTTGACCTTTAACCTATTTTGTCAATACACATAGAACCTCAAGAAATTTTTAAGACATACGATATATGAATGTACAAAGTGATTTTAGCTAAACCGAGGACTGAAGAATGTTATATGTAAGACGCATGAACCTGCAAACAGGAGAAATTGAGATAGCTGACAAACAGACAGACATATTGACAAAGTAACACAAGATTTAGACCAGATGACTTAACCAGTTTATGGAGAAGACTCAGAGGAAGAAAAGATGTCCATGTTTCAAGAGGACTAATGCAAAACATTGGCCTGTAGAATGCTATATGTGAGACGCAAGAACCAGCAAGCAGTCGGATTAGAGAACAACTGTCAAACAGACAAACATGCTGACAAAGTGACACAAGATTGAGATGACTTTACCAGATTATGGAGAATACACAGATGAGGAAAATATTAGGTTTATTGTTTGGAGATATGGCCAAGAATAATTTGTTGGGAAGTTTCGACTGCTGCGCCCCCTAGCAACCATGTCCGGAAAATGAAAAATCACATTCGAGGTATTATTAGTTTAAGACATGATCTACCAGTTTCAAAATGATTCCTTTAAAACTGTGGCCAGTAGTATGCTATAAGTAAGACTAGAAACAGCCGAAATTGACAACACCTGACGAACAGACAGACATACTGACAAATTGACACAAGATCAAGACGAAAAAGAAGAAGGCTCAGAGGAAGAAATTGAGCCTAATTTTGTGAAGATAGGATTATCATGATGAAGATTTTATGAAAATTAAAAAAATGTTGATGACCTTGACCATGAACCTATATTGACAAAAAATAGGGTTCCAGGACTTTTGATTGTCTACCACATATGCAAGTTTGAAAGCAGTTGCTGCAAAATTGTGGCCTGTACAGTTGTGACAAACAAACAGACACAAGCAGCTGACCAACTTGCAATAATGCTAAATTCTGACTCGATACTGCGGGTTGAATAACTTGTATATTTCTGTTCCACACAGCCCATCAATAGTGCGAATTGACTCCTACAGTCCGTGGCGCTACCTGGTGGACATCACAATAGACACGCCGTCCACCTCGTTTGACGGCCCAGCACAGGCCAGGTTTCTGGCCGCCCTCAACACCATGCTGAGTCCGTGGGTAGTCAAGATAGAGAGAACGACTAGGGACAAAGACAAGTAGGAATAAATCTTCTTCTATATTATAATGCCGACAACCGAATGACACTATGTAAATATTATTACTTTTCATGTTGTTGAATATTTTTAAACCAGTACTAGATACTTATATAATCTGTGTTAAATGATATGACAATGAGTTGGTCTCTTTCTCTCTCTCCCGCTCTCTCTCTCTCTCTCTGTGCGCGGTGTGTGTAGGGCGGTTGCTGGCATAGCAAGATGGCTTAAATTATAATCCGGATTTCTTGTGCCAACAAGACAAGAGAGATATATAATTAATATAAATGGTGAGATCCTCCTCAATAGTAAAAAATGATAATATTTCAACCAACTTCAACACAGTTCCAACCTAAAATCGAAGCTTTAAAATAATAAAGCGTCGATTTATCAATAAAATTGTAATTGAACAGACACCCAAAAAGCTACATTAAAAATGTATCGTTAAAAATGTGTTGTTCAGAATGTATTGTTTTTTCTGTATAAACATGCAGTGTCCCTGGTGTTTCAGGACCACGGTAACGATCTACGCTCTCCATGACAACAGCACTGACGACGTGATGAACCTGGATAAACCCAAACACTTCGTGTGGCGAGACGACCTGCTGGGCAGGCTACGTATTGACATCATCGGTAAGACCTAGTAGTAGATATATACTTGTATACTGAATAAAGCTCAGAAAATAGTTATGTATTGATGACTGTTATGATTTCAGCAGAAGAATATCAGAAATCAAAATATCGAAATATCTAATTCCATTGTTGTTCCTTACGTGTATTGAGAGAATGTTATGTTATATTAAAGGTAGATTGTGTATCTACAATAGTTTCCGATCTGTATAAAAGACAAGACTTCAGTTGTTATTGGCTTTATCCTCTCGTGTATATATCTAAAAGTTTTACCTTATATTTACTCCCTCTTGACCTCTTACTTCTAACATAATTCGAACACACCGACTTCTGTGGCTCAGGGGTAGAGCGCAGGACTCAAAGCCGGGAGATCGTGAGTTCGAATCTCAGCCGAGGCGGTGAAGTTTTTACGGTCGGCCCCAACCCAGGATGAGCGCTCTACAAGCTTAATGGGAAGGTCGTGCCCTACGGCCGTGGTTCACTCACAAATGAGTGCGCCTTTCGGGGGTGCTCGGTGGTATGATTACCTACCCAGGGCCCGCAGGTGCAGTAGTCACCGGGCCTGGTTAACGCCAGGATATAAAATGAGAGGAAGCGTGTGATACTGCCCTGTCACGCAGTCTGAAACCGGAATGTAAATCTGCAGATGTACATATACTTAGTTAAGGTAGCATTAAAAAATGGAGGCGGTTACCTCCAACAAAAAAAAAAATTAAAAAAAAAAAAACATAATTCGAACACGCACAATGATGTTCGTGTCATAATAATCAGTTTTTCTCCAAAGACTCTCTCCTTTGGTCGCCCATTCGCCCTGACAGATCTTCACGACGTTGCACTTGTCACTGGTACGTTTACAGTTTAGTTGGAATAGCTAAAGCTCATGGGTGCTATGGCGATATTCTTGTCCGTCGTCATTCCGGGATTCCGTATACCTGCTAGAGCTAGAAAAGTTCTTTAGAAATGTCATGTACTGCCGTTAAATTTCTTTACGATTGGTTCATTTCTATTATCAAAAGTTTCAATACCTCAATAAATATAATATGAATTGACAGTTTCTGTGGATATTATAATTGATCGATCGGTTTTATGATACTAGCGACGCCAACTATAAGTGATTTTAAAAGGTTTCTCAGTGTTGATCTTGGATAGAAGCCATCGTTCAACATCTGATTATCTGTGCCTCGGTGACCAAAAATAATGTCCTGTATGACTTTGATGTTCTTCTGCACTGCAACAAGCTTGTAACAGAAAATATCAGTGGCTATAAAAGTGGTATTAATCATGTGTTTTCAAACATATTGTTGCTTCAACAGCATCAATGGGGAGTTCACAGTCAGATTCTAAAATAATATTCAATGGTCAGCTGAATGTTGGGACCCATGTATCACTTGTTTATTGTTACGTCTCAGCTTTAACTTCGGCGTACTGATATTATTTACTATAATTAAATATATGATATATATTTACTACAATTAAACGCAGATAATTCATTTACAATAACACCTCGGGACTGATAACCACAAACCTTGTGTGATGTTTATATAGATACAAACGTGAAGGTAGTCATTAGTATTACTATTGGTGATAACTTTCTTGTTAGGAACGCCTAACGACGAACTGAAGGACATCTTGAAGGAGTTTAATCCGATCAACGTGCAGCCGACGTACCCTATCTGGATTATTGACACCATCCCCGGCCTCGTCACCCTCAGCGTCTCCATCTTCCTCGGCCTCCTCCTCATCCTCCTCATCAGCCTCCTCGTCTGCTGGAAACTCAAAGTCTGCTGCTTTAAACCGTGAGTGTCAATCACAACCAACCTCGCATCGTTTATATTAAAAAAAATATTGGGAGTAGTTTAATCTACCGCGATCCTTGTACTTTTATTCCTTAAATGTAAATGTTTCAAACGCTAACCAGCTAAAATATAAATTACCGTATGATGT
Source organism: Sipunculus nudus (assembly GCA_026874595.1). NCBI lineage: Eukaryota > Metazoa > Annelida > Sipuncula > Golfingiida > Sipunculidae > Sipunculus > Sipunculus nudus. The sequence continues at coordinate 35,362,107 of CM049308.1, read as the reverse complement.
GGATTTTATCAAAATAGTCCAGTCTTATTGTTTTACTTTTTTATGAAATTTAGACCCATTTGGTAAAAGACTGTGTCGTGTTTAGCCCTGCATTAATCAATAAATTATTCACAGTCTACTGAGGACTTGTTGGGAATTGGATGTTAAAGAACAACTGAATCGTATAGTATGTTTATATGCAACCATGAAAACAAGCGGTTTTTATAATATAAAAAATAACTTGTAAATGATTTCTCCCGCAAATGAAAATGAGACCACATGGAATTTAGTTCAAACTACTATTAGGCGTAAAGATTTACACTATTTACACTATTGATCGATTTACACGATTAACCAATACCATAGTGCCAGTTCTTGGGTAATAGTTACAGGCATAGACGGTCACCAATGTTGGTTCACCTTAGTCGACATAGGTCTGCACTTAAAGCGCGTTGGAATCAGTTGACTTATTGCCATTGTAAGGATTTCAGCGATATTGTCAGTTAGATTTGCACCGTTCATTGTAGTTCCGTGCCAGGGACAGGAGACAAATAGAATGAGTGTAATAGATTATATTGGTGTGTACAAATTGAAGGCTATCCTACATCTGAATGCAAGTGCATGACCTCATTTATATAAAGAATGACTCGTGTGGCTCTAGTATCTTTAATTTGCGTGTGAAAAGTGAACATGATATCGTTAGCGGTCTACTATAGAATCAAGTTATTCTAAGTAAAATCATACATGTTTCGTGAAAAACATGGTGTTTAAAAACCACAATATTCTGGTCCTTAAAACCATATTTTTAAACTGCATATCCCATTACCATTAATAAAACGTTCTTAAAAGTAACAGTAATAAAAACGCGACCACTGTATGGTTTAAATATATTCCAATAACTTTACCCTGACCGTGTCAGGACAGGTTTTCTTCAAGAGAAGAGTCGTCCCTGCTCATTCTGACAACACTTACTAACCAAATATACCTTGTATCTGTCTTATTTTTGTCCAACCTGGGAAAAAATGACCACGACATTTTTCCGCATTTTTGGTCATCATGTGAATTTAATTTACTTCTTAAGAACTATATTGTATCAGTATTAGTATCGTGAATTAAGTGTTCGAAATTCTTTACTTAATATTCTGTTAATCAAACATCTTTAATCGTGTTTTCCTTATTTCACAACTGTATGTTCGGAAATCGAAATTTTATCAGTATTTGTACGGTAAAAGTTATGGTGGTCGTCTACTATAACGGCTTTTTATTAATTTCTCTTTATTCACACGCTATAACTCTGGGGCTGGTGGTTTTACTATTTGATTTTGTATTTCTCCAGACTCGGATATCACCATGATACCGTATCAGGAACTCTTTATGCCTATCTCTTTGTGTTGTCTGCGGTCATGTGTGATTGCTCGATTCTGTGACCTTCCACGACCAGTAACATGTCTATTTAGGACCTAGATTACACGACTGGCAACATTGTGCTGGACTTGCATTGGAAGAAACGACACAATTGATACATTAATTGTATTAGTCTCTTCCCTCGAAAATAAGGCAATTGTGTATTAAAAGAACGAAAGGAGAAATGTAAACATCTCCGTCTTCTTGAGAACTAATATTCCATCGTTTAATTGAGTTACATTCCCGCCCTCTTAAACATGATTTCATTGACTGTGTGCTTTAACCACCAGCACAAATCAACGGCATATATAGATATATTATAACTTATTGAGGCTTAGGGTATTATCATTGACTCAGGCCTTTTCCTGGGTGTTATCACTGGATGCATGTAAAATGAGGGTTTGTTGTATGTATGTCGTTAATGGAAAATTCCATGACAAAATAAACAACTATTTTATAAGTTGTTTTTGGTACATTATTATCTTTAGTATTAGCATTTATAACACATATTGACGTATCTACTGGTTAACAATGTTTGATACGAAATGTCCATGACAGCTGGTTATACAAAATCAAGAATAAAATCAGTTAATTGGTTCATTAAACATGCTCGACATGATGTCAAGTTACCGCATTTTAAATACCTAGTCGTCACTAAGAATACGGTCGATAAAAGCAAAAGGATTTATATGAGCTTAAAATTGTCTTTTTACACCCTCTTTATCTCGTGTGTGAAATATTCAATAATACCTTGAGCGAACTTCACCATTTTATACAATCTGAAAGCCATGGCTAAAATTTGACAGCATCTTCCTCGAAACGCATCTTTTAACGAGCCAGACTATAACTTCTACAAAGTACTTCATGGATATTTTCTAGAATAGGAATGAAAGACAATCCATCCATGCTTTTACCGTTATTCTTTTTTGTGCTGCTACACTGAACGACAAAATGTCCCTTTTCACCACATTGGACTGTTAGTATCTTTTGTCGTCTGTCCCGGCTATTGAAACAATTATGAAATATGTATGACTATTGAAACCAATTTATTTGTGACTCCGTTTCTTTACCGTAATATTAATGCGTTTTCGTTTATGCTGATCTGTATGTAGTCCCTTAAGCCTGGTATCACTTCTGTGGAGGTACATCTCCCATGTTTGTTAGTGTGAATGTCACGTACAATGCATCAATATGAATACCTCAAGGCTAGCTGACGGTCAGTCCATTGTATATGTTATAAAAATATGCTGTTCTTTTGTACGTCAGCAGGACTGTAATAGTTATACGCTGGACTGTCATATGTTCTAGAAGTTTAGGAACAGCCCCGCCTGAACACAAACCATTAATTAGTATGTAGTGGTGTGATGGGTGGACATCAAGGAAGAGTCGATCGATAATAATACACGATAGCTCAATTATTTTGCTCTGTCATTCCCACAGGAAGCCGGAAGTAGCAAAACCAGTGAGCGTCAGTCAGATCAATCCTTCATATGACTCTTCTGTGGTGGAGTACAAGAAGACACCCCCAGATCCCCGGCAAGCCAGAGCCACCTTGGACGACGGACAGGACGTAAGATCAAGGTCAGTTCAGGACAATCAACAATACAACAATAATACTATTTTTTTTATTCTGTTCCTTCACAAATGAATTTTATACAACATGGGTAATTCGTGGCTATCTCGGCTACCTGTGAAGATCCCTGCGATGCATTCACATTTAATTTTACACTCTGTTCAAGCACCCTTATCATAGTTGTTATTTTTCTTTCATATTTCATCAAGAATCAGTAGCAGATCCAGGTGGGAAGCGAATCCCCCTCCCCTTCTTTTTTTCAACCGCCACAGTTTGTGTAAGGGTTTCAGGCTAATTTTGAATAAAGTCTAACTAAAAGTCAGTACCCATAGTGGGAGAGAGTTTACTTATTTTTGATAATTCAAGTTGATATAAAATAAATATAGTTTCTTGGCGATGCTGTTCAACTGTCATCAAGATAACAAAATACGATACCCTGAATGAATTCCTGCTTGTTATCCCTGAAATACAGAAAGACAGGAGTTACTAGTAGGCCGAAGTAAAATATTTACTTTAAGTCACCAAGTTTTTTCTCTATTTGAGACCTTCAAGGAAGCGGTAGTCCGTTAAAAGGGCAAAACTCGGTACTGTGGGACCTAAAATCTCCAAACTTGACTTCTTGGGAGGTTCATGAAAAATCCTCTTTGAAACCTGAAACTAGGTTTCTGTTGCCCATATCCTTTGACCAAAGGGCCTCGTTATTCCCCCCCCAGAAAATAAAAAAATGATACAAAAGCTGCAGTATGTGAATAGTTATAATGCATTGCTCGCCATGATTTTTTGCATGCATATTGATCATGGAGTGTTTCATCAGTTCCAGCAGAATGGTGGCGCCACCTGTATTTTTTAACACATTTGATTTCTCTATTTTTGAGATCTTGAAATGAAGCAGTCTGACTGTTAATAGGGGACAAACTCTAACCGTTAGACCTAGAATCTTCTAACTGTACATCGATGGAGGTCTGTGGGCAAATCTCCTTAGAAACTCGTAAACAGGTAAAAGTGACCAATATTCTGCATGATATGTGAAAGAACATGTTTGAGACAAAATTGCAGTCTTATTTGATTAAGAACCAGGGAGGTTCATGTAAAATTTCTCGAAAACTGAAATAATGTCATTACGACGTAATTTCTGCAAGCTGGTTGACAGAACATGATTTTGACACCCTATTAGTCACATGGTCACAAATGGTAGCAGCTGGATGTAGAATACGGTCACTGTAACCTATATGTAAGGTCTATTGGCAAAGTGCATGATTTTGAGCACTGTGGGAGTCGTGTCACCCATAGTTCAAGGTTCCCTGAATTTAGCTGAGTGTCATGGCCCATGGGCCACTTGTTTCCTTACTTTTTCTGCAATAACTGCATTGGGATTTCTCCTTGTTTATCACCATTACACATCACCATCTTTATATGTTATAATATGGAAAAATGGCAAGGGGAAACCAGCTGTAACGAGATGAAACAAATACGTTTTCTCGATATTCATGTTTTGTGTTTTAGGGGCAGAGACAGACGACCGCCGTCCGCCGCCACCATCCACAGTCTGATCTACGTTCCACACAAGTAGTCATTACGTGACACATCTTCTGGATTTTTACACGCCGTATGTTAAGTCTGTATATGTCAGCAGCTACAACCCTTGAATAAACCATTACCCATGCTGACACTTATACATACTTCATTGTGGGTATGGTATTTAAACAACTTAAAAGAATTAAAGCAGGTTGGTGATGTGGCTAGGAATTATATGTCATAATACAAAACAAGGCTGTTTGTCAAGATTTGGAATGGAATACACACACACACACACACACACACACACACACACACATATATATATATATATATATATATATATATATATAATCATACCTTAATCCGACTATATTGTTTCTAGCATTAGAAAAATGGCGTTTATAATGTACCTGCCGTACCAGCTGCTAATGTACATACAGACGTATAATAGACTTGTTTCTCCGTCCAAACATTCCTGCATATACTTTTTATTCCCGGCTGTGCATTTGTTATTTATACAATATATATTGATTATCCTTTAAAGGACAGACTCTGCATGTAATGTATTTGATATTATTTATCTTTTTAGCTACATGTATTGTGTTCTTTGTAAAGCAGTGGAAAATGACATGTTTAAAATTTATACACTGACATTTTTTTATTGTTGTAATTTTGCTCATTCAGTGTCAAAAGTTGTTTATTTGAAAATACAATATCCTAGTTACATCAGTTGATCTGTGTATTTCATTTGGGTACAATGTTATAAGAAAATATTCCGACTTCAATATTTATTCATTAATAATAAATATAATTATTTGCCATTTTTCTGACGTAGCCGATCTTCGTCGGTGTAGTTGCATATTTTCGATAATAAATACCTGTGATATATTTGATATGAATGTATGGATTATATTGTAAAATTTATTTTTCTTATTTAATAAAGGATGATCTTAACTTGCCATTGGTTGTCGATTTGTAACTGTTTGGGTCCGAAAGTTTTTGTTACTCTAAAATAGTTTAAACTAGAAATCTACATCTTAAGGAATGCTTGTCTCCGCAAAGACTTTGTATTCACTTTATTATTCCAATAATCCAAGCTTAATACGTGCATAAGTGATTGTGCATTTGTAAATATTCCTTGATGACATTCCTTAATTTGGATCATGTGCCGGATCTACACAAAAAAACATCGATTCTCCCTGAGCTCATTCCCGAATTGCCCTGAAAATTTCATGAGATCCCGTTCATGATTGTCCATATCTTAGTTACCTTATTCAACGGGATAAATTACGAATGTTACGTCTGTCTCCTCATCGCTAATTGTGTTGTGGATCGACATAATCATAACATCGAGACTGCAGAGGTTTTAATACGTTTAAAGGCCTCGTTTACAAATGTAGTTCAGCGCTGAACTGTACAGATGAATACCCCAGTATACTAATAAATTATTACACTCATTCCTACCTTCCATCATAGGTGGCGCTGATAACAAGTATAAGATATACAGCCGTAAATCAACATATACAACACATTGTTGATAGGATAAATGAAATAAGTCGTTTGGGATCGTAAAAGTCCTCAGTTAGGGCCCCGCGATTTCCAGTTCCTTTGGCCATATGACAGATAGGTCTGATATGTATTACCACAACGAAGGTAAAATCATGACATTATGTAAAAAAGTAACTGCGAAAGGATTTTAAATATTTGCCATGCAGCCATGTTGGATTGACATGAGTCTATAAGTTGCAAGTTAAATTTTTGCCAAAATAAATAACTGAATTCGCTGAGGAGTCCTTATAGGCACGAATCATTCCTGTGAATTTGAGAAAGATCAAGCATATTATCGTTGAGATATTACGCGCGAAAGAAATAACCGATTGTGCTGTGACGGCCATATTAGAATTCGAACAGGTCTGTCTATAGCCCTTATAGGCACCAATCATCCCTGTAAATTTCAGAAAGATCAAGCACATACTAGTTGAGATATCGGGAAGGAAAATCACCGATTGTTTTCTGGCAGCCATATTGGAATTCTGACAGTTTTTATTTGAACAGGTCTGCAGCCCTAAGAGAAACGAGTCATCCCTATAAATAAGAGGAAGCTCAAACGTTTACATGCCAGTTTGCCGATTCCCGTATTGCCGAATCCCAGAATACCGAGTCCATTTTGCCGAATCCAATATTACCGAATGTTAACTTTTTAATATGAAATCGTCCGTATATTTGATATATATTCATGTTTAATGGCATCGTAGTATGTTCATGCAGTAAAAACGATCAAAGCAGTATAATATTACGTTGACGGAATGCTAATTTCAGCGTAACCCAGTCGGTAACCCGCCATGCCACAAGTCGCACATGACTTGTCATGGCCATCATAGCAGTCTTTTTGCTTCGTCCCGCACTCGCCGATGTTCAATAAAAGAATGTCACTATTCATGTCACTATTGTCACTATTCTTGTTTATCGTAATAACAAACCCTACTCACTTAAAGCCAGTGGCGTCAGTTTTTTTAAGGGTGGAGGGATGACTCCCAACTTTTTTCACACCAAAACACGTGTATGTAGAAATAATATATATATATATATATATATATATATATATATACCTTTCATTGTCTGTATGACAAATTTCAAATATAATACAATGTGGTATAAGGTTTTAAAAAATAAGGTATGTTTCCGAAATATATTAATTCTTAATAAGGTCAACATATACAATATTTCATATTAAACTCGTAAATGTAACCAAAGTCTTTAATTCTAGTTATAAATACATTTCATTTCCAATATATAAATATTATTCTCTGAATATCAAGGGGGGGGGGTGATTACATTTACCATCCCCCCTTGCTGAATTGTGGGGGGTATATATAACCCCTATCCCCCTGCTAAAAGCAGACAGGTCCATGGGAAAAAATTGGTGTTGCTCCTTTTATATATCGTAATCTCGTTGCTTTTTTGCCTCCTTTGCAACTGAGTGCTGTTTGCAGTTAAGAAACGGCAGCAGCGGAACCTTGTCAATAAAAACGGACTGTGATCATAAACCAATCGAGAACGACATTTTCCATACATTTCATATTACTTCATGTCCTTTTTTAATAATAATTTAATGTTATTTATGTTTACATATATAAATTTTATTTTTTTCCTTTGCAAAAGAGGCAAAAGAGCAACGAGATTACGTCAGGTCACAGGTCCATCATGTATTATCGCTATTTGTTTTGGAACCTCTCAGTTTTTATTGAGTCTGGTTAGTTATGACGATAAACAACAATAGTAACCACATACAAAAACAATAAGCAGAAAAAAAAACGATCTTTACTATTTAACAAGCAAGGAGTCAGGAGCAACACGGAAAGATCATGTACGTTTGCTTGTTACTAGGGACCTCAAAGTGTCGGCTATGACAAGTCATGCGTGACTCGTTTCCTGCCGGGTCGCCGACTTGTACCTGTAAAGACGCGGAAATTCGGGCGAGGGCTTCTTGTTTGTAAACACTGAAATAAGCATTCAGTCAATGCCTTTTAAAACTGTTTTTTGTCACGATCACTCCCTGAATGCCCCGATGCTCCAAAAACAAAAAAAGTTTACAAATTATCCAATGATTTCATATTAAAAAGTTCAGATTCGGTATTCTGGGATTCGGCAAACTGGACTCGGTATTTTGGGATTCGGCAAAAAGGGATTAGGCAGACTGGCATGATACCGGTCAAACATATATTCCTGTTATTGACTACCATCAATTCCTGATGTGATCTACCAGTGAGGAACCATTAATTCCTTACTTTAGACTTATGAGAGTATAGTGACTGCTGTGTGGATTAAAACACGAGTTCTTTTGTTATGTGTATCACTTTGTCCTCTTGTGGCGTATTCCTGTTAATGACTACCACCAATTCCTGTTTTGACCTACCATTAATTCATCAGTTTAGACCAATGAGAGTATGGTGACTGTTGTGTGGATTTAAACACAAGTTCATTGTTTTTGTGTATCACTCTGTCCTCTTGTGGCGTATGTTGACCTTCCTGGTCGGGGTTCACTCACACATAACCTTAGGATAATAACAGTCCCAGAAAACACTGCTAGCAGGCAGCAAACTAACAAAATTATGAGATGCATGTGTATTACAACAGCTGTAATCTTCTAACATGGCGGACAACAACATCCGGGTACTACGGCTACCGCGATAATAAAGGGAACGGTCTGTGAAAAATAATACCCGGGCATTTCAAGGATCAGTGTTTAACTCCAACTCTCAACAGCGTACTCCTGTTATCAACCACCACCAGTCCTTGATGTGACCGACCATTAATTCATCAGTTTAGACAAATTAGTGTATAGTGACTGCTGTATAATGGTTTAAACACAAGTTCATTGGTTATGAGTATCACTTTGTCCTCATGTGACGTACTCCTGTTAATGACTACCACCAATTCCTGTTTTAACCTACCATTAATTCATCAGTTTAGACCAATGAGTTTATAGTGACTGTTGCGTGGATTTAAACACAAGTTCATTCGTTATGTGCATAGCTTTGTTCTCATTTGGCACGCCCTCGGGTAATATACACTCAGGTATGCCACAACAGGAACAAATGCTATTTTTCGGATACATATACAGTAAAATGTCAAGTATATAAAGAGCTAGAAAAAGTCTTAATGACAAAATTACCCGCCAAGCGGGAATGTGAGAAATGTCTACATTAGCTGACAAAATTACCAAATGTGAAGTTCATAAAAAATCATAAGAAAACATATAAAAGGTCATATTTAGCTTTAGCATGCTAAAGCTAAATATGACCTTTTATATGTTTTCTTATGAAAATGCTAAAGCTAAATATGACCTTTTATATGTTTTCTTATGATTTTTTATGAACTTCACATTTGGTAATTTTGTCAGCTAATGTAGACATTTCTCACATTCCCGCTTGGCGGGTAATTTTGTCATTAAGACTTTTTCTAGCTCTTTATATACTTGACATGTTACTGTATATGTATCAATATTCGCACCACAAACCACCGACTGTGACTGAGTTAAAAAATAATAAGCACAGATATATGTCAACTTTAATATTATGCACTGCAGGGCAGGACTAGCTTCGGGGCTCAGAGTTAGGGGGCTGCTAATTTATGTAGGTACCAGTAATCTCCTTTAAAGCAACAGGGATACCTCAGTTCTCCCAAATGCCCGGCACAGAAAATAATCTTGTTATTCAGTATGGTATACTAGTATGTATGTGCAGAGGCCTTGGTTATAAATCGAAAGGTAAAGGTTTGGTTTATAGCCTAATTTCACTGACACGGTCAGTCTCATCCAACTTTTTACATTTTCCTGCTGGTCCTTCATTCTGTTCAATCATTGTAGCTTTTCTCGCCTCCCTGGGCAACATATATCCACAAATACTATTAAGGGACTATCGTGTTAATCTTTCTACATTTTTGTCTGCCGCCAATTACCAGTATCCATTCACTCCATGGTGGAGAGGACCACGCTCGTGATGCAGACTTTGTCCAAGAGTCACACGCGGTGACGGTCATAACGGAGCGGAACCCCACAACCTTACCGTGATTATACCAGCGGCCTATACCATTATACCACCATGCTTCACAACGATATAAAAAAAGGGTTCAAGCCGCCCCTTAGTGATTGAGGCCTGGCGACATTAAGATTGAAAACACATGTAACTTTGTCACCTATGGCTCTGTCTGATAAGGAAGCAAAATAGCCCCACATGGAAGATTCTTTATATACTTGTGTGAAGAGGAAATTATACATGTATTTATATTACAAACCACGCTGCTGTGATAATATTCAGTGAAATAGTGAAATGCACATTTCCTCTTGATTTGTTTTACCAAAATTAATAATTTTTTTAAAGAAAATAAATAATGTTGTAAGAGAAAGTACATATAACTTCTAGAAAGTTAGGTATTAACAAAGGCACAACTCTGGCATTTTAATTACTTTATTCTTATAAGCGACTGGGAAAGTCATCTCCGTCGGTCTTAGAGTGACACGCACAGGCCTGATGTTTATTGTTTAATGGTTTATCTCGAACCATTCAATGGCCTCTTCTCAAGATATGCTTATTGAATTATGATATAATTTATAACATAATCGTTATATGTATCATATTATTAGATAACTTTTGATAGTAACACGGTATATATCAAGGAAACCTTCATAACGTAAGATATAAATCCCGATCAGTTTTGCACATTGTGTTTGCTCACTCCTCCAATAATCCAAAATCGACTTTTTAATGAATAAACCACAAGTTTAATAAAAGTAAGAAAAAAGTATTATTTATGCTGGAGGGGCCGTATATATGGATCATAACATGTTTAGGTACAGCTATTTTAGCGGCATCTCCATTCATTTTCGGATAATATATATAATCACATTATATTTTTAAACAAATACACAAACACTAATCATTATAATTTTTATTACCTATATGAACCGCCTTGGTCGGTTATAGTTTTGTCATATATTCATTAGTCACGTTCTAAATGCAGATACCCCGACGGATGGGGTGGTTTTTGGAAGGGACAGGGGGGTTTCTAATCTGAGCGGTAAACCTAATCTTCCTAGAACGTGGCGGTGGAGTTAATCACAACATGATGCATGGTTTCCTGGACAAACAGTGGCCACACAAGTATATAAGTATGTGCATTCCCATTCGGTCATAAGTGTCTTTTACTGGCCTAGGGTGCGTGTTAAGTTTTAAACTACACGCAAATCATGGCTAGACACCGAGAAATCTTGGACAACCATGTCCGTAAAGTATTGGCAACGCAACGTACACACATGATATCTGCAGAAAAGTACAACCAAATTGTCGATCACCTGAAAGACAAGAGTAAGTCAGTTCATTCTCACTTCAGACACTGGGTCAAGTCAAGGGAGTTCGGTCTAATGGATTTCCCTGCTCTAGGAATAAAAGATGCTCTTATCATCCCATCAAAATTTGGAGAACCGACAACAAAGTTCCTAAGGGTAGTTTCGACTGACAACATGTTCGACGTGGTAAAATCGGTACACGAAACTGAAATGGACCATGCGGGCTACAAGAAATGCGCACATCACGTAAGTCATAATATATTACTATATAATACATGAATTATTTATTTTGTTTATATAGTGTTATCGCCTGCAAAATTCATATTGCAATATATGTTCATTGTATTGAATTGGAGTGCATTTTAACATTTTTTGCGTAACTATATAAAGACAAAAATATAGGTTTATAGGTAGTGGGTTTGTTCAAATATTACGTGAAGGGGATAACCAGTTGAATGTTGATTATGTGTATAATCATAATGAAGGAATATTTTTATCGGCGCATAAAATGACACCAAGATCCGTTTTCTATAATACATAACGTTTTCTGTAATATATGAACATAAATAAATTATTATTATTATTTTCATTATAATAATAATTATTATTATCATTATTATTATAATAATTATTATTATCATTGTTATTAGTGTTATTATTATTATTTATTATTATTATTTTTATTATTATTATTTCCTAATCACAATGAAAGTTTATGCAGATTTGTTTATTTCACATTCGAATTATGGTTATATTACTTACTGATATTCTTGGTAAAGTACCTACTTGTTGACAGCGCCAAAATGTCACAGTCGTACTGAAATAATACGGAGTAGTACTACTGGAAAATTTACTGAGTTATTTCATTTATACATAGTCATTATCCGTTTCAGACTTTTAAAAATTCAGACTTGCTAAGTTATATTTGGAATATTCCAGTTGTAGTGAAGTTGTTTTTATTTTTAGATTTACAAGCATTACTTCGGCATCACACGGAGTTATATCCAGGAATACTGTAAGAACTGCCAAAAATGCCAGCTTTCGCAGGTTCAAACCACGCGCCCTCCTTTGAGACCAATAGTTTGCAATGATTTCCTTGACCGCGTACAAATGAATTTGATCGATCTTCGCCACATGCCTGATAATGAATTCAAATATATCGGCCACTTCATGGACCATTTCTCAAAATTCAATGTTCTGTTCCCGCTTCGAACGAAGAGCGCTATAAAGTAGCTGAGATGCTCGAGCAGCGTGTCTTAGCATACCTGGGTCCGCCCCATATATTCCATTCCGACAATGGTCGTGAATTTGTCAATCAAGTACTGCATTCCCTGTTTGAAATTAAGGGCGGTGATATCACGTTAGTAAGAGGACGCCCACGTCATTCCCAGTCTCAGGGGTTAATCGAACGTGGAAACCAGGTGGTAGAGCGGAGGATCAGTGCCCTGAAGGAAGAGTTGTGTACGGAACCCGATTCTCCATGTCCCTGGGCTTCGTGGCTGCCGCGAATTATGTACCACATGAACGTGCAACCGTCAGAAACCACAGGAGAAACGCCTTACAAACTGGTAACAGGGAAAGACCCAAAATCTCCGTTGTTCCCGCAAGCACCTGTTCACGTGATTGATGAAGAGGAGTTGAATGAGACGGAGACAGAAACATCTTCACCTCTGGAGACAACAGGAGAACCAACTCAAATTTGTGTATCTGTGCCGCAACCCATGTCGCCGCCTGCACCGCCAGAGGATACAGAGGAGAAAGACGAAACACTTCCGTCAAGTCAAACTTTCGCATCTACGCAAGACACTTCAATCGAGTCGAACGTTTGCATGGCCTCACATGAGGAGATTCGAGAAAAGGCCAGAGAACGCTCGTACAAGGCAGCTTGTCGGATGTCAGACGCGTACAATCGAAAGAAACGTGTTGTTACGAGAGAGTTCACTGTTGAGGACAGAGTGTCTGTTGCCATTCCGAAGATTGACCGGTCTTCGACAGATCTACCACGTTTACCTGGTGTCATAATTGAATCGCACGGAAATAAGTTAAAAACGTACACGATCGCTTGTACTTATGGAATTCTATCTGCGAAATTCCGCGCTGGTGACTTGCAGAAATATAGTGGGGAACTTGAGGAGTTCAACATCGAAAAGAAGTTGTCCCTTCGTGAGGCCGCGAAGCTAGCAAATGGTAGAAATCAATTTATAAGAAATTCTTGCAAGTGCACCACGGGTTGCAAAACGTCGAAGAGGTGCACCTGCCGTACTAACGGTATATCGTGCTCCACGCATTGTCATCCAGAAAGTGATTGCTGTAACAAAGAGAACGATCAACAGGGATGTGTGGATGCCTCTCAATCAGTAAAATCGTCAGCAGACACTCCACCTGAAGTCAAATCGGTACGAAAATCAGCATCGTTTGCGCCCAAACTTGGTGAGAGAGACGTCAGGACTCTGTCCCGCTCTAACGGATGGTTAAATGACAAACATATGTTGACAGCAAGTCAAATCATGCGCCAGGATCATCCAGAGTACGATGGCCTGAAAGACACTGTACTTCAACAACGAAGAGAATGGGGGGCCAAACCGACAAAAGAGTTTGTTCAAATTTTTCATGTGAATAGGGACCATTGGATAACAGCATCTAACATCGGAGAGGAAGGCAGTACCGTCAACGTGTATGACTCTTTGTGTAAGAAACCATCCGCTTCAACCAAAGCGCTCATAGCGAAATTTATGGAGATTAGTCCAGATAAATTAACCCTTCAAGTTATGAATGTTCACAAGCAAACCAACTCCAGTGACTGTGGAGTCTTAGCCTTAGCCTATGCTAAAACCCTCCTTGTGGGCAATGATCCTTGTAGCCAGAATTATATTTATCCTAGATGTCATCTGGCCACACATCTGCCTAGCGGGACCCTCCCTCCATTTCCAGCAGCAATCACAGTCCGTTTTCCGAGGACATTGTTCAGGAATTAGGGCATAATTGAAATCAGCTAACTTTCTCGCAAAATAGAATTAATACGACTTGATTTGTTGCAAACAGCGCTACCCGCCGATTAAGTAATATATACAAGTCGTTCACTAGGTATGTTTATATATATAGGTATGTTTAGAGATATGTATATATGCACAATAAGGTGTTATAATCTGTGACTTAAGACTCATATCGGAGATTACATATATGATATTAGTTAGTAGATTTATTTTTTAGTTATTAGTCAAGTTTTATGATATCTTTGTTACTATAGGTAACATTTTGGAAACTAGATGTATGAATAATATTTATCTGAATAAATAAATATTCATGGTACATGGATTGTACAGGGTGATATTTTATATCGACCGACGGCGCGAACCCATCGGCCGATGGGCTTGCGCCATCGGCCGTTGGGTCAGCCCATCGGCCGATGGGCGACCCATCGGTCGATCGACTAATGGCGCAAGCCCATCGGCCGATGGGCTTGATCGACCGATGGCGCGTAACATATATATATATATATATATATATATATATATATATATATATATATATATATATATATATATATATGGGCCTATATCGTTTAAATAGGGTCAACCACACATATACACAATAGTCGTATATAATAATGAAAATATACACATACTTCGATCGAAAACCCGCCTCATGTCAACAACTGGCGAAAGTGGTCAGGTAGGCGGCCTTGCTTACTTTTCCATGGGGAAGAATTTCGCACAGATTAATAGCCCCGTGACTGGCGGACAAAATAAACAATAAATCCGTGTCAACCATCGTTCACACGCAAATACAATTTACTTGTCTGGGTGCGTGTATGTGAGTGTCTCTCACAGTTAAGACTTCGTGACGGAAGCACCTACTCACCTATTTTAAACTGTGCTCTTTTGTTTAAAAAAAACGTGATATGTAAAATAGATGTAAAATAGCTAACAGGTGTCCTGTACGTGATTATGTGACTGTGCGTACACGAGTGATGTGTGTGATTGTGTGTTTGTGTGTGTGTGTGTACGGTGCGTGTGTATATGTGTGAAGTACGCCCATCTTTTTAGCTCAGGACTGTAAGTAATCTGAGGTAAAGGTATGGCGCTTCGCCTGGGCGTTTTTTAGCAGAGCAAAAATCGTAGCCGCTGACCCCAGAAGCAAGTAAGTAAAAATCTAGCGAGGTCCATAAAATATCTCCTCGGAAAGCTGGAATTAGGTCACTATGACCTACATGCTCTGAACCATGGGGCTTATAAGTAGTACTTACTAATTAACCCCTCCCCCCGATTTATAAAAAAAAATACAAAACCTCGAATATCTTGATAATTAAGGGATGGATTGTCATGAATGTTGCCTTGAATAATGACCATGAATAGTTTTTGTCAGTTCCCGAAGAGTGGTGGCGCCACCTGTATCTCTTTCTTACTTTTACAAAAATATTTCAATTTTCATTTTACTATAAAATGACAACAATCATGTCAGTTTCTCTGCTGTGATTCTATCTAGTGTCCAATATCCTGGTGAGTTTATTGATCACAAGTGGATGCTCTATGGTATTTTCCCTGTATGTTTGTCTGTCTGTTCGTCTGTTCGCATTCCTGACGTCCATCCAAACAAATCTGTTTCCAGATGATAACTCCAGATTGGATTGACATAGATTTCAAACTTGACAATTCACACGGCCTACCACTAAAGAAAGACCCTGTTTGTTTTTGGGTCATGAGGTCAAAGGGCAAGGTCACATGACATGTTTGAGACCGTCAAATTATTGCAATCATATTTTTAATGCGGCCACGTGAAATCCATCTTGAATACAGACCGCAAAATTACAGGAATCATTTTTTTTATTTAGCCATTTGAAATTCAACTGAGGTATAGTGATGGCCGTTCATCAGCCATCTATCTGTCTGTATGCCCATTTGTTAGTCTTTCCATCTGGCCAGCTATTAGCAGGCCTCAAATTGTAAGGGTAAAGGCTAAGAACATGAAAGTTTTATTAGACGTTCTTAATAGATGTCCTTGGAAACCTGCAGTGATGTACGTCATCTGAGGTTTAGGTATGGCCCTTTGTCCGTCGTCCGTCCGGCCGTCGAGCCGTCCGTGAGCAGGCCACAAATCGTAACCGCTGACCATATAAGCCTGTGACTGAAAATCTAAGAGTCTTCAAAAAATGTCCTTGGAAAACTGAAATTAAGTCCCTGGGACCAAAATGCTCCGAGCTATGGGGCGTAAGTTCTCCCCAGAACAATAAAAGATTTGATACAAAACCTCCAATATCTTGATAATTGGGGATGGATTGTCATGAATGTTGCCTTTAATATTGAACATGAATAGTTTTGTCAGTTCCCGAAAGTGATGGCGCCACCGGTACTTTTTCTTCTTTTTACGAACATTTTTCAATCTTTAGCTCAGCTGTCTGAAAGGTAAGTGAGGTATAGGAATGGCGCTTTGTCCGTCGTCCGTCCCTTAGCAGGGCACATACTGAATATCCAGGTAGGTTCATAAAAAATCTCCTAGGAAACATGAAATTAAGTCACTGTGACCTATATCCGTCGAGCAATGTTGCTCGAAAATACCCCCAAGCATAATCAAAAATTTGATACAAAACCTCGAATATCTTGATAATTATTAGATGGATTGTCATGAATGCTGCCTTAAATATTGACCATGGATAGTGTTGTCAGTCCCCGAAAGGTGGTGGCGCCACCTGTATATTTTCTAATTTTCACCATTTTTTAGACCATCAAATGACAGCTGTTATAGCAGTTTCTCAGCTGTGATTTCATTAAGTGTCCCGAAACCGAGTGTGTTTATTGATTTTGATTGATTTCTTCAGTTCCTGAAAATGGGTGGCGCCACCTTTATTTTTTATATTTTTAATGCATTTTCCTTCATTGTTAGACTGGCAAATTATTTTGGAGTTTAGAGCGGGAATTATATGGATAGGTTTCGTTTGACTTCATGTTGTGCAACTATTATTAATTATTTTTTTCACAATAACTTGATAATGATATCCAGGGTCGGATCCAGGATTTTGAAAAAGGGGATGGGGGGCGGGGGGCAAACTGGGGAGACTTATAAGAAAACCTAACAAGGTTCGTCTGTCCGGAAAAGAGAGATCACGGCTGCAAAAATGGATTAAACCCCTTAAATTGTTTGCCGAAAGGGGGGTGGGGGGAGGCAAACTCCCGGACCACCCCTATTATTTCACCCTTGATAAAATACATCCCTTTTACTCTGATCCACATACGGATATTTACTTGAAACCTCTACAAAAAAAAAGCTTGTAATAACAGTAACACTCATCAAATGTTTCAGTTGTCTAAAAATGTAATGAACACTCTATAAATACTTTTAATTTCTTAAATTTAAAACCTGTTTCAGCCTACCGGCTTACACTGGCTCCCCCAGATTCGCTTTGATTAAAAAATACAAGGCCGGGCGTTATGTTACCACAGTTAGCCTTGGTTGATCATATACAAAATCCCTCTTTTGCTCGAGTGTCGACAGTTTGATCAATAATATTACTGACACCTGTCATCACTCCAGTAGCAGCGCTCCGCGACCCGCTACTGTGCCAGACTGAAGTACCCATTAACTTTGTTCGTAAGCCAAATCAGGTTTACATATGTATTAATTTAGGGGCGTGCGACTTATTAACAGTATTAAGTGTCGTTCAAGATTAGCCTACAATTAAGTTCAGACCCAACAGCTCGGTAACCTTACTTATTTGTTTAACAACCCTTAGTCCCTATGAGACTAAATTAAGTGATGAAAAACTGTCATGTTCAAAATAGCAAATATTAGTCCGTACAAATTTGATACAAATAATTCACCTTAGTTCGCCTCTTATTTATTATAATTAATAACACCTGTGATAGTTCAGACGTACATAATTTTAAAATATTTCCTTTTGATCATACCCGAGGAAGTGAAGGTTCCCCAGCGTCAGGTCGGAGCCGACTGCGGCGAGGATACAGGGCGAAAAAGGAATGATACGGGTGTAACGATAGCTGTACATTTACAAATGTCCACAAGGTAAATACTCAGCCTGTCGTGAACTCTCAACCATACCTGAACAACAGATAACCTTAGGGCAAGCGGCACCAGGCCCGATATAAACCACAGCCATCACACTGTAATAACATCGCCGCAGTATTTACCGGATCTGTTTGTGAGAGGACACGATTAAGCTGACGCAAAAACGTGTTTTATTTTCGGCAGAGGGTTGGGATTTACCTAATCTTAACGACATCAAGAGTACCAGGTAGTTACCAACGGAATTTAGGACAGTCTTTACCATTTCGGAGCTGGTGAATATGTAAGTATTAAAAATGGAAGGATTAGCGTTTCGGGAAGGGCTGGTGTGTCTTCTGCTGGTGGCTATCGTCTGCCTGTCACAGGTACAAGGGCAAGGTGAGGATGATATTTATGATACTCATATTATGTCATGTTGTGTCATGTCTCATTCACGAACAAATTCGAACACTCGCCCGAAGTCAAGGAAACGCATCAAATATGTTTACTTATGTAGAGTTTATACCTGTTACCCCGGGTATTTTACATTTAATGGAACGTGTATCATGCGTTCTCCATATCTGTTGCTCGTACTAAACTTCTGAACTAACAGGCAATATATTTAATTTTAAATATATTTGATGACAGATGGGTCAGAAAAAATGATAAAGTTTTGATGTGTGACGAGAATTTTAAGAAGAAAAAGCCTAACCAATAAATTGCTAAATTTAATTAACCAAAGAGAAAGAAATTTCTCAATGTAAACGAGAGTTGAACATGCCTTGTAGCATATGATATTTATGATGAATATGACAGACTTAGAATTATATTTTGGAAAATTGAGTCTCTAAAATTATGGTATAGAAATTATCATTTATTTCAGAGCTCCGGTCACATTGCACAACACAAGTCACGCACGTGTAAATCACATTTTTTCGGTGCTGGGTCAGCCCTATATCGATAAATGTCATATAGTCATATATGTGTAAATATATTATAAAACGAAACAAATATACAGTCTTCAGATGAGTTTACCTATGTGTGAATCTGACGTAAACGTGATGCCAGATAATAATGGTCGTTTAGACATGCAGGCTGGGCGTGCACTCTAGGAATGGGATTGTCCTGGTGACATAATCATGACACAGTGGTCACAAGCCTTGAGGCATGTTGTCAAACCACCTGAATAGAAAATGAAATTGCGCTTAATCAACTTGACAAGCGTTTCTTAATGACAACAACCCATAATATATCCTGCCAACAATAACTGGAATTAACAAGTCGCATTAACATGCATATCGTTTTTAGAATTAAAGTCTAATGCGGAATTAATTCTTTTCGGTTAAGCCTTTACCTGAATCGGGTAAAGTTATTCGGTATATTACCACACAAAAGTACTTAAGGTATAGTAAGTATAGTATATTAGTATAATTAGTGTAAAAATGATATACAAGCTGATGCAATCAAATATATTTATCGAAATCATGTGCAAAATTTTACACACTCTCAAAACTGACACAGGATACAAGATCAATATATATATATATATATATATACATATATATATATACAAGATCAATAAATATATATATATATATTTATATATATACATATATATATATATATATATATCATTCATTCATATGGCACATATCTTGAGTATGTCCTTCTTTCTCAGCTATCGGTTTTCCAAGTAATCACCTCAACAATTCATCATTTATCTCTAAAACATGCACGGCTGATGAGAAACGATAAACTCTAAGCTGTACAGTATTTTTTTTATTTAAACATATTTATACAAGGTAATCCATTTACCGTTCAGACAAGATTGACCGATCTCCTACATGCAGGGCCCTGTTGGGAAAAACAATTGGAACAAGGTAAAATCATGTGTAACAAGATATTATTTTAAACATGCATGAAAACATATAACTGTGCCATGAAACGTAATATACAGTGCACTCAAAATGTGACTTACAATACGAGCGGCTCTGTTTTCAAGTCTTTGTATGACGATTAGACTTGAAGAAAGCGAGTTCCCCCAGATTGTGAGGCCATAGTCATTTGTTGCAAAATCAGGATATTTTCAACGAGGTGTCTCGTGGAATATATCAGTACACATAGCGGGGTTACCTACTTCAGAGGAAATTAAGCTTTTTGAGTACTTGTTCTACGTGATCAGTCTATGTTTGGTATTCATTGAGCATTAATCCCAAGTAGGACTAGGTATAGGAAATATTGTTAGACTCTGTGATGGGCTGGTCAAATGTTGTGATGTTAAGGTCGAAAGTCTCCGTAGAATAAGACTGGAAGATAATGGTTGCATTTTTTTTTCAAGATTGATAAATAACTTATAAAAAACACTCAGATTAAGTAGTAATGCCGTGTGGAAGTTTCTGCCTAACCTCGTAAGCATCGTCATGTGTATAATAATTAATGGTTTTTCATATTATATTGACATATATATATATATATATATATATATATATATATATATATATATATATATATATGAGTCTTAAAATAGAACCTTATGGTATTTCCGTTTTCAAAGGATACTTCAAAAATATTTGGGTATAGCGTTTTTAACAGTAAAGGATCTATCTGAAAGATAGTTCTCTATTAGTTGATTTTATGGAAATTAACACTTTAAAATTGGTGAAATGGACTATAGTATGTACCTGTACCCATGTCGGCATGTTTACCGGGATATTCTTTTTATACAAAGACACAATAAAAGATCTAGGCAAGAGATTGCAGGAGCTATTCCTCTGACTACCGCGTGAAAAATAATGCCTTACCTGGCATGTAATTAGTATGAGACTAATAATCCAAAATATTGCAACACAGTTCACATGACTGCGATACATTAAACAATGCAGGACAGTGTTACCAGTTGATGACGTTAGTCAATGCGACCTCATAAGTCATCGACTTTTGTGACGTCATTATCATGTTGTAAGCTGCTCTCGCTATCATGGGCATTGAAGACCTTCTGTGTAGGAGCGTTTTTGGGGGTCATTATAATAATTAGGTTAAAAAGGGCGGAGCATTTGAGCTGTGGTTGACAGGTCAATTGAATGAATATGCGATTAAGGTCACATAAAGTTCATGGAAAGGTGAATTGATATGTAAACCATAGGAATTCATCACTCCTGTTGTAATTTTGGAATATTCTCCAACTTCGTTACGTATTTGTATTGCAGCATGCCCGGCAACATCGATTGCGACCGGACAGGCCGCCGTTAGCAGGCCGAATCGGCTGACAGGTGACGACATTTTTTTAATTGAAGAACATGGCGGCGCCAGCTGTCAGGGTCGAATAGAGGTACGGTTATAGTTCTTCCTGTTAACTTGCCTTTTTTCCAGTCATATATATATATATATATATATATATATATATATATATATATATATACACACACACAAAATAATTTCTTTATTCATTCAACGATAAAGAAACGAATTGTCAATAACATTTGTCCAGCGATGTCAAGTACCCATTCTTTGACCATTAGGAATGGAGATTCTTCGCTGATGGGGGGAATTGCGAGCAAGTAGAGTTTCAGGTCTGGAGGAGACTTGGAGTTAATTCATACAATCTGGTTGGTCGAAATACTCTGCCTCCTGCACTCTGTTCAGGTGAGACCCTAACACCTTTTTTTCTCATTGATTATAACTATAAAAAGGTCAGCGTACCCAACCGACTTATCGGAGTTTGATATTATGGAAGGGTTATCCCTTGGACAAGATTCTTGATCATGTCTAAATTTTGCCCCTTATTCATTTAGAGTGTGTCTTCTACCGCGTATATTGCTTTTTGTTGGATATCAACTTTATAATCTGATCTAAATCACCATCGGGAAAAAGTAGTTGCCGTATTCATTTTCATATGGCAATTATAATATGAAAGGATACATTTTATTAATTAAACAATGATAAAAGTTTCAAAGGTTATTAATATCCACTTATAATCACAATGGACCATAATTTTACTGATAGGTCGCTGCTGTGATATACTTGTTATAATTTAATCCTGCAATAAATCAAATTTAATTTGATCAACTGCTGGCAAGGTAGTGGCAGTTTAAAACTCGTCCGGAATCGCCTGTCAACTTTAAAGATAGTTGAAACTTCTCCAAATATGCTATCAAAACATTGACCGGATCAGGCAAAATTTGATTTAATAAAGTTCACTTATAACTTGAGTGAGATGATTGTTTTTTTTTATTCAATCATAGTCAAAGATACCTTTGCCCTTTGCAACGGTCATCGTCTTGGTCGAGATAATGGTGATATCAGGGATAGAATGATTTCTAGTTTATTTTGTGTTTCCGCTTTCAGCACTAGGAGGCCTAGACGGACTGGTGAGATTCCGGGTACCAGTAGCTGATCAGATTTATGTAGCGAGAGATTACATCATCGGCTGGTATGTGAGCTCTCAGCTTCAAATACCACATGTATTAGAACGGGTGAAATGCATAAAAAATACGCATTTAATTGCAACCCCTTCATTGTGTTACAGATGTCTCTTCTATTGTTTGTGTATGAGCAGCGCTAGCATTGGCCGTTGCCATGACGGCATAGCCCGGCCCACGCGTGGGTTCTGACGTGTAAACAGCACATGCTAGTCTTGGGCTTTCTCGCCTGGCCGAGCCGGCCGGCTCACGTGTGGACCCTGATGTGTAGAAACGCAGCGATGTTTTTATAGATGTTTTCTGTAACGCGTGTGTACTGTGTTTCATGTTAGGTTCTTTGGATTATTCGAGAACGGGAACGTTCTGGGCTTGAGATGAAAGTTACAAATAAGGGGCTGTGTTTTAAAGCCAAGAGAAGAGGAGAGAAATATTCCAGCGGACACAGAAGCGTGTAAGTCAGTTGTGGACCTTTTCCGATAAGTGCGGCAATTATAGATTTTCTTCTAAATTTTATGACGGATTTTATATAGTCTTCAGCTTGCCTTTCGGATCACTGCCGGGATTTCACTTTGGATTACGGTAGATTGATTTTGTGATTACATTGGACTGTTATTCTCTGACAAGATTTGTGTGAACTGTTCATCCGGGCTTATACACTTTAAAGGACTTGTCGCTGTGACAGTGGTGGTATTTAGGTACTGTGCATTTTGTTTATTATGCTGTGTGATTATATTGAGTTGCTGTTATACTGCTGTTGTACTGTGTAATTGTATTGACTTAGTGTATTGTAGAGTAAGGGTTGTTTTAAGAATAAATTTTAGTTATTTGTTAACTAAAAACCACTGACTTCTTTATTCATTCCCCTAGACGTTTCACGCTGCTTAGCGTTACAGAATCTGATTTTTTTTATCTCCATGACAAAGTTTATGTTCGTCACGTATACGTGATCTGTTGATATTAGGTTCCGTAACAACTGAATTGTAACTAAACAACCTTGTGGATTCGTTTCGGCTTTAGCGAACGTGTGAGCTTATGCGATGGAACGGCGTCGTCCGTCTTGCGTCGTCCTTCGACTGTTCGTTAACCCATACTATCTCGAAAACGGCAGGAGCTAGCACCAGCAAACTTTATGCAAAAAATCAGTCATCTAAATAACTCAGATTTTGCTTGGTTTTTAAGCTCAGCTGACTGTTATCATCTGAGCTATGGCAATCACTCATTGTCCGTCGTCCGTCTAGCTGTCCGTCTGTCCGTCCGTTAACCAGGCACAAATCGTAACAGCTAGACCTGGAATCTTCTTAATTTACATCAAGAGAGGTCCATGAAAGATCTCCTTGGAAACCTGAAATTAGGTCTGTTACCCACATTCTTCGAGCTATGGGGCTCCGAAGTACCCCCCCCCCCCCCCACCCCCAGAATAATGGAATATTTGATACAAAAGCTCAAATACTGAACAACTAATGCATTGATCCCCATCATTCTTTGCATGGATATTGATCATGGATTATTTCATCAGTTTCTGCAAACTGGTGGCGCCACCTGTATATTTTTCTATTTTTTATGATTTTTATATTTTTGAGACCTTAAAAGATGCGATCATCTCTTTACAGGGCACAAATCGTAATGACTGGACCTCGAATCTTCTATCTCAACATGCAGGGAGGCAGATGAAAGATCTCCTTGGAAACCTGAAATTAGGTCTCTGCTACCCATATTCTTTGAGCTATGGGGCTCCGAAGTACCCCCCCCCCCCCCCCCTCTCCCCAGAATAATGGAAAATTTGATACAAAAGCTCAAATACTGAACAACTAATGCATTGATCCCCATCATTCTTTGCATGGATATTGATCATAGAGTATTTCATCAGTTTCTGCAAACTGGTGGCGCTACCTGTATATTTTTCTATTTTTTATGATTTTTTCTATTTTTGAGACCTTAAAAGATGCGATCATCTCTTAACAGGGCACAAATCGTAATGACTGGACCTAGAATCTTCTATCTCAACATGCAGGGAGGCCTATGAAATGTCTCCTTGGAAACCTAAAATTAGGTCTCTGTTACCTAAAACCTTTGAGCTATGAGGCTTTGAAGTACCCCCCAGAATAATGGAAAATTTGATACAAAAGCTCAAGAATCTGAACAAATAATTCATTGATCACCATAATTCTTTGCAAGGGTATTGATCAAGGAGTGTTTTATCAGTTTCTGCAGACTGCTGACGCCACCTTCATTTTTTCATTTTTTTTACGATTTTTTTTTCCTCTATTTTTGAGACCTTTAAAGATGCGTTCATCTGTTAACGGGGCATAAATCGTAATGACTGGATCTAGAATCTTTTGTCTTGACATGAAGGGAGGCCCATGAAGGGTCTCCTTTGAAACCTGACATTTTTTCTCTGTGACCCATAACCTCTGAGCTTAATGGGGCTTCAAAGTACCCTCCAATATAATGGAAAAGTTGATAAAAAAGCTCTAGTATCTGACAAACTAGTGCATTGATGGCCATGATTCTTTGCATGCATATTCATCATGGACTGTTTTATTTGTTCCTTTAGAATTTTTTCTTCGAATTTTTACACATTTATATCTTTATATTTGCAACCTTCTTTATATTTGAGGCGTCTGTTACCATGGCACAAATTGTAACCCTTGGACCTGGAATCTTCTCACTTTATATCCAGCGAGGTCTATGAGAAATCTCCTTGAAAACCTGAAATAAAGTCTCTGTTTCCCATTTTCTTCGAGCTATGGGGCTTATAAATACCCCTCAGAATTATTGAAAATTTGATACCAAAGCAGGACACAAGTCATAATTATTGGACCTAGAATCTTCTAACATGACATCCTGAGAAGTCCTCAAACATTCTCTTTAGACACCTGAAATTAGGTCTCTGTTACCCATATTCTCTGAGTTATGGAAAATTAAGAATAATTTGAAAAAATTGATACAAGGTCCAGTATCTGAACAACCAATCATCATCATGATTATTTGCATGCATATTGATCAAGAAGTGTTTCGTCAGTTCCTGTAGACTGATTGCGCCACCTGGATTTTTTTTTCGAATTTTAACACATTTTATTCTCTATTTTTGAGAGAGACCTTTAAAGATGCGGTTGTCCGTTAACAGGGCACAAATCGTAACCATTGGTCCTAGAATCTTCGAACTTGACATCCAGGGAGGTCCGTGAAAAATTTCCTTGGAAACCTGAAATTAGGCCTCTGTTACTTATATTCTCTGAGCTATGGGGCGTATAAGCACCCCCCAGAAAATTGAAAATTTGATGCAAAGTAGGGAACCAATCATAACCATTTGACCCAGAATCTTCTCACTTGACATCCTGAGAGCTACTTAAAAGTTCTCACCAGAAATCTGAAATTGGGTCACTGTGACCTATATTCCTGGAGTTTTGGGGTATGTTTGAGCACCCAAAAATAATGCAAAATACACTAAAATTTCCAAATTCCTCAGGAAAGGCTGGGTGGAGTGTCATCAAATTTGATGATATGCTAATATGCTAATATGCATGAACGATGATGCCACCTTCATAACCTTAATTAGTTGTCTGTGCAAGAACATACTGTCATCATGTCAGTTAGCTGAGCGCCATGACCCATGGGTCACTTGTTTAGCAATCTACATTTACTTAGATTTTATAAGGAAAAGCTGAAAAAATCTTTTTCTGCGAAAATTTCAAAGTAAATTATTCAATATTTTGCAGAAGTAATCCCTGAAACAATCTTTCTTAAATTTGTTCGAATGGTTCCAGTTCAGTGAATTTTGGCCGAGTTACAGTAAGCTGAACATGGTCATTTGGCGAAAAATGATACTAAAATTACAATATCAGAAACTGCTTGAGCTATTATCACCAAATTTTATGCAAACGTTGGTCACATGAGTCATATTTGAAATGATGGTATCGTTGGCGCCACCTGCATCGACCTTTTCTGAGCAAGGGTCTTTGGTCATCAGTACATTAACCCATAATTTCCCAGGATTAACAGGAGCTATCATCCCCAAATTTTATGCAAACATCTGTCACATATCAAATGTTGTGGGATTGAACGTTTTGTGGCGCCACCTGCATTCACAAACATTTTACGGGAAAAGCTAAAAACACTTTGAAAATTTCTTCTCTGAAATCACTCAGACAAATGGTCCAATATTTCACTGAAAAGATCCCAGAGAGCAGCTCTCTCAATTTTGTTCAAATGGTTTTGGTTCGATGAATTTTGGCCGAGTTACAGGAACTAAAATTAGTCATTTGGCAAGTAAGCATACTGACATAACAATCTCAGAAACAATAGGAGCGAGCATCACCAAATTTTGTGTTGGTCAAGTGACTCATATTTGAAATTGCAGTTTTTGTGGCGCCACCTACACCAGTAGGTGTAAACAGATTGACCAATCGGCCCAGATTGTGTCTTAATCTTTGAATAGCTTGGCAGCTTGCCAACTATTTCAGATTTTGCAACAGGCCAAAAGACAGTCTGGATCTATTTAAAGCTTTGGCAGACTGCTAACTGTGTCAGATTATGTCGGGAGTTCACACAGTGCTGCCAGGTGCAGGTCAAGGGTTTACTCAGTGCAGTAGCCAGCAATTTGTCACAGTTCACTCGGGGCAACTGCTTTTATCACCTAAGTCTGGTAGCCCAGTGCATCAAACTCTAGAGAAGTTTGATGTATTGTCCTGATATTTTGACCCGTCTTTGCGTCTTTGATGGCTCTCTCGTTCTTAAGACCGGTGGCGCCACCTCCAATGTTTTTTGCACGCTATATGTGCCTGCTTATTTCTCCAGAGGGATTTCATATATCAGCCTGAAATTAGGCATGTGTAAACATCTCTGATAGTGTCGTCGTATACAAGACTGGCGGTGCCACCTACAGTCATTTTTGTGTTGTGTGCACCCATGCGAGAATTTTAGCAGTGATGTTTTTGTAATTTGTTCTTGTTCAAAATGTTTAGTACTTGCATTGTTCATATACATATTATACATATACTTGAAAGGTAATAGTCCAGTATTGAAGCATTATACCTGGTGTATATTCCATTGCACAGGTTCGCATTAGGCTTGTAGGCCTTGTGTTTTTATGTGTGAGTTGTGTGTGAGCTGTCACGTGCAATGGAGCACAAGGCACCTATGCTCTTGTGTATGTATGTGCGTCTTCGAATTGTATATTCAGGCAATGAAGTACTACGGATCTCAAAGATTGACACAAACAAATGAACTTCAAACAAAAATAATTAAGTCCATCTTAATCAGTGCGATTTATCATCTGCTCGATAGAATTTGCTGGCGCTTTGATATTCAGATTTAATGGTGAACATTGACTGCAAGGTCTCGGCTCGCTACATATCATTGTGACTCAGCAGCTAACTAAAGCCTCGGTCACAACCCACTGCGGTCACCGCACACCGTAGAGTACCGCACGGTTTTGGGGACCACAGGAATACTTAAGCCTCGGTCACAACCCGTTGCGGCAACCGCACACCGTAGATCACCTTTCGGTTTTTTAAACCGCAGGAATACTTATGAGGTGGACGTGCGGGAACGGCACGGTGTCTTCCTCATTCTCACGTCCGTCGCACGGTAAAGTAAGGTAACCCTGCTGACGCCGCAAGCTCACCTTGCGGAAGCCGCAAAGACCCCTTACGACAGCCGCAGGTACGCCGTACGTCTCTCGGGCAGCCGAGTAGGCGTTAAAATCGCACGGTTATCCTACGATCTCCGTACGTCCACTGTACGATGCCCGTACGGAGCCCGTAGGTGGCTGGCTGACGCACGGCTGCCGCATCAACTTAAGCGCTTGCGCTAATGTCAGTTACGGTCGTTGCGGAGTCCCTGCGGCCTTTGAAAAAACGCACGGTTGCCGTGCGTCTACCGCTCGGAATAGCCCAAAACACTCACCGTACGGCGACCGTACCTCGGTTGTGACCGAGGATTAAAGAAGGGAATAAAACGGCGCGTACGGATACGGAAGCAGCGCAAAAATGACTGTAGGTGACACCACCAGTCTATGTATGTGATAAAGCTGTCCAAATCCAAAATTTTAGGCCAACCTTACCTGCGATATATATACATGTATGCAAAAACGATTGTTGGTGGCACCACCAGTTTTGTCCACAAGAAAGATATCCAATAATTAACATGTATGGACATCCAGTATTACAGGCTACTTAATTAAACCTATCTTGGGGTATATGTAATAAAGGATTGTATACTAAAAATAGACGCACACGTGTGATTGTAAGTTGCCCCTCCAGTTTAAAGAAACGAGATAAAGCCACCCAAAATCTACTCTTGGTAGTATAAACAATATTTACAATAACAAACAAAATTATCGGATTCACACAAAATGAAGGCTAAACAAAGTCTCTAATATATGCCTTTTAACATAAAAAATACTTAACTGAAGTCCAGTCCAATTCGACGATCACAAAACGTGATTATAGCGGCTCATAAAAGTTCAGTTCATGGCAGGTCTGCCATTTGATAATTTTATTCAGTCTACATTTTTGCTGTCGGGAGGAAGGAACGACAGCCAAGATGGATCCTGGGTGCAAAATAAGACAGTCCTCAGCGAGTTTCGCGTGTTAGCCCTTTTTGGGGAGATAAAAGTCCCTGGGCCAGTTCTGTGCTGTTGTGCGCGTACTGTGTTTTCAAATGGCCTCCTTTGTCCGGCACAAAGATTTTTGGAATGCTTGGTTGCGTGGTTGCTTGCGTAAACAATGACCACCGGGATCTTGCGAAGACGTCCAGACCCCAGCGCGAGATCCACTCGGGGGATATCAGTTCAGTCGAGAGAAGGGCTCAGTCGTACATTTATATATTCATCATAATTTACATTTATATATATTTAAATTTACATATACTTTGCTACACCCGATATATCCGAAGTATAGGCAGTTTAACACATATTTCCTGTTAATTTACAAGCATTCAAAACATTAAAATAAGAAACACTTGATAAAGGAAAAACTTATGTGTTTTATTTGTATACCTTGGCAGTCAATTGGCTCTAGATATTTAAAGATAGCGGCATGACAATCGAAAATGTCTTGTGGTACTATAAAGTCATGTGCTTTCCCGAAAGGCTCTGCTTTTCCTTCATACTAGAGATTTTATCCTCTATATAAAATAAAAAATGCATTGTATTATGACTTGAATAAAGAATGTACTGCTGAGTGTCCAAAATGGAATATATTTACTTCGAACCGTGAATTATGTTTAGGTTCTTCATCACGTTACAAATATAAATGCTTTTGCTTCTTTTTAGGCGACGGATAACAAGGAATGGGGGTATGATAGTGTCTCAGAATGGCGTTGGACGTGGACAGTACCGTACAAACGGTGCCTGTACTTCGGGGTGCGCCTTTATTGGTACTGGAAATGCAGATATATCTCTACAGGCTCATCTAAAAATAGGTATGCTAAAAAAACCTCTTTGCAATGGTCACAAAATAATTCTACAAAATTTAGGAAAAACATTATGTAAGCTCAAATAATAATATTATTGAAAATAATCATTCCTGCTGACAAATAACGTTTGATAAATCTCCTGAATTCCATTTATAGTGCTTCATGAAGATACCTGTTGCTTTGTCGTTAAGAAGTTAATACATTAGTATGGTAAAGGACACTATATAACTACATGGGCTTCACAATTAGATACAAACTCGATACGTTTTTGAGTGTCTAATCATGAATGTATTATACAGTTCTGAATAGAAATATGATAAATGTAAATAACATTTCATTTTCTGCACATATTATTAAAGGTTTGTACTAATAGGCTAATGAATAAAGATATTCTGTTGTTATGTTGACAGGACATCCGCTTATGATTGATAACCTGCCGACAGCAGTCACCCTCCTGGAGACGATAAATACCAACACTCTTGTAAAGACCGTAACCAGCAGCTTTACTCATGCGTACCCCCCACCTCTCGCTGCCGCGGCGGACGGAGCGACCCTGGCTTGGCAGCCCATGACGACAGAGGCGGCCACCTTTAATTTTGACACCGCGACAGGTATAAGCGTGCATCTAGTTTGCTTGCATAGAGAGCAGGTCTAAAGCGTTGGGATCTTACTTCGTGGAGATTACACTGATTTATATTCAAATTTCAAGAATTTTTGTTTGTCATCGACGAATCTTTAGTTTCCTAAAATATGAGAGATGCCAATCAAAATGTTTGTGACCTTGTCTGATCTGAGAGCAGTTGAGCAAACTGTAACGCCTTTATTTGTGTCTGCTTGAATTATAGTGGTTTAGTCTATATAAATGTAAAACACCAAGCAGATGAAAGTGAATGCTAAATTATCATACTGCTGTTTGTGTCTTTTACGGTCAGTCATCCATTTAATATTTAATTCAACAAGTGACATGCCATACCCTTTCTATTCCTCACGATATTATCCTTTGCCCATCCTTTCCTGCTCCTTCAAGGATGTGTATGGTTTTGTGTATTTGTACGATTTATTTGTGAATAGTCAATACACAGTTCCTCTTGGAGTCTTGTTATGTACTCCTTGATATTTCAGTTGTTTTGCAATTGTGACAATGCCGATATATGCATATAAATATTATTGTTTTCATCTTTTATTTTTGTGTTTTAATAAAAATGATAAAACTCAGAACTTAGGATATATTAAACGTTTGGATATATAAATAACTGTTCTGGTGGTTTATATCACTAAGATTGTTGCACTTAGATTTTTCTCCAGAGAGAGAGAGAGAGAGAGAGAGAGAGAGAGAGAGAGAGAGAGATTTTGTTTCAAATCGGCCCATTGTAAGTTAAATCAAAAAGCAATCATAAGATGTCCAATAACATCTGCATTTATGTCATCTGGCAGGTGAAGTGGAGACCATTGCCCCTTTAAATTTTGATGTGAGGGAGAACTACACATTGTCTATCACTGTGTCTGACGGTGCCCTCTCAGACACGCGACAGCTGACAGTCCACGTCAGGGATGTCAACAAACCACACACCGTCGTTATGGCCCCTGCAGGTCCGGTTACCATCTCCGCACGAACGGCAGCTGTCGGTCACGTGGTAAGTCATGTGGGGGCGAACATACACCACAAACAATTCAAAGTAATGCGTGACTAAAAAACTGATCCTATAAATCTATCCACTGACTTCAAGTCGAACGGCCGGCTCCATTTGGTCAAAAGGTTATCGGTTGTCATTGTGACTCACTATTCACGATAAATCACCACGCCCACTCACGCACACACATATTTATAGTTGATTATTTTATATACGTTTAATATGCAGTTTAACATGCGTCAAAGCTTTATAATCTCAATTATTTTTTCGTCATTAAATCGTTAAAATGTGACGTTAGATTCCTTCACTGTTTCATTTAGGTTTCTACTGCTGTACCGACGGACCCAGATGTTAAGAACCCAACAAAGAAAGTGTTCACTCTCAAGTCAAGCACACCAAAGAGCGGGGTGTTCTCAGTCAATAGAGATACCGGTAAAATGATAACACGTATACATGTACCAACGCAAAGTACACGCAATCTAATTCAAATCAAATTTTAGCATCTATAATCTGTGCTTAACGATGATTTTATTCATCGGATATTAATATGGTGCTTCTGTTCTTAGCTTTGTTTTTAACGGTTTCCCTTTCTTTAAGTCAACATTTTCTTCATACAAGTGATGAATTTGTAGTGTCTTTATTAACATTTCCCACGTGACAGGCGTATATATTTGATATATTATGGACGATTTATTCACTAATAATATAAGGCCGTTTCCCAGTGAAAATATTGGGAAAATATTAGACTAACAGCTGGTAATGAACACTCACGTGAAATTGTTCGTGTGATATTGTATGGTGTTTTTGATAAAAAAAATCTCTTTAACAGGTATAGCTTTTGAAAGTTTTGATAAACTCGAGAACTGTGTTTTCGTTGTTATATCATTTTAAGCGTCATGTTGGAACCTTTTTTAAGCACCGTCCTTTTTGGATCTGTTAGATATAGCTGTTTTGGGTTTACGATTATCAAACCGGAATTCCATCGAAACCAGCAAAACTGGTTGTGCTTATGGTGGTTTCTTATTAGGCTTTGTGTTGCTGCAACTTCTTAAGTCGCGTTCATTGTTTTGGCCTGTACGGGTGCTGTACGTATACCTCTTTCGCTGCCGGTGCGGCAAGCTTTGAATTCTTGTTTGATTTTCTTGGCCATTTTTGAGATGTATGTTGTGTGGTATTATCAACATTACAGCTTTAAGCTGCCTTTAACCAATACTTCTCTCACTGCAAAAAATGGAGGGGGGGGGGGAGTGTTATAGCTGCCGTTTCAAAGTAGATGCGACATGTCTCACTTTATAATATGTTTTAGATAGAGACATGTTTAAAACATGTGGTACGGCACTTTGATTTTTTTTTAGTCGTGAGTTGCTTCAACATGTTTGACGATTTAAACATGTTTTGCTCCTAATTAAATCGAACGGGTGGGCTTTTTCGGTGCTTTAACGGACACTTGATGACGGCACGGATTGAAGGACTAGCTATAGTACAGTGGAATATGGATTGGATATGGAAGGAAATAAGGAATGGTAAGTGGACGATGTCGTAGCATGGGCTCAAGGTATATTCAAAGTGGAAGAAGCTGCATACAGACTGAAAGGAGAATTACCGATGTTCACTCCAAACACCTCTATTATCACTCAGTCATAACCATTGAATTGACTGATAATGCATGAAATGACGAATACCTGCATGGCAAAAAAATGAAACAAATACATGTATATCATTGTTTTTCAGTTGCTTATAATTAAGTATATATGTCAACTGAGCTCTATCGATGTCCCTTTGTCCGTCGCCCGTTAACTGCATTAAATGCGGCGATATCCAGGATCCTGGATACCAGCGTAGCGTAGTAAGAGAGCACGGGAGCTAGGGCTAGTCGCCCGTCTGTCTGCTTGCCGGCGTATTTGGATACTGTTTGACCTACAGATTTTAAATTCCACATAGTACACATAGTTACAGTCTCTTTCACTGCCCCTGTACACCTGTTGTTTTTTCGCGTTGATTGTTTGGTAAGGCAAACAAGCCCAAAATTTTTACACAAGGGGCAGAAAGAGGAAAATGCATATATAATTTATGTGGAAAACATTGATTTACAATGATAAATCGTCATAATAGGATTTTACTTGCAAAGGAGGCACCCATAAGTACTGGACCCAGGGGCAACTGAAGGTTTGGTTCGCTGTTACAGCGAGGGACTTATACTCTTCCAGATATCCACAATATCCAGAGGGGAATTACACTTAGGGATTTGTGAGAAAAAAAATTTACGCATTTCTCTCTTTCCAGGCTTGAGTCAAGTACAAGGCATATCTACCTCAGTACAATTAGGCTACTTTAGAATTTTAATGTACAGATACAAGTACATGACTTTTCAATGCACTCGAGTACAAGTACAGGGGCCTGTACTTTAGTACAAGTGCTTTTCATTGTGCAAAAATAAGATAAACAAATTATTCGAGTATTTATTTGTGTATGTTTTACCAACATTATATACACAGTCATATGTTTGTAGGTAGTCTGCACTTTCGATTTGTATTGATTAATTTTAAATAATTTATAGTTTGCATTATAGTTTAATTGATTTACCTTAATAGCCTCATGAAACCCCCTTTTAGGGTACATTCGCATTCCTTTAATGCCATAGGAATTGTTCAAATAGTTTCTGTGTTTAACATTACATTACCCATTCAAACTTCCAATAAAAGGAAGTATTTAAAATGTCTAGTTCACTCAATATACTGAAAAGACAAAAATAAATCCTGCATGGCAAAATTTTCTCAAACCATAAACGGAACAGTGGTATAGTAATTATGATTTTTCATGCCATTATGATTTTTAACCCATTTCATGTGACAAACAGACTGGCAGTCTCTTCCAACTGACTGTACTTTGATACCAATATGTTCCTGCAGACCTGCTCATTTCTGTATAAAGGTATATTTTGTTTGATGTCATTGGTTTATATTATAAGATGATAAGAGGGTTCTGTGATCAAACCCTACCAGATCATGATAAAGAGCTTCATAATACCTGACAAATTTTTTATGGAAGGTGCAAATACATATCAGTTATAACAGGTGAGAATTTCAATCTTATCATCTAATAATATAAACCAATGACATCAAACAAAATATACCTTTATACAGGGGCAGTGAAAGAGACTATAACTGTGTGTACTATGTGGAATTTAAAATCTGTAGGTCAAACAGTATCCAATATATACATACATACATATATATATATATATATATATATATATATATATATAGATATAGTTGAATATGTCACTCAGAAATGCTGAAAAAGGTATATATATACGTGTGTGTGTGTGACTGTGTGTGTGTGTGTATAAACAAAGTCATCCCCCCCCCCCCCACCCTGGAAGAAATATTGACGCCACTGAAAACATGTGTATCCATTGAAAACGTTATTAAAAAATGGGCCAAAAGGCGTTTCAAGATATAAAGAAGTTTCAAGTTGAACAGGTTTATTAGTATTTAAAACGTGTTTAAGGTGTTGATTGAAAACATGTTTCAATATTAAACATATGAATATAAATGTGTTTCAAATAAATATACCGTTTGGCAGGAAAACGTTTTGAAACGCGTGTAATAATACAGTATGTTTAAGTTGAATTTGAAATATGTTTACAGCTATTTGAAACACATTTTACAGTAAAATATGTTGAGAATATTGTGACGTGTTTTAAAAAATGGGACAGACAGGCGTTTCAATCTAATGCACGAAACGTGTCTCCAGCTTATACAGTGCTTCTATGTTAAATGCTTGTAATGTTACTGAAGGAGCGCCAATCGCGGGGTCACAGACCCTTACAACAAGTGCAATAGAGCGCCATCTTTAATCTCTTTAGCTTCAACACATGTTCATCATTTAGAAGAAAAAAATAATTATGATATTGATGCATGATTTTACTGGTCGTCCTTTTCAAACTATAGTTAACTCATCGAGCACTAGATGGCGCAGGTACTAGAAAGATCGGACTGAGACTCAAAGTTGGAAGGTAAGGAAAGTCTTAAAGGGATTCTTATATGTTATATATTGCTGGAATACTGTAGGTGAGGTGACGGTAGCGACAGATCTGTTGAAGTTGACCAGCACAGCATCCCCTGAACGCTACACACTCGTAGTGACAACGTCAGACAACCAGAACTCGGTGGACAGCACGATAGATATAAACATCAGCGGCATGAGACGACCGCCTGTGTGGGTAACACAGCCCAACCCTGTCAGGGTCGCTGAAAATGTTGCCAGAGGCGCAGAAATATTTAAGGTATAGGCCTCATGTAGACATACAAGTAAACATAATGGAGTTACCCTTAAAGGTGACACATTTTAAAATAGTTTAGCAATAAAAGCGACCATTAACCAAAGTAAACTCATGAAAAATATTAAACCGCAAGGAAAAAGGCAAACAATAAAGAAAAAAGCCCGGTATAATTGTAACAATTGATGAGTCAACACAAGTCAAATCAGATAGAATCTTA
Source organism: Sipunculus nudus (assembly GCA_026874595.1). NCBI lineage: Eukaryota > Metazoa > Annelida > Sipuncula > Golfingiida > Sipunculidae > Sipunculus > Sipunculus nudus. Next base: position 35,325,820 of record CM049308.1, on the reverse strand, counting down.
GTATAACACAGCGAATATGATCTAGTGAAAGTGTTAAGAATGGGGACTTTTTATTTGTATATCAAATTAATTTGAATATAAACTTACTAAATTCCACGGATATTGATACAGATGTTTCAGTTTAGTTCTAGTGTACCATTTCTGCAATTATTTTGAAGAGCTTGTTTTAATACACAATACAGATTCAGTATATCTTTTGTTCAGAAAAAGAGAATATATATAGTAGTAGTGAAGATTACAATACAAAGACTCGGGACTTTATAATGCGCAGTTCATAAGGACCAAGTCCATATAAAAACAGCTTATGTAAACTTTTGACTGTCCGAAAAATACATAATGTTATATATTTAGGAAATGGAATATACGATAATTCTGATTGAAGGTATTCATTTGAATACCGTATTCTAAACTGCATGGTGATTACAATTCTAAGTTCATCGATGCCTGTTACAGGGAATGCTTACACCTAGATATAATGTCAGCTTATTAATTGCTATAACCTTAAATTTAGCCCATTAACAGTTGTACAACCCTTGTAGTGTCAAATAATGGAACTGTTATTTTTGCCATAGTAAAAACATAGCCTCTTCCACAGACCCATTTATATGTGCTGGTGGATAGCGGAGCGCCACCGTGTGTCTATGTAAAAGACTATCATACAAATATATAAATTTAAAGTAAAGCCTGTAAACAAGCTTGACTGAATGATTTCCCGATTGCTTTTGTAGGCCACAGTGGTAGCCGATGCCGCGCGTACGTTTTTACGATACGAGATCGTGTCAATCACTCCCCCAGAGGGCTGGGATAAATTCACCATAGAACCAGATAGTGAGTACCTTGCCTTCCCACACGGGGGCGACTGTGTTTGTTTAGGCGAAATTAAATAAAAGAATGCGTTGTCACGTGCTATATTTTGTTACTTCTGTGAACAGCTTGATTTGCAGTGTTCAAAATTCCAAAGTAAAATATAAAATTCTTACTTTTGCTTTTATATTATAAATTATATTAAGCTTACAGTTGAGATCAATGTAAAAATCGTAGAAATAGCATTTCTAATCTAATTCCGCTTCAGGGGACAAGATCTGACCCCACAAAGTTTATTATTATTACTATTATTATTATTATTATTATTATATATATATATATATATATATATATATATATATATATATATATGGATTCATTACCCATTACTTAACTTTACATTTGCGTGGACACATATCTCTTATTGTGTCACTGGTGCAGTTTTTGTGACGTCACCGGTCTTGTTTATGTTCTCTTCACCCTGGAACGGTGCTTGAGTAGAAAACATGATCTACACGAGCCTGTGCCAACCTATTTTTATAGAGATAAATTTCTTTAAAGTTTGTTTTGTATTTTTTTAAAGTAATTTCCTAGAAAGATGCATATTGAAGTGATGCAGTTATATGACAGTCTAAACTTTTAAATAAATCTCTGGTTTTTGTTTCACAAATATTTAGACTCTATGTAGTGCTCTGAATTATCAGGTTGTCCCTGCATGCACGGCGGCCATCTTGGTTATAGCTGGTCGTATTTTTATAGTGTTTACATGACACCATCCAGTCAGCAGCTGCCAAATGAGGCATGTGACCAGTGAACTTGAACAACCATAAGTGGACTGTTATGTTGTAAAATGAATAGTGATTTCTTTCTTATTTTAACTCATTTTGTTTGTGAAGTAATGTAAAAGTAAGGTGTTTGTTTCCCTCGGTGAAAATTAAGCCCATTCACTTATATCATTATTTTCTCTCAATGAATATAACTCATAAAAATTTTCATAGCAGAAAAATAAATAAAAAAACAGGTGTTCACAAGGTGGTGGAACGGAATGTGACTTTTTTTGTTTTATGTAGTCATACGTTAAACCATTCTGACACGTGTCAGTTTGTTCTTGTTGGCTTCATGTATACATTGACATGGGCATGTGAATTGAACGTCAGGTGTTTCACATTTTACTCGTTATTTTCAGCCGGTTCTGTACGTATTCCCCCTGTGAGTGGGACTGACCCAGTCTTTGACACCTATAAACGGACCACCTACGTTATAGTTCTGAAAGCATACGACGACCTTTATGAGAGCGTCGATTATTCTGTCAACATAGAAATCACGTGGGTGAACAGAAATCCAGAGTTCCAGGCCCCGAAGATTTTTGAAGCAACTATCGACGAAGAAAGAGTGAGATACAGATATTTATATGGACGATGCCCACTTTTACCGATAATATTAGTAAGAATTTACATAAGGTTAAGAACTGGTGAAGGTAAATAAATAGAAGGGTACATAAAAACTAAAAACAAAGGTCCATCATGTATTTAGAAATGATAAAACTTATAATGCTGAGAGTTCCAGGAATCCTGCCGATTTTAAAGATTTGAGCGCAAACCCTTTCCTACCTAAAACTTGCATCATACAGATATCCCTCATATAATGAAATACGTGTACTAATCAAACCTGGCTAAAAAATCATATGCCAAATGTATCTGAAAGTAATGAAGACTAGATACTTTATCACATTGAATTTGATATGTATATATATATATATATATATATGTGTGTGTGACTGTGTGAATAGAACGGCGTGAAATCATAAAGCTTCATCCCAGCAAAATGTGTATACAACGAAATAGTAAATACAAGTATACATTGAAAGAAATCCAACTTAATGAAACTGAAGTAGAAACACGGTGAATGTTAATTCTTACAGCCAGTGGATACCACCGTGTTGACCCTGGTGGCCACCGACCGTGACACAGATCCTCCACAGAATCAGGCACTCACATACAGCATACTACCGAACCACGCCAGCAGCTACTTCAAGATCTGTCCCCCTAATATTATATGTATAGCGCAGAGGATAGACGTGGACCCCCCGGCCAACAAATGGCTACACAACCTGACCTTCAGTGTGGACGTAAACGACGGGGCAGGAGGTACGGACAGGGCCGATGTCCGTGTACTGGTCCGTGACATCAATGATAACCGGCCAATATTCAACCCCACTACATACTCGGCCCAAGTTGATGGTAGGTCAGATTCAGTGATGACTGTGTACAGGGTCCTATAAAACAAGTTTTTCTTTTAACATGTACATTTTCGGAAATAGTGCGGCATTAACTGTACACATGTCCTCCATAAAAAAGCAGCCCAGCTTTGTTGTTTGTAAATTTATCGTGTGTCACAATAAAAATTACACCAGACCTATTCGAGAGAAGATACTTAGAAGAATACGTATTCTGTTGCAGAAAACAGCCGTGGGGAGACCCCGCTTACCAATGACACAGTACTCCAAGCCACAGACGCTGACTCGGGCCTAAATGGAGCCATAGAATACAGTCTACGGAACGTCCTTGCCCACCCAGACATGACCATGTACTTTCAGGTGGGTGTTAGTATTATATGTATACGGCCTACGGGACGTCCCTGTCCACCCAGACAATAACCTCGTTCTTTCAGGAGAGTGTCAGTATTATATGTATACAGTATATTGAACGTCCCTTCCCACCCAGACATGACCATGTACTTTCAGGTAGGTGTCAGTATTATATCTATAGAGTCAACAGAACGTCTTTGCCCACCTAGACATGACCTTGTACTTTCATTTAGGTGTTAGTATTATATCTATAATAGGGTCTACGTTAAATTTCTGATTTTGGACTGACCAACTGTCAACAATTAAAAAAGGAGATGTAGAATAAGGTCACTGATTAAAAAACACTGCTCTTTTTTCCAGGAAGAAGTACTATTTTCTGAATATTACTCTGTCAAGGGGTACAAAAATACATCAAATAATTACGATCTTCTATCTCTATCTATGAATGCAGGTGGACCCAGCCGGTGGCCGCGTGACTGTCAAACACCCCATGGATTATGAACAGTACAGACTTCCTGGAAACATTCTTGGTTATGTAGATCTGTCCTTTGAGGGTGTGGCAACAGACCTGGGAACCCCAGCGCAAGTGTCCAACCCCGTGGCGACGATCAGCGTCCGCTTGTTTGACGTAAACGATAACCGGCCAGTCTTCCGACAATCATTCTTTAACCTGGAGATCCGCGCCGATATATTGCTTGGATACCAAGTGGTCACCGTCACGGCTGATGACGCAGACACCATCCGTAAGTTAACCCCCCCCTAACACACATCATTATCGATTGCATATGTATATATATATATATATATATAACCAATACCATTTTAACTATGTGCTTGAAACCATCATAACTTTAGTGTTAACCTGTTAATATATATATATGTATATATATATATATATATATATATATATATATATATATATATATATATATACAGTAGAGCGCCGTATTTCCGAATGCCGCATTTCCGAAAATTCGTTTTTCTAAAAATGGGGAATCGAAAAATTTATTCGTATTTCCGAAATATATTTCAAGTATTTAAATACCTAAAATGAATATTTGTAATTACGAGTCACAAGGCCTGCAGTCATATGTTTAAGTCCAGTGGTGACCCTAATTAATTAGTTCTAGGCCGATGTTGTCGCCGGGGCAAAGGTGTGAAAACTACAGCTAGCCCTGCAACGCTCGGCTACCTGTACCAGTAGCAAGGGACTGAGCAGTTTATCTAAAAGCACTCGTGTGTTATCAACCACATCTTGTTTGTACTCAAGTAGGCATTGTTCGTCGGCTTCGGATAGGATGTCAGGCCAAATAACTGAGCAGTTTACTCGCATCAGCATTGGTAAGGAATCATTCATTAAACGCTTGTGCTCGAGCAGGTTTAGGTGCGAGGTCATAGCATGCGGGCCTTGTCATACAAATGAGCAGTTAAATCCAAAACGCAATTGTGTCATCAGCTTAAACTCGTCGTTATTCAGAGGAAATATTCTTATAAAACGGAGTAAGAAGTTTAAATATATAAAGTAGGTTAGGGTATTCATTAAGATTAAACCAACTTAAGATAAAAAAATTATAAATTATCAATTTTGGTTGGTGGGCTCGGCGGTCAGTCAAAACATTTTATATTCCATTGCTTACATTCGTTTTGACTGTGCTTCACAGGCGCCGGCTGTTGGCTATTAAAGAAACTAACCATTAATTATTAAAAACTATTACAGAGCTTCACCAATGGCGATGTTATTTGACTTTTCCCTGCGGTGAATTTGATGTAAAAGAGGGTACGCACGTATCATTGAAGCAGGTTAGACTGATCTTTGCCAATTATCCTCCGCAATAAAATCCAATATCTTTTATATATCCTGGTTTTCAGTTACGTATATCGAAAAGAAATACCGTGTTCCTTTGCGATCTCATTGGACCTTTCCCTCCAGGGAATTTGATGAAAAGCAGAGCACGCACGTATCCTTGAAGCAGGTTTGACTGCTCTTGGTCAGTTATGCTCAGCACTAATCCAATATAATTTATATGTCCCGGTCGTCAATTACGAAGATCGAAAAGAAACACCGTGTTCCTCGGGTAAAATGGCATTATGTTAATGTTTAACTGTCTAACGTATTTGCCGCTAGACCCTTGTCCGCATTTTCGAATGTTCGTTTTTACGAACAAAACGCTTGTCCTCTGACGCTTTCGGAAAAACGGCGCTCTACTGTATATATATATATATACATTTTAACTAGGTCCTTGAAAACATCATATCATTACTGTTTACCAGTTCATGTTTACAGCAGAAATACAATGTGGAATGCTTAATATGTCCTTTTTATGAATAAAATAAATATACTAAAACATTTTCATTTATTTGCCTAGGAATTTAGGTGGTTAACTGTCAGCTGAGACCAAACACACGCACACACTCAATACACTAACATTCAGTATATCTGTCCTCTACAGCCACGGTGAGCTACGTGACGTACTTCCTCCTCATTCCTGTGGCCGACTTCTCCCTCAACGCCAAGAACGGCTCAGTTACCGTGCAAAAACAGCTCACGGAAGAATACAAGTACATACTGTATTGCTACGCGCGAGACAACGGAGAACCGGAACTACTTTCCGAGTAAGCATGATTTAAATTATTGTTAACCATATCCTGTCGATATATCTATCGCAAAATAATGACATGTTTAGCAAATGTTAAAAAAATGGATACATTTAAAATTGCAGTTAAATTTTAATTTCAGTTTTAATATCGAATATATTATATATTTAATAATTTGCTATAAATAATCTGCTTCATCTTCAAATATGAAACTTGGCGACCTGAGGTCGAGCGCTTGCCGGAAATGACGTAGAAATAGTCAGATGAATGAGCAAGTAAGAATAGTAAGAAAATAAGCCATTACTTTTGAAGATAGGACCAATATTTTTAAAGGTTTGAGAGGAAATAAAGTTTTTACTTATTTTGATGACCTTGACCTTTAACCTATTTGGACAATGCACATAGAACTTCCAGAAATGTTTCAGACATACGTCAATGAAAGTTACAAAGTGATTCCATCAAAACCGAGGACTGAAGAATGTTATATGTAAGACACATTAACCAGTAATCAGGGGAGAGTGAGACAGTTGACAAACAGAGAGACATATTGACAAAGTGACATAAGATTACGACCAAAAACAAAATTAACCACGCTATAGAGAATAAAAAAGGAAGAAAATAAGCTATAATTAATGTAATTGAGGTGTATAGTTTTAACGATATGACCAAAAATTATTTGTTGGGGAGGTTCGACTGCAGCGCCCCCTAGCAACCATATCCGGAAAATGAAAAATCACTTTCGAGATATTAGTATAAGACAGATAGATGATGTACCAGTTTCAAAATGATTCCTGCAAAACTGTGGCCTGTAGTATTCAATAAGTAAGACGCAAGAACCAGGAAGTAGGCAATTGTAGACATGTGACAAACAGACAGACATACTGACAAATTGACACAAGATCAAGACCAGAAGGAGAAGGCTCAGATGAAGAAATTGAGCCTAATTTTGTGAAGATAGAAATAATATTGAGGAAGTCATTATGAAAATAAGAAAAAAATGTTGTTGAAAACCCTTTGTTGACCAAAAAACAAAAGGCTTCCGGGACTTTTGACTGTCTACCAAATATGCAAGTTTGAAAGCAATTGCTGCAAAATTGTGGCATGTACAGTCGTGACAAACAAACTAACAAACGTAAACAGCTGATCAACATTCTTACCGAAATTGAGGATTTCCGGCAAACAATAATACTGAATGCTCACTCGACAATGCGGGTTGAATAACTTGTATATTTCTGTTCCACACAGCCCATCAATAGTGCGCATTGACTCCTACAGTCCGTGGCGCTACCTGGTGGACATCACCATAGACACGCCGTCCACCTCGTTTGACGGCCCAGCACAGGCCAGGTTTCTGGCCGCCCTCAAAACCATGCTGAGTCCGTGGGTGGTCAAGATAGAGAGAACGACGAGGGACAAAGACAAGTAGGAATAAATCTTCTTATATATGATAATGCCGATAACTAAATGACACTATGTAAATTTAATACTTTTAATGTTGTGGTCGATTGAGTGTTTGAGGAATATATTTTACCTAATACTAGATACTTATACCCTGTGTTAAATGATATTTCAATGAATTGGTCTCTCTCTCTCTCTCTCTCTCTCTCTCTCTCTCTCTCTCTCTCGGTGTGTGTGTGGGGGGGGGGGGGTCAGGTTGCTGGCATAGCGAGATGGCTGAAATTATAAATCCGGATATCTTGTGCCAACCAGACAAGAGAGATATATAATTGCTATAAATAGGGAGATCCTCCTCCAATAGTAAAAATTAATAATATTTTAACAAACATTAAAACAATTCCAATCTAAAATCGAAGCTTTAAAATAAAAATGGTAAATTGGTAAATGGTAATTGAACAGACACCCAAAAAGCTACATTAAAAATGTATCGTTAAAAATGTGTGATTCAGAATGTATAGAGTTTCTGTATAAACATGCAGTGTCCCTGGTTTGTTTCAGGACCACAGTAACGATCTACGCTCTCCATGACAACAGCACTGACGACGTGATGAACCTGGATAAACCCAAACACTTCGTGTGGCGAGACGACCTGCTGGGCAGGCTACGTATTGACATCATCGGTAAGACCTAGTAGTAGATGTATATTAGTATACTGCATTAAGCTCACCTAACAGTTATCTTTTCATGACTGTAATGATGTCAGCAGAAGTATATCATATATCAAGGTATCGACATATCAAATATCATTGTTATTCCTCAGGTGTATTCAGCATGATAAAAGAGAATGTTATTTTAAATTAACGGTAGATTGTGTATCTACAATTGTTTTCATCTGTATAAAAAGACGAAGTTCAGTTTGTTTAGTGCTTCATCCTCTCGTGTATATATCTAAAAGTTTTACCTTAAATTTACTCCCTCTAGACCTCCTACTTAGTCCGAACACGCAGAATGCTGTGCGTGTCATAATAATCGGTTTATCTCCAAAGACTGTCTACTGTAGTCGCCCACTTGCCCAGACAGATCTTCACGACGTTACGCTTGTCACTGTTTTTTTTTCCAGTTTAGTTGGGATAACTGAAAGTTATCGGTGCTATGACGTGGCCTTGTCCATCGTCATTCCGGGATTCTGTCTGGCCTTTACACGTTAGAGCTAGGAACTCCCAGAGAGGGCACCAATAAATCTGTAACTTATAAGTTACGGTGACCTATCCAATATATATATAAAGCAAGATCACTGCATCTGAAAAGTCACTAGTGATGAAGTATCCTGCTGAAATTATTATATCATTTTGTTATCAAATTGAAATAATGTGTCTAATTTACAAATAATAATATTTTAAAATGTTGATATATAATTGGTATTATCTGTTCTTTAGAAATGCCATGTACAGACGTTAAATTTCTTTACGATTGGTCCATTTCGAGTATCACAAGTTTCAATATCTCAATGAATATAATATGGATTGTCTTGAAATTTACGGTTTCTGTGGATATTAAGTTGCTCAATCGGTTTTATGATACTAACAACGCCATCTATAACTTTTATTTTTTCGGCAAGTTTAAAAGTGATTTTATATGACCAAAAATAAATGTCTTTGTATGACTGTTACGTTCACATCATCTGCACTGCGACCAGCTTGTAACAGAAAATACCAGTGGCTATGGAAGTGTTATAAATCTTGAGTTTTCAACATCATGTTGCTTCAACATCATCAATGGAGAGTTCATGGTTATATTCTAAAATCTTATTTAATATTCAGCTGGATAATGTGACCCATGTATCTCTTGTTTATTGTTATGTCTCAACTTCAGCTTACTGACATTATTTACTACAATTAAACTCAGATAAACCATTTAAAATAACACCTTGGGACTGATAACCTCATACCTTGGATGATAGCTGCATGTTTATATCGATACTGGCGTGATGGCCGTCATTACCATTGGTGTGAACTCTCTTGTTAGGAACGCCTAACGACGAACTGAAGGACGTCTTGAAGGAGTTTGATCCGATCAACGTACAGCCGACCTACCCTATCTGGATTATTGACACCATCCCCGGCCTCGTCACCCTCAGCGTCTCCATCTTCCTCGGCCTCCTCCTTATCCTCCTCATCAGCCTCCTCGTCTGCTGGAAACTTAAAGTCTGCTGCTTTAAACCGTGAGTGTCAATCACAACCAACCTCACACCTTTTACAGTCAAAATATATTGGGAATAGTTTAATCAACCGCGATCGTTGTACTTTTATCCCTTTAATGTAAATGTTTAAAACAATAATCAGCTAAAATATAAATTACCGTATGTTATGGATTTTATCAAAATAGTCCAGTCTCATTGTTTAACATTTTATACATGATAACATTTAGACCCATAGGGTATAAGACTCTGCTGTTTAGCCCTGCATTAGTAAATAAATTCATACGGTCTTGTTAAGTATTGATGTAAGAGAACAACTGAATTATATAGTATATGTTAAATATGCAAAAAAAAACACAAGCGGTTTTTATAATATAAAAACTAACTTGTATATGATTTCTCCCGCAAATGAAAATGAGACCACATGGAATTTAGTTCAGACAACCATGAGGCGTAAAGGTTCACACTATCTTCTTCTATATCATTAATACAGAGTTGGTTTTTTTCCCTCTACCTGCTCCCGTTCTGATTTGACTCTCCAAATTCGGTAAAAGTATTGGTGGTGTGCTCTTCTGAGACAAGTTTGTTTTATTTTTCGGGATTATGCCCTATTATGCTGAATAATGAATAATTTTAATACTTCCCCATTAGGTTCCCCTATTTCTTTTGTGCTGGCCAATTAAGACCGTGACAAGAGCACATGTCCTGCCCAAAAGGCATTTCCGTGCAATACGCGGTCACGCGGGTCCACTATAATGCCCATTGATGCCCCATATCCATTGTAACGCCTCTAGAAGAATTTTCTCTCTCAAAAAGAAGTAAAGGTTTCTAATCCAAAGACCAAATGACTCCGCTTTCAATGCGAGGGCTTTTCAGCTTGGTCAACACTGGGTACTGAGTCCAGTGATGTGACCACCGTTTGACAAGTATTTTTTATCGGTTACAGGTATGTTGATTTTTATACATTCAAAAATATCTTTCCATGATAACTATGATTTCAAAAGTTCGGCCAAGTAATGTGTTTTATGAGGGGTTTTTTTTCCAAAAAGAATCCCCACAACATAATTATCATTCGGGTTGGGGTGGGGGGTTCACATATATTCGTTAAGATCCTTTGTCTGTAGGGACGGTGAAACATGAAAAAATATCACCAGTACATCTTTAAATTGATAACAAACTATAATCTGTAGTCAGGGCGTACAGACCCCCATCAGAATCTCCTTTAATATCACTCATGTGTTCACGTGTATGCGTTTCATGTATGAACACTGTCATGCTTCAGTAACACGAGATCACCTTGCGCGGCAGAGTAAATAAATACAAATGGGTGGCTTCCACTCAGGGACAAAGAAATGGTCCTTTGTCATAATGGTTTATAAGAAAATATATATTGTGGTGATTCTTATTTCCCCCAAAATGAAATGGACTATTGATATGTCTTTCCCCTTACCCTTTACAAATGTTCAGCAAAACATTTTTCACCTGCCACGCTTTTTCAGGAGGCGACCTGTAATCCCCACTGAACCCCATTTCCATTATATCGCCTATTAAGGAATTTTACTTCGTCAAAAGGAAGTAAAGATTTTAAATTCAAGCGTGGAACACATGTCCACATGAATCTTTTAATAGGGAGCATTTTTTTCCGTTGAGTGGACACAAAGTGCTGAGGCCCTTTACATGTGCACCGTTTTATATGGTTACAGGTATGTTATTTTTTATACATTCAGAAGTATTTTTCCAGTATAACCATGGTTTTAATAGTTCGGTCGATTTATGGGTTGTTTGAATTTTTTTTTCAAAAGGAAGTCCTCGGGGGGGGGGGGATGTTATTGCACACACTTCTAAGGGTCCTCAATCTCTTTGGGACTTTGAAACCCCCGCAAGAATCTACTAATTAGTCGTTCGTTCATACGTGCACGTTTCATGTAAAACATTGTCATGGTTCAGAAACACGGGTTCACCAAGCGAGTGGCAGAACAACTGCATACGAATGGGCGGCTTCTACTCGGGGACAAAAAAATGCCCCTTATAATAATTCCTTTGTGTAATTGTTATTATGATACTTAAGAAAATAATATATTATTGTGGATCCGATTACCTCCAAAAATGTAATGGATTACGGATGCAAGTTTTACTCTACCCCTCTACAAATTTTCAGCAAAATCTGAATATTACATTTTGCGTTAATTTGCTGAAAGACAATGCAACGAACCTTGCTGAAGTGCATGGTTATATTTTTCTGGGCCTATCTTTTTCACATTGGCAGCTATACGTTTCGCGTACAAGAGACTTTAACGACATGCATGTGTATACAAATAACGCATGTGTCTGTTAACATGCCTTAGACTATACCCTCAACTGATTAATTATACACTGAATTAACATCGTGTTTCATGATGTCGCCTGAGTTTAAACTAATACAAAGCATCTTTCATATTATTTCACGGTAGAATGCTTCTGTATACAATCGTTATGTCCACGATATTTTCGAAGCAATGAAGCTGTCGGACCTAAGTTGTTTGTCGGGAAAATATTCGTCGTTTAGTTCCTAACAGCTAATTACAAACATATGCATAAGATAGAGCCGTGGATTTTCCACGGTGGCAGCTAGGTTGTTATGAGTAACCAGTACCACAGTGCCAGTTCTTGGGTAATCGTTAGAGGCTCTGACCGTCACCACTGTTGGTTCACCTTAGTCGACATAGGTCTGCACTTTAAGCGCGCTGGATTCAGTTGACGTAGTACCATTGTAAGGATTTCAGCGATAGTGTCAGTTAGATTTGCGCCGTTCACTCTAGTTCCGCGCCCTTGGTTCACTTGGCCCCTAAGAGGAGAGATCAGCTAATTTGCTATCACCCAGGGTCAGGAGACAAATAGCCTGAGTGCACTAGATTATATTGGTGTGTACAAATTGAAGGCTATCTTACATCTTCAAGGGCATGACCTCATTAAGGTAACAAACGGACTCTTGTGGCTCTATTACTTTAATTTGAGTGTGAAAAGGGAACATAATCAACAATCAACTACAGAATCAAATTAATCTTAATAAAATCATACACTTTCCGCTGAAAATCACCATATACTGGTCTTTAAAACCATATTTTTAAACTGCATATCGATTATAGTTAGTGATACGTTCTTAAACGTAACGATGATGAAAACACGACCACTATATGGTTTAAATATATTCCAATAACTTTACCCTGACCGTGTCAGGACAGGTTAGTTTCCAGAGCAGAGTCGTCCCTGCACATTTTAACAACACCTACTAGCCAGATATACCTTGTATCTGTCTTATTTTTTGTCCAATCTGGGACAATAATGACCACCTCATGGATGACATTTATCCGCATTTTTAATTATCATTGTGAATTTAATTTACTTACTTCTTAAGAGCTATATTTTATCAGTATTAATATTGTGAATTAAGTGTAAGAAATTTTTTACAGTATAGTCTGTAAATCAAACATCTTTACTCAAGTTTTCCTTATTTCACAAGTGTATGATCGGAAATCGAAATTTTATCAGTATTTGTACGGTAAAGTGGTGGTTGTCGGCTGTTGTAGCGGCTTCTTGTTCATTTCTCCCGATTCACGCGCTATAACTCTGGGGGTGGTGGTTTTACTATTTGATTTTGTATTTCTTCTTACTCGGATATCACCATTAATACCGTATCAGTGAACTCTTAATGCCTTCCTCTTTGTGTTGTCTGCGGGCAGTGGCGTCAATTTTTCTTCCAGGGTGGGGGGGATGACTTTATATATATATATATATATATATATATATATATATATATATATATATATACATACATATAATATATTACTTTTTCAGCGTCTCTGAGTGACATATTCATCTATATATATATATATATATATATATATATACGATTATTATATATATATTTATATATTTATACTTATTTATATATATATACTTAATTATATTTCAAATAATGATAATATTATAAATGATAATAAAGTTATTTTGTGAATTCTAAGCAAGGTTTAAATATAATATTTTTTTTTTAGTTAATGGATTCAAAGTTTTTAATTCCATTTATCAAAATATTTCATTTGCAATATTATATTATTATTCTCTGAAAAGTGGGGGGGGTGATTATATTGGCCATCCCCCCTTGCACAAAAGTGGGGGGTATATATATCCCCCATCCCCCCTATATTAACGCCCCTGTCTGCGGGCGTGTGTGATTGATCGATTTTGTGACCTTCCACGACCAGTAACATGTCTGTTCAGGACCTAGATTACACGACTGGCAACATTTTCTGGACTTGCATTGAAAGAAACGACACAATTGATACATTAATTGTATTGGTCTCTTCCCACGAAAATAAGGCAATTTTGTATTCAAAGAACGAAAGGAAATATGTAAACATCTCCGTCTGCTGGAGAATTAATATTCCCTTGATAAATGTCTTGAGTTACGGTCCCGCATCTTAAACATGATGATTTCATTGACTGTGTATTGTCACCACCAGCATAAATCAACGGCATATATATATATTTATATTATAACTGAGGCTTAGGGGATTATTATTGAATGAGTGCGTAATAAGGGCTTGTTGTATGTATGTCGTTCATGGCAAATTCCATGACATAATCAAGAACCCTTTCATAAGTTGTTTTGGTACTTTATTATCTTTATAGTGTTCGCATTTGAAACACATATTGACGTATCTACTGGTTGACCATGTTTGACACAAAATGTCCATGACAGCTAGGTTAATCAAAATTCAAGATTAAAATCGATTAATTGGTTCATTAAACATGCTCGACATGCTGCCAAGTTACTGCGGTAAAATGCTTAGTCGTCACTAAGAATACAGTCGATAAAAGCAAAAGGATTTATATGAACTTTAAATTTTAATGTGTTTTTACACTCTCTTTATCAGAGTGTGGAATATTTAATAATACCTGGAGCGAACTTCAGACTTTTTAAGCCATGGCTAAAATTTGACAGCATCATCCTTGCAATGCATCTACAAAGTAATTCATGGATATTCTCTAGAATAGGAATGAATGACAATCCATCCATGCTTTTACCGTTTTTCTTTTTTGTGATGCTACACTGAACGACAAAATGTCCTTTTTCACCACCTAGGACTGTTTGTATTTTATGTTGTCTGTCCTAGTTATCGTAACAAATATGAAATATGTATGACTACCGAAGCCAATTTATTTGTGACTCCGTTTCTTTACCGTAATATTAATGCGTTTTCGTTGATGTTGCTCCGCATGCAGTCCCTTAAGCCTGGTATCACTTCTGTGGAGTTACATCTCCCATGTTTGTTCGTCTGAGTGTCACGTACAATGCAACAATATAAGTACCACACGGCTAGCTGACGGTCAGTCCATTGTATATGTTACAAATATATGCTGTTCTCCTATACATCAACAGGACTCTAATGGTTATACGCTGGGCTGTCATAAGTTCTAGAATTTTAGGACAAGCCCCGCCTGAACACAAACACAAACCATTAATTAGTATGTAGTGGTGTGTTGGGTGGACATCAAGGAAGAGTCGATCGATAGTAATACACGATAGCTCAGTTATTCAACTCTGTCATTCCCACAGGAAGCCGGAAGTAGCAAAACCAGTGAGCGTCAGTTAGATCAATCCTTCGTATGACTCTTCTGTGGTGGAGTACAAGAAGACACCCCCAGACCCCCGGCAAGCCAGAGCCACCCTGGACGACGGCCAGGACGTCAGATCAAGGTCAGCTCAGGACAATCAACAATACAACAATAAATACTAATTTTATTTTACATTCTGTTCCTGTACACGTGAATCTAATACAATAAAGGTAATTCGTTGCTAACCTGGTTACCTGTGAAGATATATGCGCGTTCACATTTAATTTTACACTCTGTTCATAATATCAGAAGCAGATCCAGGCTGGGGTCACCCCCCCCCCCCTTCTTTTTTACAGCCGCTTAACCTTTTAAAGGGTTTCAGACCAGTTTTGGCGGTCCGGACCCCCTTTTCCTGACCTAAGAACTTTTTATCATTAGTCCTCCTTGGTTGGACCCGTCCTTTTTTTAAATCCTGGATCCGCCCCATTTGAATAAAAAGTCAGAACCTATAACGGGAGAGAATTTACTTATTAATGATAATTCAAGTTTATATAAAATAAATATATTTTCTTGGCGATGCTGTTAAACTGTCATCAAGATAACAAAATACGATATCCTGAAGGAATTTTATACTTGACCCAGAAAAACAGGTAGACAGGGGTTACTGGTTCGCCGAAGTAAAATATTTACTTCTTTAAACCATCAATATTCAGTTGAATCGCCGAGGTGTCAATATATTGTATGTCATGCAAGAAAAACAGCTTTTGCATCAAATGTTGTTGTTGTTTTTGCTGCGCTTTTTTTTCCTTACTTTTTTCAGAAATAACTACATTGGGATTTCTCCTTGTTTATCACCATTACATATCACCATCTTTGTATGATATAATTTGGAAAAGTTAACAGGGGAAACCAGCTGGATCGAGCGGAATAATATAATGAATCAAATACGTTTTCTAAATATTCATGTTTTGTGTTTTAGGGGCGGAGGCAGACGACCGCCGTCCGCCGCCACCATCCACAGTCTGATCTACGTTCCACACAAGTAATCATCACGGGCCACATCCTCTGGATTTACACGCCATGTGTTAAGTCTGTATATGTCAGTAGCTTAAAAGAATAAAAGCTGGTTGGTGATGTGGTTAGGAATTATATATCATAATACTAAACAAGACTGTATATATATATATATATATATATATATATATATATATATATATATATATATATAAAATCATACGTAAATCGGACAATATTGTCTCTCACATAAGAAGAATTGCGTTTATGATTTACCTGCTGACCCCAGCTGCTGATGTACATACAGTGCAGACGTATGATAGACTTGTTTCTCCGTCCAAACAATCCTGCATATACTGTTTATTCCCGGCTGTGCATTTTTATTTGTACCATATATCTTGATTATCCTTTAAACGACAGACACTGCATGTAATGTATTTGATACTATTTATCTTTTTAGCTATTTTGTTCTTTGTAAAGCAGTGAAAAATATAACGACATGTTTAAATTTATGAACTGGCTTTTTTTGTAATTTTGCTCATTCAATATCAAAAGTTGTTTATTTGAAAATACAATATCCTAGTTACATCAGTTGAACCGTGTATTTTATTTGGGTACTATGTTATACGAAAATATTCCGAATTCGATGTTCAATAATTTATAATGACAATAAATCTTTGCCTTTTTTTCTGACGTAGCCGATCTTCGTCGGTGTAGTTGCATATTTTCGGTAATACATACCTGTTATATCTATTTTATATGAATATATCGATTATATTGTAAAATTTAATTTTATTATACATTTAATAAAGGATGATCTTATCTTGCCAATGGTTGTCGAATTGTAACTGTTTGGGTCCGAACGTTTGTTATTCTGAAATCATACATTCAATCAGATATCTGCATTCTAAGGAATGCAAGCTTCCGCCATGTGTTTGTAGTCCATATTCCAAGGTTCATTCTTGCATTAGGGATAACATTTGATTATATTCTTTGACAACATTCCCGAATCCGGATCAGGTTATGAAGCGGACCCACACCGAAAGTGATTCCACCTTGGCCCATTCCCGAAATGCAATGAAATTTCCACTAAAGCAGGCAGTACTACAGATAGGCAAGGATAACCACGGATCACACCGGATACGGTCCGGGGTGGTCAGGGGTGTTTTTGGGGCAGAAATCGCCATTTCACAAAGCAGCACTACGGTAGAGCCCCGGGTCGTCCCGGAGGCGCCAAGGACCATCCCGGCAGCTTCCGGATGCACTGGATTTAGCCCCGGCACAGCCACGAATA
Source organism: Sipunculus nudus (assembly GCA_026874595.1). Classification (NCBI taxonomy): domain Eukaryota; kingdom Metazoa; phylum Annelida; class Sipuncula; order Golfingiida; family Sipunculidae; genus Sipunculus; species Sipunculus nudus. The sequence continues at coordinate 35,308,336 of CM049308.1, read as the reverse complement.
GCCCGGGACCACCACGGCAGCACCCCGGATTACCCCGGACCCTCCCGGTAGAGCCCCGGATTATCTCGGCAGAGCTACGTCTGACCATATTGCTGTTATTTTTTTTGCCGCGAGAGTCCGGGTGATTCGTAGTTCCGACGAGGCACTGCCGTGGAAGTCCTGGGCTCTGCCGTGTTGATCCGTCGCTCTGCCGTGTTGGTCCGGGGTAGTTCGGGTGGTTTTCAACGTCCCGGACCTCCAAGGACTGTGGCGGCGGCCTTCCTCGGCAGTGGCACGGACACCCACGGCAAAGCCCCGTCAGAGCTACGGATGAGCCTTGGATCACCACGGATTACATTCCGCCCCGGATCACTACGAATCGCCCCGGCAGTTTTTGACATTGCCGGCCCGCCCTCCCGGACTGTCCCGGACCATCCCGGCAGCGCTACGGCTTACACCCCGGATTACCCCGGACCTACCCGTGGCACTGCCGTAGCTCTGATAAAGTATAAAGTATAAGTCCCATAGAGGACCCGGCAGAGCTACGGCAGTGCCACGGAATGGTCCAGGGTGATCCGGGGTGTTAAGCCCCAGTCACACTGTCCCGGATCAGCCCACGGATACCCACGGATGAGCGATCCTTGGTGTTCCGTACAGCGTCCGCCGTCATCCTTGGTTCCATTCGTGCTTCTCCGTTGTGATCCCTCGTGGTCCGGGAATCTCTACGGAAGTTTTGAACTGTTCAAAACTTCCGTAGCGGCGTCTACGGTCTGGGTCCGCCGTACTCCTGCCGTGGCGTGTCCCTGATTCACCGTAGCACGTTCCTCGTCATCCGTCACGCGTCCCTGCCTTGATCCGTACCCATCCTTGGTGCTCCCTGGCCATCCGTCGCTAAAACAGAACGGACGTGTTAGGGTTGCGCTACGGTTGTGTACGGCAGCGTTAGGGTAATCCGTGGTTGACCGTAGTGTCACCGTCGTAGGATCCCTAGCCGAATACGGAGCGGTGAGGGACAATCACCACCATGCAGGGATACATACGGACGACGACGGAATCATCAAGGTTTCTGTACGGACCACGAGGGTCTGTCTCAGGTCACGCCACGGTCTTGTACGGAAGATAGATGACTAGGGCTTGGGTATATATATTCCCTCCCAATGTCTTGTGTCATATCTCATCATGGATCCACATAGGTTACAGGTAACAATTTGAAAACAATATAGTGGCAATAAACTATTTGAAAACTGTAAGAAAAAGAAGGAGAAGGAGAAGAGCAGTGTGGGTCCGTAAATTGCTACAAAGAAGACCACTTTTCGGCCAATATGACCGCCTCATGTCTGAAATTAGAGTAGAAGATATTAATGCTTTTAAGAACTTTATGAGACTTGTACCATGTGAAACATGTGAAAGAGGGCTGACAAGCGGAGACTGCCCTTTTTATACTTAAAAACAGTGCAGCTTAATCCGTAGCACGTCCCTAACACTTCCGCCACATGCCGTAGTACCTCCGTATCTATCCGGCATGGTCCGTACTAAAACCCTCATGATCCTTAGTCATTCCGTGAATGTTCACGGAAAAGTTACAGAGATCCTTGGTGAATCCGCCCTGTGTCCGTATTGAAACCCTGGTGTTCCGTACTGAAACCTTAGTGGTCCGTACTGAAACCCTGGTGATCCCTGACAACACCGTAGCGAATATCGATCCGCCATCATTCACCACGGATCGCAAGTTCATGGCCGTCCGTGGTGATCCGTAGGCTAATCCGGGACAGTGTGACTGGGGCTTTAGCCGTAGCGCTGCTGGGATGGTCCGGGATGGTACGGAATGGTCCGGGACGGTCCGGGGGGGGGGGGGGGGGGGCGAGCCGGCATTTTTTGGATGTGAAAAACTGCCGGGGCGATTCGTGGTGATCCGGGGCGGAATGTAATCCGGGGCTCATCCGTGGCTCTGACGGGGCTTTGCCGTGGGTGTCCGTGCCACTGCCGTGGAAGTCTGGCGCACTGCCGTGACAGTCCTTGGAGGTCCGGGACGTTGAAAACCACCCGAACTACCCCGGACCAACACGGCAGAGCGACGGACCAACACGGAAGAGCCCCGTCGGAGCTGCGAATCACCCCGGACTAGCGCGGCAAACAAAAACAGGAATCCGTAGCGCATCTTTGGCGGACCGCGGTGAGACGTAGCTCTGCCGAGATAATCCGAGGCTCTACCGGGACAATTTCTGCCAAAAAAAACACCCCGGATCACCACGGACCATCCCGGACCGTATCCGGGGTGATCCGTGGTAATCCTTGCCTATCCGTAGTACTGCCTGCTTTAGTTGGACTGAAGCTTTATGTTGTGTTGTATAGAAAAGGTCTATCCCCCAAAATTAATGAAAATTATGCAATTAACACTTTATGCAAAGAACACTTTTTTCCATTGTTCCAATATATTGCTCTATATTTTAGGAAATTTTAAATCTGAAATAGCTAGAAACTAGCTACTTCTAAATACCCAGTTGTTTTATTATATTGTGTCCCAGGATATTCACAATATAATCTGTCTCAAGCAGACCAAGAAAAATAATCACATTTGTTGATGCAGTTTACATTTCGAAATATATAAATATATATATATATATATATATATATATATATATATATATATATATATTGTTACGAAGACAAATTACTCAGGGGTAAATACTGGGCCGATCCGGGATTCGAACTCTTGTCGGTGGCGCACATGTCCGGCGTTCCAAACGTTTCGCTAGAAAAGCAAGCTTCACTAGCGAGACAGTTTAGTCCGCTTTTATGTCACCCCGTAACAATATGAATTTTTTTTTACTAACACCCTGGTTCCGATATATACTCGCAATATTTACTCGCAAGATATTACGACCAGTCTCACGTGCAATCAGACCTGCTCGTAAGTTGAACTTTGTGGTCGTACGACCGCTAGCACAGATAGGCTGACTACTCGTACGTCGGTAGCTATCGTACGACACATCGTCTCATTCAACGATCGGTCGGTAGTAATTTTACGAGCAGGCGTATGGTTGTATAAAATGCAGTCAGACCGGACCGTAAAGGGGCGTTCACACCTGTCCGTTTTTTTCCTTCCGCACCCGCACCTGCTTCCGTCGTCCGTCAAATTCGAGTCAGTTAAAACTACATAGGGCATTCATACCTATCCGATTCCGCACCCGTAACACCGTCCGCACACATCCGTCTGGGACCGATTAACGACTGAAGCGGACGACGGGTAATGACGGGAATCAACACTATGACGTCATATAATAGGGGATGTTCTGGAATGTCCTTGTGTCTGCCCCTTGATAGAAAATGACAAAAGCGGTTTATTTTCACTATGAAACGTTGGAACTCGCGCGTGAGCATTTAATGCCACATAATCCCGCTCAAGAAAGCTTTAATTATTAATTGAAATAATTAAAGCAATGTTATAAATAGCATCATATAAATCACCAAAGGAGTGGGGGCGGGGTAATTTGGAATAAAGACTGATAAGTCAATGAATATAATATAAATTTACTAGTATGCCCGCGAAAAATGAAATATAGCCTATTATATAAGTAGTTACATATAAATATATATAAATATATATATATGCATATATATATATATATATATATATATATATATATATATATATATATATATAGTAAAAATATACAAGAAAGACATTAGTGTATTTAATATGAAACAAATGAGATGAGTGCAGGTGCGGACGGAAAAAGCACGGGTATAGATATAAACAGAGACAACGGATGGCGGACGACGGAAGGGGGTGCGGGTGCGGAATGAAAAAAAAACGGATAGGTGGGAACGCGGCTTAAAACTATCACCGACTGATTTCGACCGCCTCATATGTGACCGCGGAGCTAATCCCATGCGACAAGTCGCAAGTAATCGCAACTAGTCGTGACCACGAAGTCGTGACCACGATCGTAGGTATGTGTGACTGGGCCAACATCTGTGATCTGTCCCCTCAGCGCCAACTGTGTTGTGTATCGACATAAACCTTGACATCGAGAGGTTTTGATACTTTTAACCTGGCTCATAAACGTGGTTCAGCGTTGAAGTGTATAGATGCACACCCCAGTATACCAACAAATTGTCGGACTAATTCTTCTCTTCGAACGTAGATGGCGCCAATTTTATAGGATATACCGCTGTAGATCAGCATATCCACCACATGGTTGATAGGATAAATGAAACGAGCGTGACAGGTGTACAACATTGGTGCTTCCTACAAGAGATATCAGGCTTCGGATCAATCCTCAAGGTGTCTGTTTGTAATATGCTGTTGCGTTCATGTGCCTGAAAGTCAGGCCTCGGCGGAGATTATAGCTCGATCTCTAAACAATGCCCCTCTAGTTTAAGCTGCTCTGACACGTGTAACTGACATGTGTTCTCTTTTGCGAGAACACAAGGCACAAGTGTATTTGAAAATGGAACGTTTTAATGCATATTCATCAGCTGTTGAATAATTAAACCACATAATGCAGACTCTCGTGAGAACGACTTTAAACGTTTCGAATTCTAAACAAGAAGATTGATGTCTGCTTCTCTGCTTGTCTGTATGTTTCTCCCCCCCTCTCTCTCTGTATATATATATATATATATATATATATATATATATATATATATATATATATAAAGGGTTTACACAGAAAAGTCGTTTCGTTGCCGGTGAGATTCGAACCCATGATTTTCTGATTTCCGGTTCGGCTGCTTAACCACTTTGTTATAATATATATATATATATATATATATATATATATATATATATATATATATATATATATATATATATATATATATATAAGGTGTTTGTGTGAAAGTCCTGGACACTAAATCACGGCGTAGTCGGGACTGAACGGGGTCAGCCTGCATTAGGCCTCATCAAGTGAGGAAGTTTTCTGCGGTTATGTTATGACGGCAGAGGTATGGAGAGAAGGTTTTGGAATAGACTCAAGATAAGCTGCGTTAGATGAGGTGTGATCAGGTCTGTTTTGCTTCCTTAAATCAGTTGTATAAGGAAGGTAGTCTGTGACATTATTTGTAATTTATTCTTTGGAAGCTCAGGTTGCTGTAATGAGGAATCATATATATATTATAATTACAGCCTTGATGTTTACTTATTCCGTCGTGGTTAGTAAGGTTTGTAACAAGTCGGTGTGAAAGTTCCTGTACATGTTCACCAGTAAAGTAACACTTTTCTACGACTGTCGACTGTTAAGGCTTGGTCTGTCTCAGTGATATGTGACGGGTTGACACCAGGAACGTGTAATTGATATTTTACTTCACTTTACTAAGTACATGAAACTTCCTGGTGGTATGGGAGTGTCAAGCATGCAGGGCTGTGTCTTAAGAGCTAAGTTGTTCACCTCTAATGTTTCCCCGGTACGTCCATCTTGTTTTACGTAGGCGATATGAGCACTGAATTAGAGTTCTACTTCACACTGACTTTCACTGAGAAAATGGATCCTGAGAACAGAACGACCGTTACGGACCCAGCCACTATTGTTATAATGTCGGTGACCAGCGTTCTGGCCCCGGTGGGACTACTTGTGAACCTAGCCGTGCTGTATCTCTTTTGCGTAAAGAGCGACCGCGTCATAAGAAGACGAAAATCCTTCACAATATCCTTGACCTTGGCAGATACCACAATGGCGGCCGGCCTGATCCTAAGTGTTACAAATTCGTGGGTGACTCGGTCATATATACTCAGCGACCAAAGAAGGGTCGTCGTTTCATCCAGCCTGAGTGTGGTGTTCTTTGCCGCTGCCACCTTGGTTTTCTGGACATTGACAGCTTTAATAATGGACAGGTTCCTGACCGTAAAGTTCCCTTTCAGACAGTCAAGGAGGTGTACTGGTCTCATCATTTGCGTCAGTATATGGATGATTGTACTGGTGACTTACGTCATAATATGGGCGGTAACGGAACATGCTAAGCACATACAAAATAATATCGTACTGATGGTAGTGTACATGATTATGTTTGGAGTCCCGTGTATTCTCAACCTTGTATTGTACGCCTGGGTCCACCTAATCGCGACCCGTGCCCGTCTGAGGAAAGACACCACAACCCGTAACCAGACCCAGCGGCCGGCGGCAACTATCTCTCACCGGCTCAAAAAGGCAAAGCGGTCCGTTCTGATGTATCTGGGCATGTCTTTGTTGTCTTTATGTGGTACTACTGTATTATTTGTATCATCGTATATATCCGGCACCAGCGGTTCTGCAGTTCCACCCAGGGCTTTACATTATATGACATATGTAGCACTGTCTATCGCCGCTTTGGGAACCGCTGTAAATCCATGGCTTCACGCACTGAGGAGAGTTCGCCGGTCGCTCATGTCTCAACCTTCACTGTCCTTTACCGTAAACTCGGCCACCACTGACCTGGAGTCGTCTCATCCTAATGTATGTATGAACGAGGAGTCTATAAACCACGTGTAAGGGCAATCCACAGAAAATATAAACATGACAGATAACTATGACTACGTGGCACCCATGGGTATGATGTTTTATTTATTTTTTATGATTCCTTTGTCACAGCTTCAATGGATCATTTGTATAATTATTAGAGTGATATTGATAATGCACTTGCTACGTAATTATATATACAGCTGTACCAAGTAGACGTATATTAAATCTTTATAATATTGTTTTGTCTAACACAAGATGCACATTAAAAATATCAAGGGTTTTCTTGGTGAAATATAATTATGACACAAATGTATTTATTAAATATATTAATAGTGTTTACTGACATAAAATTGTGAGAGAAGTATAATCTCCAAGCTAACAGTGCTCCGTGTACAAATACCCTCAGGATCAGGACTCGTCAGCACGTGACCTCTAAGCTGACGACGTGTTGTCAGCAAGACATCACTGGGCTATAAGCTATCATTAGGTTATCTCTAGGATGACCACACATTGTCAACAGGTTATCTCTAGGCTGACCACACATTGTCAACAGGTTATCTCTAGAATGACGACACACTGTCGACAGGTTATCTCTAGGCTTACGACACATTGTCAACAGGCAATCTCTAGGCTTACGACACATTGTCAACAGGCAATCTCTAGGCTGACGACACATTGTCAACAGGCTATCTCTAGGCTGACGACACATTGTCAACAGGCTATCTCTAGGCTGACGACACATTGTCACGGGTTATCTCTAGACTGAAGACCCGCTGTCATCAGGTTATCTCTAGGCTGAGGACACACTGTCATCAGGTTATCTCTATAGGCAAACGACACGCTGTCAGAAGGTTATTTCTAGGCTGACAACACGCTGCTATCAGGTTGTCTAAGGGCTGGCGACACGTCATGTTTTTACTAGGCTAACGACACGCTGTCAGTAGGTTATTTCTAGGCTGACAACACGCTGTCATCAGGTTATCTGAGGGCTGGCGACACGTCATGTTTTTACTAGGCTAACGACACGCTGTCAGTAGGTTATTTCTAGGCTGACAACACGCTGTCATCAGGTTATCTGAGGGCTGGCGACACGTCAGGTTAACACCAGGCTAAAGGGTCGCGATCAGAAAGTTATCAACCAGCTGACGATACATGATCTCTAGACTGACGACTCGTAGGCAGTAGAATATCAACAGTGTTATACCACTTTGTTCCTTCTTGGAAGTGGTGTTTAATATCTACAAGTCACCAATCTGATTAAAGGTTCAGGCATTTTGTTACCGCAGGCCAGTTTTTATCAGTACAGTATTGTAGCAGTATGTTACGTTATACCACTGAAGTACTCTTTTCTTTCCAGTGTTGGTTACTTGCAGGCGAGGCCTCATTGGGCTCGATATCTCCATGTTTCGTGCTTTTATAATAAAGCTTTTGTATGTACATGGGGAGAAGTGATGCATGCGAACATTATGTATCTTTATATCAGCTCCAATGGCCAGTCCCATGTGACATTTAAAGGGCATTCAAAGATTTTACTTATAGATTTTAAATACATATATAACATCATATACATTAATATCATATTAACTTTCACCATTCATTTATACGAATCCATATGTATATAGCTTATTAATATATATATATATAAAATTCTTTTGCAAAATCTGTAATATTAGACCTTTCTGGGTTTTCATCGTATTCGAAAATGTGAAGTGTATTGGTAAGACATACAACGTGTAAATGGTGTATGGGAGGGCAAATAGACGCATTGAATGGACACGATCGGACCGGGCTAATGCACGCACTGAGGGGCAATGGCAGGGCAAATAAACGCAGTGAATTGATGATATATTAAGGCAGACCGATTTATTTACGTGGTATGGAAGTGCACGTGGTGCCGGTCATGGCAAGAAAATATGGCAGTGGATGGTAATGACAGGGAAAATGAATGGTGTTGACAGGCCATATATAGCGAATATGTGTGAATGGCATGTCGAGTAGACGCAGTGAATGGGCATGACAAATATAAAGAGTATATAAAAATAACGAAAGTTGGAAGGGTGATGTTTGAAAGATAAGTCAATTTTATCTTGCTAGGATCTGCTGCGACCAAATCCTATACTGCCCCTGCTGGCATGTAGAAGGAAACACTTAACTTCAACTATTATACATATACTAAACCCGGCGAACCCCGAGACATATTGTGATATCTTGTTCATTGTAACGATATTATTACAGGGATGGTGTGTAACAGTAGTTAAAGGGATATAACCAGGAGCAATATTATGCCTACTCTTCCACACTATCAGTTCATATTTGCTTTATATTAACGACAAGCAAAAACATCCCAGCACACAGGCTCAGTATCTCCCATACAGCGGTTTAAAAACCTGTTATGGCTCTGCGTATTGGAAAACACAGTTCACGTGTGTTTGTTTACCAAAACAATCCCGCGTGACCGGAGGTCCGATTGTGAGCCGCAAAACATGATGTATCAGCCAGCAGGAACTAGTATTTCAATTTTTGGGCCAAGTGATGCTGGGAATCTCCAGATTGACACGTGCGTAAGCTGGGCGATGCATGCGCTGTGTTTATGTTTACACCTGTGATCGCACCCGGTCCACTGTTTTCAACACTCGTTAATCGGAGTAAGCAAATGGTTTCAGGGCAAGTACCAATTCATTTTAAAGAGAAGAGGCTTTTTCTCGTGTTAATTCAACATGCTTTATAGGTGATTGGGCCCCTTTAAGTAAGACTATCACACTGCTTATGACACACTGGTTGGTTTGTCTTATACTTTTAAAATATGATTTATAAAAAATGAATCGGATTATACGGATTATTAATTGTACATCTAAATTTGAGACCTTATTTTGAAAGTAAGGCTCAACCTACCTTTTGTAATGAGAAACGTTTCACCCCTTAACCGTTTTAAGCGGTGTATTTTCAAGTGATAACTTGTCTCAGAATAAACCTCAGCATCGAAAACATGTCACTAACATCTCACTAACATCTATAAAACCCGACTAGTTTTTCATAGCCATAAAAAAGTCAGAATACCGGTAATTGAAAGAATGTTGTTAAGGTTTGCATCAATTGCAATGGTATAATGGTATAATTTTACAGATAAAGTCTTATATTGCATATGCATCACGTGTTGTTTTTCATATTCCTAAAAATGCTCCTAATTCTTATTCACGCACGAGGTCTGAGTAAACCTGACTTCCTCTCTGTTTGTCTGTTTGTCTGCCTGGCTGTCTGTCTGTCTCTCTCTCTCTTTCTCTCTCTCTCTCTCTCTCTCTCTCTATAAATATATATATATATATATATATATATATATATATATATATATATATATATTGTTTGAAGAGTCTTATTCTAATTAAATCTCCATTTAACTCCTTTTCTTGCAGGGCATGTATTCTTAACATTACAAGTACATGGCAGGTAGCCTATCTAAGGAAGTTGGGATGGTCAATCACATGCCTCCCTTTATGGTGTGTGTGTGTGTGTGTGGGTGTGTGTGTAAGAGAGAGGAGGGGGAGGGGTTCTAGAGGTTTCAGATCAATTTTGTGCAGCCTGGGCCCCCTTTTGTTAGGTTTTGTCATTAGTCCTCATTGGCTGAACACTCCTCATCCTCAACCCAGATTGTTTAGGTCGAAAAGGAGGTGGGGCGCCTCTAAACCAGCCCTTGAAAACCTACGTACCGGAACGGGGCCAATATTTGTGGATAAGTATATTGTGACGTCCACCTGGAACACGACAACTCTTCGTCTGGCACTAGCTGAATTCTGTACAATTCGTTATTCAAACCAACACTTCCTGTTTTGTGTTCACACGGCTTGCAGTCTGGCAAAGGCAATCTGTCCATTGTATGGCAGATTTTATTAGATACAAAATTATCTATCTCCCATCGATCCAATGTTAATATGACAGAGCATACCCAAAGTAGTCATAAGTAAAGTCTAAGTAGGCAGCGCCGTGGACCGGGTAGCTTCCTGATGCCGCCGTCCCGCGAGACCCGCCATCTTGCTCCTAAAATTGACCTGACCTTGGTGAAGTGAAACCACTGGGTTTTCATTGACAGAACGTCTGCCAGCACTGCAGATGATCAACCACTGCTTGTAACATCGTAGATACAGTCAATACATCAATCCGAGAAACAGACCGTGGCTGTCTCACAATGTGATGCTCCCTGTATCACTAACATGGTCGCTTGTTGCTAAGAACTTTCAATTTAAAAACTTTGTCTAATAATTTCATGGAATATATATATATATATATATATATATATATATATATATATATATATATATATACCGAATATATTTAAATATCTTGTTAAACTTTTGACACAACAAAACATTTTTATTTCAATTAAAAATCAAATGTATGTAAAGCTAACCGTTTTTCTTTAGTGTTTCTGTGGGAGAATATTGGACAATATGGTAGGAGCGGGACATAAACATGAAAGGAAACAAAATAATACAAGTAGCCCTCCAAAAAAATAAAATACGGTTTAAACAGTGACTAATTAATCTGGCAACCATACTTGACAATGAAAAATCCTACCGATTTTAAAGGTCTAACAAAAGTTAGCGTCTAATATCTAGAGCCTACACTGGAGTCCACGTATAGAATTTCTTGTGTAATTAACTTCTAAACATCCAGTTTTAACAAGAAAAGTCTTGCAGATATTAAATTTCTGATCCGTTGTGGAAAAAAAATCACATGATAGAAATGTTATCAACTTAATTCACCCTCACCCTGGTGAGCAGTACAGACCCGTGTCGCCCTGATGACAAGCCCCACGGTGGTTGCCTAGTTTAGAATCCTAACAGACACCTACAGAGTATTTTAAGCTTACAAAGCATTTACTTTGCCCTCTGGTTCTGTGATATCTGTCAAACAGCAATATGTGATTTATGATTTGAATTCTGTCCTCAAGAAGTAAATGCCGTGCAGATTGCCTTATTAGTGAGTCTGTTCGTCAGAAGATGCGACTGTACTCAGCATGTCAGGACTATTGTAAAAACTCTATATGCGGAGAGAGGGAGTTGTCAAAGTTGCATTGGCAAGAAAAAGCCTGGAGATACGACACCCAGATATATAATCTGCCCATGTAGCGGAAAAAAATAAAAGATAGTCTTTGATTTACAAACCTAAACTTCACAAAAATACAAAATCATATAATTTCATGTGATAGGTTATCATGCCGAGAGAGTGGAATAATTGAAGACCCGGGGGTTAAACAAAGAGAAGCGACGCTAATGGTGAAAATATATACCATGTTTTTTTAGGATCCCGCTGGCTTCGACATTACATGGTGGCTCTGTGTTGCAGGTTCGGGTAAAATCGCCCAGCAGACTGTTGCCTGTACTGTAAAGCGTACAAAACAACATGAAAATAACTGTACGGCCTCTTTTATTGTATTTAAGACCTTAAATGGCAAACATAAACATGGATAATTTTATATTTTGACCGGATATGTTATACATGTATATCTTAGTTAATGAATGGTACACACTGTATTTTTCTGTAGTAATTTATGAATTTTTCTTTCCATGTAAATAAAGTAATTAAGTTTGTACACAGTTTTAAAATTTTTTTTTTATATGACTAGTTAAAGACGAGACTAATAAATGCATGGCACGATTTAAGCTACCCTGCCCATCCCATTTGGACCCCCGGTCAACAGCCACAATCGCTACCGCCAAATATTCCCCCGGTGCCAAGGTTGGCGAATGAAAGAAGACCCGAGGGTTAAACAAAGAAAAGCGACTCTATAGGTGAAAATATATACATTGTGTTTATAGCGCCCCCCCCCCCCTTTTTTTGGACGTAACCAAAAAAAATCTGACAAAAAACTAAAAAGTCCACTATCACGCTTCCAGTTACAATATATGTCTTACTTTATAATTTAAACTATCCAAGATTGCCCGATTACAACCTTCTTTTTTTTAAATTTCTACACCTGGGAGGGGGGTCCCCCCTCCCCACCCCACCCCCCCCCACCCCGGCGCTTAACGTCTAAAAGCTATCCCGCTTCGCAAAGTGAGCCACAACCCCTTAATTCTAAATCCCTGTATCCGCCCCTGACAGTTAACACACCTTTTGGAGCTCTCTTTTGTGCAGTTCCAATAATTTCAAGGGGGGGGGGGGGGGGGGGAGCAGGATCAGAAGCGGATCCGGAGGCGGAGGTTCCGGTTTTGGGAACCTTTTCTTTAGGATAAGTCATAAGTCCTCCTGCGTGTGACCCCTTCTTTTCCACAATTTTGGAACCGCCCCTGACAAATTTACTTGGTATATTCAGTTTCTCATCAAATTCTTCTCAATAATGAAAACCATCTCCATCACTAAACATCCCTGTAATACATTACCGGTTGTGTTTTTTTCTGATTGCCCATGATGTTGTGTAATACTTATGGATATATCAGAGTGACGCATGTTTTTCATTTACAACTTATAAGTCCTGTGACTACATTAGATGTGACACAAACATGGTCCTTTTACACTTATCTAATCATCGAGGCCTCTCTGAAGGTGTAAAAACCATGAAAACTCATAAACAACTCGCCTTATTAAGTTGGTACCTCCTTTGATTATGACTACTATGATACAAAATAACACTTGCCATAAACAGCTTACCTAACCAGCTTGTGTTATTATGCCGGCTAGATGTATGAAATATAGGTTCTTTCACCTGTACAATACCGGTAACAGAACCACCTGGGCTATTTTGTCGCTTATATCGTCAGTATAGTCTGTTCCTTTTGATATAAATACTATACTCTATATTTGTGTACGCGTGTACTAGTCTATCTCTTTATTTCTAGCAGTAATCATTACGTTTATGTACGTAGTTTTCTTTACCTTCGAACTAGACTGGAATTAAGTGTACAGGGAAAAGGAAAAACACGTTTCTTTGTATAACAGTCTCTAGACTTCCCGGCATGGAAAGTAAATGTCCGTGTCACTGCACGGTCCACGCTAATATGAAAAGTAGTATGTGATCGTATTAATATCAGCCGGCCCAACATGAAAATGATTTGAAAATAATTGTTGTGGGTCAGCATAATGAAGCCGAGACACGTGACCAAGACGTTTCAGAAATAAGGGTTTTCGCAAGGATTAATCTGGAGAATTCGTGAAAATAATTGTTGTGGGTCAGCATAATGAAGCCGAGACACGTGACCAAGACGTTTCAGAAATAAGGGTTTTCGCAAGGATTAATCTGGAGAATTCATGACACGTCACCACCGTTTATAAATAGAAACCCCTTCGTCGTTTTGTCATTACAAAGGCGAGACAATTAAAGACATTCCAGTCTAAGCAGTTCTAGTCCAAGTCTGCCTGAGATACCCAGGATGTCTGTCATGAGTTCAAACATAAGAATTTCTACAGAATGAAGCTGAACTAATCTTCTTACATTTTCCATTTGTTATCTGCTGTTAAATAAACAACTTATTCAAAATGTTCTTATAAGCATTCTGAGTTTAACATATGCATTCATGACCTGCACGTGTAAGTTTGTAATGTCTTCCTGGTGAAAGTCGACTACAAAGATAGGTTAACTTCATTAGTATCAAGTCAGGCAGCATTCAGAAAAGTTTAATTCCTGTGCTACTGCATTTGTAAAAATACTGAATCCTGTTTATTAAAAGAATAAGTAATAAAGACATTTAATTTAGCTTAATGAAGCAGATAAACTAACAGCGCGAAAGAGGCTGTTCTTAACATATACACATGATAAACTTGCTCGACATTTTCTGCTACTTTATTAAAATCTGATGGACAAGATAGACCTGTCTTCAAGGTCTTTATTATGAGATGCTCACCCAACAACTCGAGATGTTCCGAAGCCTACTATCAAATGATAGGGAATACTCACTTTAATCCAAGAAATTTGACCCTCCGCCTTTCATTGTATCATGTTCTCTTTCGAGGACAGTTATTAACAGGAGCGAGTTTTCACTAGTTATACATTGTAAATCATTGGCCTCTGAATAAATTGAAATAATGTGTATCAAGCAGTATTCCTGCCTCCCGGGGTTTTTCCTCAGATCACTCAGACGATCTCATTACTAATCCTCTTAACACCAATTAGGCTGTGCCTTGTGGCGATTAAATAGGTGGCGTGCCTCATTATTAAACGGACCACCAGAATATTAAAGACACTTCAGTGGCCGCAATGGTGGAATTGAGTTTTCACTAAAGAGCCGTTCTAAAGAATCTAGTTTGTTTACAGGTGATGGAAACAAGGGAAAAATAATTCCTGCCTCAAGAGCATAACCTTCAATGTCTATGTGGTATTTATCAAAAAACTTATTCTATATTATTACACCGCCTTATTAATTATGGATATGTCACAAACGTTGTTTCGGGATCGACACGACTGGGCCGCCATCAAAGGTACAAAGCTGTAATAGAATTAAGGATTTTTTTACATACCTGTAGGAAAGCAATTATTTAAACCTGTTAGCGATGGAATATTTCAATGTGGTCTATAGAGACCTGGTAGGGTTTTGAGACACCACACCCTGTCATGTCTGCGCTGCCATGAGGTACATGTAAGAAGATATCCACTTCAGTAGCCAAACAACTCTTGCCATATACTATCATTGATCTTTCTGTGTTAAAATTCAAAACCATGTAACCGACGGGTATGCTTTAAACAGATAAAATGAATACAAGGCCGCTTTAAAAATGGCTAAAAAGGCAACTTGAAAATGACATTTATTCCTGAATCCAACAACAGCGATCGTGAATCTTTTTTCTCCTAACATGACTATGTACGTATATGAATGGAAGAGATGGGAGATGGAAACTGAATTTAGTTAACAGCAGTAACCAAATCCTAAGGTGGTTATTTGATTATTGTGTATAACCTTGATAAGGTGTTGTCATCCATGGTGAACTCTGTCAGTTCCCTCTCTGTGATTTCAGGCTATTTGTCTGTGTTTTATTTAATTTAAGGAAAGATAATTCATGTGGGAACATTAACTGACGTGATTTACGTCTGGTCAGGTTGTTGAAACGTCGGAATAATGGAAACACTGCTTGTGTGCAAAGTGCGTTTTTATGGCGCCGAGTTTATCATGCCGGGCTGGTCCTGTATTTTGTAAATGTCAAAGCTTTTTTCATGCTAGATGTGTATTCACTCGGAGTGCTGCCGTTTTTTGCCTTTTGAGGAGAGTGGATCATTTACAGAGGTGGAGCCGTTGTTTTAAGGTATCATTATGGTATCATATCACGGCAAAATCTATATCTGCAATAGGATCTTGCATCCGTTTTGTATTGAAAACGGCTTTTTAGCCAACATACTGAGTTACTAATTTTTTTTCAACATGTAGATATCGCACACTTTACGGGTATATATACATGTGAACATGTAATCTTTCCCGTTTACCATTGCATTGCCACAGTACATAAAAGGTAACACGTTAACTTCAGAGTGGTTTCTACACCCCCAGAAAGGTTGCGTTGTATGAAACCTCATAGACTTCCATCCAGTATGGATAGTCGTTTCTTCATCATTATATCTGATAGTTTAAATTGGTCCATTGGTTCCTGTACCAGCCAGTGCACCTATACCATAATTCCTTATAAATATAAAATAAATATCGTTAACATTTTAACATATTTCTACTGCGTGTGCGGCCGGCCTGTTTGTATCCCAGCATAGACAATTTTTTTTGCATCCGATGTTTAGATTTAAAATATGAAAAGGTATATATATAAATATATATATATATATATATATATATATATATATATATTTAAGAGGAAAAGGAGCATATGTAAAACAAACGAAATGGAAACAAAGAACTTTTTTAAAATTGTTCCATCAATTATTTTCAGAGTGTTGCAGGTGTAACGTGATTGACATATGACAAAATATGATAACTGTGTCGACTATGACTCTCAGAAACCTCGCACATACCTCCATCAATGTTCATAAGATCCTTCAACTGTAGCCTTGGCGCGGCGTCCGGCATCCTATCGTCCATCTGTTTACCAAGCTGCTTAGTGACTTTCCACACAATTTTGGACACATATGCACCTCGAGGGAAGTGTACTAAAAATCAGATTTGGTGGTGCCATCTATATATGAGATTATTTAATTGCGTGTTATCGTATTTTTTATCATTTTATTGGTACTTTATTTAGAACTGAGGCTGTCACTAGTATAATAAATTGCGGCAGATAAATTAGATGAATGGACAAAACTCTGCTCATTTTCTGTATGTCGGACACAACATATACCTTTTCTCATAAGGCATATGATTAATATATTTGCAACAAATATTGCAGATATTTTAACGTTGATAAAAGTTAGCAACTAGGTGAATCGATGCAGATTTGTGCTTATTTTTATTAATTTTTTTTTATTATCGCTCATGCAAAATTTTTACATGTGAGTATTGAGCCCTCGGCTTTGTCTTGATTTAATAAGGCTTTCTAAAAAAATGAAGCTTACAGCTGTGTCCAAACAAGAAACACCGCTATCCTACATCGCACTGGAGTCCTAAATACCACCCGAGACGCAAAATGTATGTCTATGATGGCACTTATATCTTCAGATCATGCAATTTAGGATGCACATCTCCTTAAAATCTCAACATAGCAATTATAACATCAAAACATTAAATTGCCTTTTTTATTTGTTTTTCCTTAAATAAATTGTGCAGGTTTTGCAGTTGGATAAATTGTTAAAATTCAATGATTTTTCTGTTAGAAAAAATCACGTTAAAAGTATATTTCCATTAGGTAAATGAAACCACAATGAAGATAAAGTCATAATTAGAATATTAATTAGTTGAGTTGAGGGCTGTCTCCAGTGAGAGTGTCATCTTATAGTTAGAACGCAATAAGGCAGCCCCAATCTGCGGTGTGAATACTTATGCGAGGTCATAGTGTGATAGGCGAAGAGAAATATCACAGGAATGTACTTCGCGGTCAGTCTCAAGGTGGGAATCTGTTTGTAACTTTCGAGTAGAAGCCGGAGGAACGCTATGAAATAAAACCACCCCCTCATTTGAAAATAATAGTGGGATTGCACGTTATACAAAATGAAAGTTGAAAGAATATACAGAAGTTAATAACTTGTGTAACACAGTGTAATATAATAATATATATATAATAAAAAATAAAATTTAGTGTATTGGTCGTCGGTCTGTCTCTTGATAAGCTATGGCGTCACTGCAGCATTGTTATTCTGGAACCAAGATCACATCTTCTTTGGGTTATTTGTCCTCACCGTTCCAGTAGATTTCTTTTTCTCGTTGTCTCCAAAAATTCCGAACGAACTCCATAGAAATTTTTGTAAGGACGAGTGGATTAAGTTTGGAGACACTGTATGACCATTCAAACGGAAGAAAAGACAAACAATGGACCAACGTGGGAGGCTTCAGTTCCTTGTTAAACACCTTAAATTGAACGGATGCATAAAAATGGCCAATTTACCCCTTGGCCATCGGCCCCCACACCGACTTCACTGATGTTTTTTAGGAAGGTGTGCTGAGACTTTCAATTTTCTAGTTGTCAACTGCTTATTTTCTGGCCTCCAACTTGGGCCAGTTGGGCTTTTTTTTCAACCCAAGCATACACATGCAAATAGGATTAGGAAGTGCACAAAAACGGGACAACTCATTCGGAAAATGAAGGAAAAGCAAATTGGTCTGAGGAGGGCCATTGCTCACTTTTATGTTTCTGTTCCTGACAGATAATATTTAAACCTCATTCATTCAATCAGAGTTATACTGGATTAGCTTTATTTTATCTCCAATTTTTTTATCCACGAACGTCCTAATATACACCCACACACTTGGAATGGGGAGTGGGGGGGGGGGGGGAGGGGGGAGACATTCGTTTCATTAACATTTACATAGGTTCACTATAATTAGAAATATAGACTGTATTTAAAATTGTATTAAAATATTTTTTAATCACAAAAATCTGTATTGCTTAGATTTAAGCGTGCATTATATTTATTGTACGAAATCATGCAATTAGTGTTAATATAAACAAGAAAGTTAAGTTTTAACTGTAATAAAAAATACTAGTCACATATACGTAGTAATGACTTAATAACACAAAGAACCAATATCTATTTCACAGCATCGCAGGTAGACAGATATTCTATGATTTCTGATATACCATCATAGGAACATTCATCTAATTCCATCTGACCATCTCGACAATTTATCATTTCTTTCAGAAACTTAACTTTATTATTCACATTTAAAACATTTCAAGTGATGCGTCTCCACATACCTAATATTAGCTCTAATAAAGCCAGAACAGTATTACTGCGCTCTCTGTGCATTAAATTGACGACAGAATTCTTCACACAGGACATATATGCATATATGTTTAAAAACTGTTTTTGCAGTATATCAGTTAATGTTTCAAAGCAACTGATCCACATTATACATTCTACATTATATCTGTATGAGAAATTCTAGGAAGTCCCCGTGTCCTACATATAGCCATTGTACACAATGTGGACAACTGGACATACGTTCTATTGACTTGTTATTAAACACCATGTCTGGCATCCGTAAAAAGAACCAAAAAAAATTATGAAAGAGTATATTCAAAGAAACAGATGAAAAAGTTCCACAGTTCGCCATCAACTTATTAACTGAAAATATAAAATCACCTCTTTTTCTCATCATATCTACCTCATCAGTAAAATCATAATTCATGATACACTGAGTGGACTAACATCTAACAGGAGAGTGGACTAACATCTCACAGGATAGTAGACTAACATCTCACAGGAGGGTGGACTAACATATCACAGGAAACTGGACTAACATCTCACAGGAGAGTGGACTAACATCTCACAGGAGGGTTGATTAACATCTCACAGGAGGGTTGACTAACATCTCACAGGGGGAAGGACTAAAATCTCACAGGAGAGTGGACTTACATCTCACATTAGGATGGACTAACATATCTCAGGAGGGTGGACTAACATCACACAGGAAAGTGGACTAACATCTCACAGAAGAGTGGACTAACATCTCACAGGAAAGTGGACTAACATCTCACAGAAAAATTGACTAACATCTCACAGGAGATTGGACTAACACCTCACTGGAAAGCTGACTAACATCTCACAGGGGGTCGGACTGACATCTCACAGGAGAGTGGACTAACATCTCACAGGAGGGTGGACTAAAATCTCACAGGAGAGTGGACTAACATCTCACAGGAGGGTGGACTAACGTCTCACAGGAGAGTGGACTAACATCTCACAGGAGAGTGGACTAAAATCTCACAGGAGAGTGGACTAACATATCTCAGGAAGATGGACTAACATCTCTCACAGGAGGGTGGACAAACATATCACAGGAGAGTGGACTAACATCTCACAGGAGAGTGGACTAACATCTCACAGGAAAGTGGACAATCATCTCACAGAAAAATTGACTAAAATCTCAAAGGTGATCGGACTAACACCTCACAGGAAAGCTGACTAACATCTCACAGGAGGTCGGACTGACATCTCACAGGAGAGTGGACTAACATCTCACAGGAGGGTGGACTAAAATCTCACAGGGGAGTGGACTAACATCTCACAGGAGGGTGGACTAACGTCTCACAGGAGAATGGACTAACATCTCACAGGAGAGTGGACTAAAATCTCACAGGAGAGTGGACTAACATATCTCAGGAAGATGGACTAACATCTCTCACAGGAGGGTGGACAAACATATCACAGGAGAGTGGACTAACATATCACAGGAAAGTGGACTAACATCTCACAGGAGGGTTGATTAACATCTCACAGGAGGGTTGACTAACATCTCACAGGGGGAAGGACTAAAATCTCACAGGAGAGTGGACTAACATCTCACACGAAAGTGGACTAACATCTCACAGAAAAATTGACTAACATCTCACAGGAGATTGGACTAACACCTCACTGGAAAACTGACTTACATCTCACAGGGGGTCGGACTGACATCTCACAGGAGAGTGGACTAACATCTCACAGGAGGGTGGACTAAAATCTCACAGGAGAGTGGACTAACATCTCACAGGAGGGTGGACTAACGTCTCACAGGAGAGTGGACTAACATCTCACAGGAGAGTGGACTAAAATCTCACAGGAGAGTGGACTAACATATCTCAGGAAGATGGACTAACATCTCTCACAGGAGGGTGGACAAACATATCACAGGAGAGTGGACTAACATCTCACAGGAGAGTGGACTAACATCTCACAGAAAAGTGGACAATCATCTCACAGAAAAATTGACTAACATCTCACAGGAGATCGGACTAACACCTCACAGGAAAGCTGACTAACATCTCACAGGAGGTCGGACTGACATCTCACAGGAGAGTGGACTAACATCTCACAGGAGGGTGGACTAAAATCTCACAGGGGAGTGGACTAACATCTCACAGGAGGGTGGACTAACGTCTCACAGGAGAATGGACTAACATCTCACAGGAGAGTGGACTAAAATCTCACAGGAGAGTGGACTAACATATCTCAGGAAGATGGACTAACATCTCTCACAGGAGGGTGGACAAACATATCACAGGAGAGTGGACTAACATATCACAGGAAAGTGGACTTACATCTCACAGGAGAGTGGACTAACATCTCACAGGGGGAAGGACTAAAATCTCACAGGAGAGTGGACTTACATCTCACAGGAGGATGGACTAACATATCTCAGGAGAGTGGACTAACATCTCACAGGAAAGTGGACTAAAATCTCACAGGAGAGTGGACTAACATATCACAGCAAAGTGGACTAACATCTCACAGGAAAATTGACTAACATCTCACAGGAGATTGGACTAACATCTCACAGGAAAGTTGACTAACATCTCACAGGAGGTCGGACTAACATCTCACAGGAGAGTGGACTAACATCTCACAGGAGAGTGGACTTACATCTCACAGGAGGGTGGACTAACGTCTCACAGGAGAGTGGACTAACATCTCACAGGAAAGTGGACTAACATCTCACAGGAGAGTGGACTAAAATCTCACAGGAGAGTGGACTAACATCTCACAGGAAAGTGGACTAACATCTCACAGGAAAGTGGACTAACATATCTCAGGAAGATGGACTAACATCTCTCACAGGAGGGTGGACTAACATAGCACAGGAGAGTGGACTAACATATCACAGGAAAGTCGACTAACATCTCACAGGAGAGTGGACTGACATCTCACAGGAAAGTGGACTAACATCTCACAGGAGAGTGGACTAACATCTCACAGGAGGATGGACTAACATATCTCAGGAGGGTTGACTAACATCTCACAGGAGAGTGGACTAACATCTCACAGGAGGGTGGACTAACGTCTCACAGGAGGATGGACTAACATCTCACAGGAAAGTGGACTAACATCTCACAGGAGAGTGGACTAACATCTCACAGGAGGGTGGACTAACATATCTCAGGAGGGTGGACTAACATCTCACAGGAGAGTGGACTAACATCTCACAGGAGGGTGGAATAACATATCTCAGGAGGGTGGAATAACATCTCACAGGAGAGTGGACTAACATCTCACAGGAGGGTGGACTAACATCTCACAGGAGGATGGACTAACATCCCACAAGAAAAATTGACTAACATCTCACAGGAGAGTGGACTAACATCTCACAGGGGGAAGGACTAAAATCTCACAGGAGAGGGACTTACATCTCACAGGAGGATGGACTAACATATCTCAGGAGAGTGGACTAACATCTCACAGGAAAGTGGACTAACATCTCACAGGAGAGTGGACTAACATATCACAGCAAAGTGGACTAACATCTCACAGGAAAATTGACTAACATCTCACAGGAGATTGGACTAACATCTCACAGGAAAGTTGACTAACATCTCACAGGAGGTCGGACTAACATCTCACAGGAGAGTGGACTAACATCTCACAGGAGAGTGGACTTACATCTCACAGGAGGGTGGACTAACGTCTCACAGGAGAGTGGACTAACATCTCACAGGAAAGTGGACTAACATCTCACAGGAAAGTGGACTAACATATCTCAGGAAGATGGACTAACATCTCTCAAAGGAGGGTGGACTAACATATCACAGGAGAGTGGACTAACATATCACAGGAAAGTGGACTAACATCTCACAGGAGAGTGGACTGACATCTCACAGGAAAGTGGACTAACATCTCACAGGAGAGTGAACTAACATCTCACAGGAGGATGGACTAACATATCTCAGGAGGGTTGACTAACATCTCAGAGGAGAGTGGACTAACATCTCACAGGAGGGTGGACTAACGTCTCACAGGAGGATGGACTAACATCTCACAGGAAAGTGGACTAACATCTCACAGGAGAGTGGACTAACATCTCACAGGAGGGTGGACTAACATATCTCAGGAGGGTGGACTAACATCTCACAGGAGAGTGGACTAACATCTCACAGGAGGGTGGAATAACATATCTCAGGAGGGTGGAATAACATCTCACAGGAGAGTGGACTAACATCTCACAGGAGGGTGGACTAACATCTCACAGGAGGATGGACTAACATCCCACAAGAAAAATTGACTAACATCTCACAGGAGAGTGGATTAACATCTCACAGGAGAGTGAACTAACATCTCACTGGAAAGTTGACTAACATCTCACAGGAAAGTGGACTAACATCTCACAGGAGGATGGACTTACATCTCACAGGAGGGGGGATTAACATCTCAAGTAGGATTGACTAACATCTCACAGGATTGTAGACTATCATCTCACGGGAGAGTGGACTAACATCTCAAAGGAAAGTGGACTAACATATCACAGGAAAGTGGACTAACATCTCAAAGGAAAGTGGACTAACATCTCACAGGAAAGTGGACTAACATCTCACAGGAGAGTGGACTAACATCTCACAGGAGAGTGGACTAACATCTCACAGGAGAGTGGACTAATATATCACAGGAAAGTGGACTAACATCTCAGAGGAGAGTAGACTAACATCTCACAGGAGAGTGAACTAACATCTCACAGGAAAGTGGACTAACACATCACAGGAGATTGGACTAACATATCAAAGGAAAGTGGACTAACATCTCAGAGGAGAATGGACTAACAACTCAGAGGAGAGTAGACTTACATCTCACAGGAGGATGGACTAACATATCTCAGGAGGGTGGACTAACATCTCACAGGAGAGTGGACTAACATCTCGCAGCAGGGTGGACTAACATCTCACAGGGGGAAGGACTAAAATCTCACAGGAGAGTGGACTTACATCTCACAGGAAAGTGGACTAACATCTCACAGGAAAGTGGACTAACATTTCGCAGGGGAGTGGACTAACATCTCACAAGAAAATTGACTAACATCTCACAGGAGAGTGGATTAACACCTCACAGAAAAGAGGACTAACAGCTCACAGGAAAGGGGACTAACATCTCACTGGAGGATGGACTAACATCTCACAAGAAAATTGACTAACATCTCACAGGAGATAAGACTAACATCTCTCAGGAGAGTGGACTAACATCTCACAAGAAAAATTGACTAACATCTCACAGGAGAGTGGACTAACACATCACAGGAGAGTGGACTAACATATCAAAGGAAAGGGGACTAACATCTAACAGGAAAGTGGACAAACATCTCACAGGAAAGTGGACTAATATCTCGTAGGAGAGTGGACTAACATCTCACAAGAAAATTGACTAACATCTCACAGGAGATAAGACTAACATCTCTCAGGAGAGTGGACTAACATCTCACAAGAAAAATTGACTAACATCTCACAGGAGAGTGGACTAACATCTCACAGGAGAGTGAACTAACATCTCACAGGAAAGTGGACTTACATCTCACAGGAAAGTGGACTAACATCTCACAGGAGGATGGACTTACATCTCACAGGAGGGTGGATTAACATCTCAAGTAGGATTGACTAACATCTCACAGGAGAGTGGACTAACATCTCACAGGAGAGTGGACTAACATCTCACAGGAGAGTGGACTAAAATATCACAGGAAAGTGGACTAACATCTCAGAGGAGAGTGGACTAACATCTCACAGGAGAGTGAACTAACATCTCACAGGAAAGTGGACTAACACATCACAGGAAAGTGGACTAACATATCAAAGGAAAGTGGACTAACATCTCAGAGGAGAATGGACTAACAACTCAGAGGAGAGTAGACTTACATCTCACAGGAGGATGGACTAACATATCTCAGGAGGGTGGACTAACATCTCACAGGAGAGTGGACTAACATCTCGCAGCAGGGTGGACTAACATCTCACAGGGGGAAGGACTAAAATCTCACAGGGGAGTGGACTTACATCTCACAGGAAAGTGGACTAACATCTCACAGGAGAGTGGACTAATATATCACAGGAAAGTGGACTAACATCTCAGAGGAGAGTGGACTAACATCTCACAGGAGAGTGAACTAACATCTCACAGGAAAGTGGACTAACACATCACAGGAGAGTGGACTAACATATCAAAGGAAAGTGGACTAACATCTCAGAGGAGAATGGACTAACAACTCAGAGGAGAGTAGACTTACATCTCACAGGAGGATGGACTAACATATCTCAGGAGGGTGGACTAACATCTCACAGGAGAGTGGACTAACATCTCGCAGCAGGGTGGACTAACATCTCACAGGGGGAAGGACTAAAATCTCACAGGAGAGTGGACTTACATCTCACAGGAAAGTGGACTAACATTTCGCAGGAAAGTGGACTAACATTTCGCAGGGGAGTGGACTAACATCTCACAAGAAAATTGACTAACATCTCACAGGAGAGTGGATTAACACCTCACAGAAAAGAGGACTAACAGCTCACAGGAAAGTGGACTAACATCTCACTGGAGGATGGACTAACATCTCACAGGAGGATGGACTTACATTTCACAGGAGATTAGACTAACATCTCTCAGGAGAGTGGACTAACACCTCACAGGAAAGTGGACTAACATCTCACAGGAGGGTGGACTAACATCTCACAGGAGAGTGGACTAACACATCACAGGAGAGTGGACTAACATATCAAAGGAAAGGGGACTAACATCTCACAGGAAAGTGGACAAACATCTCACAGGAAAGTGGACTAATATCTCGTAGGAGAGTGGACTAACATCTCACAAGAAAATTGACTAACATCTCACAGGAGATAAGACTAACATCTCTCAGGAGAGTGGACTAACATCTCACAAGAAAAATTGACTAACATCTCACAGGAGAGTGGACTAACATCTCACAGGAGAGTGAACTAACATCTCACAGGAAAGTGGACTTACATCTCACAGGAAAGTGGACTAACATCTCACAGGAGGATGGACTTACATCTCACAGGAGGGTGGATTAACATCTCAAGTAGGATTGACTAACATCTCACAGGAGAGTGGACTAACATCTCACAGGAGAGTGGACTAACATCTCACAGGAGAGTGGACTAAAATATCACAGGAAAGTGGACTAACATCTCAGAGGAGAGTGGACTAACATCTCACAGGAGAGTGAACTAACATCTCACAGGAAAGTGGACTAACACATCACAGGAAAGTGGACTAACATATCAAAGGAAAGTGGACTAACATCTCAGAGGAGAATGGACTAACAACTCAGAGGAGAGTAGACTTACATCTCACAGGAGGATGGACTAACATATCTCAGGAGGGTGGACTAACATCTCACAGGAGAGTGGACTAACATCTCGCAGCAGGGTGGACTAACATCTCACAGGGGGAAGGACTAAAATCTCACAGGGGAGTGGACTTACATCTCACAGGAAAGTGGACTAACATCTCACAGGAAATTGGACTAACATCTCGCAGGAGAGTGGACTAACATCTCACAAGAAAATTGACTAACATCTCACAGGAGAGTGGATTAACACCTCACAGAAGAGAGGACTAACAGCTCACAGGAAAGTGGACTAACATCTCACTGGAGGATTGACTAACATCTCACAGGAGGATGGACTAACATCTCACAGGAGGATGGAATTACATTTCACAGGAGATTAGACTAACATCTCTCAGGAGAGTGGACTAACATCTCACAGGAAAATTGACTAACATCTCTTAGGAGATTGGACTAACACCTCACAGGAAAGTGGACTAACATCTCACAGGAGGGTGGACTAACATCTCACAGGAGAGTGGACTAACACATCACAGGAGAGTGGACTAACATATCAAAGGAAAGGGGACTAACATCTCACAGGAAAGTGGACAAACATCTCACAGGAAAGTGGACTAATATCTCGCAGGAGAGTGGACTAACATCTCACAAGAAAATTGACTAACATCTCACAGGAGATTAGACTAATATCTCTCAGGAGAGTGGACTAACATCTCACAAGAAAAAAATTGACTAACATCTCACAGGAGAGTGAACTAACATCTCACAGGAAAGTGGACTTACATCTCAGAGGAAAGTGGACTAACATCTCACAGGAGGACTTACATCTCACAGGAGGGTGGATTAACATCTCAAGTAGGATTGACTTACATCTCACAGGAGAGTGGACTAACATCTCAAAGGAAAGTGGACTAACATCTCACAGGAAAGTGGACTAACATCTCAAAGGAAAGTGGACTAACATCTCACAGGAAAGTGGACTAACATCTCACAGGAGGATGGACTTACATCTTACAGGAGATTAGACTAACATCTCACAGGAGTGGACTAACATATCTCAGGAGGGTGGACTAACATATCTCAGGAGAGTGGACTAACATCTCACAGGAGTGGACTAACATATCTCAGGAGGGTGGACTAACATATCTCAGGAGAGTGGACTAACATCTCACAGGAAAGTGGACTAACATCTCACAGAAGAGTAGTCTAACATCTCACAGGAGAGTGGACTAACATATCAAAGGAAAGTGGACTAACATCTCACAGGAGGGTTGACTAACATCTCACAGGAGAGTGGACTAACATCTCACAGGAGAGTGGACTAACAACTCAGAGGAGTGTGGACTAACATCTCACAGGAGAGTGGACTAACATCTCACAGGAGAGTGGACTAACATATCACAGAACAGTGGACTAACATCTCACAGGAGGATGGACTTACATCTTACAGGAGATTAGACTAACATCTCACAGGAGTGGACTAACATATCTCAGGAGGGTGGACTAACATATCTCAGGAGAGTGGACTAACATCTCACAGGAGTGGACTAACATATCTCAGGAGGGTGGACTAACATATCTCAGGAGAGTGGACTAACATCTCACAGGAAAGTGGACTAACATCTCACAGAAGAGTAGTCTAACATCTCACAGGAGAGTGGACTAACATATCAAAGGAAAGTGGACTAACATCTCACAGGAGGGTTGACTAACATCTCACAGGAGAGTGGACTAACATCTCACAGGAGAGTGGACTAACAACTCAGAGGAGTGTGGACTAACATCTCACAGGAGAGTGGACTAACATCTCACAGGAGAGTGGACTAACATATCACAGAACAGTGGACTAACATCTCAGAGAAGAGTGGACTAACATCTCACAGGAGAATGAACTATCATCTCACAGGAGAGTGGACTAACATATCACAGGAAAGTGGACTAACATCTCAGAGAAGAGTGGACTTACATCTCACAGGAGAGTGAACTATCATCTCACAGGAGAGTGGACTAACACATCACAGGAGAGTGGACTAACATATCAAAGGAAAGTGGACTAACATCTCAGAGGAGAGTGGACTAACAACTCAGAGGAGAGTAGACTAACATCTCACAGAAGAGAAGAGTAACATCTCACGGGAAAGTGGACTAACATCTCACAGGAGGGTGGACTAACATCTTACAGGATAGTAGACTAACATATCACAGGAGGGTTGACTAACATCTGACAGGAGGGACCTGGGTGGACTAACATCTCGCAGGAGAGTAGAAATACATCTCACAGGAGAGTAGACTAACATCTCACAGGAGAGTGGACTAACATCTCACAGGAGAGTGGACTAAATCTCGCACAAAAAAAAGAGTATATGGTCACCAACAGGGCTACATTGAACCAGGGTTGTCTCCAATACCCTCAGTAATGATAGCGAAATAAGGGTTGCCAAATTCCGTTGATCCAGTGCCCTGGACGATTTGTATCCCAAGTTCTGGAAAAAATCTAAAATATTCCAAAAGCTGAGCAACATTTCACTTGACGCTTGGTTATAAAAAATTGTAAAGGATATTCGATATATCGCAATTTTTTTTTTCTGAAGACACACGTTTTTCTATGAACGTTCACATAAACTATCAACTTGCTTTTATTTTTTACCGACGTAGTAGGTTTAGTTTCCATGTCTGACCGAAAGCTTTCAGATATATAGACATTTGATACATACAAGGCATTTGATATGTACGAGCAGTCACATGTAAAACGAATGGTTCAGTCCCTACCTTTCGTGCAAATACAAATGATAAAAAAGAGAAGTACATCAATGCAAAGAAACAGGAAAAGGCCAAGGGGGACAATCTGTCCATCCAATGGACCATGAGCCTGATTTTATATTTATAAACATATGTTAAACCCATGTTTATATCTATGCGGTTCTCCCAAAAAAATCAATTCATTCTGAGATACTATCAAAGGTGACCTATAAAGTTTCAGTCTCGTGTATAACAAACATTAATATTGCAAGACAAACACACACATGAACCGAAACCATTATAGTCGTATTGATGCGAAAGGCCTACTGTAGTTAAATATCGCTGGATGAAAGTAAAAACAGCTAATCGTGAAGTATTTTGAAGGGTTTACTGCAGCAATTACACTGACGGTATATACTATGTTTGCTCACATATATCCATCCGTTATGAGCGTTCAAAGGTATCACATTAGATAATACAAAGACACATTTAAACATACCTATACTTTCATTGGAAGAAGACATTGAGCAAATGTTTAAACGTTCAAGTACTTTGGCAGATACAACTTTCAGTGTCCCCATTTGTTTAATCAAAATGTCAGAATACAAATGAGTGACATAGTAAAAAACTATAACTTTGTATGTACCAACTGCTGTATATATGTAGACACATGATTTGTCACGCTTTCCGATGATCAGATTTTGTTTGCATTAAAAATATTTAAGCAACTAACGTGGGATGGAGTACGCATGCGCTCACTCTGTACCTGCATTCCTCAAGCTTGCCATTTTTCCAGTTCTATGTTAATCCCTGCATGCCTAATGATGACGCTAAAATAGAAGAAAGATTATCCCCTGGCTAACAGATAATCAGTCTATAGTGTCTAAGTTCCTGACTTTCGGGGTCTATGTGTATATTAGCTGATACAATTTAGGAATTCTTGTTCTTTCAAAATAAAATTCTTTAATAACTGAATTTTTTAAATTCAGTCCATTCTTCCTGAAGTAAAACTTTGCAAACGGATATCTGTAGTTAATTAATTACTTGAATTGGCCAATTAATTTGTTGACATTTCAGAAATAGATCAAATTGAATAATCTTCAATCTTTCTGATCCCATTTAAGTGCAGTGTTTTTATTTTCTGACTTTATCTGCTTCATTAATAAATTTTAATTCTCTCTTGCACATCCTCAACGGAACAATTACCAATATCCCCTGAGCTATATTTATGGTAAACTGTTACTAAGCAAATAGGTCTGAATATATGATTATGTTTTAATGGGAATTTCCAAGACACAGCTGACTTGTCAAAGTTAATTTTAGAGAGGACAATGCAGAGAAGTAGGCGCTGTGGCCGTGACCTTTGACTCCGTGACCTGAAAATTGATAGGATTCTTCATCCATGGGCTGGTGAGACATCATACAAGATGAAAGGTTTGGTCAAACGGTTTTGCATTAAATGGATCCACAGGCTTTTTCCCGTGACCTCAAATGGATAGGTGTCTTCATCCATGGGTTTCCAAAAAGTAGGCGCTGTGGCCGTGAACTTGACCCCGTGAAAATGGGTCCACAACGGTGGCGTTACTATATCCCATTCGCACTTTTTCAGCCATACTTCAAAATTTAAATGCTTGTCATTTGCTCATGCAGTATATACATATTCTAGTGGTTTCTGCTGAATACAATTTTTCCAATGCTTTTGCATTTACGATGCCAGTCTCATCCGTTCGTACACTTTGTGTACCTGGCCTGTTTTTTTTTCACTGGGGGTGGTCAGCACGGTAGACAAAACCGACCGCGGCCCTCCGCCATAACGATAACGCCACGCTCCGTGTATATGCAGTCATTTAGATTATTTGAAAGCAGGTACGTTACCTTTCAGTATTTGAATATGAATAAATATAATGAAAAATATGAGCTAATCTGAAGAAGTTTAAGAATGGAGCTCGCTGTTTGACATTAACTAAGTTAATGGCTACAGAACTCATTCGCCAGCATGCATGTATATAAAGTTATAAATATTCCATGTTCCAGGGAAACAGCTTTAACTAATTACAAGGAAATGATGAAAAATTAAAGTTTTGTATGTTGTAGATCCATGAACCGGTCTTAGACAATATGCCAATATGAGATGGTCTTGAGTCTTAATTCTTGAGTCTTACCTGGATAGGAATTAAGAGGCATTTAACAACAGTACAAGCGAAAAATAACGAGAGTATTTTACGTGGGTTCACAAGTCGGATGCAATAGATACTGACAGCCTAGACCAAAGTACAGATAAAATTTCAGAACAATTCATTAATATTGCTCTATCGAAATTGGAATATTTGAAAGATTATTCTCAAACAACTCAAAGAAGAAGAGGCCATGGAAACTCTGTTTCCATATCTGTGCTTACGTAAAATAGGAAGAAAGTAAATTCATGTTTAGTTTTGGCGTTCGAATCTTTATCTACGACTTTGTATTTATACTTTTGCCTTAATTTATATGTGCATGTGTGTGTGTTTATTGTTTGTTTGTAAGCAGGATTATACAAAAACTACTAAACTGATTTCCACGAAACTTTATAATTCGTTGGGACCTGGGTCAGGGAGGACTAAGTCATTCAGATATGGATTAGGATAAAGATCAATTTGTTGTGCCACTGCGGATGTATGTGCTCAAGCATGGCCATTCTATTTGTTGTTAGGCAATACATGGCTTCGCGTTTGGTCCTAGTCACAAAGCTAGATAAATCGCTTAAGTAAGGGGTTCACATTGAACCTTAGATTTATAATAATCAACTGTAGACACAATTTTATGACTCATATATCATTTTAACTTTAAGAGGGAATTAAAATTTCAGACTTCCTGAAAACGTAATGACTGAATTCTGTTTCATGTTGCGTTGAATATAAATAATTTCAACACGGGTACATGAGGGTGTAATATAATAAATGTAAGTATCAATTCTTCGTCAGTTAATTTGGAATTGTTGGTTATCTCATTAATTATTATTACAGTTGGCTTTGTATCAGTATAGCTCGTGAAAGAAACATCTTATCACCGTTTGGATACAGGAGTACTTCACTAAGAAAAAGTATCATTTGCCAAAGGGCATTATAAACATTTCAAAGCTCTTTCGCCACCGCCGTATGTAGGAGAAAAGTGTGATAACTAGATCTGTCTCTCTCATGTTGCCAAGCAACCGTAAAGAGTATACATGTCACAATGAGAGAGATGCCATACATATTATGTTTTTGATGATCCGTAGACACATGTACAATAAGCGACGAAAAGCAATATGTAGCAGAAAAGCACAAAAAAGCACAATGTAACGCCAATCACAGAGCTTCGGAACAACTTCTACAGGATACTCCGAAATAAAAGTATTCAGACCACATGTTAATTTTTCCCAGCGCTTCTGAAGGTTCTTACGGTAATGATGATATTTAGTTACTGATGCTAGGCATGACAATACCCATTCCTTATCAAGTGAAAGTTTAAACTAATACTCTAGTATGAGCTGATGCCACGGATTCTGTGCGACCATGACCGGCATATCCTAAGGCATCCTACAAGAAACTATCTGATACATACCTTTTGAAAGATGCTAGTACTGCCTTTGTACCAGATAACTTGAAGATTGAATATTGACAGGAAACACACACGCACACCCTCACAGACACATAAAAAACGAACATACAGTCTAAACTATAGTTAATATGAAGACAGCACGTGTAAGAAAACATCATCTCAGAGAAGGAGAGACTTTCCATTGTACAATTACATGAAGAGAAACAAGAGAAAAATAACTTTCTGTCACCCAAAAACACAGGGATAGACAATAGAAAATATTTCTAGCCGTCACACAAAAACACAAAGGTAGGTAGAAAGAAAGAATAACTGGCCATCAAACAATAACACAAATAAAAAAAAAGAGAAACTTTCTGTCACACAAAACACAAAGATAGACGAGAGAAAGAATATCTTGCCGTCACACAAAAACACAAAGGTACAAAGAATGGAAGAATAACTGGCCATGATACAATTACACAAAGGAAAACAAGAGAAAAAAAAAGACACAAAGATTGACAATAGAAAGAATATCTTGCCGTCAACCAATAAAACAAAGGTAGAAAGAGAGGAAGAATAACTGACCATCATACAATAACACAAAGGAAAACAAGAGAAAGAATAACTGACCATGATATTCACAAACACAATTGAAGAGAAAGAACCATTTTATTCTATACAGGAACAGTAGATACACATGCTTAAATTAGAAAATTTAAAATCTTTAAATTTCATCACGATCATTAATTTACTCTGGGTTTGAAAGATATAAATGGCAAATTATTAAACTGATGATCCATTCATACAGCAGTAACAACACAGAAACAGAAGTATAGAAATAAGAAATCTAGGACGTCATGCTCATATTCAAATAAAATGTGACAACTAAAGCAAACTGATTAAGAAGTGCTGCGTGAATGAGACATATAAATGTCAAACGGTGTTAATTTGTTAACCGTGAAACGAAACACGCGGGTGATAATACTTTGCTTTCAATTGCTTTGAAAACATATTATCCAATTTCTGTCAGACTCCAGCAGAGATGCACAAAGCAGGCCGGGACAAACCCTGGGAGGGGATATGAAAACAATGGATTCTCATTTAGCATTCAATTAAAACGTTAAATTTTTAAGCAAATTTGATTGAAATATTCATTTAAATGATTTTACTTTCCCGTTAATTTTACGCAATGAATCCATTTGTCATTGTTTCATCCATTCATTGTTTGCTGCATTGCTTTTGAATATTGAGCCTCGTTCGCGAAACCTTCTTTGTGTTGACATCATTGGTTCTGTCACAAACAGTGCGAGTGACACATGGGTCATGGTGCTTAGCTTAGTATTTTTTTTTTCGTAATAGTTTATTCTGTAAACAAAGGAACACATAATTGTAAGATATTGAGTGTGCCAAGTATGGGAGGACCCATTACGCCATCACTGAAACGAGAAACCAAAAGCATGTTTTCCTCACTGTTCTTACATGAATATGAGACCAGCAAAGGAAATCTTAAGACCAAATGCAAATATATATTGCCCTACCAATACTGTCACATGATTTCTATGTGCATGCCGAGAGTGTCGAAGTCACCATTCTTAACTAAACTTATATAAACGTTACCACTATGCAAGGCAAAGATATATAGAAAATGGCAATGTATCAAAAGTATTAAATATTGGAAAAGTGGAGCATTCGTTTGAAATTAACTCAAAATGTGCCTGTGGTTGCATAGGTGGTTATAGTTTTAAAAACTGATCAGGCCGAGTTTTCTTAAACTTTAAGAAAAAAACTTTTAAGATGTTTATAAAGCATATTATTTAAATGTCATGATCAAATGCAAAAATAAAATGTTTGTTTTGCCATCTTGACCACTAAAAGAGTCCGAAATTTATGGCGCTCAAAACGTGTTTTTCCGTAATTCACAGAATATAGATTCCCATCAGCTAATTAGTAGTTTCTAAGGAGACTTCACAAGAGTCTATAGTTATAGTTCCCATATTTTTTCATATGATTTCCTACTGGTTTAATATTCGGGTTTAATACGTATATAGCTGGGTTCAAAGTGGCCCTGGAGATTTGGGAAACCTTAAAAATGGTCCCGATTTCCAATTTGATTGGACCAGAAGGAAATTGGTCACTCTGTTAGATGTTGTTTCATACTCCAACAGCTTGTCAACTATGATGACTTTTAGTTTATAAATCAATCAAAGTACATTAATTTTACTGGAAATTTAAAACTTCATCGGAAAATATCAGGCAAAATAAGAGAATTCGGTTCTCATAAATTGCTGGGAAACCTAGTTAAAATTTAAAAAATCCATATTTTGACAATAACTGTTCAGGGTTAAGTAGTTTATTTTTATTCTGTTTCCTATAACTCTGAATTGCGACATTTTTCTGCATGTATGCTGTCCTGAGATGCGCCATCATATGTCAGGGGGCCAGACACCCCTGGACCAGTAACTGTCTACCATGTTGATGAGACTGCTCGCATGTCGACGCCCTTCTCCGTTGAAGGGCATAACCATCAGGGACGACGTCACCGGGGACCACGCAGCGGCCCGCGCTGTCCACACGCCAATTATGTACAGATAATTATCAAATCTCTTTTCTGTGCCATCTTCGACCGGTTCAATTCAGACGGTTTCCATCCATAGATTCTGCTTCTGAAAAAACAACCAGTAATCTTTCGTGACACCACTGTGTTGGTAATCTTGGCCTTGTTGGTTTTATTCAATCCCTCACAGGTGAACATGTTTATTGCGGTCGCAAGGGCAAGAGATTCGCTTAATCTTACTTCTATTACATGGATGTTTTCTACACCTCCCATTCAATGTGACCAGAGCATGTGAACATTCATTATGGTTGAACAAATGATTTATGATTTTTAAAATGATAGGTACTTGGGCTTTAAAGTGGCATTGTTTCATCATATGACAGAATGTGATTATTAAGCATTCCGTAAAAAAATTATATAGTCTTGGTGAGGAAAATTCTAGAAGATTTTATCCCCGGAGGTACTGGCATAGTGTGGCTAAGGCCCAAACCACTGAGCTAACCCTTTCAGCCTATCTGTTTATGCTAACCTGTATACACTCTCCAGTGGCGGATCCAGGATTTTGCTATAGAGGGCGCACAACTACTACAAGAATGTGATTTTTTATAATTTTGCTCAGCATCTCCATTCTAATGGAACGTCGAATGTTTCATACAAAAATAATAAGGTCATTTGTTCAGTCTCCATTATGACCTTAAATAGTGTTGTTTGTAAAAGATAAACTGCGATTAATAGGTATTTAAATCTTAAATAAATTTAAAAATTCAAATAAGTGAATTCAAAATAACTTTTTTTTTAAACTCAATGTATCTCACTTAGCAGTATATATTAAAATTTAATACATGGCATGTGATGGTTTTGAGGTCCTACAAATATGATCTAAAAAATGCTAATAAAATAACCCTCCTTTGTATTTATTAATATTTAGCGGCAATGGCAATAGATATGAATCCCTTAAACTATTAAATTGTAAAAACTACTTCACTGAAATAACTGTGAAACATATTAAGACCCGAATTTTTCATAAAATTCAACCTTTTTCATAATGATCTAGCAATGAATATGGTTCAGAAATAATAACACCAAACACAGTTTAAATCATAGTTACTAATCTTTACACATACGACAATTATTTAAATAAAAGTTACTAAATCAATAATTTAAACATTAAAAACACTTCTATATTCCTGAAGCAAAGCCAGGAAAAGTTGGTGTTGTATAGAAAAAGTACTAGGAGACTGGACAACAAAGAAAACACTGAAAGGAAAGTGAAGCATTTGTTTAACAACATTTTGTTTACTGAATAAAAATATAATAATTTCTTTGGTCGGTTTCACCCAACCCCTAACTAATCCAACTTTTCAAGATCCTGTCCTATTATCATACTTTTACACCTCATACGAAACCATTATTTATTGGGACTCCAGTCTATATAAAACTATATCATTATCATTCCGTAGAGCCAATTTGTGTAATACGTGTACAGACCCAACAAACTACGAAGAGATCCTGAATTCATCTTCAAAGTACCAAGTATGTGGCAATTCCGTTTTTCACATATTTGGTAGTATGACGATGCTGAAATTTGCAAGTTTTTGGCGAACTTTGGATTTTCATGCAATTATTCCTTCTTACATCTACAGTCGCATGTTCCTGTAATCAGCATATCCGTACAATGGTTCTGGTATTCACCAGAAAAAATATGCCATTTTTATGCTGAAATATGCCTAATTACATAAAAAAATAAAATGGCATTATTTCCAAAACCTTTTAAATTATATTGGGTATGCAGATAAAATGACCATGACGTATGGCTTATTTCTGGCTATAGTGGTTAATTACTTTTAATATGTTGACATTTATGTTCATGCAGTAGTTATCAAGAGTATGAAGGAGGGAGAATTTCCAATCGGAAAGGTATGTGGTACTGCGATCTAAGGTTTGACCGTCCAATGACTAAGGGGTAGTGGTGGGAGACGCTTCCTTTTTCATAATCGATCATCGGTTTGGGCAAACCGATCGATGATCGATTATTAATTGGTTCAGACAAATATAAAGAAATATGCAATTATCTGTGAAACTGTACTCTCATAACCCAGCCCGTATGTCTTAGTAATTCTACCGTATGAAAAGTTTTTGCCTTTTTTATATTTTCCTATTACTACTAAGATATGCTATTCAAAGTTTCATAATAATTAATTATAATAATCATGAATTAAACCACAGTCCAGGACATCTACTTGCTGGCCCTCATGAATACTCCAACGTATCATTTTAACTTCACCACCAGCAAGGACTTTCATTTTATAACAATTATGACATACTGATTTCACAGGCCCGCCATGAAAATTACAGGTCTATATAATTTTTTTGGGAAAACTTTGAAAAAAAATGATGAGTATGATGTAATCGATAGTTGCCTTTGGTAATCGAGCGCTTGAAAGTGGCAGCAAACCGACTGACTTTCGAAAAAACTCGATGATCGGCCCACCACTACTAAGGGGCAGTTCAAATCACTTGTTTTGCTTGGGCCCTCTTGAAAAAAAAGAGTGGGGGTTACTGTGAGGGATTAAGGATGGGGTCATCTTGAGATAAAAATTACCTCTGGTAACATCCGCGGGGATCCGCCTTTATCTCTCATATATATATATATATATATATATATATATATATATATATATATTTATATATATATTTATATATATATAGGGCGCGGACCGGTCCCTCACATAAGCTGTCCGCTCCTAGTCCGGTCCACCTATAGACAGTGTGGGTCAATTTATCAAAATATCATTAATGAATTTTAGCATTTATTCTGCTTTTATTCTACATATATTTTCATTAGAGATATTTGGTCAACTATTTTACAGAACCAGATTTCACATACACAGCAAAAACATTGGTTGCCCCCCCCCCCCCTTCAGCAACCGGAACTATTTTAAGGGGTATTTTCGCGGCCTGGGCCCCCCTTTTCCCGACTTTCGGACCTTTTTTTAGGTTTTATCATTTATCTTACGAGTCTTCCTGGTTTCAACCACCCTTTTCCTAAATCCAGGAACGGCCCCTGATATATAAATATATTATATATAGCAGTCAAGCATAAACAGATATGTGTGTATACATGGAATGGACCCTGTATGAAAGACCACTTGTCTCGTCAGACCACCTGTCTATTAAGACCCCCTTTGAAATAACCAAAAGTATTCACATTGTTAATGAATGAACCGACCACCTTTTGGCCAGTTATACCAATGGTTGTATATGAATTAAACGACAAATGAGTGAGCATTAGAACGGAGAGAGAGAGAGACTGCCATACAGAGTTCAGTATGGTATTTCTCTCAGCATGTATCAAATAAATTCACAGTTTGTGTAGGAAGGTTTTGCTGTTATATTTAAACCTGACATCTAAGAAGAAATAAACTTAAGTTCATTGTTCATGTACAACTCTTTATTCTAGTAGATTTCTGTACATCTTCAAATATTTTTCATATCGTATCCAAGCCCGTCTTGACCACATTCACTACAGTGGCAGTTTTTAATTATCTTTTTGTGTAAACCGATCCTGTGAGAACTAAATAAACCAAATGACTGTTTCAGGCGACATTTCCTTTTGAAACAGAAAACCTTTTGTGTACTCTGCAATGTGGCATAAATCCATAAAACCCATAAGCCTGTCACGCCAATTATTTTCGTTTTTCTTGTGGCTCTCCGATAGTGATTCCATATAATGACATTAAATGAAGAAAACGCCCACTCTTCAATAATATATACCAACTGTTCTTATAAATCAAAGAAATGAGAACACGTAGATTTTGTCTTTGCCTGGTCCTCATATGATTCTGTAATTAGATTTCAAACATAAATGACGTTGTAATGATCTATATTTGTTTGAATAAATGGCAAAGGTGGCACAAAACCGTTATTACAGTGAATAAAATATGAGAAACTTCAGGTTTCTTGGATAGTGACAGGGGTCCACATTTATTTATCGCTTTCCAACGCTGTATAATACTTACGGTTGTCACAAAGATGAAAACCCTGTTAATACATCACCCATGATGCTGCGCTGGGCCATGTTCAGGAGAAAGCGTCGGTTGGTGATTGACGCTGGTAATTGCCACATCACGATTTACGCCGCCCCTTGCCGTAGATTGCGCTGTATGGTATAAATATTGCTATCTTTGAATCAGTCTCTTGAACGATTTAGTGAAGAACTGCCGATGTAAAGATCCCAGGTCAACCCCATTCCAGGTTACCCCTCACCCCCCACGGTGAACTGAAAGCAATTTCAGATTACCCCGGGGGTAGTCTGAACCAACCCCTATCTGATTTAAATATATGATAAATTCTTACGTTTTAACTGATGATATTTTATTTCAATAAACTAGATTTGAATATGAGTTTTAAAAGAGGGTATCAATTATTGATAACTGACGCAAAATGTTAATTAAACAGTTTATGAAAACTGTCGCAAATTGTTAATTATACTGTTATTATATTTACATTGACTCGTTCACTTTACCAAAGCGCATGACAAATGACATGCAAACATAAGAAATAAAAAAATTTAAATTTTAAAATTAACTAAAAAATAATTCAGAAAATAAAAAAAATACATGAATTTTATATATATACATATATAGAAACAACTGTTTGAAGGGGTAACTTGAAATCATGGCGAATAATCTAAAATCGATTTTTAAGAGATCCGGGGACGGGCGTTTGGGCGTTGGTGGGGAGGTATCTGAAATAGATTTCAGATTGTCCCCCGGAAAACTAAAGCGGGAGTAATCTGAAATCACTAACCGGGATTTGGGAAAAGGAGGCACGTGGTAAGGAGGCTTTCGGAGGCCACAATTAATTGCATCTGATAATGAGATACAAGACGTCGTTCCTTTGTTAATTATTAACTGTATATCAACTGTATATCTTTGCTGAACTTTAAGAACTGGTATCGATATTACAAATTATACAATGCGAGTGCATTCCACAACATGTTAAGCTCCTTATTTACTATTAAACCCCTGATTTTCATTACATATATGTTAGTTACATCAGTGGTTATTATTAAAATTTTACAAGGGGTTGGTGCCTCTAGATTATGAGGCCCGTGGCTGTGCATGGCTATATATTAATCCTGTTTTCTCCATGCTTTGGAGTTAATTTAGCCTGCATAAATCTACATTATAATTAATGATGGTTCCACTTCCACTTTATCACATAACTCCTCAGTGGCCACTCCTCAGACATGCACGTTTTGAGTCTTGAACTGTTGGGAATGAGGCGATGTGTGTCCTAAGGATGCATTTTCTATAGTTTCTAATAAATCCTCAGAAATTTCACATTTTCTTTCGAAGGGGGCTGTCGCAGCTCAATATGACAGAAACAGCGACTGAGTATTTAGTGGTCAAAATTGCAGGGCCATATGTCGTACCTGGAAAAAAACTAACCTGGTCTAATAAATCCTCAGAAATTTAACATTATCTTTCGAAGTGGGCTGTCGCAGCTCAATATGACAGAAACAGCGACTGAGTATTTAGTGGTCAAATTTGAAGGGCCATATGTCGTACCTGGAATAAAACTTACCTGGTCCGCAAGTGCAAAAACAATGAACGGGTAATATATAATACTTGCGTCTAGTGAAGATAGTTCCCTACACACGTATGACCTCAATGTATGTAAGTTATATGTGGTTTACAAAAACAGAGGTATATCACAATTGAAATGTGACCATTGTGACATATGATATGTTGGTAATCGGAGAGTCGAAGGACTCCAGATATCCTCCCTACGCTGTACTTTGATGTAATAAGCCAAATCAAGCCGGATACTACAGGGAAACGCATCGCCTTTCTTTTCCATAGACGAAATCATTATCGACGGGCCCTAAACGGCTTTCCGGAAGCTCCCAGTTTATTTATGCTTCATACACCAACCACACAGAAAGGTTTTGTCTCCGGGCAGATGCTCAGGGGATATTTATAACGGTCACCTGTAGTACCGTCAGATCACATCTACCTGCTGGTCTAATGTGTGTGGGTATGGGTGTGTGAGGGTGGTGTGTGTGTATGAAAAAGCTGACTCTTTGGTCTAGGATAAATGTGGTTTATGTTTGCTTGTATGTATTTATAGTTCGCTGAACAACTTCTCTTGCTACTACAAATACTTTTTTTCTAATAATAATACTTATAAAAAGATAATAAGATGAATAACTGCAATCAAAATCTGACCATATTTTTTAAGGAATAATAATAATAATAATAATAATAATAATAATAATAACAATAATCAAAATAATCACAACTATAATTATAATAATAATAATAACAACAATAATCATAATAACATTAGATTATATATTCTGAGGGGTAATTATGCCATGCCCTGATTTTCAAAGGAACCATGGTACGGGTAATTATTTAAGGAAACCACATAAATAATTCCGTGAAGACTGCTCAGACTATGACGGATCCCTGCCGGCTGATGACGTAGGTGTTGGTTAGTTCTGCGGGGATGAGCTCAGCAGTTCTTCAATTTATATTCAGTCAATACATGTTATGAAACATGTCTGTGACGGCTAAAAAATCAGTCATTAGAGCTGTTGTCTAAAACAAATAGCAAAATCAGTCATGCTGTGATGGAAATATGACGACATGGGTCACTGATGACTCGCTTAAATCACAGTAGATGTCGTAAAAATAAGAGAATATATTCCCTGGCCGTGCTCCGGTACTCGTCCAACTGGAAGTTTTCAGCTGACGTGTATGATGTCTGAGAAAACATACAATTACCTTGGTTTAATCTTTATGCTATAGTCCTTGTGTCATCATTAAATCAACAACGGGTTCCTGGAAGATCAGGGCAAACTAATAACCCGAAGACCACCGTGTATATAAATTACAAAGCTGCACGTCAGTAAGACGCCGGAAACACGGACGCTGCAGGAAAAAACAGTTGATTGTTTATTCGAATGTGAATGGGAATATATTTGTAAAACAATCTCAATATGATGAAATAGTTAAAAATAACCCTTGTTCTGTATCAATGTACAGTTCATTGATTTTAATACAAACATGTGTAAAAGACCATGTAACCTATACACTTGTATTAAATTGGATTCTAAAAATAAATAAAAAAAACAATGATTTAAAATTTAAGCGAACCAAATATAACTGCATTTGTTATTATCTGAATTTGGTATTTTATAAACAGTTCTTAAGCGGGAAAAAATCGATTTTACTTTCTGTTCACAAGTAAAAGCTTCACCAAGGGGCGAATCCAGGATTTTTTTAGCCGGGGGGGGGGGGCTAGAATAAAAATAACGTAAACCGATAAGGTTGCAAAGTGCAAATTCACTTTATAATTATATAGGGTAGAAGTGGAAACACATTTGGTAAGGTTAAGACGGACGAGACTCAAAGTCATAAAATTTATTTTAAGATTATTTTCATTTTTTTCGGGGGGGGGGATATACGTTTTTTTATTCAATTGGATAAACTTTGATAAATGTGGATAAACTTTATTTATTTGACATCGATTGTACAACTAGTTTTGATAACTAATACGAGGCATTTTCCATGGCTCGGATGTTGGCGTTCAGCAGTCGGACCTGGTGAACACCACCGGCCATGGACGGGCCACCACCATACCCACTATCATAGCCACGCCGTGAATCGAACTCGGGTCGCCAGCGGGGAAAGCCGAGCGTCATGCCACTCAGCCATACAGGCCCAATTCTAGGTGTTAACTGAAATCACACAAAATCCCTTCAACAGAACTGTAATATTCGAAATGCTATTCATCTATTTTCTTTTACGTATAGACGTAAAGACGCCACTGAATTTATAACATTTGTCAATGGACGGAGACGTGAATCTCATCGTGCTTTTTTCAAGAATGGCGGTGGGTGTGGGAGAGTGACATTGCGAGAAGCGTTGTTATTTGGCTTATAAAATATAACAACTTTGGGTTCTTTTTCTGGACTAGGCATGAACTCTCAACAGTTCGCGGAGGCTTAATAAAAAGTTAAATAGGATTATGTTTCCATATTTACTATCAAGTAAATGTATTCAATACATACTGTCATTTCACAATATTTTGAATTTTCAACTGACTGAATTTTATACAAACGATTTCACATGAATCAGAATAACTAATAAATTGATTACTCAAGCGGTGATACTAGCTACTATACCAATCAATAAAATACAAAATAAATTTTAAGGACATCAAATTTTACTTGTATTACTGAAGATTTTACTGCTTTGTTTTCTAAGTAATTACTTTTTTTCTGCTCAGTTATCCAGCCTAGTCTTTATCATACAGAGACTTCCCATGGAATCATATAGGTAGCATCGCTTTTTGAAACCCCTAAAACTAAATTCAATCCAAAAGTTGTTTATATTCATAATGTACCCCATAAAGTATACATTATTTTAAATCTGACACTGTGCTTTTTCTGATAGAATAAATATTTTTTTAACTTTTCATTTTTTTCACATGATTTTGTAACATTTAAAAAAAATTATTTTCAGTTTTAAGGGAGATTGATTCATTATACGGGAAAAACAAAAAAAAAACACTTTTTAGATATTGTAGTTTATGATTAGTTCACTCAAAAGCGGATTAATGTTACTAGGGGCTTAAAATAGTGTACCTCTTAAAAATTTTAATTTTAAATTAGCATTTCCCAATATGGGATATTTACATGTCTCCGGCATGCACGTTAGACGCATTCTCAAACGCTAATTTTGTTAAAAATTGTTGCAATGTTGGTAAATGCATTTTTAATTGATAAAAAATATCGATGATGTCTGTATATCTGATTTTTCTCCCACATCCTGAATAGTTTATCTTTTCAATTTCGGCGGGGACAAAAACGTTCGATAGTGTGCCCCCCCCCCCCCCCCCCCATAAAAAAAAAGTGCAACCCTATCCTGGTACGCTTTATATGTTATTTATAACGAGGCAGTACATTCAAGCGTTTAATCTAAACCGCAGTCATGAAAACAATGACCATTTACACACATACACTGTATACTGTCTTTAACTGAACGGTAAAACAATATCAATAGGTTTAAAT
The DNA here is from genome assembly GCA_026874595.1 of Sipunculus nudus. Classification (NCBI taxonomy): domain Eukaryota; kingdom Metazoa; phylum Annelida; class Sipuncula; order Golfingiida; family Sipunculidae; genus Sipunculus; species Sipunculus nudus. The sequence goes on along the minus strand of CM049308.1, from coordinate 35,264,365 downwards.
CAATTAAGAGTGTATTTCGCCAAGATAAGGCGAGGTGAAGAAAAGCTCGATATCAAATTCAATATTTAATTATTCATGTCAACAAGCAAGATGTCAAAGTAAAAAGAAGCTGAAACATTACATGCACGTGAACGGCGGAAGTCATGGTTGATAAATCATTTACATAGAAATGTTAATATCTGCATATATTACAGGTAAATATCCAACTTATTCTTCTAAAAATACAAATGGATATGAGCATGGTATATACAGACACACGCCTTTAGCCCCATTTCATAGCTTTGGATTTTAATTTAATTGATGCTTTGTATAATGGTATATAAGACCATAATTAATAAAAAAATAAAAAGAATAAAACTCGTAAAAATGTATATTTCATTGATAAAATGATAACTATGATTTCGGGTCGGATGGGGATGGGGGGGGGGGGGGGAGGCATGAGCCCCCAAAGTCCCCCCCCCCCCTGATCCGCCACTGAATCCCCATTGGCAAAAGATAAAGACCACACAAAAATATAAAAACAAGCCATTAATTTTTTTAACAGACATCTGCTGGGGGAAGGAAACACTCTGACTGGCAGTCAAACAAGCCCGAGATGTTCATCTGACATGTTGTGAGAATACTAGATTTCAGTTGTACCCCCAGGTACGTTACTTGTCTGACATATGAGCGAGATGTGTCTAAATATAACGTACTTCATGTAAACGGATATTTCAAGAATCGGGGAGTAGCAGGACTTACCGTTTGAGAGAGCAATATCCAGGCAGGGTTGTAATGTGGTGTGCCCCAAGGGGGACACCCCCCCCCCCCCCAACACACACACACCACCGTACCGACTCAACAATGCACCATTGTTGATAAAGCTTTCTTCAACTGCAGACAATAAATTATCTACTAGTGAATATTATATAATAAGAAATTGATTTTTAATATTGTTTCCTCCATTTTAACAACTTATTGATCGAGAGAAATCTCTCCTAGGAAGAATATTTCTGAATTTGTTACGTGTTAACTATATAAAACTGGGGTTAATGAGTCATGCATTACACACAAGCTATTTTAAAGTTAAATTGTTTTCAAAGATTGACACATTTTTCAACCCATTCACATTTTTCATTTTTGCTGTGGCAACTATTTCTTATTGATCTTTATTTTTCAGAAAGATGTTATACAGTTAGAGGCTGATTCTTGGCAAAATATGCCTGGATTTCAACGTCGACTTTCTCACGGCAATTCACATACACATAAGCAAACACATTAGTGAAAACAATTATAAAGTATAAATATATTTTGTTATCTATATTTCATAATATATTATAATATTATATCATTTTATAACGGGTGTACACCGTTCGCCCAGCGCGCATGTCAATAATCCGTCACTCAACCTCTCCCTTTAATCCTGACTTACGCTCTGCTTCCAGAATCCATGACATTTAAAGTCCGTAACACAGTCCCTGAGAATCGAATAATATAAAGTTGTCTTCGGGTCCTCCGGTTCCCTTCACCTCTAGACATTACCGAACGCTACCAGTTGTGCAATGGAGAGAGTCTAGCATTAGTTATTATAACCACTGTTATATAACTTTGGTCTTAACGACTAGTTATGACTTATTGATCACTCCTCACCCCGTGCGTACAAAACATGAAAACCAAAAGGCGTTTTGATAACATATCATTTTTTTTTCGTATGGAAAACATCATTATTCATTAGACAGTACCACCTTTATAAAACACTATTTGTATGATCCTGGTTGATCCGTCCGCAATGGTGCAAAATACGCCCGTTGTATGTCTTGTCAACTCTGTCCTCCTTAAATATGCATGAATTTTGCCGAGAATTGAGTTCAGGGGAGAAACTCTCGTGGTTAATATTTGAAATGAGTTTCATGAAAATCAAGAAGATTAATAAATCATAAATATACCACCAAAGTATTGTGACCTGTGCCCTCATTGAATATGCATGGATTTTACCAGAAAGTGAACTTAGGTGACATATTTGTTGGTTAATTTTTATGGATTTATTTCAAAATCCACCATATTCTTGGCAAGTTATCCGGGCGACACCTCAAAGTAGCTTGTGACCTCTGACCTCATTAAATATGCGTGTATGTTACGTACAAATGAACTCGGCCGAGATTATCAATTGTTAAGAAGTTATGGTGAGTTTTATGATAATCCGTCAAATCCTTAATTGGTAAGTTATCGTGGCGAGACTATAATTTAACGGACATTGGACGGACGAATTGATAGACCTTTGGTATACCATAACACGTCCCGCCACAGACGGGCGTATACAAAAATTGAATAAAGTATAAGTTCATATCAACACCGTCCTTACCAGAAGCGGATCCAGGGGGAGGGTCCAGGGGGTCCCGACCGCCCCCCCCCCCTTTTTTTCAGCAGCCGCAAGCCTTTTTAAGTGTTTCAGACCAATTTTTCTACCTGGACCCCCCTTTTCTAGAACTGGGGGGGGGGGGCTTTTTTTAGGCATTGTCATTGGTCCTCCTGGGGTGGACCCCTCCTTTTCTTAAATCCTGGATCCGCCCCTGCTTACAGCTATAGGTACAGAGCAGCACATATCAAATGTCTGGAAAAAAACAACAAACTCTAAATGCCGCTCCATAAAGACACCTACAGTGACTGTACCTTACATTATCGATTGCATTTGTTTGTCATCATTACCGGCAAAGCTGCATAGCATCTGTACTTTAATTATGTAGTTTTCTCGAGAGTTTGAGTCATGTCCATCTGGGGAGCAAACCACGTATTTCACAAAACTTATAACTTTTCTTTTATATCAGAAATCAGGGTATATTTACTAAGAATAAATCCTCTATATACAAGTACCTGGATGCGACAATCCGGAAAATAATGTACGTTTCAACGAGGAAATCTTTGACTTCCTTTGAAGTTTCCGTACAATAGAAACACCCTACGGACAAGAAGCTACGCTTGAAATGACATTTCTAGTACGTAGGGAAAACTTCGCAGAAATGGAAATCTCCGCGGAAAAGGAAAACATTGTCTGAAAGGAAGTTTCTTCACAAACGGAAGTCTCCGTAGAAAAGGACAAAAGGAAGACTGAGCACAAATGAACACCCTTCAAATATACGGTGAATGTAATTAGCTTAATGTTGTTTAATGTATGCATAATGCAATGCTACACTGCCTTGTATTGATACTGACCTCGTTTGACCATTGCATGGTTTGGTAAAGGTGAAATTAACAAATAATTGTCGGAACTATCGTAGCAAAAGCTCTCATCATATGATTAAATTTCTTCTAAAGTCTTTATAGATCCCTGAAGAATGACAACATGTGGATGTTCCTAATAATAATATCCATATTATCTTTAATGGGTAATATAGAACTAATAAATAATAATTGGACAGCAAGATCAAAATACTTCAGAAAAACTATTTGACTAAAACTGACTCCTGTCGTTTTAGGTAGAAAGCAACTTGACTTGCATCACTAGAACTAAGGATCTCTCATGCAGCGTTAAACCTCATGTTGAAAAATTAACAAAAAATAAAACCCGAAATATTTAACATCACTTAAGATTTAGTTCACCTGGACGAAAATTGGGGAAATTCCCGAAATTTGGCTTGTCGGAATTGTAATTTCGTCGATCCCGGTTTGGCTTGGTAAAATAAAACGTGCACGGTAAAAAAGACGGTATATAATACCAAAAAGATCATATTTCAATTTGTTTTAGATAATAACACTATTTAACGCTTCTCTTTTATGAAGGGGCAGGGCTTTGATGATCTGTGATGAAGTTGTTAAAGCGTGACAAACGTTTCCTGTTTTGCTGTGAAGTTTGATGAGGGTCATGGCTTAGGTTGTTCCTTGTTCATATTGGACTAAAATACAATGGGCCAGAATACAATGGACAAGAATGTAACGGGCAAGAATTTAATGGGCAAGAATATAATGGGTAAAAATACAATGGGCAAGAATAGAATCGGCAAGAATATAATGGGCAAGAATATAATGGGCAAGAATAGAATCGGTAAGAATAGAACGGACAAGAATATAATAAACAATACAATGGGCAAGAATAGAATGGACAAGAATATAATAGGCAAGAATAGAATTGGCAAGAATACAATGGGTAAGAATAGTATGGGCAAGAATAGAATAGACAAGAATATAATGGACAATAAGACAATGGGCAAGAATACAATGTGCAAGAATACAATGGGCAAGAATACAATAGAGACAAGAATATTATGGGCAAGAATATAATAGACATGAATATAATGGACAAGAATACAATGGACAAGTATATAACGGACAATACTACAACAGACAAGAATATTATGGACGAGACAATGATGGACGAGATTACATTGGACAAGAAAAGAATAGAAAAGAATTATAATTGACAAGAAAATAACGGGCAAGAATACAATGGATGAGAATACAATGGGTGAGAATAAAATGGACACGAATATGATGAAGGAGAATATAACGGGCAAGAATACAATGAAACATAATGGAAATAATGGAGGCTGGCGAAAATGCTCATCTACACCCAGCTCATCAGCTTCATCTCCTCGCTGAACTGGCAGGAGGCTGTAGGCGTCTGACTTGTAATTATCATGACCATAAACACCATCGCCTCTGCACGACCGGTTTTCTGACCTGAATCACTAAGAAAGGAATGAAGCATTGTAAGAGTTTTATCCTTATCAAGGTAGAAATGAATAACTTTAATGAGGAAAATTAGCATTTCAAAATTAATTTGATGACAGGTCGTTGACACCTGATTTGTGTCGTGCCTAGCATCCCTGGTTTAATAGTTATTTTGTACGATCAAAACGCACAATGGATTTCAGCTCCCGTGTTCTTTTAGAGTAATTGTCTGGTGGGTTGTCCATGAGGGCGTTGTGTCTACATTGCGAGGATTATTTAATGAATATAGTTATGTGGAAAGCAAAAAGGGTCAGCAGCATCATACTGAACAATACAAGTCATATATTAAACCGTATGAGGTTAGCGCATAATTTGGATTAAAAGTGAGCATAAAATATAGCGATTCTGAAAATCATATCTTTTGCTATAGTGTTATTTCGGCCCTCTGACATTAGACGGCCTACGGCCAGTATAATGGCGTCAGAGTACCTTTACACATAACACTGAGGACCGCCCTGATCGATACGCTCGATGAGGATGCAAATATTTTTGACAATATCTCATGGCCTACAGGTATGCTGTCACTCGACATAAACCAGACCATCCGTTGGCTTTTTTAGTATACTTTCTAACAACTCCATCCCAGAAAAAATCCGTTTCAGCTTAATATTATAGTAAATCCCTCGTTATGTTTGTTGAATTTCATAAATACAAGCATGGCTCGCACGGGTTATGGACAAATGCTGTAAATTGTATGCGATACAGAAATGCCTCGTTACCATAGAGACGGGTTTTCAGTTTGGTTTATAAGTTAACATGAATTCTTTTGTTTTATGTTAAGATTTTTTGTCGGTTGTTAACCACGATATCAATGAACAGGATGGATGACCATTGCAATACATTCCCTCGTTTGGCTGGTATCAGTATCCAGTTTAGCTTACCAGTCCAATATAAATGCCTACTGATGGCGGGTCGTGTATTCCAGGCTACTGTTTGTGAACCTCAGCATAACCACTTCACCTGAAGCCTGCTTTTGTAGACCTGTCTGATCATGTTCATGTCCTTTAGGATCGGTCTAACAAAGGAGTTGGGATGCCGGAAGCCGCTGATTAACAAAACAAAACTTGGGAGATCACACCAGGAGCAAGCAGAAATGTCATACACCCTGGTCCTAGGCTGATTGGATAATAAGCTTAATTACGTTAAGAGGCAGTGAAGGGCACCTGGACCCGATGGCGTGGCTGGCCCAGATCATGCTCGCTGTTATTACCTTGATTAGAGGTTTGAGTGCCCAGTAATAACTTTGACAGGGAGCAAGAAGGCAGCGTTCTTTTTTTTACTGAGGTTTCTTTTAATCTGCCCAACGCCCTCTTACACTTTCTGGGCAGATATGAGGTGTGATAATGTCGAGAGTCTGCAACTCTCATCATACTGCATACGTCTCCAAAGAAGTCTCTTCCTTCAGAATTAAGAATCATTTACAGCGACTTAAAGAAAGGCTTCGCTTCACGACCTATAGTTGCAGATTTTGTTTATTCATTTTTCAGTACAGACTGAAACGTAATAATCAACAGCTCGCCAATAAAGAAAGACATCGTTCATTTCCGCCACGTTCTCTTTTCCCCCAACTAAGAATTACCATAAATCCGTGGAAGCGGTCATGTGACAATATCTCAAGAAATGCGTCTGTGTTTGCAAAGTATGGATTTAACAAAAACCTTTTGAAGGATTAACCACAACTGGGACCGTCGGAAAGTCGGGGTTATATTGGGACAATGGTGGTCCCTTTCAAACTGTGCAAGTTACCCAGGGCAAGCTTGTAATTTCCATGGACGGATCCAGGATTTAGGAAAAGGGGCTGTCCAACCCAGGAGAACTAATGCCAAACCCTATAAAAAGGCGACAGGCGGTCCATGCAACCAAAATGGACATTAATCTCTTAAAACTAGGTAGCGGTAGCTAAAAAAAGGGGGGAGGAGTCCGGACCCCCTTGACCCCCTCCTCTTGATTCGCTTCTGCTATCAAAATGAACCCGGCCCGGGCCACCCGTGTTGTTTTTGTGAAGGCAACTTTCAGGGACAGCTTTCAATTGGGGTAAGTTTTGATCGGATTAAACCGCTCTTACCAGGTGACGGGTCACTTTTCATCCGTCACTGCAAGACATCACCTCTGTGAAAGCGCTGGTTCCAAGTCTGGGTCGGTTTTGAGTTGAAAGTTCGCGGTTAACGGAGTAATTCACTAATAATCTACAACTCAAGATAATGAGGAATTAAATTTTTTTCAAACAATGTTCATGAGAGTTTTGGTAGAGCGCTACATGGGGACCTTGTGGAATAGTTTTATTTCATCTTTAAATTAGACCATAATCAAACCAACATTAATATTAAACTTGTACAGATGGAAGTAAAGACACACTGTACGTCATTAAACAAGCGTTTGTATATGAAGTTGTTCAGGCCAATAATCCTCACAGTTAATATTTGAATCGTTTGATACCACAAATCTTACCACATACAAAAAAAAATTCTTCCAATAAAGATGATATGTTTGACAATCCAAAAATAAGTCATAATTTTTGTTGTTGTTGAAAATTCAGAATACCTACATTTAAAATACAGAATAAAAACCGGATATTGCATATGTTAGAGGATGTAAAGAGAGCTTCAACCAACTTGTCTTGTGAGGATCACTTCATTCTGCCTGCTTGCTTTATGCAACTGAAGTCTGCAGGGTTTAAACCAGTCTTTTTGGATCAGAGAATTTTTTTTTTATTAGCTTATTAGTCTTCCTTGGTTTGACCCTCCCATTTCCAAAATCCTGCATCCGCCCCTGAACAATATCCAGTTTCTTTTATTCTAGAAAATTTAATGTTTTTCAAGGCTATTAAAGATTTAGGCTAATCTTGGCAGGATTTAAAATGTTAGTGGTTAATAAACCATTCCATTACAATGATTGCTTATTTCAATTATTGGCAAAGACTGATTCTTGGCAGGATTTTAAATTTGGATTTCAGTCTCAATAGAACCCCATACACCTGGCCGTGCGCCTGCTTTCTCCGAGAGACCCAAATAGGTCATAAAATAATTGTGCCGACCGCTCGAACTGCCCACCCTCGCGCACGTATTTATCAAAGGGTTATGTACTATTGTATCTAACGCTCTCTTTTCCCCGGTCTCTTGTTAGTTGGTAAGCTGATGTATCGTATCTTTTTCTTGACGTGACTGGCTCGTGGAGATGAGGGCGTGCCCCCTGGGTCCTCGACGGAGTAAGGGCTCGCTGATGCTCAATTACTTCCTGTAAATGATTTACAGATGAAAGAAATCACAAAATCAAGTAAATTTTATGAAAGCTGGAACTACATAGGAAGGATACCGCTTGAATGCATAGCCATAAATTCGAACACGTACAACGTAGGAGTTCAGAGGGCTCCGGATATGGTCTGAAGTCTGGTTTTACCTGCTTCTGACGTCTATGGATATAGCACAGGCCTCATAGCCGGAAAATCGTCAGTTCGTGTCTTATAGCCGAGGCGGTGATATTTTTCACGGTGGTGAGCGCTTTGCAGGCTTAAAGTGGAAACCATGTCCAACATTCGCAAACGAGTGCGCCTTTCGGTGTTTCCTCGGTGTCGGCTTGTGATTTTCGCGTGTAAGCCCATATCAGTCTGAAACCGAAATGTAAATCTGCAAATGTATTTAACAAGCTTTAGAAAAAAATGAAGGCGGTTCCTTCACCTTAAAAAAATTCGGTCTTTGGAAGTCTATCAGGGTGAAAATGTTATAAATGTGATATTTGTGTAGTTCAAGCATATGTTATTCGTTTGGACTAACATATCCAATTTCCGCTTAACTCCGGCATCGAAAATTGAACTGATTACAGTGTAATATTTATTCATCTATTTTATTAATGTCTGCATCAAATAACTCTCTTTATCTCGTGAAATCAGTACGCAAATGGATAAACAGATTACTGAAGTAATGATTTCATTTAATGTTAAAATATAAAGATATATACAAGTTCACAGTTTTCTAATCATTTTGTTAAGAAAAATCGAGCAAATTGTAATAGTTCATGAGACAGATTTGCCTATTTTTATTTTCAACTGTGCTTATACAGACGTCGTGCATTGTTGGCTGGAATCCTGGGCAGCCACCACAAAGAAGTAACTGTAATCGTATCATCTCCTGCCCACTCCCGCCAACACGTGACCTTCAAATTAACCCTAACCCCAAAATCCTACACAACCCACCCTCACTTCATAGTAATTGTAAGAACACGTAATAGTCAGTGACCTTACCCCGAGCCACCTTCGCCCTCGACCAAATAAAAGTGATAAAGTATTAACCAGTACACCTGGAAGGCAAAATTGAAAGGTTGAGAGATTAAAGGGCTTAGATGAGTTTCGTGGGAGTACAAACATGTTACTGAGACTTAGTTTCTTCTAGAACTGTAGTCAAAGCTTACACGGATACCACCGCCAGAAACTTTCCTCTGCTCTACAGTTCTACGATTCACTGACACATATAAGCGGCATAATAAGTGTGGCCTCATATACCAATAAATGGCTTGGCTCGGGATAAAGAAATTGTCCTTTCCCATAGTGGTAAAAATCATTTGAGCTTAGAGAATATTAAAGAGATCCGGATTACCTCCAAAATTATTTTTTTTCCTTGAGTATTACCTGAACCATCCACAAAATATAAAAACAATTTGTCCATATCGTTTTACTTAAATTTTTTACGGACAAACCAAGTAACCTGCCAAAAACCAAAGGAAAATTTAAGCTGGGACAAGAATGATGAAAAAAATATGTCAGCTACAACATGTTGGATTGAGTAATTTAGTGGGCTGTGATCTGTTAATCTAATTTATAACCCTCTTAAGATTGATTACAAAATTTTATAGTTGACATTGTTCTTTGTTTTGTGTACATATGCATCAGTCTACTTTTTGTCTCAATAATTATTCTCTGGCTCTTCTTGTCTGTTTCGACACAATACTGATAATCGACGTTCCTAAGGAAACATTAAGACGCAGTTGGCAAATGTCAAGAGAAAGACGTATACAATCTAATTTGAGACATTAAAAATTAAAGCCGACGTTGATTACTCGAATTTAAAGGAATTTATATAAGCTGGTTTCATCAACTCAAATTGACAATGCATTATCATGATGCTGGATGTCATTAAATTTACCGGTAATAGAATTCATATATGAATTTAAAAATATGCACATTTATTTTAACCTAGCCCCGTCACTCAGAATATAAATGGAAAACTAGTCCGAGACTACACATATACCACCGCCAAGTGTCTACAAAACAGGATATATAACAATGCATTAATGGGTGAATATATGTCACGGTTAACTGATTATATGGTTGCGTCAAATGTTTCTGCTGGCCAGAGCCATGGCCTCTTAAAATAGTGGATGGCTCAGAGCGGTTATTAATCATTTGAACAATATATAATGGTAAACCGACCTAGTAACCAATAAACCAACGATGAAAAAAAACGCATAGACGAAAACACATAATCAACACAGGTATGACGCAGGTATTCGTGTTTTATAGCGTCCTGTATATTCAAAAGGACGGACCAGAACAAGAAAACACGAGTGAAACAAGGTGAGCGATTACATCAACAAACCCCAGATTCTGGACCAGGGAGCCGGCATTGTCTGGCTAATAAAAGGACACATGTACATTCCGCCTTCGTATCTGGAGAACTAACAAACATATCGGACTTAGCTTGACCGTGTTTGTATTGGTAGTCCTGTGTTCACCTTGTACTGATGTGTGCAATGATTCAATCCAAAATTTAAAGTGACCCAGTCACCTATCTGACCTATATAAACTAAAATATAAAAAATTGGCCGGAAAAAGTAGATATTACCACACACAGTTTGATTGTTTTTTTATTTACATCAACGTGTTTATATTATGTTGGAGCCCGCCAAAATGGAGCCAGATAAGCCAGAGCTTTGCAAAGGACGTTTTGCAACAAGTGACCTTTCTACCTGCGCATATATGCATCCTACCACCTTAGGTTACATATTTTTCCCGTTCGTCAACAAAGCTGTGTTTACAAACACGGTGTTGATAAACAAGTTCATACATCTTTCACGGAGGCCAGAATTTCCCTTAGATCATTAATATATTCACAGAGGAAGCCAGAAATTCTTTTTCAAAATATAGGCGAATGGGCAGCTTTAATTAGGAAGCGCACAGTGACCGCATTCGTACCTCCTCCGCCAACATTCTGGATCAACAGATCCGGAATATTTACAAGATCATGATCAACATTGGTGTGTGCTAGATGAATCAAGTTCGATTGTTGCATGACAAATTAGGTCTCCTTGTCAGAACAATCCAGCACCAGGTGATCAAATTCGATGTCACCTGTGCAAATCCAGGCGTCAGAAAGTGTCATCTCCTTCAGAATTTTACACTTTAATTTTCCATTAATTCCAGTAAATGACGGTGGAGAGTCTTGGACACTGAGACAGGGCTCGCACATCACCGGTGTCATCCCATCGGCTTAACATCTGATTAATATCGGGAAACACTCATCGAGGTGTCATATTGAAGACATCGGGTTAGCACATTGGCATATGCTTAACCTTGGTGATGTGTGAATAGGCCCTATAAGCCTGTCTCACACATCGACGATGTCACCCGGATGTCTTCCCGATGTCACCCCGAAGTCGTTCCGATGTCACCTCGAAGTCGTTCCGATGTCAACTTCTATACTATGTGGCCAAATGTGAATTGAAATGCCCTCAGTCACCTCTTATGACTCCTTGATTTAACAAGTGATGCAATCATCTTGGCAACATTGGGGGACACATCTGGAAACATCTTGAGATTGATGACATCGGGGTAACACCAGAACACGTCTATGTAAAATTGCGTTCATATCAGGGGAACATCGGGATTTCATGTACTGCCAAGGTTATCCGATGTCGGTAGGATGTACCTATGTTTCATCGATGTGATTCCGTGTCAACCCGATTCCAAAAGTGTTATCATGTTCCTACCTCTCTTCACTTACCGATGTCATTCCGACGTTAACAAAATATTAAGTTGATTTTGTATCTAGACATATTATCAGAGGCTGGGGGGGGGGGGGTTGAAGACACCTTGTAAGGGTATCATTGCCTTTCTCAAACCAACAAAGCATGCGAAGGAAGCATTCAAATTATCTGTGAAGTTAGAGTCCGTTCCACTTATTGATGTCAACGGTTCTTGCTGATACTTATTGAATGCTCATATTTATGTTCAACATATGACACCCTGAGGACAATATGAGCATTCCGAGAGTGAAAATATAAAATTCGAGTATTTTCCTTCGAAATTTCAAGTCTTTATTTCCACCTCCTGGAAGCCTTTACATGAAGTTCCGGCAATGGATGACGTCTTTAGGCTGACTGACACTGTATTTTATAATATGTATGATACAAACTGTAATCAGCTTTCAAAGAACGCGTCTGTCACAGTGTTTTCGACATCGTCACTTCAGATGACATGTCGTGAAAGAACAGGCTGCTTTCTAAGATATAAGTTGACTGTTCTTTCCACTCTTGTCTTTCATCGCCCGGCTTTCAACGACCCGTTTTTAATCTTTTAGGGAAGTGGTGGCAACCGATAGTGGCCTTGGGAAATAATTGGGAAGATTAACCAGAGAGGCTTCGATAAGAGCGAGGGAAATTGTACGTGATCGGATGATTTTAGAGCGCAATAACGATTTTATACAACCACGCCCAAATCCACAAACTATAGAAGGATAATATTTATTACGGAGATGATTATCTACAAAATAATGTTCTGAGTGTCTGATTCATGCACTGCAAGGCCATTTTCAATGTTAACTAACTACATAAATATCTCCAAAATCTGACGGCCGCCCCTTGATGGCACGGACTGTACACTGTGGTCCATAGTGTAACCAGGTCTATACTCCTCTACACCAAGCATGCCTGTATCCACAATAGGCTATTCATAAAACAAATTTCACGAACTCCAGGGTCCCTGGATTAAAGCCCTATATTTGATAGTAAACCACTACTATGACGGCGGCCATTATTCCGGGAGCCTTTTTTATCGGTATGAAAGACGTCCCTGGAAACCATGGTGATCGCTCATTCGAGGGTCAACTAGTCTCCAAGGTATATCTGAATGTACAGTTGACCCCTATCTTGCAGCTGTTAATGGAAATTATATGCAATAGTAAATCGTGATTTGTGCAGTTCTAAAATTCAAAGCTGTATTCCAGTCGCACACTGAAAAGCCTCTTGTGTGCATGAGTAAATAATTAAATTTTAGCGAACACTCTTGTCAAGGCTATGCACTATATAATTAGCTTTGGTGTGAGTGTGCATTCACTTTTATATTTCTACAATAATTATATATATAATTTGTCATATTTTTCATTCACGATTCATTCATAATATTCATAATAAATATAAATACCCTGTACATACCCACACGTGATCAACCGGTAATGGCTTAAAGATATCTGCATTGAGACCATATTGCATTACTGTGCGACGGTAGATATAAAAGGGACTTTAATATAATAAGGACCAACATAGTAACTAAAGTTTACAACTCTAGCAACTAATGAGCTTATGAATACAAGACATTTCCAGCATGTTACTCTGCAAGCTTGCTTTTCCTGTCAATATAGGCTTACCATTCACTGAGTGATGTACAGTGACCTTTTTACATTGATTACCGAGGACGTCGTTTGAAGTGAGGACGTGAACATTTTAGGGCTAGTTTTATACATTTTCCTTCATCATCTTTGTTGACAATCCAAATAACGCAGGCAACTGGTGAAACGATACTGGGCACGCATATAATTGAATAAAAGTCACATTTCATTATGGTTTAAAAAATCATCAGTCTACCTTGGTTTAATTAAACTTTAAAACATTTATATACATACACTTAAAACCCAAACCAACTCTATATATTTCCAATCCCTATAAAATCCTCGATGTGATCAGCTTTATGTAAATTCTTAATGGTCTGCAGAATTTAAAATATAAAGCAAAATTTTCTTTCGACACAGAACGTGATATTTCTTGCCTCTGGAGAATAAGTATGCATTAAAAAATAATGTTATCTTAAAATGCATACAGATAACTCCAATCTTTTTTTTATATCTTCTACCTTTCTTCTTTGATTTAATTTTGACAAAATGACTAATTATACTTAATAAAAATTGATTGCCTGTAACTGCTCTATAAAAAAAAGATAAATATCAACAAAAGTCTTAAATCTTAGCAAAATTTGAAAGCTTTCTTTCTGATGATTTTCGTGAAATATTCCTCTAATTAGGGTGAAGTTGACTGAAAGACTATTTTGACAAAATGGCCTAAAACTGTTTTAGAAGAGTAATTTTGTCCATGTTATTCAAATGAAATATAAATGAAACTGACAGTTGTATAACATGAATCCATATTCTTATCTGAATTAGATCTCTCATGCTTGAATTACTCTTAACCATTTATCATGTAAAAAAGTTAATTTAATGCCAATGGGGTGGAGCTTAAACTGCGTGCGGTATTGCAGACAGCTGCAACAGAAGGCGGTATGCTTAATGCGATATAAAATCGCGTAGGACATTTACTTGGCGGTCGGTAAAAAGCTGCCATAACTGGCCAGATCATGCTACCACCGTAGTAGACTGGTACCCCGCTCTATTATGGCACCGCTGCTCTAGGCCAATCATAGAGACGGGCGTACAACGCCATCTTTTGTACTCCCGGCAGACTGGTTCAAACTCCAGTATGTATTATATATGATAAAAATAAGCATTTTGTTTGCTCAGAGATTTAGCAAAAAGGTGGCTGTACATTAAGTGTGACATAAATGATTAGATTAATAGATATTATTAATAAATCACTGCTACGTACAGTGGAATATCAAAGATTTAGTATATCGTATCATCTATACATCTATCATTCAATTTTTGTGAAACAATTCATTTTCAATATTTAAATAATAGAAATAACTAAAGAACGTTATTTTATAAGAAATTTTCATGGATAATCAACCAGGATCGCATGAACGTCCATGACAACCGGTATGAGCCTGCATACTGCGGTTGGAACCAGTCTACAGGTAAGTCAGGAGTTGCAACTGGGAGTACTTAAGATGGCGTTGTACGCCTGTCTCTATGCTTGGCAGAGGGCCATAATAGAGCAGGGTACCAGTCTACCACCGTAGGTCCTACATATGGTAAAACCAGAGCCCACGGGCACGTTATAGGGCGCGGTTTGTGGATCCTATTCTCCTCTGAGTATTTTTACCGTGTGTCTGATACCGCATTCTGTAAACCGAGGGCCCGGTAAACGGTTTATGATAAAATAATTAGAGGGAAAAAATCTTGTTCGCATACCGCATACCGCGCGCGGTTTAAACGCAGCTTTATAATCCTAATAGTAATTAAGGATTAATAATCAGGTCTAATAGTAATGAGGCTACCCAGCTTCACTAATTAAGGATCAATAAACAGGGCCCGGCTTATCAATATAAGCAGTGCTCAAAGTCTTAACACCTGCTACTGAAGGTCACAGTCCACAGGTCTTCAGTCCATTTTTTAAGTCAATCAGAAATCGAAGAACCTGGCGGTTCTCTTTGGACATACATGTAGATTTGTTAACACCCGATCTGGTGTTGACCCGTCCAGTAAAACGTTAATTTTTCTGAATGATGAACTCAATTGTTAATAACACATCTTTATTATCAGAAGCAACTGTGATCTTGTGGTTCACAATATTTCTTTAAAAAAAAAAACGATTTTTTCATGCTATTTAGACGATACGTAAACTTATTCATAACACAGACTGTTTTTTATTCTGTTTCTCACGCCTATCCATCCTATGGGACTCATCAGTGAAGGAATGAGAAAATTTAATTGGTATAACAGGAAATATATCGAATGTCGCTCCCACATAACTTGTTCGAGAGGGTTTAAAATTCGCGATATTCGCGAAAATACGACCGTCGTGAATAAGGAGCTCCCTGTACACACGTCAGGTGAACATATATTTTCCACGCATGTAGTGTCGAATGTCCAAAGGCAAATATACCGATATTATAAATAATAACTAATATTTTATTTGACCCGTAAATCAAGAACTGATAATATAAATAAGAAGAGATCTTTCAAATACATTATTGGTCAAAGATGGGCAAGAATTACTACTCGTCAAGTGTTCTCTTTGATCCCCCTCACACTGTTAGGATTTTGTGCGCATATTCAATAATTTAAGTTATAAGTATATTCTGTATGTTCATTACTGTTTTGTTAGATCGAGAAAATAGAACCCTATCGAAACTCTGATAGCGAAATTTTTACTTCGCGAACTGTCGTATGTACATACCACATATCACCAGATATTAAATGATGTTATTTGACCAGCCATCCGTGATAATTACAGTATCTACATAGCAGACATATCACCTGATATTAAATTATGTTATTTAACCAGCCATCCGTGATAATTACGTTCAATTCAAAAGCTTTTAATGTCCTCTTTGATGATCTGAAGAGGCCTAATTATAGTTTAATTCTCCTTACCTTACCAATATTTCCTGACGATTACCGCTATTAGGGATTACAGACATCACCAGACTGAAGCAGCAGTAATTGCCACTCTGTCTGGGATGACCAGACTAAACTCTCAGGCCAACGTGTATGCTGTTCTGATTAAAGCTAAAAGCCCTTGATGCTGTTGAAATATTTAATGTAAATACACGTACAAACAGAGGAAAATCAATATACTTTGTTTCCCATTATCAGAAATAGGGGCATGCGTGGAGAGACAAAAATAGAGGTTATAGAAATCTTAACAACATATGGAAAGCAAAATTATTAAACATTACGCGAAATGAAGCAGCTAGGAGACGGAAGTTGAGAAGATTCGTCTTAATTAATTGCATGAATGTTAGGTTATTCCGCCTTTTTATGATATAAATATCTTATTTGGACTAATATAAACTGAATGTGGATATTCCTTTTGTTAAATTTTTGCTGCCCTTAAACTGACATATTAAGCTACCAGGTACGTAAAATATACATGAAGTAGAGTGCATTTCCCTTAAAATATTAAAGTGTCTGCAAAAATTTCGTTCTAAAACCGTTTGCTTCATCCTGTAACCATAGTTGAGTTTAACTTGCACTAGGCGCGAGAGTGGCACAAACCAAACATGGCGCTGGTAGCCGTACCACGCATCTTCACAAATCAAAATTTTTTAAAGCTTCCAACCAGTATTTGATCTGTGTTTCTTCTTTCATGATTCGCCCGCGTAATCGGACACATTTGGAATGTGTCTGTTTGAAAAAGGGGACCAGTGTTACTGGATCATTATGCCGGGATGGTTCGCTGGGAAGTTTATGTATTCAAGTACAGGCCCGTAGCCAGGGGGGTTCAGAGGGTTCAGATGAACCCCACCACAGGGCACTTATAGTTTCACCTTGCCCTCTGGAGTCCTATCTATACCCTGCATTTTATCTTCATTTACTCAAATACGGGTGTTTATCATGCTTTGCTCTCTGGAAAGTACAATTTTGTACAATTGTGTAAACTCCTAAACCCCTGGGGCTTCCGGGGCCTTCGGCCCCTTGACCCTCACCAGGGCTCCGCCCCTGGACCCTAGTGGGGGCCTAGGCGGCTACCCCACCCGGTCCCCCCCCCCCCCCAGTTATTATCTTGGCTACAGGCCTGAAGTAAAATGAACTTATAATGTAAGAAAACACAAGTCATTGCGAATGTGCTAAAGTAAATTCAGGAATTTTCATGAATGAAGCTGAAACGCTGTAAAACTTTGATAAGTAAAAGCAGTAAAGGAATTAATGCTGTACCGTTCAAACAGTGATCCTGAGCGTTCAAAGCTCCACGTCCATACTCTTTCAGCTTCAGATGGTTGTAATGTATTGAACACATGATGATATTTTCATATGAAGATTTGACCAGCCTTCCTGGATGGTAAATAATACTAATTTCCCCGGCCTGAATTGGTTCGATTATCACAGTAAATCTTTCCAGACAAAAAAAAAAAAAACGCTACACGTGCATGAGCCTACGCAAATACACTTTTTCGTAGACCTTCGGCTTCAGCTAACTGCAGAGGCCACGTCACATATCAGCGACTGCGCATGCGCGGGAAAGGGCGAGATAAACAACAACAGTGATAAGGTCTATATATATCTTATGGCTCACATTAAGCGAGTATCTCTCCCGGTAACTGTGGCTCGGTCAGTGTGATTGTCACGCGGGATTTGCTCTGTTTTCTGCCCTTGTTCCTATGTCGGTCTACCGCTGGTGTCAGAGATCACAGTCGTAGTGAACATACACGGCCTGGGAACCAGCAGTAATCACAAAGAACCCCCGCCTTATGTTGCTTTGTTGCCGTGATATTCTGGTCCAGTTACCATGAACCGGAAGTCTTTTTTTTTATATTCATATGCATAAAAGCAAATTTTGAAACAAATTCAAAGATTTCTTCTGTGGAAATCATTTAATATTAATTAATTATGTCTTGATCTGCAGAAAAATATATTTGTTTGTTTGATCAGAATACAATGCTGAATATTTAATAAAATAATATAAAATTATAATTTCGTGACGAATTTAATTATTATAACCATTTATTTATGGTCACCTTTACTGAAAGACCTTTTGAGTTGACATTTGATACGATGTATATTCTTTGTGCTGTAAATGTTAGCTCCAAAATGTTTTTAGGCTTGGTTTATCATTACTACCCCCTGTTTACCCACCAACATGTTTTATCATAGTTATTTCGAGATTTTTCTGTCATCCAAGTTAGTTTCTTCATATTTACATCACAGTCACACAGTTTTGCAACTCTGCTGAGAAAAATTAGGTTATCGTATTCGTGAATTGCCTCATTAAATATAAAAAAATAGCTAAAAGATTGCCGTTGAATGTTTGTAAATGGAGTTTATTTAAATTCAATTAAAATCATGAAAAATAGTTGGTTGAAAACGGGACAAAAGTTACATTTACATAACCAAAGTTCTTACATGAATTCCGTTATATGTGCTAGGAGTGAACCAAAATAGGATATGAGGCAGGGGATGTCTAATTGGTTATAATGGGGGGGGGGGGGAGGGGTTAGCGGGGTAATGATTTCATTTGCGGGGAGGGCGGGGGGGGGGGCCTTATGTCCTTCAATTTCACATTCGGAAACACTGTTAAGACTGGTATTTCTGTATCGACAGTGACAACTTTTGCTAGAAATGCATGAGTCCTAGACAGGTAGGTTGACAATTATGAATTATTAAACATTTCCTAAACAAGAAACTGGGATTTTAAGTCAGATCGATAAGCTTTGATAAGCATTCTCTTTTATCATACGATTAATATAAGTGAAGTTAACGTGGACCACTGCCAGTGCTAGCGCTTATAACCCGTTTCTCCGTGACAGTAACTGAGATCTTACTCAGTTTTACTTGGCAGCTCTTAGTGCGGTTCAGTGTAAGATTTAGTATTACCGCATTACCTGTCAATGTAAGACAAAGGATCAAACTCAAGTGCAATTTCGCTCGGACCTAGTAGGGCGCTCCTTATTCAACCAGCTTCCACACAACATGTGGACATCTACCTAAGTTAGAGTTGTGCACAGTTGACGTTCATCGTAGGGGCGGATTCCAGGATTAAGAAAAAAAAGGGATGGGGGGGGGGTCCATCCAAGGATGAATTATGACAAACCTCGAAAAAGGTCCCCAGGATAACATCGTGGTTAAAACAGGATTTCTTGTACTTTCAATGTTGTGCGATTTGGGGGGGGGGGGGGGGGGTTCCAGGCCGCAAAAATTGGTTTGAAACCCTTAAAAGTTGTGGCGGCTGTAAAAAGGGGGATCAGGACCCCCCTAGAACCCCACCATTCTGAATCCGCTTTTGTCCCATATGTGCAAACATAGCATAAATATATAATAGATATTGCTATAGAGCGCCACATGACCCTTACAGTGCCCATATGTGACGTGCAACGGGTCAGTATAAGGACTCAAATGTCTGAAAAGTATGCATTAATTATTCTATTATTGAAATATAAAAGAACAATGTATTTGCAAGTACTCATTGATGATTCAATGAATTGACGAAGATTAACTTGGATTCAAACCTCAGGCCCGAACTTGCGCTCGGATGGCGTAGACGAAGCTGAAACACTCCTTCCATTGTCATTTTAATGTAGCATGGTACTATTTAGTCATTTCGGCCCTCTTATAATAGCGAGTCTTACCTGAAGGCTTGATGAGGCTGCATGGCCTAGAGCTACGCTGTGTCTGAAAGTATATCAGACCAAACGTTTGATATGTTGGTGTAGTTTCTAACAACACCATTATAACTCAATATTATATTAAATCCCTGAGCAAGTTTGTTGAATTTCTGACTATATGAACATAATCATACAGTCACTTGTTAACTGACGATAGCCGACTTGTACGCGACACAACAGTTGACCTGTTTATCCAGAGATGGATTTACACTTTAGTTTGTGAGTTGCATGTATTCTTTTATGTTTATTCATCACTTGTAGCCTAATGTTAAGATAACCGATTGTTCACCAAAATACAATAGGATGGATGACCATTGTAATGTGTTCCCGCTTTTGATTTGGGTCACGCCTCAAGCACATGTTTATCAGCATATTGAGTCCTGTATTCTGTGATGGACTTGAGTGGGGATTGTAGTAAGAATTAGGATATTATTTTAATTAGGATGTTATTTTTCCATTGTCTCTTTTTGCTGTTGGTGATACAGTAGACAAAAAAGAACGGCTATCAAGTACACCAGTCGGTGTATTCTCGTTGCGTACGTCATAATAAAAGTGTGGCAAGTTTAGTGATTACACATTACTTTTTGTCTCATATGACAGTCGGTTGCCATTCAGCAGACGTGACGGAGAGTGATATCTTTAATGGAGCTATACGAGCTGTCTGAATTCATGCCCACATGAGGAATACATATATCCTGACCTCGGGAATTTACGCCAGGGCTTTGGACAGACTTTAACGTAGCATGAGAAAGCCAATTCGTTGGTAGTGATGGGAATACAGCCATTGTATCTGCAGCGGCTAAAACCTTTTCTGACGGTGACGGGACTTTGCTTTTATTTGTCGATATCATTATTTTTAAACCTTAATGGTTTATAGTCTTTACAGGTACAGTGCAAATTTCAGTGCACACATGATCATCCTTAAAAAAAGCTTTTAGATAGAGCTCAATGTGTATCGACCGAATAAAGTAGCAGGAGATTTTGTTTACTCGTTTTGCACAAGTTTATTGAGTTACGCATAATGTACTTCCCGCCGAAAGTCCGAGATGTGGTAGACTAGACTACTCTATAGATTTTTGTAAAGTGAGGTGAGGCACGTGGTTGCTCAGATGGCAATCACAGCGGGTCAGTCACCTATAAGTTATACTTCACATTGAAATTGATATAGATTTGTAAACTCGGCGTGAAAGGTTAAGGAGAGCGACAAATCAGACGTAAGCAGAATGGGTCTCTGTGATGGTAATAGAGGAGCATACGTTTTTAGCTCAGATGACTTTACTGAAAGTCATCTGAGCTCTAGCGATCACTCTTTGTCCGTCGCCCGTCTAGACTTCTGTCTGTCTGTCCGTTAGCAGGGCACAAATCGTAACCACTGGACCTAGAATCTTCTTACTTGATGACTCCATGAAAAATCTCCTCCGGAAACTATGTTACCCATATCCTCCGGGCTATGGCGCTCGTGAGTTCCCACTGGAACAATTAATAATTTGATACAAAAGCGTCAGTATTTGAATAACCAACACATTGATCGCCAAGAGTCTTTGCATGCATATTGGTCATAAAGTGTTTCATCAGTTCCCCCTGACTGGTGGCGCCACCTGTTACTTTTCGAATCTTACACTTTTCTGTATTTTCGAAACCTCCAAAGATGCGGTTTTACGTTATCAGAGCACTAATTGTAACCGTTGGACCTAGAATCTTCTAACTTGAAATCCAAGGACGACCATGAAAACTCTCCTTGAAAATCAAAAATTAGGTCTCTCTTTTCCATATCCTCAGAGCTATGGTGCTAGAAAGTACTCCCCCTCCCCGCAGAATAATTTAAAATTTGATATAAAAGCTCCAGAATCTGAAAAAAAATAATGCATTGAACGCCATGATTCTTTGCATGCATATTGATCATGGAGTGTTCCATCAGTTCCTGCCGACCAATGGCGCTACCTGTTTTTTTTCAATGTTTTCTCTCTATTTTGAGACATTCAAATGAAGCAGTCAGGCCATTAATAGGGCACAAACTGTAACCTTTAGACCTAGAATCTTTTATCTGTATATC
Source organism: Sipunculus nudus (assembly GCA_026874595.1). NCBI lineage: Eukaryota > Metazoa > Annelida > Sipuncula > Golfingiida > Sipunculidae > Sipunculus > Sipunculus nudus. The sequence goes on along the minus strand of CM049308.1, from coordinate 35,242,349 downwards.
AAGGGAGGTCTTAGGCAATTAAAAAAACTGAAATTAGTGACCTATATTCTGCAAGATATATGAAAGAACATGATTTGAGCACCCTATAGGATAAGAAACTTCTAATTTGATTAAGATCCAGGGAGGTTCCTGTTAAAATTTCTTGGAAACCTGAAATAATGTCATTGTGCCCTATAGTCTGCAAGGTATATAAATTAGATGGGCACAAATGGTAGCAGCTGGATGTAGAATAAGGTCACTGTAAGCTATATCTTAGGTCTATTGGCAAAATGCATGATTTTGAGCACCCTGGACGTCATGTTACCCATTGTAAAAGGGTCCTTGAATTCAGTCCTTGGTCCTTGAGCGTCATGGCCATTGGGCCACTTGTTAATACCAGGGCTGCAAAGTTAGCAGAAGTTTTAAAGAGCCTTAGTCCACACTAACTCCAACGCGTGAAATTAGACTTTGAAGTCTTATATCGTAATACCAGAACGGACCGTAGATATGATTCTGAATTTCACTCAACGTCACCAAGTGTTTGAACAACCTTCACGCAGTAGGAACAGCCAGATAATGTAGATATATCACGTTGTTCTCTGTATTGACACCAAGAAAGCAACATTCGACTAAAGTTGTCTTTTTTTTCGGATGGTTTCTTCATTGGATAAAGAAGCCCCGTAAAATCCCTGTCACACCTAAGCTATATAATCACTGCGACAGCGACTAGCCGCCAAACAAAGAGGAACGCTTTAATGTGTGTTCCCTCATATCCAGCATTCTAAACATGTTCAGGGGCATCCATTTATTTGCTGACAAGTGAACGTAACAAATAACACCCCAAAGAGTGAATGGCAAGGTCACGGAGGATCCTCTTCATCCCGAATAATAGGCCATGATGACTTTGTGCGAGGTTTTTACAAAAAGGTCAAATATTACCAGTTTTGCATAATATCATGACACCTTATATTGTAGGCCTTAGACTTTCGCAAGAGAACCAGGGAATACTTGTAAACTTGAGGGTGACTTGTTGCGACTCGTCGTTATTTTTTATAGAGTTCTCATAATTAACATATGAAATATAGTAACCCAAGCCGAGAGAAATACGTGTCATAGCTCACGAACTTAAGTGTTTCACAGGTCAGCTCCGCCCGCAAGAACAAAGGCGGTGTCGTTAAGGTAGCACTTAACACGTTCGCCCCGTTAGAAATTTACCCCTTAAAGTTCTCTTTATACTAGAGAACAACAACGCTCTTGATTTTAGACTTGGATACTCCGAATTTCCTGCAGATATTAATTGATTGTAACTTACTTTAGCCCGACAGTAAGTTAACTTTTAAAAATATTTCTTAACCTTTTGAATAAAATTATTCACAAACCAGTTAATGGCGACAGAACCAAAATACCTATTCGCGAATGAAAACTGAACTCCACAGATTACCATACTTGCTGTATACACTTTGCAACGACACATTAACTAACGTTATGTGTAATAAAGGATAGAATAAGTCTCTTCCTTAAACTCGGAAGAAATTCGATCCAATTCTGAACGAATTTACCCTGGAAAACTGGCAAAAAAGACGGTGCACCGGCCATAGAGAAATAGAAATTGACAATGAAACCCCTCACTAACGGCAGTATAGGAAACGAATTTGATAGGTCGATTTAAATTATGCAATGATTTGCAAAAACAATCACCGGCCTGTTTTCTTTTGCACTTGTATGGATTGTTGACAGCCTTCGGCTTAAGAGAGCACCACTTAACATCAAATATAATTTGTCTTGAATACATGAGAAGAAATAAGGAAAATGAGGCGCCATGAAGCGCAGATATGTTTTACGGACTAAATACATGGACGTGATTACGATATATCTAGGCGCCTGGTTCGAGAGGACCTTGACTTTACGCTTATAGAGATTGTAGAAGATGATTGATTACGATCTGGTAATTTGTCCACTGATGAAAATCAACAGAGACAAGGCTTGTTAACAAAGAACCGGTCCACTTGAAAGGATAACCTGTTATTTTAGGAGCACATTGTGTTTTAGTGGCAGCGACTAAGATAATCGGGGAATATTGGTCGGGCGCCTCGAGGATGCTTTTTCATATTGAAATATTGAATGTACGGGGACCAAATGTAATTTGTCTACTGGATAAGATAAAACCTGGTTTTACCTCTGAGCTGATGGGCCGGTTTACACTGAGTCACTAGTGCCAGAAAAACTGTCGCGTTTGGAGGCAACAAAGCACTCACACGATTTAAACAAAGCGTTAATCTATATAACTGCAAGAATAGAGACTTAACAACGGAACATATCTGTCTAAGTGCGTGAGCACGAGTCAGGGCCCTGGCATCTCAGCCTGGAAGAATTCGCAGAGCAGGCTCGACCCGTAGCGGCAACTTGCATACCCCCCCCCCCCCCAATTATTTTAAAGAGACATTGGGGATGTAGACCCATCTATTGTTTTGTGTTCAGTTGTAAGTTTGCGCATTTCTGACACTGCTCTTTCATGTTTGTCTGCCTGCCAAAGTGTTATATTCTCAATTAAAAAAACTGCTCAGCAGATGTCAAGAACCAACGAAACATATCTAAATCTTCACAAAATGTGCTGGATAATGACAGCTTCTTTTATCACAAAGCTGTTTTTTATCCCTCGAGAATCGTCAAAATCGTTCAAGGTAATTCTAAATAATGTGCACTAATAACCCTAGGAGAAAAAGAACAATCGCGCGGCCACAGTGGCGTCAATACAGGGGTGGGGGAATATACACACCCCATTTTAGCAAGGGCGAATGGTAAATGTAATCACCCCTCCCCCCCCCCCGGTTATTCAGAGAATAATATTTATACATTTGTAATGAAATATATGAATAATGAAAAATAAAGACTTTGATTTCATATCATTTTAGTATACTATAAAATATTAGATAAAAATGATTTAGATTTCACAAATACTTGAAACATCTTTTTTTACAACCGTAAACTTAATTATGATATATTTGAAATGTGTCACACAAGACAATAAAAGGTGTGTGTATATATATATATATATATTTATATATATATATAAATATATATATATATATATATATATACTTTTTTGTTTTTGTATATATATATATATATATATATATACAAAATATATTGTATATTGTCTTTGTATATATATATATATATATATATATATATATAATATATATACAAAAACAGACATACATGTATATATATGCTTGGTACCATTTTAGGCGTCTATTCAATACAAATCTAAGAGAATCTTCTGAAACAGTCTGGAGTTACGTTTTAGCGACGAAGGTATCGAAGACTTCAGCAAATGAAACAAATCATCTTGTTCTTACCACAACAAAGACCAAAAAAGGAAACAGCACGAAAGCTAATCTATATCTTTTCTATAAACTACCTTTGTGCAGAAACTCTATGAAACAGGAACACTAGAATTGATTGAAAATTTTCATATATTAAATGTATAAAACATATAAATGTAAATTTAATTCTACGAACTCTTATATCAGAAAGTAGTAATAAAAAATGCATGTAAAGTCTTTAATAAATCTCTTGTGTTTGTTATTTATGCACCTCCTGAACGATTCCCTGCGTATTGGTTTAGACCAAATTAAGCGTGACAGCCACGTATACGTAATAAGAACGTGTCTGCACCATTCAACACGGATCGGCCTTTTAAAATAAGTTCGGCTCAGTCAAAATAAAATTCGGGATGTGTTGTGAGGCCTACGCTCTTTACACAGCACTTTAACTATAGGCCTAATGCCTTTATGGTAAGCGCAGTTTGTTATGACCTCGTATCCTGAATTGCTACACCAGAGGGGAGCACTGTATTTTTGTCCAATCAGATGAGACCTTGTGCTGGAAGACACGGCCAAGCGAGGAATACACGGAGCCAATCATGTTCATTTCATTTTGAGTGACAGCTCTTCGCCACGGTAACCGTCTGAACAGGCCACAGGCTCAGAGAGAATTGCCGCAGACGTGGTTTGCTTAGGGCCTTGGGCACATAGGATGCCCGGTCGGGAGCTGTAATTCAAACGAATAAACAAAGGCTGCGTGCACACCTCGCTGGCTGGTTTCAGTTCTGCAGACACCAGGCACATGGCTACGCTAACATAGTCATACTGCCAGAATCGAATCGGTCGATGATGCGAGAATGCAGAGGGAGCAATTAAAATTCGAACATAAACGGCGCTTGAAGCGTAGTTATGGGCGGAGCCAGGATGCCTGTCGAGTGTCTGTTTATTGCCATCTGGTTGGCTGCTTGTCACATCATACGCACGTTTTGTTCAGCGGACAACGAACCGCCATCTGGTGTCTAAATATATCATAAACGGTCAAAGCTGGCAGCGTGAAAATCAGTTGCTTCTTTAGAAGCGTAAGATTTCCACTGCCTCGGGAGCGTATGTGAGGCCACACCACAAATATTGTAATAAGACAAAAATAAAGAGGGTTTGGTTCTCAGGAACCGCGCGCGTCGATTTTAAAGACAATTACGACTTTTTTTAGGGTGGCAAATATGTCTATCACTCATAAAACCCTGGCGGACGACATGCATGCCTAGTTAAGATTCAAAATATCTGTATTCTCCAAATATTTTTTTATAAAATATCTAATTGATTCTGCACTCAATTCGATATGTGATATTTTTTTTAATAGAAATGTGTCTGCATCTCGAATTTAAACCATGGTAATGCCAGCTTGAGAACACCTTTAGGACTAAGTGTTATTCTCGAATAATAAAATAGAACACTCGCACCTTATATAGAAAATGAATAATTTATCCAGCTTATTCAAATTAATTTGTTCACGATGTGAAAAAGTGTATCAAATCCAACGTTGAAGTCAATATTCCTTTGATTCGTCTGACGTTTTATGGGCTTGGCTCTTTCTTGAGAGGGTTTTGTTGTAGTAGTAATGAAGTCGCGTTGAAGTCTTGTCAAGGTCGTGGTCTTCTTGTTCATTCGTGACACAGAGTTTCACATCCCAAATGACCACGAATTATGAGGACTTTTACAAGAATTGATAAAGAAACTGTTTCGATTTCGAAACAGCTTAATTTTTGAACAAATAAAACATAGCGCAACGAACTATATGTGCTCAAGACATTGCTACGAACATTACCGAATGCCTACGGCATCCCCACGACACACCTACAAATTATTTTGGTGTCAGTTTGTGGTGATTCGCCGCCAAATTCGTTGAAGTGGGAAGGGGGCTAATACCTTTCATAACAAACTGAAAGATAATCGCTACCTTTCCAGAGGAGTCCTACACAAAAAAGTTCGTGTTAACGCAAAAAGTAAGTTTGACTGCAGAGCGTTACTGCGTGGGTGACGTTTTGTTGTGGAGAATAGTGGTATGATTAATGGAGGTGAACTGTAATGTTTACAGTGTTAATGGTGATTCGATTTGTATCAGGTCGTCAAGGGAATCACTTGCTGAGAAAAAATTCTCACATTGCGGCAGTTGATGTTTAGGTTCGCATATTGTGCTCATCTAAAGGTATTTATAGCAGTGATGCAATGGTATCTAATGTTTGTATTATTTAATGTTATTTTTGTTCAGTAAGTATTTAAAGACTGCTTAACTTCACCATGGCAAAAGTGCCAGACCTTCAAATATATATATATATATATATATATATATATATATATATATATATATATTTGTATATATATATACCGTATTCGACGTAATAAGCGCTCTCAAAATTAAATTTTTCTAAAAAAATTTTATACCCTAATAAGCCCCCCCCCCCCCCCCACATCTGCCAACTTCCAAAGTGCATTACAATCCTCCAATTAACACTGCGGCTTGTGTACACGTGTTTGACTTCACAGCACATTCAGGACAATTCAGAAAAAAACAATGATCATTTAACAATGGTTGTGTAATCCAAGTGATACCGATTTGCAGACGATTTTATTTTGTGTTGCATGAGAGAATTGTCTGAATGACTACAAATCGAGATTTCCTTTGCAGGTGAAGAGGAAAAATAAGGATGGTAATAAATGAACACTTTTATAAAAGTCAACGCCTAAAAAGGTAGCAGAATGTATAAAATGTTCATATAAAAATATATAAAACAGTATTTATTTGAATGATGAAAAAAAAATACGGACCATCGGTACCCCGATTATAATTGTCAGTCACCTTGCGCAAATACCTTTGACAGCTGAGCCGATTAATGACATGGAATGGCATCGACAATAATTGTCTTTTTTGTCTTTCATTTAATTGATATTACATGCAAAAGTTTAAAAAAAATGAAATACTGGCCCTCAGACTCCTGCGTATTATATTTACTTCAGTGCGTATACGAACCAAATCCGGGGTTTTGTTTTAAAATTGTTAGGAAATTTGTCATATTTATATCCCGCGGAAACACGGTCCCTTTCTTGAACTTTGTTGACCCGTTATAATACATTCATTTTCTCGACGTAGTCCAATAATACAAGCTTGACAAACATTGTCACCTGAGGAAAGGCCGCTTCATATTTATAATTATAATGCGTTACTGGTTGTCTTGTAATTGAAGTGCCATGAGCGAGTCTCCGTGTATGTCAGTGTGCAAGCAAACTGACAGCGTCCGCATTCACTGGACTCGTGAACATTTTATGCAGTAAATACGGCACCATATGAAAAAATCATCCTTGTTTTAACATGCATATTACGTGCTACTGGATGGCACTTGGTTAGGCAAATTCCCAGCATCCCTTGCGCGAGCGCTGTATACACACAGATTAACCCAGGGCACTGGGATCTTGAGAACACGGGTAAGCCCTGCACGCTGTCAGCGGCATCGACAATTATATTACTGTGTACATGTTTCAAGTGAATTACCAAGATATTTTTTGGCAAAAAATACATTAAAACTTATATATTATCAGGATTGGGAATTCCGTTTTGGTCCGTCAATTCCACAATTCCGTCCGCGGTTGCGTAAATTCACTGGCTCTACTGTCAGAAGGGCTTTCATATATTGATTCAGTTAAAATCCCTGTGTCAATGCGGCAAGGGCAAACCTTTTCTTACCAATTATTTAACTTTGTGCACATGGAAATCTGATGTATAAACGATAAATTCAAATAAAAACAAAGCATTGTAATGCTCTTTATTGAGTGTATATTACCACCATACGGACATGATCACTGATATTCACGGCATCAAGCTCGGCCGACGTAATAATTCACATTGCCGTAAATTATCCTTGGCGGCCCTGAGGACGCTGAGAAACTTGTACCAGTGTATAAGACGGCCGTCCTTCTTTGCCAATATTTTATGATAAAATTTATCGCCCATCACGAGCAAATACGGTGAGTAATATATATTTCATTGCATAATACATCCACATACGTACCTGAATTCAGGTCACCCAATCAGCATGGCCACCTGCAGGGTCTGCCTTCACGGACACCGTCATCCAGTGTTACATGATACACTTGACCACTGATTCTGTTAAGTGTAACTAATATTATTATTATATTAGATGATAAAGCTTAACGGAGATTGAATAAAAACCGGTGGTAACTTTTGAGCTTGGCGGGGAGAAATGAAAGCATTACGTTGTCCTGTGTTATATTGGCTAGGGAGAAAAGTGAGGTTAGGATGGCTCATCACTTAGTTTTAAAAAATGATCTCCAAAATCCGGTGGGGGGGGGGGCGCTTATTACGGGAGGAGGGCTTATTACGTCGATACGGTATATGTATACAAGTGATACGTCCGGTCATCTTATCCGTCGCCAGTTTGGGCAATATATAGTAAGTATAGTAGTATATATAATAGTACACATTCATTCATTTAATTTATGTGCACAATCATCCGTTTATCCGGTAGCGACAATCCGGGAACGGAAATAAATCTGTTGCATTGAACTGCACTGGTGTGTGTACCTTTGTTCCATTGACAGCCACTCCAATAAAATGACGTCACATTACTAACAACCATGGGTAATTCCAAGCATTGTAGTAGCTCCGAAAGGCCGAAATCTCTGCTAAATGTCGAAAAAAGTATCCAGGGGAACTGCTATCTGGACACACAATAATAAAATCTACATCACTCTTAATTCTTCATGAGGTGTTTTTTTTTCCAGTATGCTCTATTCTGTCTTCGTCTTTAGTTAACAGGATTGGTTCCTTTTCATATTCATCTCATCAGCACGGTAATTTCAGACAGAGGCTCTATGATTAGACGGATATCGTCGTCCCGGAGGCCAATCGTGATGATCACTTATGGATGAAACGCGCGATTTTGCTCCCGTTTATACATTTTTCATGGATTAATGTGACATCTAAAACGCATAGTCATTGTCGTCGATGTTGTCGCTGTCGGATGTAACGATAATAAGTGCACAAAGCTCAGGTAAACGACAAGGGGATTCAATTTTCTGACGTGAAAGAGGGAAATTCCTTACTTCCACCGGGCCACGTGTGTTCACAAAGCTAAAGAACTATCGTAGTGCTAATTGAGGGGATAAAGGACCCCTTCCTATCCTATTATTACATTCAGTAGGAGCAGAATCCCGAGGCACATGGAGAATCTAGGAGAAAATTTTGTGTCAAAATGGCGATGTAGTGCAAAATGTGGTGCATATAGTTGTTCTCATGGGATTTTGACTCTCACGGGTTTATGATTATACATCCGACGGGTGCCACACTGGCACTCTTGGGCAATTTCAAAAATCCAAGATGGCGTCCATTATGGCCGTCAAATTATAAAAATACCTGTAAAACTTTTATTAAGTGACATATTTTGAATATTATTGTTGTTATAACATTGTTTTCAGGGTCAAGGAATCTAATGATGCTAATAAAATATTTATATCACCCCTTGGTTTCCTAATTCCAAGATAAATGCCTACAATTTATTTATTAAGTTACTTTACATTTTTTGCCTCTTCAGAGTTCTTCAGGGAACCCGGTTCTGCGATTCAAAATCTGGAGGACTCCTCGATTTCCCAGTTTTAAAATGGCGGCCTAGATGGCGTCCAGAATTAATGCCTCGTTTCATGAAAATAAGTAAAATCCCTTCCTAATTTAATTTATAACAAAAACTTTGCTGCTATTCCACGGTTTTGTGGGTTAAGAAATCGAAGACCTAAATGTTCGATTGTAATGGCGTTAAGATAAGAATATGCCTTTTTGCATTAGAAATGGAAGGTGGATTTTATGTGTTTAGAGAAAGTCATGTAAAATATTTGGATGAGGGAGGTGGGGGGGGGGGGGGGTTAATAATTCGATAGAAATTATGGTAACTTATCATGAACTTTTTACTTGAACGGCATCTTCACCATAGTGGTTGGACTTTTAAAGAGGAATAAACACCTATAAAGCATATTGAATTAAAACAAAAAATAGCGTCTTCTCTTTTAAATAAATTACCTGCCAAAATATTGCCCTGAATCTGTTTGCTTACTCCTTTACATGTGTGTTAAAAAATGTGGACCGGGCGCGATCACAGGCATCAATTTAAACACATCGCGTGGGACTTAATGTATCGTCCGGGCCTTGTTATGGCAAACAGACACATGTGATCTGTGTTTACTGACAACGCAGATCCACAACAAGGTTTTAAACAGCCGTACGGGATGTACTGAGACTGTTTTGTGTGCTGGGAGGGTTTTGTTTGTACATTTCTGTATAAAGCAAAAATGAACTGTTATTGTGAAAGAAAAGGCATAATATTGCATAATATTGTCCCTGTTTATGTCAGGTAGTGCCGCATGGTTGCCGCCTTTCATGACATGCGTTTAACGATGGCACATGTCACAAGAAATTAAATATATGTGCAGAAGGCTTTCTACGTGAAAGAATGTGAGTAACATATGTGCTACTTGAAATCCATGAACTAATTAAAAATAAGAAAAGGTTTTGGTCCAACCAACGCCATGTATTTAAATGAGATATATGTAAAAATATGCATAGATAAAAATCTTTGAGTATTTGAAGAGGCCTTCAATATTCAACGTCGGATGTTTTAGCAAAACCGTCTGTATCTTACATCTCGGGCCCGAAATACCTCATCTGTATTATAAAGAAGCCGATCAATCTGATTTTCCTCCATACATTCCCTTTCCATTATTCAATGGATCAACATAAAGCAGTTAGCAGGACACCATAATGGCATGAGAATTTTAGCTTCCGCGTAATCAGCAAAGGGTGCCTCATATAACGGGTCTGTGTCAGCAACGGCGGACACAATTGTTAAAAAATAACCATATTTTCGGTACTGCAAGTAAAAATGATATATGATGACTGCATCTGTTTATAAAATTAATTATCTGGTAACGCCAACGCACAACACCCCCGCACTCTCGTGGAAAAGAAACTTTAAGGGAATAGGAATGGTATTTATAAAATAACAAGTAATATATTTATTTAAAGATTTTTACATTGTCTATGGCAGCGTGGGTTGCCTATGTTCATTAGAAGAAAAAGATTAACTATTCCATGTTTATGCTTCTCATTACATACAATTAACCAACCCCTATCGTCACACATAGGGAATAATAATAGCTTGTTGCAGAAAACCAGCTAACTGACGAAAACAAGTTAGAAAAGGTACATGCCAATTCTAGATTTTCCCGTCAGATTTACCGATGTTTTCATTAAAAAGGAAATTTAATTATCTCATCACAGCAGAGTCCACAGCGTTCTAGTAAAACACTTTCGGGGGCTATTTCAGTAAGTCCATATACATGCAGTTATCAGCAATAACACAGTAGCAGTTCTGAGTGGGTTAGGAAAATTCTGTTATGCTTGTGATCACCAGTCGTTAGGACTCTACTGGTAGGGACCGTCCTCATGAAATAGCACGCCAACAAAACACAAATGATCTCCTTTGTAGCGCGAACGAGGCACATCAGATCGACTCGTTTCGTGTCATGTGACTATACCAAGAACTTGGTGAAGTTAGCAGCTTGGCGTGAGCCACACAGATTCTTGTCGTTGACTCTGTTTCTCCACCGAAAGGAGTGATTTACAACAGTACAGGAAAAGATAATCCACGGAACAAATCACTCCAGAGTGTCCTCTGCGGACCCTTAAAAATCTATTTTAGCTGCTGCAACACAAAGTCACAAAAACACGCAAGCTTGACTGGACTTGGCATACACTTGAGGATATAGTCTAGTCGGAAGATAAGATTCCTATGCATCCAGATGATATATTTTTCTAACCACATTTTTATATTCCTCAGGGTGTATATTTAACGGTTCGTTTGACGACCATCTTTGATTCAGAATAAGCATTCATGACCCACATAACTTTTGAACTAGATATGGAAAGGAACCCAATATTCTAAGCAATTTTGGCACGAGATATAGATTGGGATGGTTGTTTTTATTATTAAAACTACGACAGCGGCATATAAACGGGAAAAATGAAAATAACTTTATGAAAATAAGCACGGCCATGGCATCATCTCGGTAAAAGAGTAAAAGTTCAATAACTGACTATATATCCCATTCTTGCGATATATTCAGAGGGATATGCTGTGACTCTAGGTTTTATAGGTATACAATTAATGCAAACATGTTGTTGTTAACGCTGATAATACATGTCCATACTTACATCTCGTTAGGTGGAAATATTTCATGAGAATAATATTTTTTTTTTACTTGAGACAGGGGAGCATTTGTACTGCATGATTTACAATTGTTTATTTTGCTTTCCAGCAGAATGTAGGATATGCTAGAAATGAGTCTTGTTGATGTTGATAAAGAACTGTAGCATATAATTCTGAAATAGTGATGGTATATATTCCATATATTCTAAAGTATCCATATGTGATAATGGTAACCACAAGATAAATCTCCACGTTATCATCTCTCTCATTTACTCTTATACCAGTGGGTTTTTTATAGAACAATTGATGTTAAGAACTTCAAAACCCAGAATTACAACTGCTCATTTACCATTTACAATGGCACAAATAAAGGTCAACTGCACGTTAAAGTATACCCAGGAAAAGTATGAATGATAATTAACGGTGGTGGGTCAAAAGAACCGCTAAAGTATATCCAGCTAGAACTTGTATTTAATACGGGAGAGGCAGTTAGCTTGGTATATGTATAAATCATTAGTACTCCCTTACTGACACACTGGCTCAGGAGCAAGTGCTCATAACCTGATAACAGATTCACCAAATCGCTCAGCTCTAAAACTGTAGAGTTAATTATGCTTATGCAGATTAGAGGAACATTTGATATCGGTAATATATATATATTAAACTGTTTATATTTTAAGCACTATTGTATATTTTTTATGTTCCAGTCTACAAAGAGTGCAGCTCACATAAGACACAACCTTCAATACTTTCTGCTTATCTATTTTTGTTACAGACAATGATATTAAAAATGAATGTACACAGGAAGACATTCATTCAAAAGACCATTGGCAGTAATGATTTTTTTTTCTGGAGATGAAGAGATTACGTTTTATCTTTTACATTTTTTTATTATATGCATGTTTTATCTCTTCATCTGTGTTTGAAAAAATAAAATATGTATGTCAAAGTCTAAATGAAACATGCAGAACAGATTTTCAAAACAAGTTAATGAGAAATGACCTGTTGTTACAGTGAAAAGGTCATGTTAAAAAAATGAAAAAAGCCAAGTAAATAGGGAACAGAAAAAAAAGAGAAAAACCATATTAACTATGTAGACAATAAATAACTGACCATGCATACTACTGATTTAACTGAGCATAAGCATATTACCTTGGAAGGAACTGACATGAACATAGGCTGATATTAGTGTTCAACTTATCTACCATTTCTTTTCTTTTTTTTTTTGTGAGCGGAGCTTTCAAGGTTCCCCTAAGTGCAAACCCATCGATTTCAGTTTTTTCCTTCTGTTTGCGCTAGATATTCAAAGTAGCTGATTTTCAACTGCTTAAAATTTTACAATTTATTTGTCATAGATTTGCATCTGACATTTATGTTGACCTTGGCCTTATTACCTAGGCCGCACACTCCGTAGCGGATTCTCGATTATCGCCAAGTTCTATTCCTGTTTGCACTAAGTCTAAAACGTGACCGATTATCTGAAACTGGCCTTTGGTAAAATATTAATCATATATAACATAGAAGCACCTGATGTTTATTTTTGACCTACGCATTATTTCCGCGGTTTCTCTTGCAATTGCATTCTCTGGCTGTATAAAAATCAGCTGTACCCACCATGTGGGTGTATTTTTATCTTATTTAGCCCATATTCTCTAGTAAATCTTGTATCTGAAATATTAGTCATGACAGTTCAACCTGAACGCTACTTCCATACACTGGTGAGGCAACAGGATAAGTAGACGTCATTTTCAACGGCTATTTCGTCGTTTTCAAGTGTGTTTGTATGAGCCATGAGCTGATCCCGAGGTGCTGCTGTGTGTGTAAAAAAACAGATTACTTGCGTCCGACGCAAAGACATATTACACCCGTGCATTATTTGGCCAGTTAAGCATCTTGGGTCCAAAGAGGTAACGCGAAGGGATTATTTATTTAATCTCAAGCATTTCGTAACAGCTTCGTATGTTAGTAAATCTTTTCCCATCTTGATTTATCTTTTTTAATTTTTGTTTATAATTTTTGAGGTGATCCTCTGTGTCAGCAATGGCGAATTATATATGGCTGTTCCTTGAATTTTCCAGAAATATAATACTTGTCTCAGGGACTTATTTTGCTCCATGTTCAATTAATATTTGACATACATGGTTGTGAAATAACTTTCCATCAGACATGCGCTGCAAAGTAATGGATTTACTTAAAGGTCACGCGAATGTTTTCGGAGAAGTCCAAATGAAACAAGTCTTTTTCAATGCACGAAGCATGTAAAACATTCTTTAAATATAACCAGATAAATGACGCTAAAATCATGCAAGTGGTGCATGTTCTTCTGTTTAAACCATGATAAAGACTTTCCTCGAAGCAGTTTTAGTTTCTTCGATTAAAAAATAAGTTTAACTCTAAACTGCTGTCCTTTATACAGTTTCAATATGAACCAGTTATTAAACGGAGGTTAACTCTTAAAGTACGTTACTACGTACGACACTTTAGATAGTCTTTGATTATTTAAAATTAAAAATATATCATCAACCAATCCGTTTATTTTCCGAGAATGAGATCATCCGAGCTGCTAGAGCTAGCAAAATCCTATATAATAATCTTCATGTTCTTTGATCTCTTAAAGGAACACAAACAGGAGCACTTTTATGCCTATTCCTTCACAATATCAAGCCAGTTGTGCTTTATACAAAAGCTTTCCAGCAAAACAATCCCAGCAGACAGTCTCAGTCTCTCGCATACGTCTGTTTAACACCTTATTATAGCACTGAGTCTTTGTAAACAAGCTCCATGTGTTTCTGTTTACCATAACAAAGCCGCGTGACCGGAGGTCCGATTGTGAGCTGCAACACGCAATTTTTCAGCCAGTGGAACATGTGTTACATTTTGTATGCCAAGTCAGTCAGGGCATCTCTTGAATGGCAGGTGTTGCGGCTCATAAATGTCCCATGCGCTGTATAAATGCTGACACCTGTGATCGTGCCCGGTCCACTGTTTTAATACTCGTTTACAGGAGTTAGCAAACGGTTTCAGGGCAATATTTTGGCAGGTACAATTTTATTTGAAAGGAAACTTTTCGTGTTTATTCAACATGTTTTATAGGTAATGAGCCCCCTTTAAGTCTATACATTTTAATCTATTATACAAGACAATTAGCCTTCTGTAAGTCACGAACTTTAAGTAATGTCCTCGCAAGCTTTGTACAGCTACAATAAAGCTCAACATGGAAGAAGAAAAACCGATACAATGTCTACCAAACTTTAGAAGTTTCTTCACAGTATGCTATAGAGTTTTGTCAGATATCTGTGAAAGAAACACATGTATTATTATAGCTGTCTATTGAATTAACCATCCAGACCCTATGAGAATGTATCCACATAATCAAATCGTGAGTTTCTATGGTGAATTATGTCGATTGTAGTATTGTATTGACTTATTGTTATCATTAAAAAAATCAGTTTTGGTGTCACTGATGCAGTCAATATTGCCTATTCATGTAATGTTAAGAAAACACCAGAACGCTGCAGATGATATTTTATATAGATTTTTTATATAGGTCACCCCGAAATTTATTGCAGATCTAATAAGTAATTTTCTGCAGACAGACGACATAAAATGAAGCTGCGTCACATAGATTAATTAGATTTAGAGATCATTTCTGTTAGCTAAGACCTATACCTTGGGAACGTTTGCCAAGCAACCCATGAATGAAAAAAAAGATTAATTTCTCACGATTCTTGAGCTGATTGCAAAACAGTGCAGCCGACATTGAACTGTTAACCGGCTCTATGATACAATTTTACGGCCAGTAATTATACGGTTATAAAACATGTTGTAATTAAGTTAGTTCTAAGGAATGGTTGTTCCATTGTTGTTGGGTATGCAGGGATTAGGGTGGCTGAGCTGGCGGTTTTATAGTCAGTGGCCGATCCAGAAGTGGGGGAGGGCTCTTTTAAACCATAGCAATATTTTTGAGGGATTCAAAACATTTAATTTTAGTTTTTTTTTATTAGTTTTTTTAATGGTATTTACTAATGTGATTATTTTATTTTAATGAGCATTTTGGGTGCGTATCCGAGCTCGGGGGATCTCCAATCCTTTCTCAACAGTAAACTGAGTTACACCAAAGGAGTTTGTACAGAATATACAAAAATACTATTTACCATAGATATTATTTCCACCTATTGCATAGGTGACCTCAGTAGCGTTTTCAAGTGGCCTTCTTAGTTAGTGGCGGCGCCCACCCCCCCCCCCCCCCCTCCCCCCTTTCCGTTCTGCTGTAATATCTCTAATTTTATCTATGTCTTTTCCCTTTTATTCATGAATTATTTACATTTTTCAGATTTCTGTTATATACCGGAGCAATTATAGATGTATTATTTCATTATATATAAATTGTTCCGTTAAAATTCATTAATGAGGGAGTGAGTCGTTCCCTTATTACAATCTGCGAGGGTCATAACACAAGAATCCCCCCCAGTCCCATTCGTCTGTGAGTGAGACACGGCCTTCCGTTATTAGCCTGCAGAACGCTAGTCTGGGTTTTGGTATATTAGCGCCCCCCCCCCCCCCCCCCCGGGACCTTCAAAAACAAGAGGGTCCAAAACAAGGGAAAAAAAGGGAAGAAAGGAAAGAAGGGAAAGAGGGAAGAAGAAAAGGTAAGGAAGAAGTTAAAAGAAGGGAAGGAAAAGAATGAAAGGAAAAGAAAAAGGAGAAAGGGAAGGAAGGCGAAAAAGAAGCACAGAATCGGGGAAACCTCTTGAGTCTTGCCCCTCCGGATGGTCAGGTCTGGTTACGCCCCTGCGGCCACCAGAACGTCGGAATTAAAGTTCTGACATAGTGATTGATATATATATATATATATATATATATATATATATATATATATATATATATATATATATATATATATATATATGGGCAATATTATATTACATTCATAATATACTGTTTGCAAAACATATAAATATACATGTATTTTTGTAGTCCATTGTGTATATGTATATATATATATGTGTACAAAACAAAATATAAGTGCACAATTTAAGAACTAATTTTATATAATACAAATCAACCGCCAACCGAGTATTAGCCCCCCCGCCCCCCCTTTCTTTAATTTCTGGATCCGCCACTGTGAGTCCACAGTTCACTTGCGCACTTGCCATTGTTAAATGTACAATAGAAAATTTGTCTAATCATTGTATTGATTGAGAATAAGTAGATGAATAAGTTGTCATTATTAATGTTTTTTATCCGTTCACTAGAATTTTTTCTCCCATTAATTCGACTGCGATGCTGCACTGCTAATTACAGGACCACTTTCTCTTTGCTTCTCAAGACATTTAAGAGCAAAGAAATTACTGTTGTTGACCTTAGTCGTAAATAGGAAAACATGTCTCAATTACGGAACATTCGCCTTGTTTTACGGTAATTGAGGATTAAACAGGCAGTCATTTATCAATTTAGAACTATAACCTTCCTCTAATTAGTTATTCATTACATATTCATGATGGATTTAGGTTCACAGAATTTCCAAGCCCATTCAGTGTCCCTAGTTTGATATTACTCATAGATCAGTCAGTAAGACCAACTGATCCTCAGTATTGTTACCTCATCTTCACACTACCAAGTCCCTGCAAGCTACGCTTTTACATACCTTGATACAACCAGCCGCTCCGGCGTCTATTTCATGAATAAAAAACAAGGCAGTTCAACCAATCAAATTACTCGTGAAAACTTGTTTTATGCGCGTGAACAGTGTGTAGTTAACATTTTGTGCGTTGGATTTGATTGGCAGTTTTGACTTCGGCCCGATCTTTTGCAGGCTCGTCCACTAGTCGTGATATAGAAGCCATAGCGGCTCGCTGAAAGTGTACCTGAAAGACTTTGTAGCACCAAGACCCGTTACCTCATGGATGGAGGTTTCGCCTTTTGAGGAAAACGTGCTTCTCCGGCCAAAGTTCCTGTCCAAGGAGCAGTGCATATCGTCTCCATCCTTGCGACTGTCCATGGGCAGCGGGGATATGAATAGCCTACTGGGGATCATAACAGCTGCCTGGATTTTCTGACAAAAATCTAGACCCAGATGTGGTTGCAACTTTTTTCCCCCTTCGAAATATATGACCTCATTTTGTAAAACCATATGAAATTTGGAATATTTATATTTGATCAATGCCAACTGGGATTTGAAAATTGAATTTGTTTGACTGTTTCTGTCAGCCTCATTTTTGTCGGACATCGATGAAACTGGTATTAGACCAAACAATTCGCTCGTCGCAGACCGCGTGCACATGCATGTTTAATGGTCCGATCAAAAGAGTACAAAACATTGGGCTTACCTGTGATATTAATACACCTAATTGAAATAAAGGGACCGAGACGCTTTAGTTAAAAAAAGGATGCGATGAATATTTTGAGCGGAGGGGAAAAAAGTTATTTCTTTATGACGTCACCTATATATTGCTTAACCATTTTGCCTTCATATGTATGCAAAAAAAATATGATTATATCTAAAACATCCAATCTAATGCCATTCTTCTTGGTCAGTGTCATGCCCCTTATGGCGGGCTAACTATTAGCTAGAACCATTTCTAGAACCCTCTGACAATGCATATATGACGCAATGCATATAATGGTGCATTTATTTTTAACGTCTCATGACCAACAAGTTCGCTTGGACTTACAATAAACCAGACCAATCCTTAGATATGTTTGTGTTCTTTCTAACAACTTCTGAATTGTGCGCAAATAAATCCGTTTGAAATCAAAATACTATAAAAATCGGCGTGCATGTTTGTTAATTTTAGACCGCGCGAACATAAGCGAGTTCCGCACTGGTACTAGACAATAGCTAACTTGTACGCCACACAGCAAACTGACCGGTTACCATGGAGATAGATTCAGACTTGGGTTTGTGAGCTTTTATGTAATCTTTTGTGTTAATTCATCACTCGTTACGTAATGTTAAGATTTCCGACAGTACTATTGTATTGATGCAACAGAATGGGTCAGCTGTTAGAATGCGTCCTCGCCTATTATTTGTGTCACGCCCCACGTACAGGCTTACTTACAGCCTATACTGAGTCGTTTATCAAGGCTAGGTATTAACTTGTACCTTCTGTTAGTACTCTGTGAGACAGACACCAGCCCGGCCCGGGTCTGTATATCTGTACTGACGACGTCGTTATGGTTATATACTCCCTGTCACAGCTGGTGTTTTCTGCGGGTAGATTACGGCCGCTGATTACCTCGCGATGACCATCGATATCTCTGTGTATTTCTATGCTTTTGTGAACAAAGAGCTAGAAAGAGACATGAAAAGCATCTGACTTGAAGGAAACAACACATATTTTTATCCCGTATTCATAAGAAAAAATACATATATATAAATATATACACTGCCCATTCCGCCCACATGCCTTGAACCAATTACCCCTCACATCCAGGAAAAAGTGTTTATACTGGATGTTTCTGTCGCCCGTGTTATATGTCTAACGTAATGAGAGGCGCCCTAAAGTATATATATACTAGTATCTCAGTCATGTAGGATTCGAGGCCACTTTCTTAGGGCCTCAGACTTGGACTCGACGGTCCTGGATTCGGACATGGACTTGGACTCGGAGGTCAGGACTCGAGACATCAGGCCCCGTCAATCTCGAATCCAATAGAAAAAAAATACTCAGTCACATATTATAAAGAAATATACAAGTGCAAACTACAAACAAAATATTACCAATATATATATATATATATATATATATATATATATATATATATATATATATATATATATATATATTCATATATTTATATACCAAACTTGAGCACAGCATCGGAGCTAAATGTTATCAATCATTGTGATAACATCATGTGTATAAACAAACATAAACATGACGAACAAAAATTTCCATTTTAAATTTCTGTTGTAAGGATATTTGTATTGGACTCGCACTCAGACTTGGACTCTGGTTCCAAATGACTCTGACTTGATGAAGTTGAACTATTACTCGACGTTCCGTGACTCGGACTTTGACTCGAGTGGCCTGGACTCGGACTTGCACTCGGACTCGGTTGGTGTGGACTCGACTGCAATACTTTTGTAGCTACACCGTCGTGTGGGAATGTTGATGGTCTGCACTGAAAGAGTTAATGATTTTTACCATATTCATACCACCAAGTCTGAAAATGGATATTCACACCTCTTGAGAGAAACAGTCATATGCTAAAGGGGATTGCAGCCTGAAGGAAACACCGCTTTACAAGACAGTTTAATTGCGGGTACACTTGGATATTTTTATCTTTAATATTAAACTTTAATGGGTTTAACAGTTGATACTGTAGATATAGTAATTTACACTAAGTTTATGTCAAACTGTTTTCCAACATACACTTAAAATAAGTAGGACATTTGTGCATTATGTGATCCCAACTTCCTCTGAGGATCTCGTTATTTTAGTCACGTGGTCTGTCGTCCGCAGGATTCCTGTAAACCCGACACTTTTGAATATTTCCATTTTTTAAATATGGTAAAAATTGTTTCAACAAAGTTCTTGCTACATTGATCCCGGAACACTCAAACATTTTTTGTTTATAATCTCTTAAAAGTGTTAATGTTCTCATTTTGTTGCAATTTTTGTTGTTTTGTATAAAACATTTGAGTGAAATAATAGGTGACTTAGACCTTGATCTTAAAGTCTGTGTTAATACTCTGAATTTCTTGGGATTTATAAATCTTATTATCATATTCCCATATTTTCTTTAATAATATTGATCATTATCATTTGTTGAAACATGTTTAAAACATTCATTGAGTAGATCAGCAGGAAACTTAAGCCTTGAACAGAAAGGGCTAATCTAAAGAAAATTCTTAATTTCTGATCCCTATCTTTAATATGAATATTCTGATCGTATATAGTATAAACAAATATTGAGAGATATATTTACACGAGCAAAAGAACTGGTAATGACCTTGATCATCAATGTGCAATCTGCGGGGGGAAAAATCAAAATCTCAGATGTTTCATTGTCTGCTGGATCATAATCCATTTTGAATCTTTCATAATCTGTCTTGCCTTGAACACTTAGGTTGGTGAATATATGCATGGCACCTCTATCTCATTACACGCATAAATGAACTGTCTTGGGGGTATGGTGGGGAGACTGCAAAAATAAGTTCATGTTGGTTCAGGGAATATCTAAATGGTCGTCATTTGTCGGAATAGATGGTAGAATACTAAAAAAAAGGTTTCATGTTGGTGTTCCTCAAGGTAGTGCAGCAGGGCTGCTGTGATTATGCCTTATAAACCGACCCCTACTTATTTTATTCAATTGAGATTGGCGATTTAAAAAAGTTGCATGCAACCTTTATCCTTTAGAGCGCCATTCAAGCTCATGTCCGATTTATATCTGGAACTCTCTCATTTTGCTGTATTTTCTTCTGTGTCGAACATATTTATATTTTCCGTTCTATAACGTTTCATTAACCTAATGCAGGAGCAAGGGTAAAAATGTGGTGAAGATAAAAAATGAAATCTGAGTGTGATATTATGATTAAATATAAAAAGTCATGATTTGTCCGAAATCTAATTTTAAACTGAACAGCAAAGCGTTAATCCATACGGATCATAACAATATGGGCAGTTTTGGATTTATCCTCCTGCTACAGTAAGGCAATAGATGTACAACATAAATTAAAGATGAACTATTCAAAAAACATCAATTATACTTTTACGGAATAGGCAACTGCTTAATGAACTAAGTTATATAATCCAACCCACTACCCCTGTCCACCTGACTTTCGCGAATATCTCCATGGTTCAGTGCGTCCCTAACACGTGACCATTGTTTATCCTTAATGTATATGGTTGTGACGCACTTTGTTACGTAACAGTGCGCTACGAACAGGAAAGATATCGAAGGTTACGAAATTCCGCGCGATTCGGCCCTGATGACATGACACTTAATAAGCCGCTAAAAAGTAAGACGATGCTTTTTCGAATCAGACACGAAGCATTACATAGCTATTACGAGTTCGCCACAATAAAGGTACCGTTTGTGTCGTAAGGGCTACTAGTTACTACGAATAACAAAGAACCACCGAACTTCTGCTACAAACAACATAGGATACGAAATGATATATACATCAGTAAGCATTCTTACGATTCTCTAGAATTTAGCTGCTACGCTTCATATGGCTTAAGGCGACGCTATAATTTGGGGCAAACTATTTAAATGGAGAGTGAAAGAGGATTGCATCAATCTGAGTAAAACCTTTGTATTCTTCACGTTATTTCATTGGCAAAATATGTACGAGCTTATACAATAGTGTATATACATATACGATATAAACTAATCATATAAACACACTGCCCATATGACGTTCACACGCTTAACATATGACAATACATTTTGCCCATTATAGTAGAATATCAAAACATGATATACTGTGTGTAGGTTCGAATGTCCTATGATGAGTGTATGAATGTCACAAAATGAGTGTGTGAATGCCCGATGAGCTCATGCTTTTGTGTATGTACCAGAGATCAAGGTAATGTACGTTAAAATTGTAATTTTATCTATTTTCAAATTCTATACCAATACAGATCTATATAACATGTCCCTATCCTCACTTTGAGCAGTGTGTTAGTGGTAACATGTTAGTATTGTAGAACTGTATTGGTAGGGCTGTGTTCGTGATTTTATCAGTTATCAAAATTGTGAGAAAACAAAACCTTTTTTGAACTGTATTTCATATTCCTAATTTCATACCAAGACATACAATGCTCATATGCATGCACATTTTCAGATTTGTGGGATATTTAGATGCAGGCCAAGGGCCCTAAGGATTAAAGGGGCCACATGCACGTAAATCTACATTGATTTTTGAAACGCGAAAGAAAATATTGATAATGATAAAGAATGAGAGTCTCTTTTAAAAAGTTATTTTATTTTAATCATTTAATTTCAGTGTTATGCAATTTT
Source organism: Sipunculus nudus (assembly GCA_026874595.1). Taxonomy (NCBI): domain Eukaryota; kingdom Metazoa; phylum Annelida; class Sipuncula; order Golfingiida; family Sipunculidae; genus Sipunculus; species Sipunculus nudus. The sequence continues at coordinate 35,219,803 of CM049308.1, read as the reverse complement.
ATATGCAAAGAACATGTTCAAATGCTGGTAAAGGAGTGTTCAACCTACATATTAGTCGTTTTGTTTCACAGGAGCTCTTGATAACTATGAAACAGCAGAACTTGCCTGACGTCAGTTGATTAATGATAAATAAAATATGATGATTAAATGGGTTCAATTACTATCATTTGCTAGTTGTAACTGCGGGTAATTGTATCGATGTTTTGTCATTATACATCTGATATTCTTTGTGCAGCTGCACACATATACGAGGGTGTACATGAGTATTCAATGAATATATGGATTTGTTTATCAAGCAATTACTTTTTAATAATCAGGGAATGGGCTGCTTTATCATCTGTTATTTAAGTGGTTAACATTCTATATAAAAATGTCTGAATTTATAAACGCTACAGTAAAGTGTAATTTCTACCAGACGTTATTAGTACCCCTATAAGGACTCCGGAATCACGGTTTCACCGTGTAGAGTGTACCCATACCAGCAATCATAATTATACTAATCACACTAATCAGACCTGGGGTCAATTTAAATTTTTCCATTCCAATTCAAGAACTTTTTTGAAACTTCAATTCCAATTCAATTCTATTCAATATTCAGGAGAAAAAACCAATTCCAATTCAATTCAAATAATTTTTATTCTATTCAAATTCAATTTGGAATTCAAAAAGTTGCAATCTTATCATTTCAATATATTTCATTGTTGTATAACAAGAGTTATCGCAGGTGTTCTATTACATTTGCACAAGTACACAACCTACATTTTTGTTCAAATTGGTTTAATTTGCTCCCAAACTGAATGAAATATCAGGTTTTTTTATAGTTTTACCGTTCCGTGTGGTAACATGAAACAACCTCGAGCAACTTTTAATGAACCACACTTATTAGAAAATATGAGATCTGGAACTTTTGTTATCAATTCAGATCAGTTCACTGTAAACTTAAATTCCAATTTAATTCCAATTAATTTTTTTTCGCTTTTTTTTCAATTCAATTCCAATTCATTCCGTTTTTCCCCTCATTTACAATTAAATTCCAATTTAATTCAGAATTGACCCTAAGTTTGAGCTGAAAATTCTTTTTATGTCGCAAAATAAAGTGTTAGGACAAATTTGAGATATTGTAGCATTTTTTAAACAGTCGCACAAAACAGCTTGTAGAAATTTGAAGGGGTATGTTGGGGGAGGGGTGGGGGTGGGGATAAAAAAATGGCTTTGTTCATGAGTATACTATGTGGAGTTTCTGAATAGTTGCGTATGAAGGGCCCGAGCCTATTGTTTTGCCCGGGGACTGTATTGGTGTTAAGGCGATCCTGTGACTACGTGTTTGTGTGTGCGCGCGCGGGGGGTGTGTGTATCGGTGTGTGCTTGTGTGTTTTCTTGTGTGTGTGTGGTTGTTCACAACATAACTCACGCAATCATGAAAGGAATCTCATGAAATCTACAAGGCATTACGTAAATTGGCATTTCGGAGTTTGCATCCAGTACATTTTCCCGATTTAGGAGCTTCATAAAGTAATATTCACAAATGCACGTATGAACATGGGAATGTCGTCAAAAAATATGTGAATGCAGACAAGTTCCAGCCTTATGCTCCGCGCATTGTGGCCTTGCCAGTTCAGGTCACGGACGAGCGCCCAGGACCTCCAAGTGACGGTGTCCAGTGGTTATCCACAACATGGCTTGTACACACAAGCAATTTCAAATTATAAACTCAAAAGCACCGGAAATTCAATGTTTGCAGAGCGTTTTTGAAATATTTGCTCTTAGTTCTGAGGTGAGTTGACGCAAACAACGGGTAGGAAGAATCCCACGATATGGACCCACACCTGGCGGAGACGTGCATCCATTGGAATGCATATTTCTAGTTTATACATGAAGACTTATTTTTTCGTCACGCTTGGTACAGGCTGTGTAGCTGTAACGTAGCCCCTTAGTAGTACGTCATAACTGGATCGTAAGTACTTCTTGCTCTAGCGTTAGTACTTCGAGTTATTGACCTCACCGCCAGAGCCCTAATGCCCCGCCCATTTGACCTAATTATTATAATGATCCCCCAAAACGCTCCTACACAAAGGTATTCCTTGCGAGAGCTGTTTACAAACAATAAAGACGTCATAAAGGTCGATGCAAAGACGTCGCATCGACTGACATCATCAACTGGAATCGCTGCACTGATGAAAATATCGCATTCAATGTGAACAGTCTTGCAATATTTTAAATCATTTGTCTCATACGAATTACGTGCCATGCAGGGAAGACATTATTATTCACTCGGTTGTCGGAGGAATGGCTCCTGCAACCTTTGGCCTAGAACTTTTTAATACATTCTCCTTTGTATAAAAAATATCCCGGAAAACATGCCGACATGAGTACTGGTACAGACTACAGGTGTTCTGTTTGGGAGAGCTCTCCCAAAGTATGCAAATTTTATTATTGTCAGTTGGCGGTTGACAATAATATCGGTGACCTGATTGGCTGCACGGAACAGTTGTGCTCATGATTATTCATTATATTAATATGGTATTAAGTTCACGTAAAGTTCATGGTGCGGTCATTTATTAGTGCATCTTAATGATTCTGAGCTATTTCGAAATCATTTTTTGGTACTGCTTAGCTACTTATTAGCTGTATCGTAGCCAGTTCTTAAGGATTCGTTGTACTTCGTGGCGATTACGTAGTGATACTTATTGGTAAAATACCCACGCAGTATCGCGATTTGCCCCGACATACACCGAATAGTGTACGTAAAGCTTATGTTTTACCACGGGCTAAGAGTTACAAATGACCTTCAAAATATTAAAAATTCGTAGGGGCGGCCAAAAAGTTTTAAGTCGACTCAAAACTAAAATCAAGATCTACGGTCACCCACGCTACGCAAATACTCGGCACGTAAGTGGTACGAATTACGCAGAAGCGCTTCACGAAATCCGGCGAAGAGCCATGAAGCAAAAACATGTCCAACTCGTAGTGTATCGCGGGCCCCATTCGTGGATTTCGGAACGCCCTTTTACTGTTAAAAGCTGTTGATTATTGGTCCCGTGAATATGCCTCTTTTGTGCGTATCGTCTTTTATGACGTCATCACTGTTCCGTGCCATGTCCATTTCATCGGTTGGTGGTAACATCTTACAACAAAAATGGTTTTAAATCGTTTATAGGAAAATGTCATAAGGTAGGTTATTATTTTTCAGTTTTTTTAATAACACATTTTCCTGTTTCTACACTAGAGACAAAGAGTGTTGGTGTGCTTTGAGTTATAAAAATAATAACAGGGGACAGAGGTGATTGAACGGAATATAAGAACAAAAGTCCGGCTCGCACTGCGTCTGCCTAAATTGTATGACTATGGTTTTGTTTGGGTAACAACCCGAGTATGAAAGAACACATTTCATAAACTACGTGGAAAGGCCGTTACATCGATCTTGTTTCAGGAGGGACAGGGCCCCCTCGTTTTTAAGATTTGCTTAACAAATTACCTTTTATCTAACCACCGTTGCTTAAATCCCTATATGTGGGTGTGATTTTATCGAGAAATGTACGAAAATGTGTACAAAATGAGTGTATGATCGTGCCTTTCGTAGTACGTAGACGGCGTTTATCACAAAATGCATGGTGTCCAAAACACGTTTATCCTACGCTCGATCCCTTTCTTCCCATTTCTGTTAAAATAACGATTCAAGCGACGCGACTGTGATCTAACAGAGTTTTTCGCAGAAATATGCATACAATATTTTTTTCAATTTCGAACTAATTCTATCATTCAGTTCCTCAATAATCTTTCAATGATGCCTCTAATATTGAGAAAATTAAGTATATTGTATGTGTTTATTGCCACCTAGAATCGGTACAATGTAAGCCAATATTTTTGAATGTCTGAGTCAATTTAAATCATGAATACTATAGTGATGATAAATTCCTAGATTTATTTTCATTTGATGAAAATACATTTTTCTTTATATATGGTTGGTGTGAAGAAAATAATGATATTAATGGGGAGGGATTTTGTCATGTTTGTTCTCTCAGGTGGAGAGATTTAGAGCGTGTGTCCTCACTGAGGGGACGACGAGTGGTTCTGTTCTCCGCTGGATTGTGTCCCTCACATTTTCTCAGCAAACGATACACATTTGCCTTTTACGAGATATACACACCGAGGCAGATCCTTAACGTTATCAATGGAAACACCGTTTTACTCCATTTTTGACCTCAGAAATCGGACGTTATTTTATATATAGGCTGCATCGACCTGATCCTGTCATCTTTCGAATCTTCCGTATCATTGTCATTTCTTGTTTTACAGCTGTGATTCTACAGGGTTCTCACAATAGCACTTGACACAATATATTTACTGGGTGAGCGATATTACAAGCATCATTGGCCTATCCCCCTGTCACCTTTCAACCAACCTTCCCACTAATTTGAACATGGTTCCCTTACTTTGACTGCCAATCAACCTAAATAATGCTATAATCACCTCTATATATAAAGCTTAAAACAACTTTTCAAATTCCCTTCTTGGCCGCTTTCAATCATGCTCATATTTATCACAAGGTGTGAGAGCTGACATAAACACACGAGAGGTCATGTGAAGAGACTGTCATAAATGTTCATGAATATTCAAACATCAGGAACAACTGGCCACATTATGCTGGTGTCTTCATAAACACGGGGATATGGAGTCTTATTTGCTTACGGGAGTATAAAAGTGGCCAAATATACAAATTAGCCTATTTTGTAAGCAAAATACTCACAACCCAATGCATAATCACCATACAACTCCCGGAAGTGGTATGTTTCTCTCACTTTATTTGCCCGCCAATAATGCAAATAAATCTTTAGACTAGAAGTGTTTTAATAGCAGTTGGTACCAGTCTATGGAAACATCCTATTAAAGCATAAGTATTAACATTCAAATGTTCTGTTCTGATTATTTGGGGATTTTTTTCAAACTCGTTACATCGTCTCACCTATAAAAGCAAGGCATCATGTAATTGAAGAGAAAACGGGAAAAAGTAGAACGTAAAACAACCAAAAAGTTCTTCGTTGGAATCCCAAGCCACTTTCCAGAGTTTTATGGTGACTTAGCAGTTGTTTGTTAGTATTCTGCTTACAAAATACAAAGTACAAATTGAAATACGTCTCAACACAAGTGGTACACAACTGAATGCTATTTGTGATCTTCTTCATTTCAGTAATGAACCAATCTTTCATATAATGAACCAACTGTCCTCTAATGCGTTTCATGGTCTTTTTCTCAAACTGCTGGGGTAAATTTGGTCTATTTCAGCATTAATTGGACAGGTTTAGTTTAACGAAGGCAATTCTCAGGGTTTTTGCTTTGTGTTCTAGACACAAAAGACTTTGTGAAAGCCGTCTGCTAGAGAAATTAGGTTCATTTACCGCATGAGGGGCACTGTGCCTTTGAAACAAGGGGAATGGATGCCATTACAATTTAATTAACTAGAAACGGAAATAAGGATCCCTCCGGAATGAAACCTGTGGTTTCTACTGTAGCCTAGGAACAGGGAAACCTCAAGTTAAATCGTCTACCTTTCCCCATCAAGGTCGTTTGAAGGTGGTTCTCTCATCAAGACAGTTGCTAAGTAATATATGGTATCGACCAATAGCTTCCTGGTCTCAACAGTATGGCGTGCTTGTTTTCCAGTAAATGTCTGCATCGGTTCATCAGCGTGCGTGCAGCGCCCACTAAAATTGTTAAGTTAATTCAGTGGACCGATCCGTAAGTGCAATAATGTACTGAATGCATGGAAACTAAAGGTGACATTTAAAAGAAGGCACATTAATACCTTGAATGTACCGGACAACCTTTTATCTGTCTCGGTTTTTAATATGTTAATGCAAGGCAGAAGCTGCCATGTCCATATCTTTAATAAAAAGGAAAACGATTTTAAATGTTAATGTGATTGGTAATTTAAACAGTAACTTCGACTTGAAACACACATGGATCAAGATAAAATGTTATGATCAATACTCTTATTTAAAAGCGCCTTCAGCAACCTTACGCTCGGACTCTATATCATGGACGTACAAGCACACTTCTTTACCACTGGGTCAGTTTAAAATCTTAGAAGGAATAGAAATAAATTATATTAACTTTCCCTTTTCTCAGGCCACACAGCTATATAGCTTTATTTTTTTAAAATAATACAATTTGTCAGTAAGACTATATTAAATTTCTCAAGAGTACTTTTCAGCGCAAAAGTAAATTGATTTAATATTCTGATTTGAAGTCGCGTCTTTTTATTTTCAGAAGTGGGACAAAAATAAAAAAATGTTCTGTGGGCTCTGGTATTGAATTATGGAGCAAAAACCATATTGCCGGCAGAGATAAGCAGGTGAAATTTGAGCAACTCCTAGCAAGGATAACAAAATATGTGACAGGACCCGAAATCTGAACAGCACAAAGTTTAAAGCCATGTATTCACTTGGCTTATATGTAGAAGTTACGGGATTTTCGGCTTACTCTGGGCACATATTGATCAACGGCAGGTGGTTCCTGCTACTAAGCGACCTTGTAACGCCCCTGTGACGGGTGATATGTTTTTTCTACAAGCTATTAGTAAACTAGGTAGACGCGCATATGCTGACAAACCGACAAACCCTGCATAACACTGGAGATGGATGATTGCAAACTTTGAAAGGTAGCCTGTTGTTGTTGGTCAGACCATGTGAAACAACATTATCTTTATAAAATGCAAACTCTGACTCGTCCGATTTCCTGCCAGATTTCGTTGTTGGACAAGATTTTATTTCAACTGGCGGCCATTTTATCTTGCTCCCAATGTGATTATTAACCAAGGGATATAAACATAATCTACAACCTGTGGAGTATGGGATCGGCGCTTTTTTACTTGTTTTCATAAAAGGTTCAAGAGATGATTTAACACACGTTAGATAACGGAATAGACCCCTTATTATTGTTCTGAAGTACGATCAAGACAATGTGAAGCTGTCCGTCTTCCCGGTCATTGCTTCAGACGTCCTGATAGGAAATTAAGGATCCCTTGAATTTCATCTGACCTGCCATGCACCTTTAAACCTGTATTTATAACAATCATTTGAATATCCTGTAATAAGGCTAAAAATAGATAAACACTAATATGGTACTGCGACTCCTTTTTCATGGATTACCTATAGATATTTTTTTACCTATTGTTTGATGCTTACCCCTATCTCTTCAATGATATCACCAAAATAAGATCACATAATAACAATGCGAAATTGTCTTTTACAAAAGTACTATTTATTAATATATGTGTTGTTTATATGCAACAATTTTAGCACTGTAGCACATGCGCCTGCGTGTATCCTGGAATTTGGTGTAAACTTTCACTTATTTTGTTTCGATCGATTAAAATATTACCAAACATTGTACTATCATTTCATCTACACTGAAAACATAGGGTTGTCAAATCGACAACTTTAGGGTTGTCAAATGGGTGTACCTAAAACAACAACCCAGGTTGTCAAAATATCAATTTGACAACCCTCTAGGGTTGTAAAAGGGTTGTCAAATGTTTGCTGTGACAACCTATGGGTTGTCATTGACCTTTCATGTTCATCCGTATTCACTCACTCTCTCACTCTCTCTCTCTCTCTCTCTCTCTCTCTCTCTCTTTGTATATATATATATATATATATATATATATATACAAACATGTATATAATATACATGAATATATTCATCTATTAACCGGGCCAAGAGACGAAAGGACGTCTTAATGTGAGTAGATAAAAATAACAAAATGAACGATTAAAAAAAATATCCCGTTGACATTAAATATTTTTTTAATCAAATGCACCAAGCGAATACCTAACTTATTTGCAAGTTGTTATCTCAAGGACCGTTGAGGCTTTCTTCAGACCTCTTCTATCTGCTTTGTAGGTTACATGCTCTCCATCAGGATAAATAAAAGGGGCATTTTCATTTCTTTCTTCTCTCAATCTCACGTTAATGTCACACAACCCCTCCCAGGCTAATTTTCGCACGCTTGAGCACGGACGGGTCCTGTTAGGGCAGGACGCTCCGATTGTGGCTTGTTGTCTTATACGAAAATGGACATTACGTACGTTGTTTATAAACATTGCAATTTGAACAATTTGACAAGGTCAGAAATGCTGCATAAGAAAACATAGTGTCATATAGAGAAATGTGATCAGAAGGCCAACCACATGAATCACTGCTGCTTAACGTTGAAACATCATATAAAAGCATGTGTAATTTATAAAAAATAAAATAACAAATGGTAGGGACAACGGAAAGTACTTAGGGCAAACATGTTGATAGATAAGGTTACAAAATGAAAAATAGGGTTTTGAGAATAGTATACTCGATTAAGCCATAACTTGAGGGATCATCTTGCGTTAAGGGTCAGGTAGAACGGAGACGAGCTTTTCGTATGGCTGTCAACCGCTTCCTTTATCTTATCAATTATACTACAAACTATAACTTCAAGACGCTTTTTCTCCACTTGATGACAAGAGCAAGAAAACCCGGAACCTATGTTTTATATATGGAATACATCAGATAGGCCAAAAGCATCTATTTTTTTCAGACACTTGACAACTGGAACCAACTTAAACCCTGATTAATTTATTATTTATTATTTACCTCTTTATACATAAACATCGGTTCAAAAGGCATTTCAAGTTGTATTGTTTATTTAGTGTATTTTTTGTTAAATTTCAGAACATTGAACATAAAAATTAACCATATATTTTATATGATACAATAGGTAATATATACCTCAGATTATATATAGACAAACAGCCATATATGTAGCAAATTTGTACCTGATGTTTATTTTTGACATGAACCCAAATTTAAAGAACGCCATAAAATAAGTGTTTTAATTGCCGCCCAGTTTGGAGCGATAAAGCGGTGGCTTCCCTTGACCGCTAGGTGATTATAGACTAAGTGTTCTATGTGTATCTGAAGGAAAAAATAAACATAAACTCTCCTCTTTAGATTAACCAAAGGACTCTTAGAATAGATGAAGTGATGTTACACATACCTCCTTCATATAAAGTCAAACTGCAGTCATTATATAACCTAAGTCCGTTACCATATTAACTTATAGTTTTTATGACTTACATTTCAAGAGGGAAATAAAATGTAGGGTAAAAGATTAAAGAGCCTAATTTTCAACAAGGTAAATAATAAACTACCTTACATTTTGACTAAGAAACAAATTATTTTAAAATATGAAAATCCGTCAACATTTTACAACATATCAACCCTTATTTTAGCAGTCAAGGTCCTTTAATCAAATGCAAAACACAGCCTCAATTGAAACCTGCAGATGGGATGATGTAAACACTCGTAAAATATAACCAGCTGAAACAAAGATGGTTTCTTATGCATGGAGACACCTTATCTGTCAGAGTATTCTCAACATTCCAAAAAGTTGTGAAACACAAACTGGAGTTTAATTGTAAGATTTTCAATGGTTATATAAGGCTGTTACTTCCATGTGCAGAATTCTAAGAAATTATTGAACAAAAAAACAGGTGAAACCAGGTTGGTGAAACGGAGGTTGCGAAACAGTTAACATATGTCGTGTTGTTTATTTGGCATCCTTAATTATTCAGGTGTGGGTGAGTTGTGCAAAGTTCGCCGCACTGTTCTGTATGATATGCATGTTATCACACGTAGAAAGAAGAAAAAATAAGGCTTAAAGTTTGCCTATAAATGGTTATGTGACATAATCATTGGGACACGCTGGTTCTTATCCCTTGATTAAATGACAAACAAACTCGCACCAAACAAACACACGCAGGGGTGAACCCATGCCTTTGAGCACACTAATGAGACTGAGCGGTGTAGGGCGACACTGCCACGTAGTGTAGTCGCTCATGTAGCAAAATCGCAATCCCGTAGGAATTGAATGCCCAAATTGAGATAGCACTTGTTTTCACTTAATTTAGGTGTAAGCTGATGGAAAAAGTTAGGTAACAAATTTTATCATCCCCCTGACCCCTCTAAAATCCAAGATGGCCGCCATCATGATAAAAAAGGCTAGATATTGCTTTGTTATTGTAACTATAGCATCAAAATGAATAATATTGGATCGATTTATAAGCTTTGAATGTGTACTGGTAACACCAACTACTCCAGGAGCTGTCCAAAAGTTAGGGAGGGTATTAAAGGTCAAGGTTAAACTTATTTACCAACCTTCGATCTTAAGAATAACATTAGACATCTAGGGTACTACGCTGTCATATATTATGTAATATGGATTTTAAATAGTCAATAGTATTAATAACTGTCTTGGCAGAATAATATATCATAGGAACGGCATTATAATACATTACATTAAGATACTGTCATATGGTTTTCAAATGGACCTTAACGGTGCCCATTCACCTACATTTTCAAAGAGAATTTGTGAGTTCTGGCTTCTCAATGTATATATTAAAAAAAACCAAATGTAATTCTGAGTTAAGAAACTTCTTAAAATACCTCCGTGAAGGATTATGAACTTTTTGATCAACTATATGTTTGTAAACATAGCAATGTTGACAAAAGAGGGGAAAATGTAACCTAACATGGTATGTGGTATTTGCGGAGGCACAAAAGGTTATTTGTTGCAAAACACCATTTGCAAAACTCTCGCCTATCCGACTTGCTGTCCGATGCTATTGTTGAATTTGTTTTTTGTTGTTTTTTTTTTTGTTTTTATTTTTTTTGCCGGGCCCCCACATATTATAAACACGTTGATATAAGCAAAACAAGCAGCCAGTGTGCGTGATATCAACGTTTTAATGGCCTATTTTGAATAAAATCTCTAAGGGATAACCTTTAGTTTTTTTAAAGGTCAGATAGGTGATTTGCCCCTTTAAAACACTCGATTGATGCGTGTTATACATATTTCCTAAATATTGCTGATTCTCTGCTGATTTATTGCTTAGTACAAATTTTCAACAGCATTAATGCGAATCAACCATTTTGAAATCAATTTGTGTGGTTAGTAAAATAAAGATTAAAACAGCCTTGTTGATCCTGATACAGGAACCACCTATGGAATTTTAACTATTCCAGAGGTCTGGTATACTTCTAGGAGCATTAGAAACCTTTGTCTGAATATCTTTTGAATTTATCTGAATATAGGCGGGAAAAGGTCAGCTATAATTGTAATTGTCACAAAAAGATGGAAATAGTAAAACAGAAAAATATGCTTCCCTGACAAAAGAAGACAACACATCTGCACATCATGTCATATTGATGCGGTTCGAAAAATGTTAAGTGTGTACATGTAAATGGCATCTGGTGTATTCAAATTCATGTACCTTTAAGAACCCCATAGGTTAATGTCGGATAATCGGGACCAAGCACCTCAAGATTTAGATACCACTACCACGGATGATAATATCAAGAATTACTATCAGGTCTGCATCGACAAGCAGATGCGCGTGCTTGGAAAACCAGAATGCCACAGTAGCTGGTTATAAGATACACTTAGAACGTATACGAATAATATCAATATGGGCAGTGGAATATATAATATAAGGATAACTGTTTCAAATGATCTTATACATGAATGTAGGTAGAGTCAACATGGATTTATCTTGAACATGGTTGAAATTATGTAAATCCTTAGGTACAGCCATGCCTGAAAGACAGTCAGTCGGAACATCGGAAATACTTATTTTTCTGCTACAGTCCTATTATATAAATTCTTTGGTGAAAAGATTTAGTGTTAAATTAGGCAATCTGCGCCGTTCTTCTTGAATTCGAGAAACAATGGAAGATCTCTGGTGAAAGTTCTCTCCTTAATTTAGAAACACTATTACATGATCATACTTTTTATTACATACCTGTTATATATTTGGGTAGCATCGTTGGTAATATCGGAGGATTAAAGACATTGATCTTCATAAATATGTTGAAATCAATTGTCAATTTATGAGTCAAAACACCTGTAATAACACGGTAGTATAATCGCATGATAAAAGCCTCATATATTTTCTTCCCAGCGTTTCTCTGTGCACACGATATGAAAACCTTGATATAAATAATGCCTCCTGTATAGGGAGAAAGTTTTATATGTGCAGTTAAAATAGGAATATTTTGAGGCATTAGTCACATAAGAAATATTAGCATATTCTGCTCAGCAACTTTTATTCCATTAAATGTCTTTGGATGATTAGAATAAACCTTAATGGGGCTTAGCTTTAATTTTTATATTTTAACAAGTTAAAACTCAGGATATTAACTGCACGGTCCATACATTCAGTTGTATGTTACATGTTGATTCATGTGTGTTCAAGTTAACCCCTTACAAAATATCAACAAATTAAATTTTCGTTGTAAAATAATTTATTAGAAAGTCTATGTCTCTTTTGCAAATTTAATTACTTCTGCAGTCTAGGAAAAGCACATGTAAGGCGCCCTGCAGACTGACGGTAAGGCTGTGCCTCACTCAGACAGGAGTGCAATTTGGGGATCTATACCCTGATGTTATGACAAGGCAGAATGCAATTAAGGAAAGACCCCCTTCCTATAAGTATACCAATATTCAGATGTTATCTTTACGGAGCAAATCACACATACGTCAATAAATAATTTAATTCCTGAGGAATAAAAATGAAATCTGAAAACAAAATAAATCACGAATAAATGGGAAAAAATGAAAAGGATCAAATAACATGAGAGGTGTTAGCGCTTAACGGGCCGGGGGGGGGGTGTTTCAAAACGGGAAAAAGCTGATGGTTTATATTATTATGGCATTTGCATCCCCTGGTTGATTTACACTCGACAGTGATTCTATCAAGGCGTAATGGGAAGGTTCTGCCCAACGGCCGTGTTTCACTCTCAAACGAGTGCGCCTCTCGGGGGATCCTCGGTGGTATGATCCAGCAGTGGGGATGATCACGCACCCAGGACCCGCAGGTGCAGTAGTCATTGGGGCTTGATGAGCCAGGATATGGAATGAGAGGAAGCGTGTGATACTGCCCTGTCACATTTGTGTGCATTTTGTCTCTTTTTAACTTTTACCTTATCTATATTTTGTAACAATTAGACCTGTTTTAGCTCATATTCAGATAAACTATATAGAAATATAAAATACCAAGAAAACGGTTTCTACTGATCCCCCTGTCCTACAAGCTACCTGGAATAGTTTAATATGACATGAATATTTCTGTATCAAGACCACCAACAAGGGTTTTTGAATCTTGGAATCTTCCATATAACCACACAAATTGATTCTAAATGTTTGTTTTGTTGCAATATGGTAGGCACCTTGACCATGTAGTACTACTATGAGAGAATCAGAAATATAAAAGAAAGATCACGAGGATCAATTTCCTTTTGATCACCAAATCACATAACATATGACAGTGTAGTGCCCAAGATATTTTTATGCATTAAAATATTAGTACATACATTTGACTTTGACCTTGCGTACTCTCTGTGAGCTTCCGAAAACTCCTGATTAGTTGCAATTAACAGAACACGTGAAAAAAGGTATAAATCGATCCAATTATCTAATACCATTAAGTTTTATTATTATATCTATGATAAGACTGCCATGGCGGCCCTTTTGAATTCCCCGGGATCACAGAGCTCACAAAAACTCCTTTTTAGTTGTAATCGACAGAACACATTCAACAATGTAAAAAAATGGATCCAATATCATTAAGTTTTAAGCGACAATTACAGAATAATAGCATTATCTCTATGTTAAGACTGCAGTGGTGGCCATCTTGGATTCCTTGGGGTCACAGGAATCATAAAATTAATATAACCTGCATTCATTCATCAGCTTAAGTGCAAATAAAATGAAAGCAAGCACTATCTTATTCAGTTCCTAAGAAAACGTCGTTCTGTTATACCTGCAAGTACACTCTTTCCTCCACACCCAATAATTCTCAAGGGTGAAGGCGGCCATCTTGGATATTTTCGGTGTTAGAGGGGCTGAAAATTTGTTACCTAACATTTTCCATTAGTTCATATCCTGATTATGCTAAATCAGTCATTTTCGCAGTTTGGGCATCAAATTCCTACGGAAATGCATCCCCGTCCACACTAACGTCTCAAACAAGTGGGTCACGGTTGAGCGGTTGTCCGTAATCGAGGCACCCATCAACAGCCAGGAACATGGCATGCCAACGGTGGACGCTCCATTTGACTACTGACCGTAATTGCAGTGCTTACTGCTCTGCGGGACCGGGAGATTTGGCCATAATACGGAATAGAGGAATGGCCGCAATTGTCAATATAACGAATATGAACTATAACGGTGTTAGATTCCGTAGATCCAGTTGTGGCTCTGTTGTAAACACTGTGTTTGTAACAGAGCCACAACTAGGTCTAGTAGATTCCGGACCAGAATTTCTGACAGTTATCTAGGAGTGACCGTAAGCAGGAATTCTACTGAACTCTACATGCACCATCTGCATCCTGTTACGGATCTCTTCCCTGTAACGCCTAACGATTGTACAACAAAGACACAGGCTGTAAGGTTTGCTGTCGAAGGTCTGTTTATGATATACTCAGTAATGTTCTCAAATACAGATCTAGGAAAAATATACACTGATATATTTGGTAACACCAGGTATAAACTGAGCTTAATGGATATTTCTCATTGTAGCGTATAAACTCTATACATTGTTTAGTTACCAAAGGGGCAGTTTTGCAGAGGAGATAAGCTGTATTAATGGCACTGATAGTTCGCCAGAGAATAGATGCTCCGTGACTATATACCCGTTCAATTAATCAACATTCTGTAAAATGTCTGAAAATGTTATGCTTCGGTAAAACATTATACTGTAAATTGCTTTTTATCCAAATGAATAAGCAACTGCTCAAACATGATATATACAAAATAATGAAATCCCACCAAAAAAAAAGACTGTAGGTATGAGGTGGTCCTGGTTTGCACACTAAATTCAGTCACAGTAATGGAGTAAAGGCCATGGAGAGTACAACTAATACCATTATACCCTTAAGAAATATTATTAGTTTTCTTTTTCTCTGAGACAACTTTCAGACCACCATTATTTTAAACGCACACATATGCATCGTCATTCGTCGGAATTTGTCTAAAGATGCCCCCGAGGCCAATCACATCGGGTAAAACTGAACAACTGCACGGACAAGATAAATAAGACAAAGGAATGTTCTTACAGTCTTTATATATCCTGCTGCGAAATCTCACTTGAATATGCAAACTCATATTCAGCTGATAGATTCAAGCGTGATGTACATGTATCCGAAACTGTTCAGAATAATTGGCAGTGGTAATTTTCTTTTTTCTGCATGATCTCATGATCTGTTAACGTGGGGATTGTGCATGTCCATTTTTATTAAGGCACGGGTTAGTGACAGAGGGAATATTAACAAAACAGATGGTAGTCTACTTAATGATAATTAAACTGTGGTCCAGCTGATGGTCATCAGAAGATAAACAAGTCTGCGAAATATTATAAAAAATTCCAAATCGCCGTTTGCTCAGAAAATCTGCCAAACGAAAGACGGACGACAGACGACGGATGAACGCCCTACATTTGCAATGTCTCAAAGGCGAGCTAAAATCCGGGAATGATGAAGGTCCAAGCGGTCAAGAGTCCAGGGCACAAATAACTTTAATCTCAGGGATAGACACCCTCATAATCTTTGATGTACGAAACCAGGACGGGAATTTGACATCTGTTAAATAGGGCTACCTGACATTCAAGAGCATTTTGTAAGTTGTAATCGGGTAACTTAGTAAACTTAAAATGCTGCAGTACAGTGCAGAATAAAACATTTTTAAAGCGCTTTTGTAACTGTTAACTAAGCCTTCGTTAAAAAGGCTAAAAAACTGTTTAGCTGTCTCAAACCGTATCGATTAAGCTCTTTGAACTGTATACTTTTCAGCATTCCTACAATCCCTCAAAGGTTGATAACTGTTCACATAAATTTGTTAAGTTTTGTTACTGAGCTGCAGTGAACCATCTGACTTAATCATCATAACAGGCTTTGTTTTTTGCTCGCATTTTGATTTTAAATATCAGCAGGGCTGGAGATCTTTGAATATTCACACGCATGAGTAAAAGTGAAGCAAATTAAAGGTGTGCTGTCTCCTTTGAATGTCTCCTACACTCCTCACTCTTAATGACTCTTGACAACATTGATCTTTATGTCACACTTCTCAGATGAAAAATAAAATCCATTAAGTCATTTTTTAAGGTGATTTTGCACGGGCGGCCGTTTCCTTTTATTTCAGCGGGAGAAGGTGGTCAAAAAATGCTCGCGTGACTGCTGCTGTCAGGATGGCGGAGACGTCAAGAGGAGACTCCCCGTGGAAAACAATAGATGAAAGTGACGATACTTGATGAATTCGCAGCTTCAGGCTCCGCAGCCAGCTCACCCTAAAATATATAGGCCCGAGATGTCAACACAACAGTGGATGAGGTGTATAAAAAGGGGTGTCTAAATCTCTGGTCTAATATGCTTAACTAATATAAATTGCAAAGAGTCAACATAATACTGACATTTCGTAACCGGTATTGTGCATTTTGTATTTAGACTGCCCAACAGTATCCAATCCCTCCATTATCTAAGCCAAACTTTTAAGGACAAATAGTTCCTCTGACATTTGTGGAAATTGTCTCATCTTTTCTTTCGCTATACTTGATCATGTAAACATGCGGTTATTATTCCAGTCACGAACGGGAAGCCCCGGGTGGGTGTTTCAGTCTCGTGCATTGCCAGTCATGCCCGACCTAGGAACGGAGTAGCAGAGTAAATAGGCCATCTCCATAAAAAATTCTCAGGACTCTTTACTCACCTAGACAATAACAATGTCAGGGATGGGATACGGAAGGCCTTTGTTGACATAAATTTTGATTAGCATATCTTCAAGGAAATTATCTGGTATCACTGATGTTTGCTCCAAATACTTCTGTTGATTCTGTAACATGCTCGGTTATATTTACTTTCCATTGAATCGATATCAAGTGATATGGCTAATGCACTTATATTATTGAAGTAAAAGCCACTGACCATGTTCCACTCATTTGAGTCCCTCATGTTACTATACATTGCTCATATCCATTAATCTAAGCAGGTTTGCGATGAAAAGATTCTGCTTCAGACCAGGGCCTACGGCCTATGTGATAAATCGCAAAATTTGGAAGAGACGTGCGAGAGGTTTCCAGCACGTTTCGCAAAAATATTTGCGAGCCGTCGCAAACCTTCCGCAAATCCCTAATCGCAAATTTGCGAATTTTTCGATCACATAGGCATCAAATTTTTTGTGCTTAACACGTGTAATGAAAGTTCTTTCTATTATTGATAAGTATTTAGTTATGAATTTAATGAGCAGTTTGCCATGTCGAGACCCGAGTGCTACACAGCATTTATATGATTGCACTTTTTGTCACTTCTACAGGCATTAAACTGGGTAAAACACTTTGTGTTCTGGTTTTGGAGCCACCCATTGCCAATCCACACAAGCCCGGTGACATATAACCACGGCATCGTTTGAAGGAAGTCTAAAGCTACATTCCTGCACCGTTGTATAGGATGAAGGTGTATGGTGAATTTAGGTGAATAGACAGTAAAGGTAAAGGAAACAAGTTTAATTAATAGAAAATTGTTGTACACAGAAGGCGGGGAGAAACCCTATAGTGGCTTGTAATATTGCTTACCCAGTAAATACATCATGCCAAGCAATGAAAAGTACTAAAACACCACTGCTGTTGGTCAGAAGTTGAAGATGTCAATCACTCTCACCTGATCTGTTTCGTCTTGCCAATTAGTAGACAACTGACTAATGTGTGGGGTATCTCATGACATATTCCCCGATCTTCTATATGCGCCACAACTCCCAAAAATTAGAAGAAATATGAAAGAAGAAATATAGGAGCTCAAAGAAACGCTAATGAACGTTTGAATAATCTTTTTTTATGCGTTTGGCGGGACGACCACTATGCGGCGGGCGTGCTATGTTTTGCGCCACAAATACGCCCGGTGCGAGTTTATTTTCAACAAACAATGCAAGAACGAAATAATGGCACAATACAATTTAAAGGAGAAAACAGTATATTATATTTATACTTTAATTCCTGCATGATTTAACAGACGGACACCTGCTGCTTGTTAGCCTCAGCCAACTCAAATTAGATTTTATATGCACCAATCAATACACTATTCTTAATATTGATATATATTTAATTGATTGCCCCGGCCTGCTCCTGGGACGGACATTGTTAAGTACAGGAAGCCGGTGTCCCAAATAACACCTCAAATAACTGATATTATCATCGTCCATCCGACGGGCAAACGGAGCATAATACATCTTGGAAATTTAAAAAACAAGACAGATCATTGCTAAATCCGTGGTTTGGCATTATGGATATCAGCACAATGACTGCCACAGACTAAGAGTTATTGTGATTACATAGGGCGCTCCATTCGAAGTTTCAATTAAACTGTGCATTATTCATGACGATCCCGCAAATACCAAACCCTGTTTTATCAATAACTATGTATGCACAATAGCAACAAATAGTGGGACACCGTCTGCGTACTGATTTTCTGACACAGCTTAGCGGGAGGCTTTGTTTGAATATGAAACAGATTGGCTGCTGCAAATTAAGGTTGTTATGATGAAAAATAGATATAGAGCGCATGCCTCCACCAGACCCTGGATCTGCAGCCTGATCCGTCATAAAATTTAACAAGACTGCCCTAATATTTATTCAAATTAAGTTTTACCTCGCGTCCGTTGCACCACATATCTTCTCTGAAATTCATTCACATCTTTTGGAGATGTTAACAATAAACCAAATTTGGAGCCAGAACAGTTTGCACCTAGGTACGCTGTATTTTGTGTGCAAATACACCTTGTGATATACACAAATACACACAGGTGATAATTCCTTCACTGAAGTGACGGGTTTTTTTTTTAAATTAAGAAATTTACACAAAACATTGATTGCATGCCCAATGCCGGGTAAAATGGACATTGGACCGTGAATACCGGCGTTCTAGTATAAAGACAACTGGGGGAGATATGGTGACAAGATGTGCAAGCAGGTTTCTGGGGACGTGTTCGGAGAGGTTAGGGAGAAAACCACGTAGACATCGGTTGGACAGACTGCTGAAACTGTGAGAGCTGATCCACAGATGCCTAGGCCAAACAAATCGAAATGTATTGGGCAAGTGAACTAAGAATGTCGTGTCTTCGCAATAATGTCTTCGTCGTTATATTGTATTCTGCACGAACTTTGCTTGGACTCACAGAAGTAAACTTTATTGGTCTCATTTGTGGTAATTGGAATAACATGCGGCCTGTTTCAATGAACTTACTTAATATGTACTATTAATGGGTTCAGTACCTTGCAAAATTTTCCCTTATTTTGATTGTAAATAGACGCGCCGAAACAGTGAAACGAAGAGGCATATAGAACTGTTTAAATGTGTTATCAGGAAAACCAGGTGGTTCGTATACAATTGCACCTGTTGAACTGTACTCAACGAATATTATGCCTTATTAGATATATTATTGCAGTGTCGTTCAAATCTGTCAGCACGTAACTTCACATGTCTCACTAAATAACGAAAATAATAATAATAATAATAGTAATAATAATAATAATAACAAGAGGTTTGGGACCGTTGGTTTCCTCAGGACCCC
Source organism: Sipunculus nudus (assembly GCA_026874595.1). NCBI lineage: Eukaryota > Metazoa > Annelida > Sipuncula > Golfingiida > Sipunculidae > Sipunculus > Sipunculus nudus. Next base: position 35,200,158 of record CM049308.1, on the reverse strand, counting down.
GCGATCACAATAGTGTAGCCCATATTGTATGTCAGATAAGTCTTACAAATTTAAAGAGAACATATTTTGAGAAAATAGTAGCATTATCTCAAAAGTTATTGCAAAAGGTTTTTAGAATATTTGCCTGGCAATCTTATTGGAGTCTAAAAGCCCTGTGAATTCGAGAAAGATCAAATATATTATCTTTGAGATACTGTGTGATAACTAACCAAACAATGTGCCATGGCGGCCATATTGTTTACTGGATGGGTTTGTAATTCAATAAGGTGGGAGTAATCATACGCACCAATCAGTCACTGATTGTGCTATGGCGGCATTATTTTTTTTGGAGGGATCTGTAATTCTATAGGGCTTGAGGCCTCATAGGCACAATGATCCCTTTGAATCTGAGAAGCTCAATTATAATCTCTTTGAGATATTAAGGTCGAATAATAAAAAAATCAACGATTGCACTCTGGCAGCCATATTGGAATGTGACAGGTATGTGATTCGATAGTTTTCGAACTCTCATAGACACCAATCATCTCTGCGAATTAGAGAAAAATCAAATGTAATGTTTAAGAAAATGCGAGCGAAAGTAAGTGGTCGGTCGGACGGGCGGACGGATATGCCGATTACTATAGGGAACCGCTTTTCAGGTGGGGCCCCTTATTAAAATATAAGTTTTGGTGGTATATTTTGAGACTTTTTTTTAATAACCAACTTTTTTTTTAACGAGAATTTTGTTATTATTTATGCATTTTTTTTGTGTGAAAACGCTCGCGTGAACTTATTTATAAATAGCAAATACACTGCACGGTGTTTCTGTTAATCTGCCTCAAAAGCTGGTGACAACTGAAAAGTAGACAGGGTACGTATCACTTTCAGACTGTCATCTTCCCAACGGAGAGGTATCAATAAAGGTTTGCATTTCCGCAGAAAAATTGCTTTTCTGCTTAAGATGCATCCTACCATTATATCAAACGTTCAGTTACATGCACTTCGCTCAGTGTAAACCTGATTCTGCCATCTTACGTGCCATCCTACACATGTACCCTAGCAATCAAATGAACTGATTGTTTTTTTTAAGTAACACTTTTATATAAGAGAAACGATTATGTAGTGAAAAAAAACCAGGAAAATATAGGAGATCACGGCCTAAATGCTGGAAAGTTTCGAAATTATGGAACATTTTATAGGAAAATATAAGAAACTACAGGATGGCGGTGGAATACCACCTATATAACATTTCGTTTTTGCGTCATGTTTGTTACTACTTATCAGCAACTAATGTTGAAAACATCTAGATTTGCGCCTTTCCAACGGATTGGTACAAAATGAAGAAAGCCTTTCCGTTATTACGGCGTTATTACGATCCCCGGTAGACGTTCACCTTGATGATAGGTATGCAACAAACACTGTCGGATACTTTATTTTGGATGGAAGATCAGTGACAATAAAACAAGCGAATCTTAAACTACGAGATTCAATTTTCACTGACACGATGAATAATCAATTTCTTACATTTAGAATTTCTCGTGACAAAGATTTCGGCAACGGCTGAACCACACTGCTTCCTGAGAATAGACGAAAGAAAACTTTTATTTCTCTGTCAGTTGATTCATGTTAATCAATCTTGTATTTCTAAGAAATTATTTACTATGAGGTTATATAAATGGAAACTACAAGGATGTAATATACAAAAAAAGGTTCATACCAGATATTGTTAATGTGTTAAATAAGTATGGCTTAGGAGATTATCTTATAAAGTATATAAACGGAGGTTATTTCCCTGATAAGATTGAATGGAAAAAAGTGGTATCCAATGCAATCTTCAGATATGAACAAACTATCTGGCATGATGCTATGATAACTAAGTGTACTGGTAGTAGGTTTTTACGAATTCATTCTGAATTTGGTAAAAAATCTTATATTTTGATTGAAGTAATTAGGTCCTGGGCACATTATAGGAAAAAATTTGTGATATGGTACGGTTATTGTGCCCAGTTAATAATGGTGAGAGTCATTTAAGCAATTTTTGCAATACTCTTCAGAATGATATTTTATGTCACCTTTTGAATAATTGTCCATATCTTTATAATGAACGCAATCAGTTATGGGAAAATTTATTTGATCGCTTTAATGTGTCTACAGCTATGGCATTGCACAATATGAACGGCTCTGATTTAGTTGATGTGTGTTTGGATATCAGTGTAGTCTTTTTGAAGATCACAATGCATATATTGATTTTATATTGATAATTGCTGACTCTGTGCAACATTTAATCAGAGCTACTATTTCGTTATGACATAATGTGGTATTATAATGCCTCTCTATATGAAGCCATTGGGCTAGGTTGTCTCTGGCTAAACTTATGAGTAATATTGCAACGATATATATGATTTCACGGCATAAACTATAAATGCAGCTTATTATTACCTTTATTGTATTATTTAGTTCCAAAATAGTTATATGTTATATTTGATTAATTTCCGTAATGATTGTACTCTCTTTGTAGAAAAGGAGAAAATAAAGAATCAATAAAAAAATACTGAATATCGTAATGATGTAAAATCGAGTGTGATGATGAACTGGGCTTTGTCTGGCACCACAGTGTCTGCGCAACATTCACAACCGATGACCCGGTCTCTTATACAGATCCTCACATACTTTAATATAAGGCAGTAGAAATTATACGTGTAGGAGTCAATTCTTACGGAAAGAATAAATAAAGCCATCCGATTAAAATATACGTCATTTTTCCCCGAATCAAGCCGTGAGACCGCAGGTATTAATGCAATTCAGGCAGCCCTTGCTGGGGACTGACGCCCCTGTAATTGATGCATCTGACTTTGGCATGTGATGAATACGGCCGGGCGTGTATGCTAGACTTCACTGCCTATACAACAGATATGAAAGGGCCAAAGCTCCAGCACTCGCGCTTATTGTCTGTCAGTGTCTCCACGCGCGGTGCTGGCAGCTCCAAATGGACCTGACAAAGACGCTGGTAGTGCCAACCTTGGTTTCCTTATTAAGTTTACTTAATTAAATACTTTGTCACACCTCAGGAAGGAGTTTCTCCCCGTTATTCTTCACAAAAGGTGCTAAAAAAATTGTGAACATCATTATCGGCTTCATGTCAGGAATTTGGTGGGAGTGTCACCGCCTTCTCAGCCGGCTCTGACAGGGCTAGAACACACGTAATGGAGATCGGAACGCCCATAATAAGGATCAAAGCGGATTTAGTGAGGGTCAGAACGTATGAAATGAAGATCAGCAGACCATACGTAATGAGGATCAGAACGGATTTAATGAGGATCAGAACGTATGTAATGGGCAGCAGACAGTATCAAATAAGGATCAACAAGAAACATATAAATGTTTTGGAATCAATTACAACAATATAATTTAAACATTTAATAAATTTATTAATTTAACTACATGTATATGCTTTGAGTATTTTAATGTTGCCAGCTTTTTAAAACTGTGACATTAAGATTTATAGATTATGTCGGAAATATTTAATGAAAAACAACTGAAAAAATACTGTTTTCTTGTAGAATGTCGCTTACTTACACACGTGTCACTTCAGCAGCAGATCCTCGAACAGCACAGGCTGTCGATGAATAACTGTCTGAAAGTCCTGCCAAACAAGCAGTAGATGACGAAGTTTATTGAAGAGTTAAGCACGACTAGCAGGTCACTAATATGGGTATAATAGAAATGAAAGGTCCCACACGCTCTGGTGTCGAGGGACGCCCAGAAGATTTGGTTGATGAGAGCGGGCGTTTGACACAGTATAAAGATACACACAATCACTATGACGATCGTGTTCACGTTACAACTGTCTTCTCTCGACCTGTTGCTGTGACCAGTCAGGGTTTCTTTCCTCTCCTGTAGAGCCTGGACCCCTTTGATGAGTTTACTGTTGAAGTAAGCCAATAAGCACAGCGGCACGATGTACATGATAGGCCAGTACAGCAAATTAGAGTACACAATCTGATAAATCTTGTTACTGCCTAGCCGGTGCATGTGGGTGGAGGAGGAGTTGGCGCTCTGGGTGTAGTTGTCATGCTGGTGGTCACATGGTAACGACTGATGCTCGAAAAACCGGGGGATGTTGTAGATGACAGAAAAAGACAGAACTGCCGTTACTTGAGCCCGACTTACTTTTGACATAAATCCTCGCAGCAGTCCGACAGGTTTACATATCAAGGTGTACCGATGTACGGAGATCACCACCGTAATCCACACCGTCGCTGTGTGTGCCATCAGCGCCACCGGCCACAGATATGTCTGTACGTACTGGAAATGCTTCGTGTAAAACGGTAACTGTCGGATGTACAGACTGTACATAAGAAAACTCGTAAACAACAAGATGGAATCAGTCACTGAGAGCACTTGAAATAAAAATACTGTTGACGTCTCCGTTTTGTGCTTACGGAATACACAAATAGACAAAGTATTGCCGGCTAAACCCAGAAGGCACAAAGACCCGATTATCACAGTGTCAATGATAAATCTGTAATTTTGACACTCGGGCGTGTCCGCCATAACGGCCGATGTGACGTCATCACCATACGCACTGTCATTTGAAAGGCTTGCCAGTGTGGTACCGGTTGGAGGCATGGTCTTAGATATTAAGCTGTATTCAGTAAGCTGTAAAAATTAAATCCTGATCCAGCTAACTTGACACGCATACTATCTGTTACACATCCAGCCACCAGTTTACTGATACAAAAATACACATATAGAATTGTTTCTTATCAGGCAACATACCTTTAGTATAAGTAGCACAACTGCTTGGTAAGTGTTAAAATTTCTTGTCATCCGCTTCCAGCACATCTATTGGTATACCATAAGTGATTGTAGGATTCCGTGACAATCTCCGCCGGGGGAAAGCAAACTGTTCATAATATTGATACATTGATGAAAACAGATATCCATAGACTGACTTACACAGTTATATATGCCTGGCCCTAAAGCCTCATCGGGGTTCGTCTCGTTAGTGGAAGTACCGACATTTAGATACTGTCGCATTAACCGTCCATTTACAGCTCCAGTAAATTAAATTGTTTCCATTCAGTCGATACCAATGACTCTCCTGACCGGATGCTGGTACTCGATTCAAAGCATATGATGACTAAATCACCTGGAAGACACTCGGGTCCGCGGAACTACAGTGACGAGGCAGCGCTTGTTCTTAACATCTTTTCTATTTCAGAAACGATACCTCTTGTAATGTGGACGTCTCACCTGCCTTTGATTAAGAGACCGTCTGGGCTGTCTCTTTCGCCGGGAGCTCGCTTTAAGGTTGGGCTGCGCGTTGCGGGGGTTTCACAGACAAGTCAGCAAGAACTTGAACAGACAAACCGGTAGGTGTCAAAAGAAAGTAACGGAGAGCGTTCCCAAGCAGTTCTGTGAAAGAAATGACGCTATGTGGAGGATGAAAGACGCTAGCGGGTTGTCCATAATCAATGCCCCAGCGCACAGCCAATGGATGCCAACCTCGCCACGTCACAGAGCTTCACCAGAAATTACCCAATGCTTGATCAGCATGCGTGGCTTTTACTGGGAGCACGGGATCCTCGACAGGCTGTATGCTGCTATCACTTCAGGTTCTACAGGTGAATTACCACCAGTGTCAAGATTCAATTCAATATCGATACAGCGAGCAGTTCTTTTTTATTTACCCATTGCTCTTTAAAAATACCACGCACTCGATACCAGCTGCAAAAAATCACCAATAAAAGCAGTCTGAGCAGTCTGGAGAAATCCAAATCATACCTTATACGAGGGGAGTAAGGTATATAACAATTTTGGTAATCAGTAGAAATACTGATCATCTTACGTGTGATCCACTGTCATAGCAGCATACACTGTCGTTTATCATGGTTTGGTAAATCGAGAAAATCAATGCTCATTTTGTTCATGTAGATATTTAAACTTAATAAGAATTATGTTGACCTCAAAACCAAGGCCCTAGAGGACCTTCATCTGTATAATGTATCTGTTATTATTTACCCCAAGTTATCATTAACGGCACGTGAAACATAATCAACACACCATTTTGACTGATCTGCAGTCCACCACATATATAATGTAACCAAGATCATCTTAAAGCATTTTCAAGCTTGTTGTTGGGAAAACGGTGCGCCCAACAACTCAGATACTTTAAAATTCACTTCTTGATCCCAGTAAGCTCGCCGATCATGCGTATAAATTCGATGTTTAAATTACACAACAAATGAATCAATGGTTGCTGTCGTTGAAGTTAAGGCGCCTCATCACTCTCTCGGCATAAGTTGAAAATAAAATAAAACTAGACTCACCGAAATGAGACCCCGACTGATGATGTTTTTTTCTATAACACAACCGATCGCATTTATGGCAGCCATTTTATACCAGCTCAACATTTTATTGGTTGTCATAAATGTATAGCAAATACCAGTTACAAACATGTATGAGACGGGTACAATATCACACCATAGAGTGAAATGTAAAACAAAATGAAATCAGTGACGTAATAACCATATAAAGAAATAATCTTCAATGACCATTAACTCCCGCTAATATTGACACATATATAATCGGTTTCCACTTAGTATTTCGACTCGTTCTGGATCTACTCGTAACGTTGTTAGTAGCTCTATTTTCACACATTCTGACAGCAAATTCGTACAAAGATTCTCAGGTAAATATTGTTGATCATTGAGAAATCATTGCTTTTTTTGTTTAGAACAACCTTTTAATTTTTCCTAAGTACAGACTTTGTACCATTTAAAGTGGGTTTCATGTTTAATTAAGAAAAGTAAACACATCACAGCATGTGAATTTGCATTGTATGTATATTTATGCTTGAACACGTGCAATGCTACATATAACAGTCACTTATCTAAATAAATTTTAAATATATATTTTAAATATTTTTGTTTCCATATCATGTCTGTTCTTAATCAATACCTTAAGAGGGATTTACATCATGAGAAAATAAGTCGACCTTTTACTATAGTCAGGTTCATCCATAACCTACGTGAAAGACCTTAGAAGACAACACTGGGTTTTCTTTGCACTATTATTAATCTAAAATCAGATAATAAACTTCTGATTCTTGATATTTCAATCATGATCAAAGAAGACTGGGTAGGAAGCCCATCCTGCATTTACTACCCGGGAAATAGCTCGGATGCTGCGCAAAAATGTTAGCTCATATCCTCCTTTTTAAATATTATAGTGACGCTAAGTAGAAACGTTGCCGAGTTTGTCCGGGGTACATATGGGTGACGTCATACGGCTCCCATTTAGTGTACTTCAGTATGCGACAACTAATTTACTTTCGACATGTTTAAAAAAGAAACAACAGCCGTTGGTATTTGATAGAGAGTGCTCTTTTACAATTTTATGTTGAAATTAAAAGAGCAGATCGCTGGAGATTGTTACTCATGTTTTACGTATAAGAGCTTTCTTAGTCCCAGGCGATATTGGAGACTGACATCTCATTTTATGTATCTAGTGGGTTTAACAAATTAACTGGTCGCCTATAAACTTCTTTCGCCGCTCAGTGAGAATATCTGGGTTTCTGACAACTAGATCTCTGTATAATTTAAATAAACAATATTTACTAAATAAACAGCAAGATAACAACTTTGTTATACTGATAGACTTGTTTGCTTTTTATATCATGGAGTAATTTTATTGCTTATAACCACACTGAACAAACTTTCCCCGGAGCCTTTTCTTTAGACTGCAGGTGTTTCCTTCCAAGCTGTCAGAAACATATCGCTATTTTCTTCTCAAATTATACTCAAACACCCTGTCTATCGCCATCTCTTGATTTATTTTTTTTTTTGTAAAATGCACCTCAGCTTATCCTTTTTTGTACCGTCCCCTGTCATTTAAGAAAAAAATAACATTTAACTTAAAATTGAGCTAATTAATACGCTTACTTGTATGAAATGTCTAATAATGTATTATAAATCATATATGGTAAAATTTATATTCTGTTTGGCGACATTTACTCCACTTTGAACTGGCCATCTTAAGCATGGATCTGCTCGGAGCTGACGTCAAATCAGAGCATTTATTTGTGTTATATGCTACCAAAATATAGTAAAAAAAAAGTATCGCGAATATGTAGCCCTGTAATTTTATCTTGATTAATTGAATATTGTGCAATAACAATAGTTGTTCAATCGTTAAAACAACGTATTGTATCATTTCTTTACAATAACGTGGAAGCTTTCAAGCGATGTCAGGTTTGACCTTTGTGACGTTGATTTTACCAAGATATATATATATATATATATATATATATATATATATATATATATATATATATATATATATCCATCCCTTGTGTCACGTAATACTAGTATTAGTTTTTAACTCAAGTAAAATCAGACTCCATCGTAAATGCAACTTATGAAAATGAAAAATATAAACTATAGGCTCAGGCGTATAAATCTTAAGTTGCAGATAATCTGCATATTTAAACTGATTTAGCTCTCGAATACCAAAAATCTGTAACAGCATCTAGGGACATAAGTTGTGCAAAAGGTGGCTGATTTTATCATTCATGACTGGGTAACCTTTGTCAATCGTATTCAACCCCAACGCAAAGACACTCTTTGTCGAACCCAAGCATGAAGGGGCGGATACAGCTTAGAAAAAGGGAGGGGAGGCTCAAAACCCTCTCAGGGCGCTTGTAGACTTTATAAATAACGCTCCCATGCAGGACTACAGGCGACGAAGAGAGGGGCCGCCCCGTGCGCTCCATCTTAATCCGCCCCGCCATATAACCACAGGCATGACAAATTACCAGCTTCATCATGTCTCGTTAAAAACTTATATTATCATTTGGTTGGTTGCTTGGTTAGTTTTTGGTCTCACTGTCTCTTATCAACTTCAGGGAATAAGTTATGAATGGATCTTTTTTTACGTGGAGGTTTGGCTTACACCCAAAGAAAGAAGCTTTAATTTGTGGAGGTAATTTGGATAATCATTATTTATTTTTAAATTCAAATGTTTCTTTTCGATTGTGAGACGGGGCATTTTTTTAATCCCAACCAGGAATCATTGCCTCCCATGGGTATCGGATATCCCTTTCTTTGACAGCTGACCCAGTTGAAATTACACCATTTTAAGGAGTGATTGACCCTTAACTCGCATATTATGTGTTTATTACAGACTATGTGTGGTTTGTGGTTAAGATCCTGGCGGAGGTAAACATGTAGGCTCAGACTACATGTCTAGTTAGGATTACAGATCTACTCTCAGACCTTGTACATCCCCTATCGGAGCTACTCCTAAGACCACAAAGACAAAGAATTCCTACCTAATACCAACTTGAAGAAGAACATAAAAAATAAATGTTGAACTGTTATTGGTCTACTCGTAAGTCCATGCCAGAGGTTAACACTACAAGATATCTCACCAAAACAATAGGAGACCAAAACAATTTAATTTGATGAACTAATTAACACCGCAGGTTATAGCTTACATTTGATGACCTAATTAACATTGCAGATAATATTTCATCTTCGATGCCTCACCTGTTTCGATGAATCGAAAACGAGGCAGCACAGCTGGGTCACCCGTCAAATTGTGGATTCCCTATGGGCTATCAATTACAATGAACGACCAGATTGCTTTCATTCGAGAAGATTCGAGGCCCGCATGACATTCAATTTAATTTAATTAATTTCAATCGGAAATGATTTGCTGAAAAGTGGTTGTGCCGCCTGTTGAACATATTAAATAAACTCAGCTAGCACCTGGCTCTTGTGATGGATGGAGTTCTACTGGTATAAAAAGCATATTCTCTGCCGACCTTAACACGAGCATTAATAAATAGATGTTATTGCCATTTACCAGATTCATACGGAGACAGCTACATTAAGAGAAAAGAGAGGAAAACAAATGTAATATTTTCCATGTAAATCAAATCATTCATGGCTCCCAGGCTGTTTACTTTATATATATTTTATATATATATATATATATGTGTGTGTGTGTGTGTGTGTAAAGAGTTCTGTGTTCGACTTTCATAAAAAGTATATTCATTTTAATTTACATAGGTTGCTCGAAGTCATCATAACTTGTCGAGGCGCATTTCATGGCTTAGGTGTTAGCGTTCGGTAGCTTTTAGAGCTGGATGAAACCTGGAGACTTGGAGAGAAAAACCGGCTTTTGACGGGCCCAACTACAACCCATGCAATCTCGTAGCCCGTGCCGGGGATTGAACGCCAGCGGAAAGAGCCATGCGTTTTACCACTCGACAGTCAATATGTTCATATCATTAAGATCATATCCTTGTCAAAAATCGTGACCTTTCCCATATTGCTATTCTGCTGAAGAGTGATAAGGGTTTAAAAGGATTAGTTATAGGTTAACCCAGTACATCGTCGTAAATGATTTTTAACCCTTGGGTAAGGACCCCTGTTTGTTTTGAAATTCCCAAAATGAGGTTAATTGTATCCGCCAACTAGAGTTTTGCGGATACTATGTTTTCAGCCGGACGCCGCCGCCGCCGCCGCGTAGGTGTCCGGAGAACTTCTCCGTAACCGCTGGGCGGAATTTTACGAAACCCGGGATTATGTTCGGGTCACATGTGAACTGCTGCGCCCCAATTTTGTTTTGACCTCTGACCTTTCCTCTGCGCTCAGGTCCATCTGTGCGTCTGTTTTGACACATTAACCCACATATCTCGGGAACCGTTTGACCCATCCGGAAAAAAAAATGCACAAATGTAGCCCTTGGATAGCTTTATAACATACATAAAAAATGGTGGCGCCACCTGCAACCTACATCACGTTTACGCTGCAGACATCCAAGCTGATATCTCGGGAACCATTTGACCGATTGGGCCAAAATTTTGCATGTGTATAGATCTTACATAGCTCTTTATCATACGCAAAACTGGAAGCGCCACCTGCAACTAATTTTTGCACAGCGTCCATCTGTTTGTTTGCAGTGGGATAAAATCACTCATATCTCTGCACTGGTTTGACTTATCTGTCTAAAATTTGCAAGTTTATACATCTTGGATAGCTTTCTGGATTTTGTGGCAGGTGGCGCCACCTACATTTATGTTTACGCTGCAGAAATCCAGGCTTATATCTCGGGAACCGTTTGACTGATTGGGCCAAAATTTTGCATGTGTATAGATCTTACATAGCTCTTTATCATACGCAAAACTGGTGGCGCCACTTGCAACCATTTTTTGCACAGTGTCCGTCTGTTTGTCTTCAGTGGGATAAAATCACTCATAGATATCTCTGCACTGATTTGACTTATCTGCCTAAAATTTTGCAAGTTTATACATCTTGGATAGCTTTCTGGATTTTGTGGCAGGTGGCGCCACCTACATTTATGTTTACGCTGCAGACATCCAGGCTTATATCTCGGGAACCGTTTGACTGATTGGGCCAAAATTTTGCATGTGTATAGATCTTACATTGCTCTTTATCATACGCAAAACTGGTGGCGCCACCTGCAACCATTTTTGCACAGTGTCCGTCTGTTTGTCTGCAGTGGGATAAAATCAATCATATCTCGGCAGTGGTTTGACTTTTTGCATTTGTATACAACTTTGATAGCTTTCTGGATTTTGTGGTAGGTGGCACAACCTACATACATATTTCGGCTGCAAACATCCATGCTAATATGCAACACACCCTTTACTTTATTTCCCCTTGTTACTCAATCCATGCCTCACTTCACCCGTCCCACTCTGATTTCGGCGGATACTTGTAGTCGCTTGTCGCTAGTTTTCATATGAGGTATTACAAGTTTGGACACCGAACATGTACACTTGCTATTTTGTTAGGGATGATTAAGCATAGTTAATTACGTATCTGAAACAGAAAAGTGTATGAACAAAATCCGGGTGCTGGCGAAGGGGCGTTCTGTCCAAACTGTTCTCTGACAACATTGGAGCGGAAGGGACGGATCAGGGCGTGGGACTGATATTAAAAAGGTCAAGAAAACATACCGTATTAGGAAACCTTTATTAAAATCATATAATATAATAACAGGTATTTTATTTACAATTTTTCAGTAGATCAAATATGAATATATTTAATTTTATAAGGAACTGTAAGATCTATTGAATATTTTCAAGATTTATAAGGGGGTTCTAACCCCTATAACCCCCTCTTGATCAGGCCCTGAGCTGTCATCAGTATTACTGAGGAAGAGCAGAAATTATCTAAACACGGGTTTTGAATTCTCATGTGTTTTGCATACGTTACAGTATTGAATGAGTGGGGTCACAAATAGATTCTAAATGATGTGAATAAATCAGAAGGATAGAAACAAAGTATTTTAGGCTTGACAGACGACCTTTTTCTGCGATGAACGTGAATACAGTTATTAACTCTATATCAGAAAATTCAAGTTTTCATTTTTCCCTGCGTGAAGCCGGTCTCCTATCTGCTTGTTTTACCGGCCTAACTATTTTTAAGCGGCCGGAAAATTCTACGAGTCTGGCCGGCTAGCGAATGCTCGCACATCTACCCGGTGCAGATGATCAGACCGGTCAATTTGGTCACTTCTGATTTCGTCTTCGTGGAATGTTATTGGCGTCAGGAATTTTAAAAAAGAAGTAAACTCACCATGGACGGTAGGTTGTAATTCAGCCGATTATTTTCAGTTCCATCATCACAGCTACCGAATTATCATACTGAATAGAAATCGGCCGTAAAAAAATCTATGATATAATTGTCAAGGATTTTTACAGCCGATTTTTCCTGCCGGATTTTTTTTAATCTGGCCGTCAGCACATTCACATCTACCGATCCTACTAATTTTTCCGGCCGGCAAGAAGCAAGAGGGAGACGGGAGGCCGGCTTAACGAAATAAGTACCGGCGTTTTCCACTTCTCTTGGGGGTTTCTTCAGAACTACACGAGTTCTATACAGAAATGATCATAATAATCAAGTGCTATATAATCAAAAGAAGCCAGTGCTATGGCATCGGCTGGAGTTGAGTAAACCTGATTCGGGTCCCGCCATGTCCGGACCATTTAGACTGGGGTTATTTTTGTGATATGCTGATAAAACACCGGTACCAGCCGTTACCATAATAAGTCTGGTCGGATGAGAGCAGCGTTGACATAATAACTGCTGGCACGTGTTGCAGGGCTATGATCCACATAGACCCGCAATCTTGACGGCTTTTTTTGTCTTCTAAATATACTGTAAATCTAACCCTTTCAAGAACAGTTGTTGTAAATTAACAGTCTCCGTGGGAAAGTCTCCTGAGTTTGCTGGCCGGGTATATACGGATGAATGGCATGCTGCTCAGGAAAATAAGGGGCCGGAAAGAATAAGTTCTCATTGCAAATATACAAATACCCTCTAAACCGAGCATGAAATCGTCTTGTTCAGCACGTCTCCTGCTACTATCTCCTCAGAGTACATTTAACAAAGTTTCGTATAATTATTAGCCGGATGGATTTTCTTACAACACTTCGAATATCACACACAAGAAATTGTGAATGGAAGCATTGTCTCCTTTAGTCAGAAAGAAGACAGGGGGTTGCCTCCAAAATTCTAAGTTAATTTTCAACATGAGGGGAATGAATTATTGATTTTAAATTACGTACAATGAGGTGAGGAATTCATTTTTTATACATGGATTACTTGTGGGCAGTGGGCGTAGAAGAACGGCATAAGCTGATTACCAGGGGTCAAGGTCAGGGAGTTTACGAGGGTTCAGGGAATGATTGCCTGCTTTAATTCTATATACCCTCGATATATACCCTCATCTCGTTTGTCCTGTAGACGTTCATATTGGAAATCTAGTAATAAAAGAACGCTGTAAGTAGATTCGGCCGCCTAATTAAAATAGATTTTCCATTTCTTGCGCGAATAAATAGCTCTATTACATTGCAAGATCAAAGACGTTTCCTTCTCTTTGCAAACTAGACGTTCATAACTACTTTGCCAGCGTCGGTCGTATTTTGAATCGTTTTGTTTTTTTGTCATTTATACTTGAGATTCATATATATGATTTCCGAGCCACTGTCCAAAAAGCTTCCCTTTGCCAATGTCTTTACCTGGATAATTGATCACTTGGCTAAAAATGAAAATTCCTCTTTGTATGTTCGGTGTTTTATATGGTAGTTGTACATTATATTTCCTTTCACCCTGCTCTTTTACCCTCCCCTATCTTTCATTAAGCGTCCCCGTACGGATTGGAGGCTTATACGGGTTGATCCGTTTATTGTTTTATTATATTTTGGTCAAATTGTTTTGCGGGTGGACTTTCTTTGGTTCCCCAGATTGTAAAACCATCGATTACATATGATTTTCTTTTATTTTTCTTTCTTTCTTCTGTCCGCCATATCTCAATATGGCTGAATTTTAAAAAGCCCACATTTGGATAAAATATTTGTCACAGGTCCGAGTTTTGCACCTGATATTTATTTTTCGTTTAATTTCTAAGGTAGTACACCCCCGTAGCCGGTTCACCATTTTCGTACTGTTTCGGGCGTCACTGATTGGCCTATAGTTGACCCTGCCCCTGGTCAAAAGGAACATGTAAACACAGGTAACTGGTCACAGATATCATATATACAGATCATTCAGGATGGGGACATGTTTGTCCAACCCTTCACCTAGAGGTCGGGACTACTTGTCTCAACTGTCAAACTTCAAAATCAAAATTTATTACATTTCAAGGAAAGACCTTCTGTTCACATTACACATGAGCATGCTTTCAAAATATTGCTTATTCCGTAAACACCCTTGCTTTTTTTGTAATTTGCCTCCAAACAATTCTTATCGAACACACTTGAACGGACTACATTGTCCCCTTCACAACATTTAGACCTACGGCGCTGGTGTTTTTAAAAGGACCGGTGCATTGTGGGTATCAGATTTTGACTTCAGTTACCCCGAAATAGCAGAGTCGTATTCTTGTGGGTGTGTGTTTTTGTCAATTTATATGCAGTAACTACATTGGATATACGTTTCCTTTCTTGTATAGCTGACTCAGTGCATGATACCCTTGGTTTTATTCACACAAACAGGGGCGGATCCAGGATTTTGCAAGTGGGGGGGGGCTAGTAGTTACTTTGCATAATATATATATATATTGGCACAGGCACTTGCCATAGACATTTATCTTATTATATATATATATAATATATATATATATATATATATATATATATATATATATATAATATTTCAAAAGGTTATAATCGGTCAATCGTTGGATACGTTATTTGAATTTAAGTCACTTTGTTCCTATGAAAAAAACTGAATTCTTTGCCGTTTTAAAAACGAAAAACTGCCCTTTTTCTGTTCATAAACTTCAGAATAATTATTAAAAAAAAATCAACTGTTATTGATGGATGAGAGAAAGAGGTACCGAATGGCCAGTGCAACATTCAATCTCTTGTAAACATGTAGTCGTAGTTTCGGTCTAACATTAAATAAGTTGCAGCCTGGAAACTAACAAAGCATAACTCCTAGGCTATAGATATCAAAATATACCTTTTGCATTTTCCCTTTCATATACGATCTGACAATTTGTAAAGTGTGAAATTGTTGTAAATGGGAACAGTTGTGCAAAATAATATTTTCCGGAGACATAGTTTACAACTGGAAACTGATTAACGAAGTTGAGACTAAACGTAAATGCAGACTTTAAAGTATTTTATATTTTGTGAATTTACAGTTTATATCGAGAATTATATAAATTCAAGAGAAATGCAGGGAAAATTAACCAACTCGATTTTGCATAACCGGTCTGCTCGCCCCTTTCAGAAATTTATATCCAATAAAAGGTTTCCCTAAAACCAAAAATAAAGACTGTCTTTTTATAAATATATTTGTGAGATATTACTGTGATTCAGGTAAACATTGATTTTTTTATCTGGCTCTCCTCATAAGTCCGTCTATAACTGTTGAGTATAGCTGCTAACAGACGAATCAACCAACGTCGATAATAACACGAAAACCTTGCTTCGTAGAGGAATAATTAACTCAAATAAAAAAAAGCAAATAAAAACTTCACTGGAGCAAGCAGTATGAATAGGGAATTCATAGTAAAAAGAATAAATGATCTGGACATTATTTTTTTCTATCAACCGATTTACAAATAAAAATAAGACTTGGTTATACATGTATTAATAATCTCTTTTTTAGGTATCGTATAGAGATGAACATGAGGTGTGAGCACAAGTGCCCAACGATGTCAACATTTTGTTCAGTTTTAATCTCAAATAAATGATCAGTCATAAAATAAAGACAAAACTATACATATAAACATTTTAGTTGCATTAAACATAATTGAAAAGGCAAACGAATAACTCATGATTGAATATTATTTTCTAACTACTTTTTTAAGGCATAACTCACCAGTGTTTATTTTGAATAACTGGTATAGCTTGCACTACTTTTCCACGTGTTCAGTTGCTTCATTAGTCTAAAATGTTTGCTTTAATGCGTTCAAACGTCAGATCTCTTTTATATATACGTCTGAAATTTAAAATGCATTACTCTATTCCTAGGATAAAGACAGGTGAATAAGGCTTGCTTTTTATTTTAACACTTAATCATGTACACAAGCAAGATGTCCTAGCCCAAGGACAGCTGGCATATCCCATGAGAAATGCTTGAGGGAGTCACGGTTGATAGATCATGTAGATCGAAATTTTTAATGTCTATAACCAATGTTGGAAAATGCCCAACTAATAATTTAAAAATACAACAAGGACCTTGGGCCACAATGGTCTCCGGCCATATGTTTAACTATGAAAGTGTGGCATCAGTGTTGATGCAGGACGGACGAACGGATTGAAGGACTGACGGATGCGGACCATTTTAGTAGTCCTCTCTCCTAACGGCGGGGGAATAAAAAAGATGCCTGATACTGGTGTTGACATGCGGGGGGGGGGGGGGGGGCTTCAGCCCCCAAAACGCTACCCCTCTGGATCCGCCACTGACAAATGCATTCATCCAAGTCATACGACTGCCACAGTAAGTTTTTTTTTCGACTCGCTATTCCGTCCATTTAGATCGGATTGAGGTCCCGGAGTGCAAAAGTATTACAGCTGGTGACTACTCAACAATTATTCCGCATATGTTTAACCTTCAGCAAGATCTACGCATGCACCCTGTTAACCCGTTTAAAAAATTAAAAAAGGACCTTCCAAGTAAAGAGGTAAAGTTCATCTTGACATAACAGTCTTTTTTCTTTTTAAAATGCCAAGCACTCTTTTCATGCATGATGTTTCTTTTTCTGTATTTGACATACAATTCATACTTTAAAGGTTTTCGGTTTATTAATGCGGCTTGCAGTTCCTGACTTAGTTCTCACAACAAAATCCAGAAAAATATTAACATTGGAAATGTCTTAAGTATTGGTCTTCAACAGACAACACTTATGATTAAAATCATATATACTCGAATAATCAACAACTTTTGGTTTGATGTTTTATACAATAAACAGAGCTTGGAGCTTTCATACTTAACCTGTAAGTACAATTGTTGTAGAGTTTATCAATCACTTGTATTTCTACGACTTGACAAACTCCGCGAATTCAGTTTTATGCACACAAAGCGTTATAAACTGGCATTATACACAGCTTATGTGTACCTCTCGGTCTCTCTGTTTACCGGAACGTCTAAAGCTAAATTTACTTAACGCAGTATACAGTAAGCGGAAAATGAATCGACTTAGGACTATCATATTTTCTAACTCAAACGCTCTAGCTAGATGCAGCGAGTTACCGGACGCCAATGTTGTGCGGTTAGTATAGATAAAGCAGGATAAATTTTCCTTCCGTATTGTACATGGGACTGAATAATAACAAAGTCATATCACACTACAGCAATGAGGTAGGTGTAACTATTGGTCCACAAAAATTATAATATTCTTGTGTTCTGAGGTTGCTGCTTCTTTAATCAATAAAGGATAAATTACGTCGCTATGAAAGGTCATCAAATCTTGATAAAGGCAGATCACCTACCTCACTCTGTAAGGTCACCACATCTTGATCAAGGCAGGTCACATACCCCGCTCTGTAAGGTCACCACATCTTGATCAAGGCAGGTCACATACCCCACTCTGTAAGGTCACCACATCTTGATCAAGGCAGGTCACATACCCCACTCTGTAAGGTCATCACATCTTGATCAAGGCAGGTCACATACCCCACTCTGTAAGGTCATCACATCTTGATAAAGGCAGGTCACATACCCCACTTTGTGAGGTCATCACATCTTGATCAAGGCAGGTTACATACCCCGCTCTGTAAGGTAACCACATCTTGATCAAGGCAGGTCACATACCCCACTCTGTAAGGTCACCACATCTTGATCAAGGCAGGTCACATACCCCACTCTGTAAGGTCATCACATCTTGATCAAGGCAGGTCACATACCCCACTCTGTAAGGTCATCACATCTTGATAAAGGCAGGTCACATACCCCACTTTGTGAGGTCATCACATCTTGACTAAGGCAGGTCACATACCCCACTCTGTAAGGTCATCACATCTTTATCAAGGCAGGTCACATACCCCACTCTGTAAGGTCATCACATCTTGATAAAGGCAGGTCACATACCCCACTTTGTGAGGTCATCACATCTTGACTAAGGCAGGTCACATACCCCACTCTGTAAGGTCATCACACCATGATCAAGGCAGGTCACATACCCCACTTTGAAAGATCACCAAATCTTGATCAAGGCAGGTGACATACCCAATTCTGTAAGGTCATCACATCTTGATGAAGGCAGGTCACATACCCCACTCTGTAAGGTCATCACATCTTGATGAAGGCAGGTCACATACCCCACTCTGTATGGTCATCACATCATGATCCAGGCAGGTCACATACCCCACTCTGTAAGGTCATCATATCTTGATCAAGGCAGGTCACATACCCCATTCTGTAAGGTCACCACATCTTAATAAAGGCAGGTCACATACCCCACTCTGTAAGGTCATCACGTCTTGATCAAGGCAGGTCAAATACCTCACTCTGTAAGGTCATCCTATCTCGATCAAGGGAGGTTACATACACCACCTTTCAAGTTATCACATCTTGATCTAAGGAGGTCAAATAAGCGGTCGTGTTTTGTCGCTGTTCTAGGGTCGCTAGTCTGTGATCCATTGAAGTCCCATTTCGTCGCGGGTCTGAGGTCTTTAATTTATCGTCGAAGGCGGTCACCTTTCATCGCTGTTCTAGGGTCGCTAGTTTATTTCAATGGAGGTCACGTGTCATCGCTGTGATAGAACTGCTGGTTTATGGTCAAAGGAGGTTACATTTTGTCGCTATTTTTGGGTCGTTAGTTAAGGGTACATTTCACCTATATTCTGGATTCACTGGTTTATACATGTTTATTTTAAACTGAGGCCGCAGATAGTTGCTTGTCTGGGGCCACTAGCACATCGTCTAGGGTGGTCATAGTTCTTCGCTGTCCTAGGGTCGTTAATGTATGCACAGAGGAGGTCGGATCTGAAAACATATTGAAACGATATCGGTTATCGTCACAGTATTATCATCAGGTTGATAAACTGAAAGACAGCACTGTATTATTGATGTCACAGAAGTGTTTTCGTTTAAGCATCAAAGATAGCGGCTTACTGTATTCGTTTGTTTTATAGACGTTTTGTGCCTACATAGCGGGAGCTCGAGCTCCCATGACAAACTGATGGCAAAGGACAATAGTATCCATGGCGACTTTACCGATCCTCTAAATTTTGGAATCAATCATAGCACAATAGCATCATATCAAAGTCGGTAATATGATGAATAATCTTGCTTAATTATTGATACAGGTTAAGTTAGCTCAAATGATTTTATTGCCATGCACTTCAGTAACCCAGAAGTATTTGGGCTCGACCATAATGACCTGTCGGCAGTGTTATTTGGCTTCTGCAGGAAACATCAAATTGACTTGGGGCCAGAATAAATATGTACCCCTGTTATTTTGATTTTGTGTCGGAAGCCAAACCACTGGTGACTCCTGCCAGCGTTCCTTCCATTTCAACGGGAAATGATACAAACACGGGCAGATGGGAAGCCATCTCAAAGGGCCCCGTGTCGTTGATGTAAAGTCACACAGCACATATGAAGACTCCAAAATGAGGCTGTCAGTCATCCGCCGGTATTTCACTGATTCGGAAGGACTGATGCTAACTCAGGCAATATAACCATAGGTAGTGTCCTTCAATCAGGCAGACTATGATATCCAGTAACCTGGAGGCAATATTTGCTCTTACAATTCCAACCGGGGTCACGTAATATAAAGTGTGCTTCGTGAGAAAACGGCTTTAGTTGATATATACATTCTTCAGTTATTTTTCTTCTGCAAATGTTATCTATGTCCAGCTTTTTTATTATGCCGTGAGAAAATTCTGTACATCAGCAGAATATATATTAATATATACTCAAGAGGACATAGTTGCATTTTCCCACGAGAAACAGAGCTCAATAATATCTCAGAGTTTCCATGCAAGGCATATCAAGCGTTGAGTATTTGACAAGAAATACAGGACCACCACAACATTTACTCTATGGTTTGGTTACAAACTGACTTCACTGATTGATGCAAGGTTTTACATGAATCAGAATCCGGGTCCAATACCTTAACAACTGTCCATAGCTTTCTAGTGATGCCTATATGAGTGTACTTCTAATGGCGTTGTGAAAACGTCGCCAAGACGCCGTTGGGTCACCATTTTGCGGCGTTACGGTAACGTTGTCAGGTTGTTGTGGGAACAATAAACTTATTTTTAATGTTAACAAAACGTTCTAATAACATTTTAAACGTTTTTGTAAGGTCGAATGAACGTTGTGGCAACGTTTGTTGTGAAAAAAAAACGTTATTATTACTACAAGAAAACTTTCCTGATTCACGTTGTTTTGCTGTTAAAGGAAAAACGTTATCCCAACTAAAACACGACAGTTAGTACAACGTTGAGGTAACCATTTTGGGCTAAACACGTCCTTACAACATTGCAGAAACGTCAGATACGCTCCATATCATATTCTTTAATATGTCGCTGAAACATTGCTTAGATGGCATATGAGTGTACTTCTAATGGCGTTGTGAAAACGTCGCCAAGACGCCGTTGGGTCACCATTTTGCGGCGTTACGGTAACGTTGTCAGGTTGTTGTGGGAACAATAAACATATTTTTAATGTTAACAAAACGTTCCAATAACATTTTAAACGTTTTTTAAGGTTGAATGAACGTTGTGGCAACGTTTGTCGTGAAAACAAAACGTTATTATTACTACAAGAAAACTTTCCTGATTCACGTTGTTTTGCTGTTAAAGGAAAAACGTTATCCCAACTAAAACACGACAGTTAGTACAACGTTGAGGTAACCATTTTGGGCTAAACACGTCCTTACAACATTGCAAATTGTAAATTTAGTATATTATCATTATTACTACGTAACATTTCAGTCTATGAAAAAGATATTTTTTTCGTTATTTCACCTATTTCACCATGTTTATTTAATGTTAATTGTAGGTACATGTTTAGAGTATGGTAGGGGTTAAAGAAATATTTGGATGCTAGTAAATCACAAAGCTGTTCAAAAATATCCTCAACTTATGAATTGAAAAGTAATTAACAGTTGATAATATAATAAAAAAATTGCTAGGGAATAACAAAAATCGGATGAAAATTGATCAAGAATTATTGGTAAAAGATATAGATATAATTGGAAATATTTGAAATTTAAGATATAGATAAGATGAGAGATGTTTGAGCCGCGGGCGCCCCCTTCTGTATCCGCCACTGCTTGAGTAACATTCAGCTAATTCCTTAAACACTTTGCTACAAAATCTGACTTCTATGGCAAGGTTGATTCATATTGGGATGCAACCCCCCCCCCCCCCCCCCCCAGATAGAAAAATAGAGGGGAAAACATAAACAGAAAGTATAAGAAATAGAAGAGATACATGTATAAAACATATTATATGATAATTATTATATATACCTTAACATAAATTATTCAATACAGTAAACCTCCTTAGCGTGTGCGTACTTTACCGGATGTCAAAGTAACACTACAGTGAAATACACTCCTTTCGCTTTCTCCGTTGGTGAACCATTTTGTGGTTGCTAATTCAGTTTAAGTTACACGTTTAGGGGTGTCATTGATCTGGCAAAATGATCGGGTGAGTACGTGCCCCGAGGTCAGGTGTAATCTTATAAAAGCCTGTCCATATAGTAAGTTATCTGTGTAATCGCCATCACACTACCCAAAATGGCTGGATTTAATAGGGCACAGTAACATTGTGTATTTAAGCTGTATTTGGGTGCGCCGTGTGACGGGGGCACGTCAGTCAGGCGACTGACCTAGGCAGACGGACCTCGACTTAGTCCACATCCCCGGCGAGCGTTAGATCCTGACTATCAACTGAACTTCCTTGTGTAACCTCTTTCCCTTGTACCTGTCTCCCCTTATTGACAGGTCGTGCTCTGGTTTTTATTACAGAACTACTTACAAGCCCTTTTAAGCCTCTGGTTGCATGAAACCATTGGGAAACATCCAAAGAGTATACAATGTAAAATAAATAAGCCAGTTATTGCTACCATTAGCCACAATATTATTCTATAATTCATAGCATCCATTACCCATTTTAACACTGAGGTCGAAGTGTACATAGATCGTTTCTATATAAGACTGGACAGGGACCACACCGTGATTACCGTCCCGTGTATGAAAGTGCTGATTGGGACGGTATCAGACAATTCCATGTGTAACTGTCATCCCTATTTATAATTGATGGCATCAATATCAGACCGGTCCAACTGCACACAGACTGGCCGTTATAACATGGCTAAGTGGGCATTTTAATCTTACCGATAGGGCCTACTGTATTTCGCTATTCTCTCTTATGTTAGAAGGACAAAATCCGTCGCCCGATTTCACCTCTGATAGTCCGGAAACTAACACACAGCAGTGTCCTCAGCAGTCCTGTTTGCTAGTACTCCAGCGCTTTATTAAAAGACTCTGGTGTTTTGAACAAGAATTGAATCAAATTAAAAACATTATTTTTTAAATTAATATTATACCTACTGACGGATAGAGGCTTGAGTAACATTCAATAAGAATGGATGGATGATAACACCGGATCTGGCACAGGGTCAAGAATCCGAGTAAGGAGAGAGGGTGAAACTAGTCCAGCGAGAATGAGTGTCGCACGTTTTAAATTTGGAGCTGGATGCATAACGGTATACCACGCTCTCAATGGTCTGATTACATTTCTGTGCTCTGTGCCCACCTTGGTGGTTGAACCCAGAGAATCTTGCGTTACAAAGCAGCCGAAAATCAGTAGATGTAATGAATGTGATGACGTGTAATGAATCGGCCGGTTTTTTCAGCAAGTTAGTCGTCACATTTTCTTCCTTCATTGGTCATGACAATAATGGTAACCATGGAGATTAAACCGGAAGTGACAATAATCTCCTTGGCTTTAGCCGCTGCTTTGTATAGCGCGATTCCCTGCCAACCACCAGGGTAAAGAATTGTAATCAGTCCATTGAGAGTGAAGTATCGCGGTGTACATCCAGCAGCAAATTTAAACATGGGACACCCGCTCCCGTTGGACTTACCAGTGAGAGCAAGTGTCGCATGCTCTGTGCCAGCGTGGTGGTTTGACCTAGAGAATCATGCAATACAAAGCAGCGGTTACAGCTAAGGAGATCTGGGACGACTGCAGTGTATAGTCGCTGCGGGAGGAGCGTAGGGCATGCGCTGATGAGCGAAACATCAGTGTTACTTAGAGTCCTTTATGGTCGATAAAATAAAATCGGTCGACATAAAATGTCAGGTCATTGGAGCATAGCTGAAGTGTGATCGTGCCGTTGTGTTTTTTTTTTCGCGATTTTACTTTACAGTTTTATGGGGTGTCGTATATGTTCTTCCCGGTCCGTAACTCACAGTCAAGAGAACACGAGTTGACAGCCTCCAATCATCAGATTAATCATTAACCAAAAGCTCTTATCTTGCACTTTTTTAATCCATTAACTGACAGAAGTAACAGGAAAATAAATTTCACAAAATGAGCGTAATCAAATTACACAGATCGACGGGAAACATGGTTCTATCGGTCTTTCCATAAATAATACAAGCCATGTGTGAACTTGTAAAAGAGGTATGTCATAGCCGCATCATATGTAGAAAAGGCCCATAAACTGTTTATGTGCAGGTCTAAAAAGAAACATTAAGGAAGACAGAAGACTGATAATCCTAGAGTAGCTGGCCAGCGGGCTGAGTGGCCTCGTTCTGATTACATTATCAGTCTGCGCCACCTGGTTACCGGGTGTAACACTCGCTTAACGTATCGTTATCATGTGGGATTCTAGGCCAGTACCCAATTAAGATAATCAGACTCACAGATTCAATATGCGTCGAGCGGCTTGTCGTCAAAGTTAACAGAACAACCTGAACATATCTTGGCGAATTATATATGAGAAAATCATAGCTAATAAGTTATGATTTCACGCCTTGCACAAACATGGTTCTGCGAAGGATATGGTATTTGTTAAACATAAAACCTATAAACATGGTCAGAGGTTTTTCTGTATAGGTTCGTGTCAGTTGTCATAGACATAAGGTAGAGCAATGATGAAATATTTCGTCCATTCTGTAGTTATCATTCTCATTGCCGGTAGAAGGCAACTGAATTGAAACCGGGGGCGGGAATACGTGATACATGGGAGGCCAAAATCCAAGAGCATCTTATAATGCACGAGAAAGAAAACCGAGTTCTCTTCTTTTTATACACAATGAATGCAGTACATTGCTGGAATGTTTTCGTAGATCAATATTAAGGTGTAAGGCACGCTGTTAACTGCTTGCTGCAAGTGATTAACGTTACTAAGCAACAGCGACCAGATAGTAATATAAAGCGTTGCTACCATGTACGCGGCGTATTAACGTAGACAATCGCTAATACTATTATGTAACTGCACGTGTTCTATACTCATATGTCCCGAAACGTAAATTCGTATGTGCATGAACATTTCCAAGGGAGGTATTTTCTCGCAAAGGGTCTGTGTGACCTTAGGGATTCCCGGTAAAATGACGTCACCCCAGCAGATTTTTGGAGATGACCTGCAATGCCTTGTAACCTCAAAAAGAACTTTAAAAGCGGGTGCTTTCGGTACTGCAATAATTGTATTCTTGAATTCTAGGTTTGCGCTTATGCATTATTCATATCAATGACTTTATTATCATAAAATAACATGAAGAGAAGTTTATTTGTAAGGGAATAAGAGTCAAGGGCCTGTACTGCAACGTCTGTGTAAATCCATAATTTTCACCAATCCATATACAATTTATGGGGATTTTAAGTTTTAAAGGCAATGACTTTTCAAGTTTTATACTTTTCAACGGAACGTTACGGGTTCAAACTGTGAACGAAAATGTGAGACACTGAGGAATAATAACACTGAAACACTAACCGATGCGCCCCCATGGGGCCATAGAAGTGCCGAGAATATCGACGCGGGCCACTCAGAGTAATAAAGATTCATCATAAGTAGGCTTTACGTGTGGTTTATGAAGGTTATCCGAGTACGTATGACTACTTTGTAGCTGATAGTAGATGAAATCAATGTATATATGACTGAGGATGATCAGGCATCCGTTTGCAGAAGCAGCACTTTTAAGGCTTATCAGATTATGTATAGTGATTATTTGACTGTCTTGATTTCGCCGTAGATTAATAGAAATAAAGTAAACGAGGTCTCAGTTGAATCTCGTTGCATGGAAGAGCAAAACTGTCACTCTCTTCGATACCCTGACCATTTCCTTCTGGAAATCTTATTTATAAGAACTGCATTGATATTTTTGTATAAGTGATTGTTTTTAGTCATTTGCCATTTATTCTTATCAAAATCCTCCAGCGGCTCGATCTATTAAAAGACGGCTTGGTGAGTGGTAACTTTGGGGTGGACATTTTCTATCCAAGGAATTTTTGACATTTATAGAGCGATGCACTGGAAAATTGTCAGATTTCACGGGATCTCGTAGGAACTTTAAATGAGTATTATTAATTCATAAAACAGCATCTGTTGAATGAGTCGTCCTCTGAAAGGGCACTGCTCATGCGCACCATAAAGAAATTGTTTTATTTATTATCCTCTCGCTACGAAGCTGCAGGAGGGGATAGAGTAAGGCCTCTGTTCGTGCGTCCTTCCGTCCGTCCTTTCCAAATTGGCTTGTGGACTCATTTTAAGCCAAACCATTTGTCCACAACCTTACATCATTCACATATGGCTCACCCAACCACAGATGAAAAACCCTTTCAATTTCAAGGTCATTGGGTCAAGGGTCAAGGCCACATGACCAACTCTTTGAAAAAGCTTTAAGACATTTATTTTAAGCCAAAAATTTTTCACCAAAACCTTTCATCTTTCAAATATAGCCTACCACAGATGAAGAACCCCATCGATTTTTTAGGTCAAGGTCACAGAACTGCCCTCTTCGCACAGTGTAATCCACCCGGTCTTATTATGCCCCCTAGCGAGGTGATGCTCCGCTTTGCGGTGCCCTTGTTTATTTATTACAACATTCTGCAAGAAAGCCTGTACCAGAGGACCACTTCTGTTGTTAGCAGGGCCCTGTTCCTGGTATAAAATACAAGGGAATTATTATCAACATGACAATGATAGATAAATACAAGTTATCATACAAATGTTATGAAATACTAAGAATGTTAAACTTAAATACAAAATGATAGATTATACTTTTAAATCATTGGATTTTGGTGAACTAAGAGCGATGAGTTAGCAACATGCAAACGACTATGCTCGATAAAATGACTTCGTACAGTACAAGAAGCTAAGATACCGCTGCAAGACTGATATATAATAACATGATAATTTATAGTTTTAAGGGAAGGAGATCAATACAATGACTGAAACCCTTGTACGTACAAGGCGGTGAAGCAGTTGGTTGATTAAAAACATCTAAAAACATCCATACAAAAATATAGTAATATACAGTGGGGATCTTTCTACACAAGTCCCGGAGTGAATTCATGAATGAAGATGCTAAATTAGATTCTTTTATGATATAATGATTCATCCGTTGAAGTCTCGGCCCTGTTTATACCCCACAAAACAAGGATTTTATTACGTTGTCATGTATGTTTTCCCCAATATGGGCCGTTATGAAACATCTTTATACAGCATTAAACTGGAATAAGGTATGAATTATACAAAACATGAATCTCCCTTGTTATAATAAAGTATACATTTTTCATTTTGTTGTTTGTAAATTAGAAAATATCCAACTTTTAACTAAATTTATCATCTGTTCTAGTATTCTCTTACTAAAGGTTATAAAAGCACGAAGCTTTTCCCTTGTCTTAATCTATTCACTTTTCGTTAGGTCTTTCACACTATCCAATAAAATCTCTCTCACTCTCACTCACTAAAGGCCCCTTTACACAGGCCTGCTACCTTTGAGCGACCAAAAAATGACAAGGACGCTCAATGCTCGCCTAACCCCAGAAAATCCTGTTTCCAACTGCTCCATAACCGTTTCAGCGATACTTGTGCCTCCCTTGAACCACACAAAATGCAGCATTAGGGCATTTTCATGCTTGCTTCCCTCTGCTTCTCTGGTGCAACCAATGCGACCACTCTGCCTTTATTCTACAACCACAACAATGCTTGTGCCTCCCCTCTGCTTTCTTTGAGCCACCTTTGAGCATTCCACATCCTCGGCGACCTTTGTGCGATTGTTTTGAACATGTTCCAAAAGCTCACGGCGACCATGGCGTCCATGGCGACGTCTGAAACTCCTGTGTTCCACCTTTTAACGACCTAGGCAACCATTCTGCCTTCTTTGAGCCTCCTATGACGACCTAGTAAATTTTGTTGTCGCACACGGGTGGCACAAAGGTCGCTATTCTGTGTAAATCCCTTTAGTCTCTCTCTCTCTCTCTCTCTCTCTCTCCCTCTCTCTCTCTCTCTCAATGGACCTTCAATATGAAGGTTTGACGCGTTTCACACAAATGAGCATTACTTCAGGTCTTGTCTGGTTTGCACTGCAAACATGTATTTTCTACACCCAGACGCCATTAATAAAAAAACGAGATTTTAAAGACAAATCTATATAATTTATTTCAACTCAACTTTTGGTAAAGAAACATGTAAAAGTCTAAAATTTAATTTTTTATTGGACGCATCTGTTTAAATAAACAGCCTTCAAATAAAGACCATCAACCTTATATCCTAGGGTTTTTTTTAGAAATAAAAAAGAATACATTGGTTCTTATTTCATGATCATAGGGTTAGTAATTCGAAAGTTATTGTTGATTTTGGTTGCCCGTTTCCCCCTTCCTTCACTTTGTCGAGGTTTGATAAAAAACTTAATTCTCCCAGAATGCGCCTTGTTTCAAGCACCAACATTACTGTACATACTCTAGGGATCATGGGAAACAATACAATAAACTTTGAAGTAAATCCAAACAATTTATTGAGTATAAACTTTGGTTAAAATGTGCAGACATTAAAAAGAAAAATATCAAAATTACTTTGTGCAATTATCAAGCACTTAAGTCATCTAAATACAAACACATTTATATCTACCTTGTCTAAAAATAAAAGAGGAGTAAAATGTTTATTTCACAACCATAGGTAAGTATTAAGGAAGTTATATTTGATTTTGTGACTAAGCCCACTTAACCGATATCCCTCAGTCACAGACTTTGCACTTTGACGGGGTTTGATAAAAGTGCCTTTCTCGAAACTAGTGACATCTAATTACGAGAAAAATTAGGACCTAGAAAATTTCCCCCGGGGGGGGGGGGGGGGGTATACCACTCCTGGCCCACGGACTATACACCTTATAAACACGAAAAAAATTATCGGCTATATTCCTTTCACATACCATTTTAAAATCCATCTTAATCCATTTACGAAACGATGGTAGTATTTACACAGCACTAGAGGTCATTTTTGGTTTGTGTTTCCTGTTCTTTCGTTTTCAACCGTGCCCGTGGCGCCTATAATGGTTCAGGAACAAAAGGAGGCCGGGTCTGTTGGAGATAGCAAATGATGATGGACCAAAGCAAAACCAAAGGGTCGGGATCCTAACCGTTGATTGAAACATGTTGGTTTGGTGTTGATGAAACGTGTAAAATCTTTGTATTTTTCCCCCCAACTGGTCACGACACGCCTTGTCCTGGATATGCAAAAAAGTATAACCGTTGGTTTTTTGCCATTAACACCATACTCACGGTGTTAGCTATCCATTAATGTGCATTCAGAGGTGTCAACCCCGGACACATTGTTTTGAGGGTAGTTCATTATACAGCTTAACTGCTAATTAATCAGGTGATAATGTAATGCTTTTGATAGGCGTTAATGGGTCCTTGATAAAACAGCTAAATTAATCACACTCAATTAGTGAGGGAGATGATTGCAAAAAAAAAAACTAGAAGTCTGTATTCTAAGGAATGTCCACCATGTGTTTGTGTGTGTGTAGGGTGGGGGGGGGGGGGAGGGGGGTGAGGCTATTGTGTAATGCTCCCAAAACCGTGTTTGCATTCACCAATTCGGCCCATGTCCCTAGGTTCATTTTTGCATAATATCGTGAATATCTACGTTTGTGATTATTCCTTTCTGACATTTCTGAAACTGGATCATGAGCCGGCTCCATACCAAGATCTAATCGTTTTTTTTTATTATAAAAGTTAAAATAAAGCATATACAAATTTTCAGAAGTGTACTGTCTAAATAAAATTTGTACAAACATATTTACATTTATTTTTATGGCGCTGTGTTCGTGGCAAGAATTTCATACATCGGTATGTTTACCTTGAAGACCTTGGCAGTGATGATGTTTACATTTGCGAACCGGAGTGGGACGCGGGGGCATTCAGATTTTCGATGAACTTTGACTTGTTACATATATTTTTATTGTAAAACGTATAAAGGATATATCGATGGAAGGAAGATATGAAAGATGAATTTAATGTAGGTTTTAAGGTAATAAAGTTATTTCTGAAGAAAGAAACGGAAATATACATGCATACCTGTAAGTAGGGCTACCCATTCTCCTGACAGTGTGCGGTGTTATGATACGTCAATTGACACCTATTGTCTGTAGGTAGACGGCAGATGTAAAAGAGATTAAAAAATCTAAGTATTGTGTTTTGTAGGGACTGAATGATGTATTTAAGGTGAGAAACCACTAAAAGTAAGCGATAATATGTTTTGTATGGACTATAAATAATATTTTTTTTAAGTGGACACAGTTTTCAATTAATGAAATCTTGATGGAAGGCTTGCGTGGCGAAGCCCTATTTCTCCCTAACTATCGGCCGGGTAATGTCCTTGTTTCACCTTGTGTCACACGCCGGTGTTCATACTCCACACAGTAGGTCTATCGATGATTGTTAAGGATAAACCACCTGCCCACATTCATTCACGCAGTACACTTTTACGCCTGAAAGGGTAGGTTACAAAAATTAAGTAAACGTTGCAAATATAAAGTATGCATCGTCAATTTCCATTCAAAATATAACAACAAAAGGTATTTGTCCATGAAACATATTTTATTAATTGATAACCCTGTGGATACATTTTACGATGTAATATCCGTGACGCGGTATTGAAAATATAAAGGAACTTATGCACGTGCTTCCTTAGATAGTTTCCAGAATTGTTAAAGATGTAAATGCAAAGTGATATTGCAGCGAGAATTGTTGCGGTCTTTTCAGCATTATGTAAAATGATTACCTGCATGGATGAATTGGGGGATTACCCATTATTGCATGCTGACATAAGAAAAGAGTGCCAAGGGATCAAGACACAGAAATTCACATTTTTTCACATTTACTGACCATGGAAGTGGGTCAGTGGCTGGGTCAAATGACAGGCCAAACATGTTTAAAACTGTCCCGACAGCAGGGGTTATTCATATGCACAATAGACCTTATTCCTGCGCTGAGATTGATCGTGGCATACGCATGTATTGTGAATAACCAGATCACCAAGCAACGGCGCAGGACATTATGGTCTTTTTCGAAGGCAGTGCGGCTGTTATTTATTCTTTATTCTCATATCGGCGAGGTCAATGCGTGAACAATAACCTCTTAAATGGGGAATGGCACAGTCTTGTACGCAACGCGGTTTCAGAGAAAATTAAGGAGAAATGTAGACCAACTTCCTTTAATATGTATTAGATTCTATGGGTACTTTTTTATCTATTTTAACAACACGTGATGCCCGCGGCACTTATGGACAAATCCAATCTCTCTCTCGCTAACTCTCTGTGACATATTTAACAATTTGGTCTATTGTAATAAAGTGATTAAATCATATTTTATACTTAGAGATATGTGCGAGTCACTATGGTAACCATTATGACGTGACAAATGTAACAATTGTAACAATATACCTGATAAATGTATGGGAGAAAATGCTGCCAATACATGCATGCACTATATTCAGGCTAATTGATTTTAAAACAGGGTATATGTGTTATATTTCAGGCTTTTAAAAGGCCACACCTAATATTTTATGTTTCATTTGTTGAAACTTGCGTTGGTGTAAGCTGCGCACCATCATTGGGACTGATCGGCTCTTTCGGGCACTTCCTAATCATATTATCAATGCATTACCTGTAACTCTGAGAACCTGCATTTACCATTAGTTGTTTGTTCCTTCTTATCCTTAACAATTCTCATCATACAGGCCAAGTCCGGCTTTTACCTTCATGCTCAGAAACACCCTTTTACGGGGATAAGAGAGCCACATCGCCCTTGTCGCCTGTTTGTGGAAGACAAAATCGATAGAGCCGTCTTGATTTGATTTCTTATGGAGGTGCAGACCCCTTAGATCGCACATCCAGACTCTTAGATCTTACGCTCCTGATATAAAGTTAATCCTTCTTTTAGAGGTCCTCTATCACAGGTGACAGAATTAAGCATGTTCTCCACACTACTTTCCCTTTCATTGCACATTCAAACGGTCATCAGTTGATGCCAGTCCATCAGCAGGAATTATATTCATGTGGTTGTCATTTTTTTTCTTGATATCTTATTTTCTTCAAAAGACCGAAAAATCTCTTTATTTATTAACACACCTGCGCGTCTGTAATATGTTCCCGTGCTGTTTGCTGCTCTCGGAGAGAAATATAATCGGGTCAGTGCCGTATATCAGATCATATTTTGATTAAACGAATGTTATTTATACATATATTTTACTAAATATAATATATAGTGTTTCATAAAAACAATAGTTTACCGTCGCTCACACAAACTCCGCAAACTGAGTATCATTAAGATTTCAAAGTGAAAATGGTCTTTCCATCTGCAGATGCGTGTGTTAGGAAAACGCGACTAACTGGGATTCTTACGACTGACGACATCAGTTGACCATTAGGATGTTATTATAACAACCATTGGTTTATATAGCCTAAGTAATAAGCTTCCAGTGAGGCTTACAAGCACTCAGTATAAACAAGACCCATGGGTCATGACGCTCAGCTGACTGGGAAGAGATTCGCAAAAGGAAAGTTTATCATCTGAATGGTAGTATAAACCCATTCAACTGAAGCACCAAACAGGTTAACCAACAGGCCAAGATTGTGTCTGTATTTATATATATCAAAAATAGAGAAAAATGCTTAAACTTTAAAAAAATACAGGTGGCTCCACCAGTCTGCAGAAACTAATAAAACCACATGGTCAATATCCATGCAAAGAATCATGGTGATCTCTGCATTAGTTGTTTAGATACTTCAGCTTTTGTATCAAATTTTCCATTATTCTGAGGGATACTTCCGAGTCCTATAGCTTAAAGGATATGGGAAACAGAGACCTAATTTCAGCTTTCCACATACACTTTTCATGGGTCTCCTTGCATGACCAGAATGAAGATTCTAGGTCCAGTTGTTACAATTTGTGCCACGTTAACAGATGACAGCATCCTTAAAGGTCTCAAAAATAGAGAAAAAAATTCGAAAAATTGAATAAAATATAGGAGGCACCACCGGTCTGCAGAAACTGATGAAACACTCCATAATCAATATCCATGCAAAGAATCATGGTGATCTCTGAATTAGTTGTTCAGATACTTCATCTTTTGTATCAAATTTTCCATTATTCTGAGGGATACTTCGGACTCCTACAGCTTGAAGGATATGGGAAACAGAGACCTAATTTCAGGTTTCCACAGACACTTCTCATTGGCCGCCTTGCATTACAAGAATGAAGAATCTAGGTCCAGTTGTTACGATTTGTACCCTGTTGACAGATAACAATATATCAGATAATATAACAGATAACAGATAACATCTTAAAAGGTCTCAAAAAATAGAGAAAAAAAAATCGTAAAAATTTGAAAAAAATAGAGGTGGCGCACCTAGTCTGCAGAAACTGATGGAACACATTTTGATCAATAAGAATGCCAAAAATCATGACTATCAGTGTTGTAGTTATTGAGATACTGCAGTTTTTGTATTAAATTTTTCAATTTTCTGGGGGGCATTTTGGAGCCATACAGCTTAAAGGCTATGGGTAACAGAGACCTGATTTCAGGTTTCCATGGAGACTTTTCATGGGTCTTCCTGTGTGTCAAGAATGAAGATTCTTGGTCAAGTTGTTATGATTTGTGCCCTGTTAACAGATGTTTATATCTTTAAAGGTCTCAAACATTGAGAAAAAAATTCGTAAAAACACCGGAACAAATACAGATGGTGCCACCAGTCTGCAGAAACTGATGAAACACGCAATGATCAATATCCATGCAAACAATTATGGTAATCTCTGCATTAGTTGTTCAGATACTTCAGCTTTTGTATCAAATTTTCCATTATTCTGAGCTGTACTTTGGAGTGCCATAGCTCAAAGGATAGCTGAGACCTAATTATAGGTTTCCATGGAGACTTTTCATGGGTCTTCCTGTGTGTCAAGAATGAAGATTCTATGTCCAGTCATTACGAATTGTGCCCTGTTGACAGATAACTACATCCTTAAAGGTCTCAAAAATAGAGAGAAAAAAATTGTAAAAATTTGAAAAAAATACAGGTGGCGCCACCAGTCTGTGGGAAATGATGGAACACCTCTTTATCAATATGTATGCCAAAAATCATAACCATCAGTGTTGTAGTTATTGAGATGTTGCAGTGTGTTTTATAAAATTTTCCATTATTCTGGGGGTAATTGGAAGCCCACCAGCTCAAAGGATATGAGTAACAGAGACCTTATTTCTGGTTTTCATGGAGACTTTTCATAGGTCTCTCACAGGGTCAAGAATGAAGATTCTCGGTCCAGTTTTTACGATTTGTGCCCTGTTAACAGATGTTAATATTTTTAAAGGTCTCAAAATAGAGAAAGCAATTCGTAAAAATCGAAAAATACAGTTGGCACCACCAGTCTGCAGGAACTGATGGAACATCTCATGATCAATATGTATGCCAAAAATCATGACCATCAGTGATGTAGTTAATGAGTTATTGAAGTTTTTGTATGAAATTGTTGACTATTCTGGAGGGGGGGGGGGATACTTTTGGGCCCCATAGCTCGAAGGATATGGGTAACAGAGACCTTATTTCTGGTTTGCAAGAAGATTTTTCATGGACGTCTCAGAATGTCAAGTTACAAGTTTCTAGGTCCAGCGGTTACGATTTGTGCCAGGTTAACGGACGGACGGCAAGACAGACAGACGGACGACGAACAAAGGGTGATCGCTAAAGCTCAGATGACTTACAGTCAGCTGAGCTAAAAATGGTTGAGCGAGCGTGGACACATATCTTTAAATAAATCATATAATTAGTTAAAATAAACAAACGTGGGTTCTAACTGTGCGTGTGTACCATTTCAAATAAGTTAAAAAAAGAAAATGAGCAGGTGGCTGCAAGCTCTGCTCGGAGCCAGTATTTTTTCTGTTAAAGTAACTAGATGGCACTATTTTGAGGGACCAGGCAGTAAATCTTATGCTTGGATTTCCATTATGAATGAGCCAGAAACCTAACAGCCAATCGGAAGGAGGATTTAGAAAACTGGATGCTCCCTTTGACCTTGACCCTAAAGCAACATGTCATGTCTGGTTAGAAACTTACAAGCATCGCTTCCTAACTTTGCACCTGGATAAAATCTTATTTGAGCAGGAAAATTAGTAAGGTGTCATAGTTAGGGGTTTGTTAGCTAGATAATGTTTGGTTATGTAGCCATAGGATGGACATCCGAACATCTTCTAAGGTCACCGAGACGTCACAACTGACTCCTCAACACAAACGTTTATGAACAATTCATGGTATCATGCACATATTGACACTTCTGTTCAGTTAAAAACATGAATTTCTTTTCATCGTATAAATCCCGGAACTCCTTTTTACCTTAATATTTCTTTTACGGGATAGCGTATAAACGACTGTGTCTGTGATAGCGAATAGCACATCATGACATATATGAGTTTGCAGCCAACTGTATAGACTGGTACCCCGCTCTGTTATGGCACCGCTGCTCTATGCCAATCATAGAGACGGGCGTACAACGCCATTTTATATACTCCCGGCAGACTTGTTCCAACTCCAGTATGTATTATATATGATAAAAATAAGCATTTCGTTTGCTCAGAGAAGTTACCAAAAGTTGGCTGTACATTACGTTTGACATTAATGATTAGATTAATAGATATTAATAATAAATCACTGCTACGCACAGTGGAATATCAAAGATCCAGTATATCGTTTTATCTATACATCCATCATTCAATTTTTGTGCAACAATTCATTCTTCAATATTAAAAAAATTAGAAATAACTGAAGAAAGTTATTTTATAAGAAACCTTCATGGATTATCAACCAGGATCGCGTGAACGTCCATGACAACCAGTATGAGAGTTTGGAACAAGTCTACAGGTAAGTCAGGAGTTGCAACTGGGAGTACTTAAGATGGCGTTGTACGCCTGTCTCTTTGCTTGGCTGAGGGCCATAATAGAGCAGGGTACCTGTCTACCAACTGTACCACTTTTCCGACTTCCCAGGTCCAGGGAATGTACATTTACCCCGCAAGCTTCCTGACTGAGCGATAAACCGGGCTTAACGAAAGTAGAGGGTGGGGTTTTTTGCTGGGACAAGAGGAGAAACTTCTAAAACAGGTCAACTGTAACAATAAGTTTAATACAACACTTAATACTTATCTAAACTGCCACTTCACAGCGGCTTGCTGCGTATCCCACACGGCAACAGTAGAACACAACGTCCGTCAAGCCTATAGCTCGCTGGCTCACACCAGAGAACAACGTCATCAGCACACTGCGCAGACTCGGACTCTCAGGAGTATGACACTGCTGTCAGGGGTTTGTTGGGAGTCAAAATCTGACTCCAACAATGCACCGCGCTGCATCAACATGTACATGGAAATACACAAATGGTGAAAAGGAGCCAATGTAGTTCGTTAAAATGCGTTGGATTTTGTGTAAAGTAGTTATATATCATGTAAAACGAATTTACTTTGCGACTCTTTTGCGTTATTTATGCTGAAATACTGTGGATGGCGTCTTATCGGCACTGCGGGACAGTACATTCCTCCATGGTACACTTTCAATGTCTATGGCTGCGTTTTGTGTTTGTTAGACAACAGTGTCGTCACAAAGACGTCACAGTGATCGGTCGCGCGTCACCTTCAATTGACTGACGTCATAAGTTTGACTGGCTTTTTTATTGTGTTCTCAGACAAGGAATAATTCGTAAACGCTGTTACTTGCTTTGTCATATTTTAGATTGCCTCATACAAAATCAAAACAAGGTAAGGCATTACTATTTACGCAGGTAGTCGGCGGAATAGCTCCTGCAACCTTTGGACAAGAAAGGTTTACACTGCTTTAAACGTATGAAAAAAATTATCCCGGAAAAACATGTGGACACGGCCGGTACTAGGACGTGCTATAGGTGCATAATATATACGGGGCTGAACTTCAGCAAGTTATAAGGGAACCTACAATTTTAGCTCAGCTGACGTCTGACTATAAACTGATAAGTTACCAGGTATATGTGCTGTAGGTATGGTTAATCGTCCGTCCAATAATTTCCTGTTAAATAATTTTAGAGAAATTGGTACCAGGCTACATTTGTCAAGTAGTTCGGTCCTTCCCAGAGTGCCCAAACAGAAGAGATTCGTTTTGAGTAGAAACGACCTCTAGTGGAAGGGTGGGGTGCGTCATCGGGACTTTATATGTAGACTGGCCCCTTCCCTCTCAAATAAGACTGGTACCCTTCCCCCAACACGCTACACCAACATTCTGGCCACAGTCTCAAAACACAAATTAAAACGGACTCTCTCTTCAGCCGAACTCTCGAAACGATGTTCGCCTGACGGTTCACATATGCACCGACGAAAATTGGAACTTAACACCGGGATATAAACAATGTTTCCCTTATCCGTGCTGAATGATCGATATAAAACAAAATTACAATTTCTAGGACTGGAATATTAATTCATGCCAATCATGAATAAAAAATAAATCTTCAGAAACTCCACCATATCAAATTAAGCCTTATGTAGCCATACGCCCTCGGGTTCATCAAAACACCATCGGCTTACAACCTGACGATTAATTTATAAAACCAGGCCAATGTATAGATTTAAATCACAAACACCTGACACTTGTGTGACCGACTCGTAGGGGGGGGGGGGGTGTATAAGATCTCTTAGCTAACTCAAACCATTAAAATAGTTAAACACGCGCTGATTAGCCAAATTAATTCCTATACTAACAAATCTTACAGTTCCGCAGTGAGGTTGTATCTCATAAATCTAAATTCCCCTAATCATTCCCTGAAAAAACATAAAGTCAGTATTATAAAATTGAAATCCATTACCGGAATTTAAACAAAATCACCACATATGTAGGTGAGCAGGACCTGATAGAGAGAGCTCTCTTTTCTCGACTGGCTGTTATTTACAAACCCTACTTGTTTGGAACATGAATGTTTACCTTATGGATGTCTGAAATACCCAGCGCTTCATTATGTGCTTCAGACTCCAGCATATAATAGAACCATACAGTGATGTACTAATATCTGGAAACAGTGGTAATACCGTGTCGAACGAGGTTGTGCTACCGCCTACCATCCTGACACGCAGTTCCGAACGGTAATGGAACTCTGTCCCCAAGAGTACATATCCCAAAGCTCTTACAGTATAATGTAGTAATTTTTTTACAGTAATAAAACAATTACGTGTGGAATTATGTCTGATTGCGCATTTCGTTGATGAACTTATCAACATTATGTGAATATATGGCTCCTGACAGAATGTAGAGATGTGCTGCTAACGCACATTACTTTGATAATGCATTTAGTTTTCATCAAGCTGTGGATCAAATTATTTCAAATTTTTTTAGAAGAATAAAGTCCATGCTTAAGGGCTGGAGAAACCACATCCCCGTTCCGACCTTATACCTTTTCTTTTCATATCGCTGAAGAACTTCGTTAATGTTCAGATGTCACATCACCTAAATTCAAATGGCCTTGTTGACACATCTAAGCCTGATACAAAAACATCAACAAAAACCGCCCTGTTCAAGATCCAGTATGACATTCTTAGAGCACTCGATAAAGGTTACATACCCTAATCATGCTTGAACTTTCGCCTACATTCAATATCATTGATCATTACGTTCTGCCTAAACGTTTTGAACACCTCTTTGTTAAAACCGGAAATGCTTTGTCTTTAATAAAATTGTATATTTTATAACGATGCCAAGCTATCTTCTTTCATGGACAGACACTAAGCCAGAAACGTTGACATACGGTGTCCTACAGTGATTAGGCCTAGGGCACAAGTGTTTCACCAAGCAAACGAATCGATCATTTTGAGCTTAAACGACTACATGTCATACTTACGGCTGGTTAACCACTCTTTCGCTGGTTACACGAAGCTCTCCCTACCGTTTGGTTCGTTAGACTCTTACGCCAAGAGTGATGTTCTCTGTCGTATCAAGGAATATCTGGGTAAGGCAAAAAAAAAGGTGTGGTTCTCAGGCACTTTTTTTCAGAAATCAGTGCAGGCGGGCAGGTATTTTTATAACATTTTTCGATAAAAAAATGTTTCGATAAAAATGTCATACTACATAACAAGTACCACATAACAAAGGAAAACTTATCAAAATTGTATTATTCTATCTTCTTGAAGGGGAAAATTAAAATAAAAATTGTTGATGCAGGGGATTAAAATTGACGCAGGCGGTGCCTGAGAAGCATACCTTTTATTTTTTGGCCGAAATTTGTAATAAGGAATAATATACTGGAGCTTAACCATAAAAAAATTAAGTGATCATAATGACTACAATGGACATTTTCCATTCGATAGTTTATGTAAAGGTAAAACAATGATAAAATTTGATTTTGGAAAGCGTAAAACCCACGCTGATGTGCTCTAAAACGCTATTCAGGCAAGCAATTGCATAAAAAATGACCGACTAATAAATAAAATATTAATTAAAATTAAGATGCACACTAGAGATGTAACTTCAGTTAGACGAGAAATGCACATAATTCAGTAATATACTATGGTATGACATTAAACCCACAAAAGTAGTTAAAAAATAAAAAAAAGAAATAACAAAAATTGAAATAAGCATCTGCACATTCTGCAAAAATCAAAGGTTATCAAAATATTGCAGGAATAAATATGTCTTGAGCATTTCTTTTTCTTTTAAAAAGAGGCTAGGTTCTCAGCTTGTCTTAATTCCAAAGGTAATGAAATCCTCAAAAGTGGGACCTGCCACACATAGTGCTCTTGAGCAACCATGGCAGACTTAGTACGTGGTCCAAAAAGTAAGTCCTGATTGGCTGATCCAAGGCGTCTATACCTAGTGTGTACGAATGAATTATATCTTGTAAGTAGACCCAAACTGTGCGATGTTTTGTCTGGAAATGTAGTATGGCAATACTTTAAATTGAATGCGCTGACACAGAGAGCCAGGGAGCTCACGCAATACAGGTGTAATGTAATCATACTTGTCACATCCACTTAGTATACGGGCTGCGCTGTTCTGAACTCGCTGAAGCCTCTGAATTAAGGAAGACGGATACCCAAGAAGTAAGGCGTTTCCTGATCTTACATGGTAGTGACAAAGTTTCTATTCTATATAAAGTCATAGTGTAGGAGTCGTGCCGGCTACGTACGATTTGATACGGGTTATTGGATATGTCAGCCGATATTTTCGACGCATGCACCTAACTTAGTCCTTGATTAACGGACTGGTAACGTCATGTCTAATTTACTGTAATGCCTTCCTATATGGTTTACCAAACAAGATGACGAAGAGGCTTAAAAGTGTTCAAAGCAGCACGCGTTTCAACAAGCAAGTGTTATAACAAGAACACCTCGCCGTTTGAACTTTCCAAATCACACCAATTCTTGGCGAGCTGCACTGGTTACCTGTAAGACAACGCTTACGCTCACGTATAAATCTTTGCATGAGGAAGCACCTTCATAAGAAACATAAATGTTTGTAGTGTACAAAAAAATTGGCTTGAAAGGTTACAGTTATGAAACTTCAATATAATGTGAACGGTCCTTCTATCATGCTACTCCATATACTTATGGAATCCTTTCCCGCAGAACACAAGGGGTGAATTTCCTGAATTTTCAGAATATGAAAATGAAAATACAAATGTACTTCAGTTTATGGTGAAATTAAACATAAACACAATTCATGATAACCGTAACTGACCTTAATGTACGACTGTGCCCTGCTTTTACCATATGTTTCGCTAAACATTATACATTTACAGCTTTTTAATGATGACTCTCTTAAGTTTGATCCTTTCTTTGTCTTCAAGTTAGTGAATTGTTTGTTTTCTATTTCCGATTCCACCCAGTTTTTCTTAATGCTATTTAACTCTTAATTTTTTATACTTGTCTTTCTCTTATTCAAATACTTATTCAATATTTTATCTAGTTTAACGCCTATATCTCGTCAATGTTCAGTATGGCATACTATATATTTATTTATTATTTTTTTTTAAAAGAATGTGTTACGTACAGCGCTTTTTAACAGGTTATGTGTGTAAAATGTGCGCTATATAAATATGGTATCATACATTTGGTTACTGATAAGGTTATGCATTATTTATATAATGTTAAATATATCTATAGCATTACATGAAGTAACCCATTCACTTATCATGTAAATACAGTCGACATGGCTACCAGCACTGGTCTTCTTAAATAATTGTATATCCACTGACCAAAGAAAGATCTTGTGTACTCAACCTATAATGAAGTTTTTTTCTCCGAGGTATTCTGCATGGGTGTTTGTTGGCCGTGGCTATCACGACATACACATCATTCACGTATATGCTAGAAATACATGGTGCGAGTAATTGATTTTAGAAAAGGGGATGCTCAACACACTAGCACAAGAATGCCGGGAGTTTTATTTTACGCAAAACCTTCCCATGTAGAACTATAAGAAAGAAAACGACCAGAT
This sequence comes from Sipunculus nudus, assembly GCA_026874595.1. Lineage (NCBI taxonomy): Eukaryota > Metazoa > Annelida > Sipuncula > Golfingiida > Sipunculidae > Sipunculus > Sipunculus nudus. The sequence goes on along the minus strand of CM049308.1, from coordinate 35,158,726 downwards.
ACGTTATTCCGGTGCTTCTTTTCAGTATTATGCATATATTATTTTTCAAGAATGACTGGTTGAAAAACAATGGGCGCTCGCCCCCTGTGCCCCCTCTTAATATACCCCTGCCTTGGATGGCACGCTAGTCGAGCACACAGTCCTAGCTTACAAAGTTTCAAATGCGGGAATGTATTTGTGCTCATGTTTGTACCAAACATGGCGCAAGTGAAGGTTCAACAGATTTCATTTAATTCATCGTGTGGCGTAATTGATTACCTCATAACATTTCCATCTATTGCTTGGACATTGTACCAGGCACTTTAAATTGTTGTCCTGGCATGTCGTTCATGACGTTTAAATTTAATATTCCCATTGTATTCGGGTATTTTATTCCCGGCAGTTAAAACACCATTAGGAAAGCTCTGTGCTGGTGCAGAAGGAAAAATGAGAAAATAAATGAATGAAACCATAAAAGAAAAAAGCGCAGTGGAATTATGCTTTTGTTATCTAAGATTATTGACCAGATGCCCGGAGACTACAAAAGCTTCTTTCGCCTTGTGTAACCTCATGAATCAGGCTTAACGGTGACAGGTCCGGACCTTTAAGGCTGATAAACAAAGAAGGATCATCGGTCAATTTAATTACACGTTATAGCCCTAAAACACGTGCACTCTCAGAATAAATCAATTCCTATAGCCTGCACTCAAATGAAAAAGGTCTTCGTTTTACCGGGATTGTCCAATTCCTTCCACTCAGTTTGAAATAAATACGCATTAATGTTCTGGATATAGTCCGAAATCTACACGTCCAGGTGATTTTTTTTTTCAGCCCAGTTAAACATTTTCCTCGTGTTTCGGTTTTATTTGATGGCGAGATCGTGTCCGGAACTGAGACGGGACCCTGATGTGATTGGCCGATGCAAGAATGACGTAATGGACTGTATTTCCAATTGACTCAAATTCAGCAGTACATTTTCTTTATTCTTTTGCCTATTATTTGATGCTGACACTACAAGAAAAAGATAGCATTTATTGGAAAATTCTTGTCACAGGGAATATCCCAAATGTGACGTCACAGGGGGGTTGAGACTGCCCATTGAGGAGGCGGCAGCTTCTTACAATTTCACCAAAATTGTTGTTTTATAAGGAAAAATCAATAGAAAAATGAACTCTAGTTTACCTATTTTCTTTAAATTAATAAATTATCTATGTTCTGGCTAATCAAATATGTTATTTATTTATCAGATCAAAACAATACAAAACGTTTTCGGTCTATATATTATGGTCTTAACTTCGAGACTAAGCAGGATCGGAGTTTTTATTAATATATTTAATCATGCAATATATGTGTCATACAATGCTTATACGTGTCTGCTCTCTTGTTTTTTTCTTTTTTTTCTTCTTCTTTTTTTTCATCTTCTTTCCTTAACAAATGAGTTTATATGTTATATTATAGCTCAAATTGTATCCGACTTGAAATCTTAGATATTGGAACATACTAGCCGAATCGGGGACAATGCATGTAAATAACTAAAGCCTTAAGCCTGTTTATCTTTACTTATGTATACTTAAATGGTTTAAAATATAAGGAAGAATTTCGAGAGAAAGGTCACTATGAAAAGTTATATATTTAAGTGAATAAAAGGACATTTTTATGGCAAAACATCTTTTCTGCATCTTGGCAAGTTAATTTGGTTAAATTATCACAAGAACAGAGAGACAGTCGTGCATGATAGTTTAAATGTAGATTGGTTATTTTTCCGGTGTTTGAAAAATAAAAAGATTATTTTTAAAGGGATACATTTAGGAGCACTTTTATACCTATTCTTTTACATTATCAAGCCAGCTGCATGTGCTTTATACAAAAGTTTCTTCCGAAGGGGACCCAGGACAAAATTCCAAAATTTATATACTGTGGTTGCCTTTTTGTTCGCGAGGATTTTAATTTCGCGAGGAAACCCTCGGGAATAATTGGCCAATTGAGTATAACCTTTTTATTCATTGAAACCAATGCTTGTATGTGAATAGGTTAGAACAGTGAGAAATTTTATAATAAATTCCATTATGCATTATGCCGGTATAGGGAAAAATGGAGAAATCACGAAATTTTGCCTCGCGAATATGCAGCCAACCACAGTATTCACGTTCGTGAGCAATTATGTTGTTGGCAGATTTGTCGTGTATCCACGCTTACATAAGCAACTGTTTTCCCGGGCTTGTAGACTTAACACCATGAATGCATCAATCATCTGTTGAACACCAGGAAGCGAGAAGTGCCCGAATATCAAGCGACGGGGCTCCGGACATGAACAAGGCGGTAAATTTAGACATCTATTTTTTATATCATTCAGGGGCTTTATTCTGTTCCACAAACCTGTGTCAACCTGTTTTTTAGAGATACTTGCTTAACATTTTTCAATTATTTTTCATTTTCAATTATTTAAGCTGCATGCTTAAATGACGGCCTAATACGGCAGTAAAGAATTTTAAAATAAATGTCCAATTTATGTTTCACAACTGTTTTAAATCTTTCCAATGATCAGACAGAACAGATGTATATGTGCATGAGCAGCAATCTTGGTTTAAGCTGGTCATATTTTTTTTGTTTACATGACATCATCCAATCAACTCAGGATATTTTTGCATGTGAACAGTGACCTTGACCTCAAAAAGTGGGGCTGATCTGAAAGTAAATAACAAAAAAAAAAATCTATGGCCAAAAAATATAATAATAATAATAATAAACAGGGGGACAGGAAGTGATGGAACTGTCTATAGACGCTTCTTCGACAATGACGTTAAAGTGACGGTGATGCCCGATAAGTTGTAGGTATTATGTAATGAAGCAGGGATCATCATTTTGGATAGTGGCTTAATAGAACTACCGGGGACTGCTTTTCTTAAATTGAATCTCATATGTAGATGGTTTTAAGGTGGCTCTGCTGAATGAAATATCTGTCATATGTATTAGATGCGCACTTCTAGTATAATTTATGTCCAGTGTGAATTGTGTACTTAAAAATGTCATCATTATAAATTGCGGTAATGCTGCTTCTGCAGCTCAGCGCCATCTTCTGGTCCTTCGGGAAACGCCTGATACATGAGAAAGACCACATATCTATTAATTGTTTTATATTTCTACATTAAGAATGAGGTATTATATACTTGTTAGAATTTTTTCCACTGCAGTGGACAAGAATATGCTTCAAGAGAAATGTAAATGAGAAATGTGTGAAACGTAGGAGCCGTGCCTGGGTCTGCTTTGTAAAATACGGTATTACCGTAAGTTACCGTGTTTTTTTAAAGTGCACCATTTTCTCCCCGAGTTCATTCTAGGGAACATTGTTGGACAAATGGAGAAATTAAATCCCTGTCTATCGGAGTTATCCGTGAAGCGTGGGGTTCAGTGATAGCGGGCCAGGGACTTTCGGAGATAAACCTGCAGATTCTACCAGAGGCACCAGATTTAGAATCCACTGCTTTGATACGTCCACCATAATAAGCTCGCGTCTCTCGTCTCTGTTTGAACACTCCCAGATACTGCTGACTTGTGAAAAATGTCCTTCTGGCCGTCCTTCATAGTGTCGATAGACCGGTGCCAATTACCTTATAACAACAGTGCCAAAGATGATGGAACGCTGAATACCAGCTTAGGTTAAAGATGTTTAGTTAAAGCAGTACTGTAGTTCATGTTTTTAGCCTGTTCGCAATGGCAAAAAGAAAAAAAATACGAGAATATATGGGACTCGCTACGGAAGGTTTTATAATTCGAGAGTTCTATTACATCGGTTGGGCTTTTATATCATGTTTCCGGCTCAACTAATCGTGCAATATTTTCTGTATTTGGTTAAAAGTAGGCCTTTAAAGTAAATATTTCTTAAGTTATACTTGACAACTATATTAAAGTTTTCTTTTAATGTGCAGCTAAATATATTTATATCACATTAATGTTATATTTACTTAGACGTTTCCATTAGTAATGGTACGCCCAGCGTCTACGGGGCGCCACTTTGATACAAACCGTCCTTCAACTACACTCTCAGCCATGCATTGTATTTCAATAAATAGCGACACCTGCCCCGCTGCTGGCAGGCTTAACGAATCATGTCCCAGAGGGAGACCTTTCAACGGAGGAGGGGTTACAAACAAGTCAAAATCAATAGTCAGGCGCCACAATAGAAACCGTCATTGAAAACTGTCACCTCTTTTATCATGTTTCTCAACTGTGCGAGGTTACTGTACGTAATAATTGAAGGGTCCTGGTAAATGAGACGACCCTGCGACGGAATCTGACGACCGCACGGCTTCCCTGTTACTTAACTCTCGCAATGTGTTCAGCTTTGTTGCCCTCTTTCCCGTTTCCAGATTTAGTGAAAACACACAAAGGTCAGGGACAAGCGACATGTCTTCTATTTTTCTTTGTGCTCGGCAACCATTCGTCGTCTTCTCTCGCTTGGAATTTTTTAATGCAACATCTGGACAGGGAATTGGTCTTACGGTAATATCGTCAAAAATCCCTATATTTAAAATCAATCCAAAAGTGGTTTGTATTCATAATAAACAACACAAAACAAACATTATTTTAACCTGATATAGTGATCTTTCTGGTGGTATATACATGTGATAAAACTTCACTAATTTTCACATGATATTGTTAATACATTTTTAACTTTAAATCTTTTAATTAACGCTGTTTAAGTACCAAGTAACACTGAGAAATTTTTAGTGCAGTAATATTAAACTACATGGCAATGTCTAAATACCTTATCTTTTGCTTTTCCTCTATCATGATTCCTTCTAATCTTAAACTGAAAGTTTGATCTTTGATTTAATAAAAAAAATTAAAATTAAATTTTTCAACATAAAAACCCAGAGTAGAGGGGGGATATCATTTAGTTTAATATAAGTCAATTTGATACTGTTACTGATTGAAATAGTGTACCTTTTAATTTTACTTATTTGTCACAAAATTATGTGAAAATGAAGGAAAATTCAAAAATATATGTATACCATGAGAAATATCACGGTACCTGTTTTAAACTAATGTACACTTTATGGAGTAATATATATAAATTTAAAATAACTTTTGAATTGATTTAGATATAGAAGTTTTGACGATTATGATACCTTAACATAGGTATAAGCACGACTGACCTAAGCCTACTTAGTAAGCCTCCCAGTGAGGCTTACGAGCACTCTATTGAAAATATTAGTGTGCGAGGGAGGACACAGAAATTTAGATAAATCAGATAATAAGCTTAAAATAAACAAACGTGGGTCTTAACTGGATGTGTGAACCATTTGTAATAAGTGAAAACGAGAAAATTTGCAGGTGGCTACTAGCCCCGCTTGAAACCATTGTTTTGCTTACACTTTCTGTTTTATTCACTAGATGGCACTATTTTAGGGACTAGGCAGTAAATCTTAAACTTGGAATTAAGTTGGATTTCCATGATGAATGAGCCTGAAACCTAACAGCTAATCAGAGGAAGGACTTTGAAAACTGGCTTCTCTCTGTGTGCCTTGAACCTGAAGCAACATGCCATGTTTGGTTAGAAACCTGCGAGCATCGCTTCTTAACTTTTGCACCTGGATTATATGTTTAATTTTCTTATTTGAGCAAGAAAACAAGTAAGGAGTCGTAGTTAAGGGTATGTTAGCTAGATTATGTTTGGTAATTTGGCCAAAGGAGGGACATTTAGTAATATCAGGGCACCACAAGAATGCATGCAGTGCTCTCCGTCTCTGTATTATAGAGACGGACATTCTGTCTAGACTGACCTAACTCCGTGCGACACTCGAAAAAAATGCTATATAGCCATATTTGTGCACCTTGCTTAATAACCATCATAGTATGATGGTATTTTCTGCAGATTATTTCCAAAAATTGAAGAATGACATTCCCCACAAGACTATCCGTAGATGTACTTGGGACAATTTTCCACCACTCACATCCACGTATGGATTAAGACTGCCTTCATGACCGGGTTATTCACATTTTGCAAGCTGGCAAAGATAGGCGTCTAACAAATGAACAATGCAGTGTCGCTAAATCTGTTACATATCATTGCCAAAAAAATACATATAGGCCTAAAAAGAAATTTTACAAATGGAAATCTTTTATAAAGAACGTTTTGGACAATTTTCTTCGAACTGGATGGGATGCTGAAAGGGATAGATGTCCATTATTTCAGTGTTATGATGCAATGGAAATATGTGTTCAGGAATTTTGGTCACGAGTGTGAATTTATAGTGCTCAGATTCATGTTTAGCCCGAAGGATCAAGCTCCACGTAAGCCGTTTATTTAGGTTTGAAATAGAGTACCAGGACCATACCTAATAAAGCTGTACAATAGCAAAACATCGAGATTACGTTTTGGTGTGGTGGCAAAGGTGCCATGCTTGTAAACAAGCGGTCACAGGTTCGAATCACGTAGGCTATCACCAAGACCCTGGAGCGAGGTCTCAGCCATACGTGAGACACACAGCAATATAAATGGGTACCAGATTAAGTATCATATCTATGAACTTGGGCTGGCAATCTAAAACCCTTGGGAGCAACCCCAGAGAGCTACGTCCTGGAAAAAAATGGTAAACGTCTCCTGAACATAGGAATGGGACTTAAAAACCTGCAACTTTACTTTTTACGGTTACGATCGATGTGTTCTGTTCCTACTTTAAAAACACACCTGGTAGGTAAAGAATACCTTGGTTTAAGCCGAAAGATAATTCTTTTTATTTGCGGGCATGCATGTAGGGAAGCACTTATAATAGCACTCAACGTCTTAAGTAACTCATGTTTTAATCCATGCAGGGAGGAGTTTGACTAAGGAGGACATGTACACGTAAGCATAAACCATTTCCTGTGAGCCATTTGTTTTGCTCGAGTCACGCGCCATTAAAGCAGCTTGCTAATCGAAGGATACACCTGTATTTTTTTCTTATAAAGTAACATTATTGACAAAACGAAGGGAAGCTGCTACAATGGAAAATGCTGTGGTAACTGTTAAGTCTTTCAGGGAATAAAGAGTAACAGAAAATTTCATGGCTTGTATTGATTAACGACACTCAATTAACGATTTTTTATTTGGAAAATCCAGGAGCTTGGACTCCATGATTTGTGTATACCATTCTCAGACTATATGCGTCTCTTGAATTCACTTTACATGTACAACGTAATTGGATCTAAATGCTGAAGGAGATTATTAGTTGAATGCAATGTTTCTGTGGTTTGTAATTCTGCTGAAATCGGACCTGTTGTAAAACGGAGAGTATACCGTGAAATAAATCCCAAACACTTTAGACACTATCCTGTTGAAAAGTTGTGTGTAAAGCAGTGCTGGGGGACTCTAGTCCGGACTAGGGTCCATTTTTTTTAACCTGGACTCGGACTTTGACTCGGGGTACCTGGCCTCAGACTTTGACTCGTGGTACCTGGCCTCAGTCTTTGACTCGGACTCGTGGTACCTGGACTCAGACTTGGACTCGGACCCGTGGTACCTCGCCTCAGACTTGAACTCGGACTCGTGGTACCTGACCTCAGACTTGGACTCGGGCTCGTGGTACCTGGCCTCAGACTTGGACTTGGACCCGTGGTACCAGGACTCAGTCTTGGACTCGGACTCTAGGTACCTGTACTCAGACTTTGACGTGGACCCGTGGTACCTGGACTCGGACTTTGACTCGGGGTACCTGGCCTCAGACTTTGACTCGGACTCGTGGTACCTGGCCTCAGACTTGGACGCGGACTCGTGGTACCTGGCCTCAGACTTGGACTCGTGGTACCTGGACTCAGACTTGGACTCGGACTCGTGGTACCTGGCCTCTGACTTGTACTCGGACCAGTGGTACCTGGCCTCAGACTTGAACTCGGACTCGTGGTATCGGCATCTGACTTGTACTCGGACTCGGGGTACCTGGCCTCAGATTTGTACTCAGACTTGTGGTACCTTTACTCAGACTTGGACTCGGACTCGTGGTACCTGGCCTCAGATTTGTACTCGGACACGGGGTACCTGGCCTCAGACTTAGACTCGGACCCGTGGTACCTGGACTCAGACTAGGACTCGGACCCGTGGTACCTGGACTCAGACTTGGACTCGGACCCGTGGTACCTCGCCTCAGACTTGAACTCGGACTCGTGGTACCTGGCCTCAGACTTGGACTCGGACTCTTGGTACCTGGCCTCAGACTTGGACTTGGACCCGTGGTACCTGGCCTCAGACTTGAACTCGGACTCGTGGTACCTGGACTCAGACTTGGACTCGGGCTCGTGGTACCTGGCCTCAGACTTGGACTCGGACTCTAGGTACCTGTACTCGGACTTTGACGTGGACTCGTGGTACCTGGACTCGGACTTTGACTCGGGGTACCTGGCCTCAGACTTTGACTCTGACTCGTGGTTTCTGGCCTCAGACTTGGACGCGGACTCGTGGTACCTGGCCTCAGACTTGGACTCGTGGTACCTGGACTCAGACTTGTACTCGGACCAGTGGTACCTGGCCTCAGACTTGAACTCGGACTCGTGGTACCTGGCATCTGACTTGTACTCGGACTCGGGGTACCTGGCCTCAGACTTGGACGCGGACTCGTGGTACCTGGCCTCAGATTTGTACTCGGACACGGGGTACCTGCCCTCAGACTTAGACTCGGACCCGTGGTACCTGGACTCAGACTAGGACTCGGACCCGTGGTACCTGTCCTCAGACTTGGACTCGGACTCGTGGTACCTGGCCTCCGACTTGTACTCAGACTCGTAGTACCTGGCCTCAGACTTTGACTCATGGTACCTGGCCTCAGACTTGAACTCAGACCCGTGGTACCTGGCCTCAGACTTGGACTCGGACCCTTGGTACCTGAACTCAGACTTGGACTCGCACTCGTGGTACCTGGCCTCAGACTTGTACTCGGACTCGTGGAGCCTGGACTCAGACTTGAACTCGGACCCGTGGTACCTGGCCTCAGACCTGGACTCGGACCCGTGGTTCCTGGACTCAGACTTGGACTCGGACCCATGGTACCTGGACTCAGACATGGACTCGGACTCGTGGTACCTGTCCTCAGACTTGTACTTGGACCCGTGGTACCTGGCCTCTGACTTGTACTCGGACCCGTGGTACCTGGACTCAGACTAGGACTCTGACTCGTGGTTCCTGTCCTCAGACTTGTACTCGGACTCGTGGAGCCTTGACTCAGACTTGGACTCGGACCCGTGTTACCTGGACTCAGACTTGGACTCGGACTCGTGGTACCTGGCCTCAGACTTGGACGCGGACTCGCGGTACCTGGACTCGGACTCGGGGTACCTGGCCTCAGACTTTGACTCGGACTCGTGGTACCTGGCCTCAGACTTGGACGCGGCTCGTGGTACCTGGCCTCAGACCTGGACTCGGACTCGTGGTACCTGGACTCGGACTTGGACTCGGACTCGTGGTATCTGGCCTCAGACTTGGACTCGGACTCGTGGTATCTGGCCTCAGACCTGGACTCGGACTCGTGGTACCTGGCCTCAGACTTGGACGCGGCTCGTGGTACCTGGCCTCAGACCTGGACTCGGACTCGTGGTACCTGGACTCGGATTTGGACTCGGACTCGTGGTATCTGGCCTCAGACTTGGACTCGGACTCGTGGTATCTGGCCTCAGACCTGGACTCGGACTCGTGGTACATGGACTCGGACTTCCGCCCGGACTCGGATAGTGTGGACTCGGCTACATCACTGGTGTAATGTGTATAACAAAAAATCCATCACATGCACAAAATTTTATTTACCATTTCTATTTGTAACATATTTGTCCGTGTCCTTGTCAAAGAGGTGTAACAGTGCTTTATTTTTCGTGTAAGTAATTAGTATGATGTGTGATGACAATCTTGCTTGGCGGCACCGTGCATCTTTAACTTAACCATTAGTGTACATCGGTAAAATGACGCACGAACGATAAAAGCTGGTTCGCCCCACACCCTAGTCCAGGCATGTGCACAAAATAGAAAAAAAAACAACAATGAAAACCATGAAGTTTATTTTTGAGATACGAGTATTTACAGATCTAATATTACTATGAATGGTCATCGTCAGAAAACTCCAGTCTTGCTCTGCCATGCCCGGGAAATGAGGCCGATAGATATACTGATATGAATGAGAAAATATTATACATTGATTATGGTCTTTTAGGTCTGTCGTTAAAAGCTACAAAAATGGTGCAATAATATGTTTATTATCTATTGCTTTAGTTAATGTTGGCTTAATAGTAAAGTTTCCCTAGCTAAAAAATCCCGGGACACGGACACTATCTACAGTCACCTGTTGTATGCATTGTAATGGTCTAGAGAGTGAGTAAACATAGTCCAGTCGTGTCTGTTTACCAGACATAGTCTGCCTGACCAGAGGTCTAATCTTGCAAGACAACTCCCATGCAGACAATGATAAGAAATAACTAAGTAGAAATGCAGACAAAGTAGAAAGGCAGAAGAAACACCCTATGGATACTTGACAAAAATCTCGATTTCTTAGTTGTCCGGAATGGCTGCCAGGTGGGGTGTTCGCAATATTTATGTTTGACCCGATTGATTGCGTCCGATGCAAGTTTATTTCCACTTGTTTACAAGATTAAGCATATAGTTTTAGAACGAAATATTGGCAGATACCATGAATGAATGAATACTTTATTCAGAAAATATAAGGCCTCAGGCCCATTTTTCCATAAGTGCATGCATAATACAGTATCAATGAGTGATAAATATAAAAAACACATTTAACAAATAAATTTTAAGTACATGCGGAGGTCATTTCTTTTATATTCAATTATTTACAGATGTATTTGTATGCAATTAACATTCAAGTGCTCAGATTTTTATAAATGATAAATCCTTTTCCAAAATAGGTTTCAGTTAAATTAACATCAATATTAAATAAGAACTATTTTAAATACCCTAATATTGATTTATTCATGATTATTTATTCTTTTAAAAACATAATATACAAAACCTGCTAGATTATTAATAACAGAAGGATTTTTATTTGACATAAGTGAAACAAAAGAAATTTACCTAATTTTAAAAGAAAATGTCTCTCAAATCATTATATAATGGACACTTCATCATGAAATGATATTCAGTTTCAACTAAATTTTCACCATGTTTTAAACAATAGGTACAATTTCTTTCAGTCCAATGTATCTTATCATGTCTTTCTTTTTCAATTTGCAAAGTATGTGATGAACATCTTAATCTAGCTAAACTGGTTTTATGATTATTATTTTTCACAATATTTAAATACATTTCTTTGGTTATGAGTGATTTAACACGGAGTATGATTCTAAACGTTTATTAATTGAAATGTGATTCGACCATTCTTGCAAATAAATATCTTTTAATCTTTGGTGTAGCTCTGACAGAAACAATTGTGTATCCCCTAAATCCTGCAATATCCAAGTGTAACCAAAACCTAATGAAAATAATAAATTTTTAACTTTTGTGGTCCAAGTTTTCCTTCCTAGTTCATCCAGGCGACATAATTTACCATATAACTGTTTAGGATACCTGTTTGGTGTCATTCTTAATATTTTGGTCCAATACTTAATGCATCTGAATACATAATGAATTTTCAAAGGCCATCGTCCACATTCACCAAGTGCAGCAGCAGTTGGTGATGAAGAATTAATTTTAAGATTGTATTTGCAAAATTTGTTCTGAACTGATTCAATAGTGTTACAGTTTTCATGGCCCCATAATTCACTACCATCACATAAAATTGTTAGCACCATTCTGTCAAAAAGAAAAAAGGACTGATCCACTGTTAAATGTTTATAATTACTAATAAATTTTTAATCATTATGACAGTCTTATTGGCTTGATTTGCTAAATGTTGTTTCATTCTTGACCATTTAAGAAAACTTGTAAAAATTCCCCCTAAATATTTATAACTACTAACCATTTCAACTTGTTTTCCTTTATAGTACCACTTTTCATATCTTTTTAAGACGCAACAATTTCTGAATACTACTATTTTTGTTTTGTATATATTAACTTTCATTTCATATAAATCACAAAAAAAATCTAATTTGTTGATTTGGGTTTGTAACCGACCAGCTGTATCAGCGAAACATACAACGTCATCTGCAAACATAAGCATGGAGAGTGATTTTGCTTCTGGACTAATATATATACTTCTCTTTCTGAATGCAGTGTAAAGTATAATTCATTCATAAAGAATGTAAACAATAAAGGACTGATCATACAGCCCTGCCTTGTTCCTACAGTGCACGAAAAGTAATCAGTTAAACCTTTTTCAGTTAATACACAAGATTTTGATTTTGAATACATGGATTTCAAGATATTGTATATTTTCCCTCTAATCCCTATTTTATAAAGAATGTGAAATAATAACTGATGTTGTATACCGTCAAAAGCTTTGGAAAAGTCTATGAATATTGCATAAAATCGGCCTTTTTTTCTTTGATAAATAGGATTCAGTTGATGCCATTAGGGTGAACATATTATCAACTGTGTTATAATTTCTTCTATAACCTGCTTGTTCCTCTAAACATCTATTATGATTTTCAGCCCACAGTAATAATCTTTCATTTAAAATTTTGGTAAATAATTTTTCAATTGTATTTAAAAGGGCTATCTGCTAAGGCAGATACCATAATATTGTATGGAGAAAACACAATACCTCGTGTGTATTTGACATACCTGGTATGTCCCTTTATACACATAGCGCAGTCTGGTGAACTACACACATTAAATTGGACGGATGTATTCCAGTGTTTTCAGGAACTTTTCACAAACATTATATTTTCATCTTAGAAGAACAATTTCTGACCCAATTTATGAAGTGCTTCGACACAAAGATACACACAGATGTACAGTTATATTAAAGGGACGTAATCACGTACAAAACATGTTGAATTAACACGAAAAATAGCGTCTTCTCTTTGAAATAAAATAGTAGCTACCAAAATAATGTGCTGAAACCGTCGGTTTTCTCTTTTACATGAGTCTTAAAATGGCCCTGGCGCGGTCACTGGCGCCACCCTTAACATATACCGCGAACGCCACCTGCGTATTCTTTTTTTTTTCTTTTAAGGCTTAAGACCAATGTTTTACAACCGTTTAAGTTCATGTTTTGACAACTCATTTTTTGGGATCTGTCACGCATGCGCATCATGTCACGAAATCTTGTTATGGTAAACAGACACATGTGGACCGTGTTTACTCACACGCAGAACCAAAATAAGCTGAAAAGGAGGTATTGAGGCCGTGCACTTGGATGGTTTTTGTTGGGGAAACTTTTATTTACAGCAAAATGAACTAGCGCGTGAAAGAATAGGCATAATATTGCCCCGATTATATCCTTTTAAATGCTGATTTATATGTATAAATAAAACCTGCATAAAGGATCAGAAAGATGACGATCTGACGTGCCGCTACAGGTTTGGACAAACATAGAGATAATTTGCTTATTCATGTAGAAGGTCTCTCTGGTGTCGAGTTGTTCTGGAAGTCGAAACCTCAGTTCATAAGGTCTTGTATTGAACAAAGATATATGGAGACCTCATTAGTATTTTTATATCTGCGTTCACGAGATATCCGAGGTCTCTGGTCCGGTAACCAGGCCATGCAGTGCCGGTCCCTAGCAACCAAACTAAAAGTGCAAGAGTGTCAGAAATGTGTATTACCGATAAATTTCCTAAAAGGATGGTTTTTGAAGGAAATTCTCCTCAACCCTCCGGTCAGCCTCTGATAACAATCAATCCTCTTCCATTGGTACGTTAATGTCTGTAGGCCTATGTGTTGTTTTATGAAAGGTGGTTCGTTTTAGATTCAGTGAGGTCTAATGAAAATTGTAAAGTGTATGTATATATATATGTATATCATACTTTTGCCAATACCGCTACAGACCTTCAAATACGGAGCTATTCATTGAAATTCAGAAATGTGTTTGGGAACACATAAATATAGATAAGACTTGGATCTGGGACAAGACATTAATACGTGTACAAATACGCAGTTAATGTGTATAATAAATCTATGCATAAATACATGCGTTATAGTGATTTTAAATACATCCTCTAAACCTTAATTAAATAACCCATGTTGCTACCGACAGCCTTACTCAGTCGGCTTGTTGACAGGTAAGCTTTCCTAATGAGACGTCTCTTGAGAAACCCACACGTTTCCTGGATTATTCCCTTGCAGTCACTATACTGTGTTCCCTTTTTTTATTGACAGGAAGCTGTAGAGCTTATCTTAAGCTTTATTGCTGGTCTACAGTAAGTAGCCCGTCGTTCTATTGGATCTAACCATGGTACAATGCCCCCGGCACTCTTTATCAATTTTGATGAAGCTTCATCTATTCAGTTCTGATAGATTTGACCTGCCCGGACATAATTAAAAAAATTAACCTAATTTCCAGGTGATGTTTATTGATTATTAGATTTACTATCGAGTAACCATTATCATTAGAGAACAGCTATCATGGGGGCTACAAAACATTGAAACACCATGTATACAAGTGTAAAAAAAAGAAGCGCATATAAATATAGAGGACATTTAACCCCGGTCACTCGCAAAGATCACTGTATAGATGTTAAACTTCTATTAGGATTTACAACTTTGAATCAGAATTCACATCCATGGGTCTCATCACTTAAGGAAAACCTTTCTGATTTTGAGGTCAAAGATGCATGTCAAGTTTAGGTTTAAAAACTAAAATTTGTGTTTCTAATCAGTCTAGAAAGAATCAAAATTTAGGGCAAAGGTGAAAGTCATAGGTTAGGTTTGTCTACAGTGTGTCTGAATGATAACTCTATTTAGGTGATCAGTTATGTTTTAAATATGTTCACCATGTGGAATTAGCTTAGGTTGAGCGACAGTGACCCCCTGTTGACCCATTTAAAGTTAAAATCTATCCAATTAGTGACTTACGGATTGTACTGGACTTTAAAATTGTTTTCATGGATCTTTATTTCCATGGTGTTTACATAACTTAAAATTGAATGATTTTTCTGGTATGTAAATGCAAAATGTCGATATGTTAACACTGGGTCTTTGGGAACTTAATATTTCGAAGATTTTAATCATTGATTGGCTTACAGATATGGTTAGGGAATTAAGGACTAATGTGAACTTTCCATAAAGCCATTCTTTGTATGAATTATACACGGTCCGCTTTTATGTCACCCCGTAACAAAATATACACGTATATATATATATATATATATATATATATATATATATATACACACACACTGACAATAGATAAGTGACAGATGATAGACGATTGGTGCACCATGATTATAACTCACAGGTGAGCTGAAAAGCATCACTATCTTGACACAGAATAGGGAAAAAAGGAATTGACCAAATATAAAACTTATGAATACCTGTAGAACCACTCTTTATCATGACCCTTTATAATACATAACACCTAAAGGTCTGTATAAAAAGTTTATTTCTTCAAATAAAACAGATGTATCTGCTACAGATACAACAGTTCCTCAGTAAATGGACAGTATACAAAAATATACATAAATACATGTGTATGCTGAAAGCGAAGGCCACTTCTTCAGATTATTTACAATACGTGTAAAGACATTGGTCCCTCTGTAAATTTGTAAAAGAGTCATTTTCCCATATACCAATACCCCAAAATGAATTCTAACAATACGATGCCTTGCGTCATGTCACACAAACATGCAGAAATATGACCGCAATAAGAGTCGTAATAAGGTGTGCGGATTAATATATTATATCAATGACAAGTGTCAATGACCTGGCTGTTTCCTTGACCTTTACGTGCATTCTTTTATATGTGCCCCTTATAAAATCGACCGTCTATCTGCTATTGTTGCCATACAAACTACCGGTAGATGGCACCGCTTCACTGTTTGATTACTATGCCAACATGATTTATCGTCTTTACGGTAATTCTGACTTTCATTAGCATATTTCACAGAAATATAAAAAGTACAAAAAATAATCGATTTATAATCGAGTATCATTCATCATGTTCTTTCAAGCATCATTTCTAAGGGGATTTCATAACCAGCTCCTACCACTAGTCTTAACAGATATATGTTATTTCAAGCACTTTGGTACCAGAAGTTTGTAACAGTAACATTGCAACAGTAACAGTGTAACAGTAACAGCATAACAGGAACAGTACAGTTCAGTAAAAGGTCAGCCTTTTCACTGCATTTTTTTAAATTAAATTGTCCAGTAGAAAAAAATAGGAGTACACATTAGCCTTACTGTCTAAAAAGTTCTCTGATTTAAACAAAGTTGTTCATGGTGATCTTTTGGGACCTCAGATATAATAGAAAATAAAACATACCAGATTTAACATAGTTTGAGTTCAAGTGTTTGTTCCATGTAATGTACCATAGATTATGCAGGACATCCAACCTACACCTGCTGGACTGCATATTGATAGTTTTTATCTGGTATTGTCAAACATGTACCTTGTCAACAGAAGCATGCCTTCCAGTGAACAGGGGGAACTACTTCAACAACACATTAATATGCTGGCTACTAATTTCACACTGGATCATTTTTAGAAAATAGTCTATTGTTAATCCTGTACTGCTCCAGTTGAAGTACTAGTTGATGACACTTGGGACCCTTGTAATAGGACCTCACAAATAAAAAAAAAGCAGGTATGATTCAATACAATAAATAAACAATTAAGCTCGAATTCAGGCCTAATTGCCACATAACAATGGCAATATCATATTGGTTATCACACAATTCCAGCAAGATCCTGTGACTACTGCTCATATTTATATTATTATATGTTCTGAAATAGATTCTTTATTAAGGAATCTCCCACCAACCTGGCACACGTTAGTTGGGTAGCCATACAGGGCAATACAAGGCAAGAAAACATAAACATCAATATAATCAAATATGAATGGATGACAGGTTAAGTAAAAATGATGAATAGTAAATTTGTACATAAATTTGTGCTTTAATTGTGCATTGTGAGAGCTACAACAGATCATGAAGGTCTTCAACATAATTATAAATTAAATGAACTTGTCAGAACCCAATAGGTATGTCTCTACTATCATATCACATCATACACAGCACCCTTAATAAGCAAGTCTTAAAACAAGGGACCTATGGGTAATGGCACTCAGCTGAATTTTGTAAAATTTCAGCAAATGCAAAATTTTATTTTTATTGTTTATGTGTTTTATATGTTAGCATTTAAAAAGCTTGGAGGAAATGGTCCTGCTATATACTGTTTGCCATGCTAATACTCTTGACATAACTGCCATGGAAAAATCAGTACCGGTTTTTTTAGATACTATGTTGCATATGAAATATTTACAGAAGGACATACAGGTTATAACAGAAAATAATTACTTAATTATTGAATAGATTTTATCATATTCAATTTTACATCATACCCAAAATGGATGGGAAGGCAGATGGATGGACAAAGGACAAAGGACCATCACTACAGCTCAGACGACTTACAGTCAGCTGAGCTAAACATTTAACTCCCATTACCACAAGTTAGTGTAAAATCCAAACATAAATGGCAGCCATGAATTAGCTTTACTGAGGAGGTTATGTTTTTACCCTTGTTGGTTAGGTTTTCTGTTGGGAGAATTGTGCATAAATGCTGAAATTCCCATGTTTTTTTGTGGTGGGGAGTTCCATGGAGATAGGGAATACCAAATGGACATAAGGATGACACTGCTGAATTATTACAATGTGTTATCATGCTGTGTGCTCTGCCATTCTAGTCTGCACTGTTTTGTATTTAGGAACAATTTCAGCGTGTTAAGCTAAGATTCCATATATGCAGAATGCAGTATACAGAATGCATGTGGAGAGATTGTTAAGATTTTGTGTGCATGTTAAGTTATTGATATAATAATAATATATACATCAAGATATTTTAAAAAGTAGGTCAAATTATTCCTTTTTAAAGAAGTGAATCCTTCACTGTATTGCACAATGCATGAAACAGAATATAGAGCTGTTATTATTATAATTATTATTATTATCATAATTTTCTTGATTATGATGATTATTGTAATTATCATTATTATTATTATTACTAATATTATTATTGATTAACTTCTGAAGCCTCATCCACTATACAAAGTAATCACCAGTGTTCAGATTCTACCAGAGGAAGGCTCCTCCATTGGTGCAAAGGATTTCTACAGAAACTGTGGTCTGACACAAATGCTGTATTCTTAGACATGATGAGCAATTCAAACATAGATATTGTATTCCAAACCAAATTCCAATTTTTGCCCCATAGATATTGTGTTCCCTAACAATGAAACAACATATATTGTACATCAGCAACTGATCATGACAACAATGAACATTTTCATTAACAAGTGAAACATATATAAATTATATGCAGAATATATATATGCTATATGTACAGTATAGGAATCAAACTGTGACAAAATCCTGCTTAACAGATAGATCAAATACACTGGATCTTCTCTACAAAATTATGACACCAATCAGTAAATTACTGTAAGGAATCTTTAGAATGAAGAAATTGTTTCATGCATACAAATAAAATTTTTACCCACTTCATATACAAATAAAAAACTGGTTCTAACTCTTTTAAATCTACATTCACTCTGCACTTGACATTCGCATGGCAATCAAGTGTGTATAATAGTAAAAGTCTATTTTCACCAGACCAGTTTCAATTCATATTTTTTTTACCTTTTTTTATTCTGGATGGAGCTTTCCAACAGCAATAAATCTGAATTGAAACAGTTTTGGTAAGAACAAGCGTAACCCCTGCTACCTTGTCTTGTACATCAAGTGACTTCACATGCATGGTCTATTTTTTTTATAAGACATCATTGTTTGGGTGGCATGACATTAGTGCACTTGACACCCAAGCTTGAGTCCAACACATTTGTTTTATTTGCCAGATTATGTGAAAACCTAAAACCAGTTTCTGCAAATCCACCTATGCCAAAATGGTTCTGACACAGTTGCCATGTGAAAGGGGTATTGGAATATAAAATATAAACAGCTGTATAAAATAAAAACAGTCTGACTAACAAGTATATTTACCATATACTCAGCAAACCACTCCAGAACCAGACTCAGAGCTAACTACAAATCAGGGTCAGAACCCAGCCAGTCACTATATATTAACTTGTCAAAACCATTAAGTTTCTGTCTAAGTGTAAACACTGAATATTTTCTACCTGACAAATGATCTTATATCAACTTCAATGTGATTTACCCCCCCCCCCCCCCCACCCCCCCCCACCCCCACAATCCACAATGCTATAAATATCAATCAACCAGAAGAATGTAATGACACTGAATACATTAGAAACAGCCGCATCTCATTGGACTCTGACAGCCCATCATCAAATGGTGTAAACACTGAATATTTTCTACCTGACAAATGATCTTATATCAACTTCAATGTGATTTACCACAACCCCCACCCCCCCCCCCCCCCACCCACCATCCCCCCCCCCCACAATCCACAATGCTATAAATATCAATCAACCAGAAGAATGTAATGACACTGAATACATTAGAAACAGCCGCATCTCATTGGACTCTGACAGCCCATCATCAAATGGTCCAGCACAGGAAAGGCAGCCAATCACCATTTGTTTCTTTTCAAGCATTGACAGGCTGGTGGGCTGGTCTGTGGTTAATATCTGCATTCACCATGATCTGGTTACCCTTTTGATTGGGGATCTGTGGGTTGGCGCCCACACCGTGAGCTGCCATGAGAGGAGGTTCGTTGACAGCAGCTCCGTTCCTGCGGTCTGGATTGAGTTGGTCTTGCTGGGCAGGGTTCTCTGGTCCCACATGGTTCTGGTTTGCTTCAATTGGAACTTGATTTTCATCTGGGTTCACAGCTCCCTGACATTCCACTGGTGCTACATCTAGTGGATCGTCATCGTCTTCATCATCATCATCATCGTCATCATCATCATCATCTTCATTCAGATCTTCCCGAGGCTGTATCAGTCTGATAGTCACTGCTACCGTGGCAACCAACCACAAAAGGAAGGTGAACCAGTTACCACTCTAAAACATACAAGATAATATTCATAATATTATTATATATATATTAAATTGTGAAAAGTCAAATAGTCCACTGGTAACTAGAATGAGTGATTTTTAGTTGCAAAAATAGAGCTTTTTGTCACCATTCTCTGTCCACAATTTACTCCAAAACTTTTGGGTTCACAAGAATTTTTATTTGATTTTGAAGGTCAAGGTCAAGGTCAGCAGTTTATGAGAGCATCTGAGATTTTGGTATCAACAACTAAAGTATCAATTTCATGAAAATATACTGAATGGTTTAAAAGTTATAGTTTTCACAAAAATCTATTTAAGCTGATTTGACCTTTGAGATGAAGGTCAAGTAAATAAGTTTTCCATCTTGTTTGAGAACTTGGTTCAACCACTTATATTAAATTTGAGTAAAGAATATATAATGCTTCAAAAGTTACCACATTTACAAGAATCACAGAAACTTGAGACCAGGGGTCTTGATGCTCAGCTGTATTTGTCTATAAGGATATTTTGAAGAAATTTTCAGAATGACGGTCCTGTGACCTTTGGCTTTGACCTCTTAACCCTGAAAAAATCAAAATGATTCTTACTTAGGTATTGGGTCATTAATAGATCAAGTTTGAAGCCAGAAAGCAGAATTATCATCCACAAAGTAATTTGTGAATGGCTGTGCCCTGTGACCTTGACCCTATGACCCCAAATCAAAAAGAATCTCCCCCCATCAGTAGCTAATATCTTGAAGATTGAAGGTTTGTGATGAAAAGTTTGGCTTGAAATGCGTACTCATTACTTGAAAAGAAATGGGTCCTGTAACCTTAACCTTTGACCTCTGGACACCAAAATCGACAGGGTTCTTACTTTTGTGGTGAGCCATATATAATTCAAGTTTGAAACCAATATGTCAAACTAAACTGGAGTTATCGTCTGGAAACTATTTTTTTAACAGATGGATCCTGTGACCTTGACCTTGTGACCCAAAATTCATTTATGCTCTCCTCAAATTGGCAAGTCAGCTAAATATGCAAGATGGAAAATTTTGGGTGAAAAGCTTGGCTTAAAATGCAGCCATAATCTTTTAAAAAAGTGAGTTTGTGACCTTAACCTTTGACCTCATGATCCAAAAATCATTCAGATTCTTTCTTTAGTGGTGAGCCATATGTAAGTCGTGTTTGAAATCAATATGTCAATCCAACCTGGAGTTATCATCAGGAACATTTTGAGTGGATAAACGGATAGAAAGACAGACAGACAAACAGTGTTATTACTATAGGGCATCCACTTGTGATCAATAAACACACCAGAATCTGGGACACTAGATTGAATCACAGCTGAGAAACCGACATGATTGTTGTCATTTTATTGTAAAAAGAAATTATTTGTAAAAATATAAAAAATACAGGTGGTGCCTCCATTTTTTGGGAACTGACAAAACTAGCCATTGTCAATATTCAAGGCTTATTTCATGACAATCCATGCATTAATTATGAAAATATTGGAGGTTTTGTATCAATTTATTTATTATTCTAGGGGGTACTTACAAGTCCCATAGCTCCGAGGATATAGGTGACAGTGACCTAATTTCAGGTTTCCAAGGAGATTTTTTATTGACCTCCTTGGATATTCACTAAGAAGTTTCTAAGACCAGCAGTTATGATTTGTGCCCTGCTAAAGGATGACTGGACAGCCGACAGACAAAGCGCCATTTCTATACCACAGTTGACTTACAGTCAGCCAAGCTTAAAGTGAGCAACAATTAAGCTGATTTCACAAGTAAGATCAACTTCAAGGTCACCAGTCTTAGAACTCATCTAAGTACTTGGTTGAAACAATTTGTGCAGCAATTTTAAAGAAGCAAGGCCTACAGGCCATATGCAAACCTGTGCAATGGGATATATATACACTAGGTATAATAACATGCTTGACCATTACTTGAAAAGTACTTGATTAACTTCAAGTACACATAAAACATGCACATGTACAATGCAGGTACTAAAAATTTTTAAGTACAAGCACCAATCACACAAGCATCACTCTTGAAATACTGGCATGGATATATATAAAAGAAAAAATGATATCAGGTGCCGCCTCCTGTCCTGTGTATGAGAAAGTCATCAAAGATGCTTAATTTGTTAATACAATAAATCTACAAGCTTTGTTTACCAAAGTAGCTCACAGTCCATTCATTGTCAAAGATCCAATAAATCTGCAAAAAATCATTTAATTAAACTTGAACTAAGGCCACCTTAGAATAATTTTTGTGCAATGTTACAGAATTTTCGCAGAAGAAGACTACTGCAGCCCTCAGTTTGAAATACCTTACTGTTTGCCACAAGACCAATTCAGCTTTCTATGACTCTACCAAATATCAATGAAAGAACCCTTCCCTAGGATAATTCTTGTGAAAAATCAAACAATTCAGCTTGACAGTTTCATCATAAAACATTTAGGTGAAAGAGGCTAAAATTACAAGGTTTTGCCAATAAAAAAAAAACAGTTCCACTAAGGTTACCACACGAAAACCTGTTTTAAATATGGGTCATGTGACCAACATTTGCATAAAACTTGGTGATGCTAGCTCTTGTTGTTCCTGAGATTGTTATGTATGTATACTTACTTTGCAAAATGACTAAGTTCAAATTCCTGTAACTTGGGCAAAATTCATCAAACCATTTGAACAAACTTGAGAGAGCTTTTCTCTGTGTAATATTGAACAATTTGGCTGAATGATTTCAGAGAAGAAGATTTTCAAAGGTTTTCAAGCTTTTGGCCCTAAAATGTAAGTTGATGCAGTTGACCCCACAAAAAGCTCAATCCCACAACATTTGATACGTGACAGATTTTTGCATAATAAAATTTGGGGATTCTAGCTCCTGCTGTTCCTGAGAAATTATGGGTTTATGTACTGATGACTGATGACCCCAATACAAAAAATGTTGCCATTCCTCAATTTCAAATATGACTCCTGTTACCAACATTTGCTTAAAATGTGGTTATGATAGCTTCAGCCATTTCTGAGTTGTAATTTTAGTATGCTTTTTTAAAGAAATGACCAAGTTCAGCTTCCTGTAATCCTGGGAACATCACTGAGCTGGAACCATTCAAACTTACTTGAGAGATATTGTTTCAGAGATAATATCTGTGAAGTACTGAAAGAATTGTTGTCCAAGAAGCGGATTTTTTAAGTAGCGGATTTTTTAAGTTTTTTTTTCAGCTTTCTCCCATAAAATCTAAGTCACTTCAGAAAGCAAAAAATAAAATAAGCTCAAACTGATTAAGTTCGACATTTGGCTGATTCTCCCACAAAATTTGTTGCTGCTGGCTCCATCATTTTTTGAGATAGCATGGGTTAACGTACGGAGGACAGAAAATGGCTGATGGTGGACGGACGATGCTGCACCATCGCATAAGCTCACATGTTTGCCAAAAATATGTGATACTTAAAAAAAAGTTGAGTTAAGCTTATTTTACCTCAAAGATGATGGTCATAGTCACCGTTTTTCAAACTTTTCCAAGATATTTGCAGAAACATTTCAAATTTCAGGAAAAAATATTGAATGGTTCAAAGGTTATCATGTTCACAACACAAACAATGACTACGGATGATAACAACAACAGACCAAAAACTTTCAAAACTGAGGTGAACACTATTTAAATCATCATATCAGTTCTTGGTAAGGCTGACAATTCTTTACTCACTAAAAATCCCAGTTATATTGTAATGAATAATGTACTGTAAGACCAGTGATCTACCAGGGGGCAGCACCAGACAACCAAAGTCATAACAGAAAACCAGGATTCCAAGCAAGAATATAGCCTCTTAAGCCATATGTGTGTGTGTGTGTGTGTGTGTAATAAATACAGCAAATCAAAAGACTGATACACTACAAAGTCTACACAATAAAAAGGCACCGTTTATCTTTACACACAGGTCTCTCTTGCCTTGTGGTCTGATGATGGATGGAGGTTTCATTATTTTCTGGCAGTTTGAGAATTGGGAAGGCAAGTTCCTTGTCAAGACATGAAGAAGAGAAGCCAGAGAACATTTACCTTGTGGTAAAATGTCAGTATTACAAGATCTTGATGATCACTGAAAAAGCACTTAAAGTTACAAAATATACCAAAGAGTTATTGAAAAGTACTGAAAATTTTTAAGCTACTGAAAAGTAAGAAATGTTACAAGTGAAATTTCATTCTTCCATTGCGTACATCATAACAAAGTGTCCTTAACATTACATGAATGCACTAAATGTGTGGACACATTTGTTATTGTGTACTCCGTTTTCATAATTCATGAGACACATTTAGTATTATTTACCATTGTGACCAGCACCATGTAGAAGAACTGCTCCATTTTATGAGTGGCGTCCTCTCGTTGGCTGTCATAAGCTGCAGCATTCTCTTGACAATTCCTGTAATAAAATATCTTATTCATCAAATATAGGATCTACGTTTCTGGGTTTTCTTAATTCCAACAGAAGCTTCAAGCACTTTTTCATCTGTTGGTCACAGGATGGAATTTGATTACTGTTACTGGCTCAAATATGTGGTTCCATCAAACACCATACAATAAATTTAGATAAAATTACTCATATTCTGTGTAACTTCAGTTAATGAAAATGATCAGTTGCTATAAGACAAATATTATTCCACTCAATAAATTAATAAGAAAATATGACAAAGGAATATTTTGACAGTATCCCCTCTAGGGAAAAGGTATACAATAAGAGCCATAATAAAACATTACCTCAACATACATTAACAATTAATATACTTGATATTCCTAGCCATTGTTTTCCCCTGCTTGCAAAAAAAAATACAAATTTCTTATCAAAATTGTTTTTTTAAAAATGAATAAATTTTATCTGTAAACAAAATGAACCAATTTCTCTCAACTGGTTTCTGACATATACCTTTTAACCTTAGAAGCATTAAATCACAATAGCTTCATAACATGTTACCATTGCAATATCTGACTACTAAAGTTGAATGCGTAAGATCCATGATTCAGTTTTCAGATAAACCTTGCTTGTTGAATGAGGATAACAGTGATCATATAATAAGAATGATAATTATTAAGCTCCTGGATTTCATATGCTCTGAGTAATCCAGAAGTCACAACCTGCATTATGACATTAGGAAGAACCTCTGACTATCTGTTGAGATTTCCCATTATGACATGGAGGCATTGGGGAGGTTTGAACCATAGACCTTTTACTCTGAATTCCAATGCCTTAACCACTACGGTATGTCTTTTGTCAACTTACCTGTTTTCTCTATGAGAAGGGCAGCTTTCTTCAGGGCTACACTTGAGAGCTGTGTTCAGTCTGTCACACCACAAGAAGAAGCCAACAGTCTGCATCATGCTGGCCACCAGCTTTCCAAGAAGAGCCACCGCATGGATCACCACCTGAGCCTGGTGCCACCTGGTGGAGAAAGTCAGAACTATCAACAAATATGCATATCAAAGCCAACTTTATGAAGCTATGCAGGCTATAAATTAACTTTTGAAAGCACTTACCCAGTCAGGCAAGTAACTTTTACTTGCCTGACATGAATTTTTACTTGCCCTACAAAAATATATTTTTCACAGCCATGAGTGCAAGGTGTATTGACATGACTGTACCAGAATCGCATGTTCCTTTGCATTTTCGAACTATGAAGTAAAAAAAACATGTTAAAATGTTAATTTGTTATATTTCTCCTTAGAAGTTACACAGATAAACATAAGCTCTGGAAATTACAGTTAAGAGGTATGATCAGAATGATTAATTTTTTAAAAATTTAAAAGAAAGAAAATGGTCAACTGAAGATTATTTTCTCCGAGTCTAATGCTATTGATGCTATGTAAATTTGTTCTGTTATCAGTTAAGAAAAAATCACTGTTGCCTTGAGCAGGAATTCTGTAGTTGTGGGAATATAGAAAGAATATTAGTAATTAAAAATATTATTTCCCTTGCAAGGTGTTGTGAAAGTCTACTGTCTACTAAAGGTGACAATGGAGTACAATTATTGTGGCCCAACTTTTTTTCTACAGTTAAGTGTCTGAAAACAACATTTCTTGGAATTTTGTTCCATTTAATCCTGATAATGCTCCTCCAGTATTGATAACCTTGACAAGAACTTTCATATGAGAGACTGGTCAGGCCCACGCCAAATATTACAATAATAAAAGGAACTTTGTGAAAACACCAGGAAATGCTTACAAAAACAAAAATAAAATGTTTTGCAGGGGGAGAAACGGACACAACATCTGGAGTAGGGTTGTTAAAAAGTGCTGAAACTTGTTTGTTTCTGTGGATGTGTACTTTTGTAAAAGTCGTTCACCAAAATCAGGTGTCACCTGACAACCAGCAGATGTTTCATTACAAACACTGCAGGTTCCAACAAAGTCCGAATTAAATTGACTGTTTACATCAGGCAGAAATAAATATGACATGACTACCAAATTGAAAAGAGGGAAAATTATTCACATGTGGGCCATATGTGAAAGATGAAAGGTTTTGGTCAAACAGTTTGAATTAAAATGCTTCCAAAAGCTTTTTTTAAGAAGTGGGTCCTGTGGCCTAAACCTTTCACCCCCTGACTTCAAAATCAGTATAGTAGATACTTCATCTGTTAGTGGGTGAGCATATGTAAAAGATGAAAGGTTTTTTGTTTAACAGTTTGGCTTAAAATGGGTCCACAAACATTTTCAAGAAGTGGGTCCCTTGGCCTTGACATTTGACCCTGTGACCTCAAAATCGATAGGGTTCTTCATCTATTAGCAGGTGAGCCATATATAAAAGAAGAAAGGCTTTGGCCACATGATTTGGCTTAAAATTGGTCCATCAGCTTTTCCAAGAAGTGGGTCCCTTGACCTTTGACCTTGTGACCTCAAATTCAATAGGGTCTTCATCTGTCGGCTGGTAAGCCATATGTGAAAGAAGTTGTGGTAAAATGGCTTGGCTTAAAATTGATCCACAAGCCAATTCCAGGCGGACTGACCAACAGACGGACCGTTTAAAGAAGCATTACTATATCTTCTCCTGCAACTTTGTTATGATGGGATAATAACAAGAGGGCTGTGAACACTCTCCAAAGTGTAGTGACCTTATATTCCTGATCTATATGCTAAAATTATGAGCTAATTATATAACCTGTGCGTCTTGTGCAGTCCTGCTACCCAGGTCACCATTATGCAGAGGAAGGCCAGTGCTGAGGAACAGAGTCCATAATACAGCGTGTAGTCACAGGACACTGACGTTTTTGATGGGAAACTCTGTAAACAAAAAATACAGATAAGATAAGATAAGATATACTGATTAATTCCAAGCTGGGAAAAAAATCAATAG
The DNA here is from genome assembly GCA_026874595.1 of Sipunculus nudus. Taxonomy (NCBI): domain Eukaryota; kingdom Metazoa; phylum Annelida; class Sipuncula; order Golfingiida; family Sipunculidae; genus Sipunculus; species Sipunculus nudus. The sequence continues at coordinate 35,131,372 of CM049308.1, read as the reverse complement.
GGTTGCCATCTGTTCGCGGGTGAGCCATATGTGAAAGATGAATAGTGGTGGTCAAATGGCTTGGATTAAGACAAAATAATCTTTAGATGTAGTTCTATCTTATTACAGATAAGAAGATATCATGACATGTGGTACAAGTTACATGTACACTCCTCACACAGCAGCTATACACTGCAGTCATCCCAAATTCTCCTCTGCTTTGTATAGCAAGGTTCTCTGGATTTTAACACCAGGGTGTCCAAGTAGAAAAGAATTGTAATCTGACCAGTGAGAGCCTAGTATAACATTGTGCATCCACCTCAAAATTTTAAACATGGGACACCCCCTCTGCTTGGTCTGATAACATTGTTTATGGCACAGGGCCAAGAGTCAGACCAATGTCCTTGTGTAACTGTTTGTTATCAGACCAATGAGAGCAGGTGTCCCATGTCTAAAATGTGGACCTGGATGCACAATGCTCTCATTGGTCTGATAACAATTCTTTCTACTGTTTGCACCCTTGTGGTCTCACCCAAAAAAACCTTGTTATACAAAGCAGCAGTGACATGGGAAGACATCTGGAACATCTGCATGAGGAGCATTACATCATGCTCTGTTAGTTCAGGTAAAACAATATACCCGCATTGTTCTAACAGTTAAGATGATACCCAACAGGTACAGGTTACATGAAAGTCTGTTAGTACAGTCAAGAATATATAACAGCACAAGTAAGAAATACCTTTACAACAGGAAAGATGATATCCTGATAGTACAGGAAAGATGATATCCTGTTAGTATAGGAAAGATGATATCCTGTTAGTACATGAAAGATGATATTCTGATAGTACATGAAAGATGATATCCTGTAAGTACAGAAAGATGATGTCCTTAGTACAAGTAATATAGTTCAGGTAGGATGATATATTTGTTAGAATAGGAAAGATGATATCCTGTTAGTACAGGAAAGATGATACCCTGACACATGGAAGAAGAAATCCTCATTAGAATAGGAAAGATGATATCCTGAAGTAAACACAAGATGACTTCCTGTTAGTGGCAACTTAGTGCAGGTTACACAATGTTTTGTTGGTACACATACAATGATAACTTGTTAGTACGTTTGTGATTATACTGAAAACTGCTCAGGTTGGACATTGTATTTTTAAAAGGTGAGATAGTGTCTTGTTGGCTGAAGTGAAACCATCGACAAAAGATAAGACATGTTATAATTACATATCCACCAGACTCCTTGTTGAACTGTGCCTCGAGAAGACACATCCCAAAGTTCTTCTGTTTGCTGTAGGTGGCGACAACGGAGACCATCAGACTGATGAGGAAGATGAGGACGTGGATGGTGGTGGTGATGAAGCCCTGGGTGGAGCAGTCCTGGCGGCACTGCTTGGAACACTTGTCACAGCAGCCGATGCAGCACTTGCAGCATCCACCACGTGGTTGCTCTGCTGGTTCCTCTGGTCCCTCCACAATCACCGCGTCACCATCCCCCTCGTTCTGGTTCACCGGGTTGCCCAGCTCCTGCTCCGGAGGGAACGGCTCCGGCGGAGGATCTTCTGCGAGTGGCTCCACATCCTCCAGCAGATTTCTCTGATCTGCCATTGTTATATTTCTGAAAAAGTATTGTCAAATTATTACTTTATTCAGATCACAACAGCCTTTGTTTTTTTTTTCTTGGCTTTTATCTATATATAGATTCCTCCAGACCAGGGGTCATTAAAATTTTCAATTCCAATTTAATTTAATATGCTGGAGCCTATTCAATTCAAATAATTTTTATTCAGTTCAAAATCAATTCACAATTAAAAAAAGTGCAATTAGAATGCATTTAATTGCTGTGTAACAAGTGTCATCAAAGGTGTTCTATTACTTTTTGCACAAGTAAACAATTTAGTTTTGTTCAGAATGGGTTGAATTTACTCCAAAACTGAATGAAATATCAGTTATTATGAGTTTTACCATTTCATAGAAGCCAGACAGGTTTTACTAGTTTTATCAGACAATTATTCCTTAAAATCAGGTAAACTGCCTATATTCAGATATAAATGTTTCATGGATTTCAAATAGGTGGCTGTTATTACCCAGTACTATTAATATTTTCAATTTTTTTCAATTCAATTGCAATTCATTCAATTTTTACTTCAATTCATTTCAAATTCAATTCAGAATTGACCCCAGGTCTGGATACCATCCTTGGCTAACTATAGAGACTGTGTGGATTGCCCTGTGGACCCCTACCATCCCTCCGCAAGCTACAAGTTGGATGCCATATGTAACAGCAGATGAATGAACCTCAGTGTAACCAGTCTGACACTAATATCATATGTTCTTTGACTTCATCAATAAAACAATCTTTACTGGCAAGGCCTATAGAAATATTGTTATGAGCACCGATACATATATTATATGAAGTTTATAAACCAAGTATATGTATATATATATATATATATATATATATATATATATATATATATATATATATATATATATATATATATTTATATATATATAATAAAAAAACAGGTATAATAAGTGAATATAAATAAGTATCATTATCTAACAAGTCAGAGGTTAACATTATGCTGCATTATACCAGTATTAAATCCCCTTGGAATATAACTTATATAATATAAATTATATGTAAATGGGTAATTCTACAGAAAACGCTGCATTTCAAGGGTTTTCTTGGTGATTTTTTTTTTAATCTTGATTTTGATATAACAAAACTTAATTTGTAGAAAAATATCATTAGAATTGTAAAATAATGCAAGTAGTGCACTTTCAGTTTCCTTTTTTTATAAATAGTCCAGGTAAGGGGAAAATATGAACCTTTTTCTCGACACTGTGACATGCAGTAAAATCTCACTTGCACATTTCAGATATTGTTTTGACTAGATTTTTTTTGTGATTTTCAATAAAATTAAAATTAATAGCCTTTGATAAAATCAAAACATAAATTTCAATTATGAATTTAACAAAAAAAGTGTGTAAAAAAGAACATTTCTTCTTCTTTTTAATTAACTTTTGAAAACAAAAATTGTCTCTATTCCTATTTTTGCTTCCAGAGGGGTGCATTTGCAGGGGTTTACCGGACAAAGTACTTTGGTACATCTACCATCAGAATTTGAGTCGAAATACCTTGTTAATTTTTTTGAATGCACAGAAAATAAAATTTAAACATGGTTTTAAATCATCTAGGTAACGGTGTTGAGCATAGATAACGGTGTTGAGCATAGGTAACGGAGTCGAGCTTCTGAAGTATAAATAACCGTAGTGACTACTTGAATACCAGTATTATGTATTAAAACAAGCAAATGCCTGTTTGAATAGAAGAAACGCAAATGTTTAAAATATTTAGCCCAAAATATGTTTCAAATTCTATTTCAATAATTTGGATTAAATACCAAGTTCTCGACACCGTTACCTTGCTCTCGACACCGTTATTTTTCATGCAGGTAACGGTTTCAAGTGGTAACGGTGCTGAGATTTTTTCATATATTCGTCAGATGCAGCACAAAAAATTATTTCCATACTGTCCCTAAGAGGGCAGCACATGTTATCACTAAATGAACAACAAGAGGAAGCCATTTTCGAAGTGATATATGTGACGGTTAATTTTTCGCAGGTGTAACGGTGTTGAGTCCAAATAAACATACGGTGATTTTTTTAACCCTTTAATGATTAACAGAGAACACTGATATGACAGTTACTAAATTTAATTGTGGATTATGTGTAAAAATTTCCTGAACTCTAATAAACGCTGCTCCCTGCATCAGCAAAGTGGTTTCTGTTCACGCGCTGCAAGGTCAAAAGGTCAGGTAACGGTGCCGAGTATATTTTGGGAGACATACTTTTTTTATCCAAATTTTTGTATTAAAAACAAAACGGTCAGGAAAATCAAGCAAAAATATCATCTTAATAAACTTTCACCGCTGTGACAACATTGAAAACAAAATCTATATAAATGGAACAGTGGTTACAGAAAAATGCTGTTTTGAATTTAAGATCCGAGAGAAAGGGACAACGGAAATTTAACGGTATTGTAACATTTGCAGTTTTTTTCTGTATGTATTTCTGCCCCGATTTAATGGGACATGAAATGCGACAATTTTTGTAGAAATACCCAAATGTAATACCACATTTTATAAATATACATTAATCAGTATATATCATACATTCAATGACAGCTTATAGAACTGTTAATAAACTTATAGTTCCTTATAGTATTATAAGTTTAAACATCTGTTCTTGGAAAATTATTTTATGATTAATTACCATAGTGGCTTGCATCATAATTCTCAACTTAAGGTAAAAATTAAAATGCTAAATATAATAATGTAGTTATATTTTAATAAACCAAGGGTTATGTGGTTAGCAAAACTTGAAAAAAGCACGTATGCTGGTTATATTAACATATTGATTATCAGATCAACTTTGTAACATGGTATAACCTGGTTAAGGTAGCTTGGTGAAAACTCTCAAGTTTAAAATCGATAAAACCCTACGCACTATAGTAAATGAAGGAAGGATAGTATAAACTTAACTAGGTAGAAAGAAACTTCCTGAACATTAACTGAACATCAAAATCTAACGTACATGACGCGTTATATCAGATGTACTATTTCTGTATTGACTGGAGTAAGCGGCTATTCAGCACTTGCCTGACTTTTAATAGTTGTTGTGCCGCCCTCAGCTCCGCTTAACTGCCTACTGCAGCGTTAGCTCGGACTCGCTGCAGCTTTTACTGGGTGGTCAGCCTCCTGGAATGTTCTTTATGGAATACAAAGTTTGCCGATTTTACACGTGTGTTTCCTTTAACTTTCACCAAAGCTTCCGTGTTTCACTGAATCATAAGATTACACTGTTGATATTAACTTCCTTGTTAATGATTCAACACATGCTGTGTTTGCTTTTTCAGTACCCGGGCATATGGAAATTGCCGAGTGTTTGTGCATTTACTGTCTGGTTTTGTTTCCGCGGTCTCCATCAGAGGTCACCCCCTTACGATCAACAACAAACTCCGAGGTTTTTGAGAGAAAAAAACCACCATTAAACCTAAATTGTACTTTCGTTCAAATTGTGTAAGAGTAAATGGTGCATGATAGACTGGACAAGGCTTAAGCTCAGTGAACATAAGTTTAAAAAATGAGAAAGAAGTGAATATAGTTAATCACGTTACATCAGGGTGAACATGCGACTGAATGAGAAGTGAGTAGGAACCAGTCTAAGGGGCACTCGGTAAAACCCGGAATTTCCGCGGAATTTCCGAGGATATTCCGAGATTCCTCGGAATAAAAGTTTGAGCCGTTTCCCTCAGCAGAGGATCCCTGACAGTAGGAAAAAAGTTCCCATACATATAAAATGAATAATTATCTTCCTATTTCTTTAAGGTTCTGTTCTAATCTTCGACCTTTCAAGGCGAAATCTACGGTTTTCCGAGCCAGATCAGACCGGCCCGGGACGACGGCCATGTTTATGGTAGATCATACCTAAATCCGGTGGTTTCATGAGATTTCTTGGAAAGTATAAACAGCTGACAGCCCTGGATAAAAAGACTATGGCCAGTAAAGAGAGTGAATTGTAGATTTATCAGATATACTCCTTACTGATAATAAGATCATGAAATATTGTGGAAGGCCACAACTAAAGAAAGGGGCAGGGCATGGAGAGAGATTCTACAATTAATGGAAGTGGCATGACATTTGGACAGGGAGGCTACAGCAGTATCAGTGTCTACAAGTGTTTTTCATTTACCACTGGCATGATTAAAATTCTATTTTTTATTGGTCCAATGAACAAAGGAACACATTTGAAAACAAAATCATTTATTAACAACTGAACCATAATAATCGAATGAAATATGTACAAACTGAAAGTAAATTAAGCCTCATATGAAATACACCTGATACAATAATGAAATATTGAATTTAAAATACCAATGTAAAGTATTATGAAAATGATTAAAAAAATGTTATACTTGGTGTCAATATATGAATTATATATATATATATATGTAACGATGTAATCCAACAGGTAATAATTAATTTGTCAACAGGAATGGAGAAAGTTGCAGTTTTTTATGTGGTTTTGAGTGGGCCCGGTCGCCGTGGGTCTGGATTCTCCGAGAATTCTACAGGCGCTTCCAAAATATTAGTAAACATGGCAGTCGTGCAGGGCTGTTTGAAAAGATGTTAAAAAATCGTACGCTGTACCTTAATAATTCGAAGATTAGAACGGAACCCTGAATAAATGGAAAGATAATTGTTCATTCCCTAGGTATAGGTACTTTTATTCTACTGTCAAGGATCCTCTGCCGAGGGAAATGGCTCAAACTCGGATCTCCGAAGGAAAATTCCGGGTTTTACCGAGTGCCAGTCTAAGGTCATTCGTCTGAGGCGTTCTTTGATCTCTAACACACAAGATCGCCTCAATCACTACTGTAAAGTCAGCCCGTCGTCTGTCAGTTGATATGATGGCAGACGTAGATATATTCGTCGGCAACAACATATATATCGACACAGATGTTTACAGTCTCTGGCTTGGAGGACTGACTGGTAACGTTTGTTTTATATTCGTCAATGTTAGCTTAGGAATTTATACTTCAACCAAGAATATGCCACCACATTACCTTGTTATGGGTTCATAACTGAAATGAGATTTCAGTTATGGGGATCCTCTTATGGAAAAGCGTAGCAGGGGTATATTGGGATATTTGCAAAATAAACAGAGAAAATGGAGGCAATTTAGCAAATTTCTTACCAATAATGGCTAATAAACTGTTCTGGAGTAAAAATAAATTATGTAGAAGTGCCCTTGTAAGGAAATTGTTAAGATTTCAACTCCTGTGGGTTTTTTAGCCTGCCATGCGGTCATGTTTATCTTTTGTCACATGACCCTGTCCTTGACCTTATTGATATGAGAAGAGGTGTCCTCTGATTATTGTTCCAAATAAATTATAGTAAATATTGTTTCCATAACTTCCATAGGCAAATTTGTTAAAACCTTAAATGATATAGCCATAAACTTATAAAGGACTTATTGAAGCCATATATTATCATTTACTCATAAGTATTATTCATGAAATAAGATTTTTTAAATAGATTTATTAGCAATAAATTACTCTGGTACACCAGAGGTCAGGTCACAGGTCAGGTCATGGGTGACCAGAGTTCATGCCTCAGCAACATGGCTGTGTCAGTGATGGTCTTCTGCTCTTCTCTTCATGATAAAATGCTGTTATATCATATATAACATACACAGAAGACTCCACATGTATGGAAACTGATATATAAAGGATATATAGGTAGAGTGAACATAGTTTAAGCTGCATCTTATTCTTAATTACTCTTTTATTCTTTCCTTCTGATACATCAAAAGGACCGCTACGATATTTCGTAAGAACATACTCAAGGCTGAGTATGGAGCCCGGGTGACCTGGTGTGTAATTCTCAGCCTTGTACCAAGGCAACACATTACCAATACAATGGCAATAGGCAATACCATCACTCACTCAGCACTACCCGGGTAGCCCCCGCCCCCCCCTCTTTTTATATGTAATGTAAAAGCGAAATGGCATGTTGGAGATGGTAGGTTTCAAATTATGCAGGAATGAATCAGGGGGGCATGGTCTGGACACTCGAAGTGGGATACTGGTGAAAAAACAGACGGATATACAAATTTTTGCACCTTCCACTTTCTAATTTAAAGCAACTTTCCTACTGCAACAATTGATTGTAATAGTGAAATTAATAAAAAAAAGAAACAGGTAAAAAATTACATTTGGTAAAGAATCAAGTGTTGTGACAAAAAAAAACAGTTCCTTGTAAAGCCATAGGGTAGGTATATCACCAAAATTTTCAAATGTGGAATTTTTATCATTAACGTTACAAATATCATTGGATAGCATTTCATTTCAGTAATACATTACTTTTTAAATAAATAGAATCTGATCATCTTTGATAGGGTATGTTTTGACTGTGAATGGTCGATGGTTCTGCACAGACAGAAGATGGTATTTAAGAACCTCATATATAATCAAAGTTCCCAGGCCAATACATTTGTGGACATGGCCCTGGGATAATCATAAATGTAATTGGGCATTAAGTGCAAACGGGATTAAACACACTAGCTTTAGGATCATTTGCCTTAAAAAAAAGAAAAACACAACAGGGCAAACAGGAAATACCAGATAAACCTTATCTTTGTTATTTAAATTTTGTTTAACATCTTTTTCATTAAAAACACCTGCATTATTAAGAAGCACAAAAAATGTTGAAAAGACGCCATTTTGTTTATGACCAAGTAGCATTTTAGTGCAATCTTGCAACCAGCTTCTGTTCACAACCAACCAAGCAACTCTCTAAAATGCACCCTAAGATACAGATGTACCCCAGTGACAGTAATTTAGACAAGGAGTAATGGATATATGAAGCAATTACATGTACCTAAATTCATGTCATTGAATACATATAACAGAATATATGTGTAATTTATTAATAAAATTTATAATTAACAGTACTTTTTTTAAATTAATTACTTTCGAGTTATGAAACCTCTGTTTTAGTATGATGCTCAGCAGTTGATATATATACTTAGACCTTCATGTCCTATGATATACATGTATATCTGTTCGATGGACATTACACATAGTCCTCAGTAGTTCAAAAGACATTCACTTGCATACAAACCTTATACCTGTCCTGCTAACCTTACACTGGTGCAGTATTACACATGCAACAATTGAGCACACACCATATTTTACACCTCTGTTAAGTCATCAAATTGATGTTAGACTGGTACCTACTCCTTATTACATCATCACTGTTTATTTGCTAATTAGCTGAACCTGGAAGGGTGGCTGGGACAAAATAGACTTGTAGTCTGCAGGGGGGGGGGGGGGGGGAGGGGGTCAAATATATATGTATATATATATATATATATATATATATATATATATAAAATAGAGAACTCAGGCTGTGCCCATGAGCTTTACAGAGGGATAGAAAGGAAAGAACAGCAGGGTACATTGTAGTGGTTTTGGTCATGTCAATCATTTGACAATCTTATAGAGAATTAGAGAGAAACTGACTTGAATTTTCTTAATGACGACTGCACATATGGGCCCTCAGGCCTCAGCATATAATCGTTCCCCTTGCTTGGTCTTTAGGCCTGGGTATTGTCTATTCAGGTACAATACATATTGTGATACACTCAGTTTAATACTTGATACATATTGCCCAAACTCCAATGGATTGTCCCCCTCACATTCCCTCAGCAAAAAGGCTTATGTCAGTAATATTCCCCTTGTATCGCTCACACACACTGGCTTGTCTTCGGAGCCCTGACATGCATGTATGCATTTTTGATCCAGTCAATCATATGGCAAAATATTTGTCCTGTTTAAGTTTTATAGCTTTATAACTTCTTAAGGTTATAGTTTAAGTAAGACCCGTGTCAATATTTATGATTGGTCATTATTGTTTTCCTCAATATGACCAATACAGTATGCAAAGCCTATCTTTAACTGTATCAGCATTGCATATTGATTTGTATCTATATCCAGACCACCAAGGAACCCGCAAAAGGTGCATTTGTTTTTGAGTGAAACATAGCTGTGGGATATGGCCTTCCCATTAAGCCTGCAGAGTGCTCACCCTAGGCGTTGGCAGACAGTGAAAAATTTCACCACATTGACTGAGATTGGAACTCATGGTCTCCCAGAGCTTTTGAACCACTGTACTCTACCCCTAGGCCATGGAAACTGGTTAGGTGTAAATATATGCGATTTTATGGTTTTGTTAGAAGATTACAATTGAAATACAAAGCTTATCCTGATCAGTCAGGATTTAACTAAATACATGGAAACTTGGGAGTATTCATTAATGTTCATTGTATGCATTACATTCTATGTGTATGGTCTTTTTTGTAGCACAAGAAGCAGCAGCTTACCTCCAAAGACATGGAGCACTGCAGCAGTACGGGGCAACGTTTGAAATGCTGCTGAGTGACACACAGGATCACTACCGCACCTTCTTCATGCTTGAGAAGCTGCTGCACCAGCCACCTCACATAATGGACCAGATTGTGTACCAGATAGATGCAGAGACCAAGAGGATGCTAATACAAAAGTAAGTTGTCACACTGAAGATAGACATAAGACACATAACAGTAAAAACCTGTGTCAGTTTTAAACCAGAATAAGGTGTCAGGCTAAGATTAGACATCACAATGAAAGCCTGTTACAGGTTCATAACATATGTGTATGACCATAGACTGTCAAACTAAAGTTAAACATTATAATGAAAGCCTATGTCAGGCTCATGTCATTTGTTATACAAGAATAAGATGTCACACTAAAGTTTGATGTCACACAGAAGTAACATTTCACAAAAAAGTTTGATCCATGTCACACAGGATTAATATGTCACAAATAGTTTTATGTTAAACAGAAGCAAATGGAAGTAAAGTATCACAAAAAATATTTCATTTCATAACTTGTCACAAAAACGTGTGATTAAATACAAATAACATGTCGCCAAAAACTGATATCTGACATAAGTAAAATTTCACAAAAAAGTTGCACATAGAAGTAAAATGTCAGAGGAAAAGAGCTGTTATGTCTCACTCAGATGTAATATTGCACTTTCATGTTTAAATTGTTTAGTTATTCTTGGTAAATTTAATTTCACCACTGCCTTTTGTTGCCCTTTATTTGATCATAAGATCATCAACTAGTTGTCTTGTCGCCTTGTATGTCTTATTGACTTAAGTGTCCATGGTCAGGCTATACAGGAGTGTATATGGAGGTGCGTTATCTTATCACATCCCTCTCAAAGCTATTGTTCCCTGACTGTGCAGCCGTGAGTATAACTAGACTTGATAAGGAGATGCCATCTTATCAGGATGCCCAGGAGTCCACAGGGCCACTGAACCATGTCAAGTTGGCATAATTTTTTTCAGTAAAATTTGTTGGTCGTATATTTTCTGTTAGTAAAGTCAAATTGTATAGCCACTCTGCTTTCTTCCAGGATAGTCAGTTTGCTCATATTAAAATGGAGAGTGATAAACTAGTTAAACTTGTATAATCGAGTTAATCCTTAATCCTTTTATTATAGGCTCATCTTTGATGAGACATATAATGGTATACCCGTGGTCTGTCTGTCTGTCCATCCATTGTCCGTTCATTAACTTTTAAATGTCTCTGCTATAACTTACCAGGGCTTTTGCAAATTTTCATGAAACTTACAATAGCTTCTAACCAATGAATTATCTTGCCCCAGTTTGATCATAGGAAAAATCCATATATATTTAATGAGGTCAGGGGAAACCAGGCTACTTTGTGGTGTTGCTGCAATAACTCAACAGAAACATGATGGATTTTGATGAAACTCAACAATAATATTAGCCAATATTATATTGGGCCTAAGTTTGGTTCCTAGCAAAATCAATGCACATTTAATAAGGTCAGAGGTCTCCAGTCTTTGGGGGTACTGTGATGACTTACCAAAAATCTAATGGATTTTCCTGAAACTCATTATAAATATTAAACAATAGTGATTCTGACCTGAGTTAAGTTCTTTGCAGAATTTATGCATATTTAATGAGGCCTTGGAAATTACAAAGCTGTTCCTCTTTGCCTGTTTAATGGATATGATACAGCTCCATAAAATCAAAATTCCTGAAAAACCTCTAATTTGGCTTAGTAATTTCTGTACCAAAATATCAGTCATGGCTTTCAGCACAGTATTATCTGTATCAAAATATTATTCTGTATCAGATGTCAGTTTAGTTCAATCCTTGCCTTCAGCTGCATAGTGTCTGGACTAAAGGTCAGTTTAGTTCAGTCCTAAACTGCATCTGAATAGTATTTGCAGGCATTCAATATCAGCTTCTTTGTATTCTTACAGGTATTATGAGTTTGATTCTGTTGTCATCCGAGAGATCCTTGGAAAGAAAATGTCTGCTCGCAACAGGAAAGACCTGGATGATGTCAGTGAAAAAACTAAAGTCTTACTCAGAAGTTGTCGGAGACAGGTGAAGAAAATAGGACATGTACTATTACCCCATGATATTTAGTGTTAGTATTGATAAATGATCATGGACTTTCGAACCATTGCCTTCAGTTAAGACTTCCAGGTGATTCTGGAATTGTGGGCTGTTATGTGTCAGTGTCAATTTGAGTTGATGATCCTTATGTGTAAGGTGTATAACCAAAGTTGTAATCAGGGCACCATTACATGATTTATGGAACTTAGGTGCTCTGTCTTAAGTTCCCAGTATAATATCAGAGATACATTATGTATCTGTCACATCTGTATGTGGTTGTCATATAACATTATTTGTGCAAATACCGGTAATGGTCTCATCCAGACTTTTCTTATGGCCTTTTTGTCAGTTCATTACACCTAGTCAGATATATTGGAAAGATATGTGCATGTTTACAGTTTTATTATATCCTTAAAGCTATTGAAATTTCATTTAAAATGCATACATACAATTTTGGTCTACAGCTTTGTTCATTTGTATAAAAATGGTCATGCCCAGTACATTGTAGAAGTATATAAATTAGACTTTGATTGTCATTCAAAAAAAAAAATTTCTTGTCTGCAACATAGCACATTTTCTCTTGCAAACCCTTTTGTGTAATCTTTACATGTTTCACATTTCAGTTTGATAATGTGAAAACAGTGTTTAAGACTGTGGAGGACATGCTGGGATCACTTGTTGAAAATATCAAAACTCATTTTCTTCTGCCAGATGATTTAGCACAGTGAGTAAACAACTGATCACCTCTGCTGTTTTTACTCTGTGTTTCTTATTGCTTCCACCAGGAGGGTATATGTTCATCCATGTTCATGTGAGTGTTTGTGTGTTTGTTCACAACATTACTCAAGAAATCATGAATGGAATCTCATGAAATTTCCAGGGTATTTTGGGAATAGGCCAGTGAAAAATTGATTATTTTTTTGTGGATCCAGCATATGATCTGGATTCAGGAATGTTATAAAGGAATATTTACCAATGTACAGTCACTTATGCATGAATGCATGGATCCCGGAATATGGGTCATGTAAGTGAATACTTGGAAATGTATGTGTGACCTTGGCTAATGGCCTCTTTAATTTAGGGTCAAGTTTAAAGGTAAAAATCATCAGGCCTAATAATGTCTTAGTTTGCATTGAAACTTGGCTGTTTTGTGGACAGGTAGCCATATCCATGTATGGACCAATGTTAATACTGAGCTACTCCATGACCTCAGCATCCTTTAATGTCAGAGGTTAAAATTGACTCTTTAAGCACACCTGATCTTCCTGCCTAATGTTTCAAATATTTTACTTTAATTTAACCAAAACTATACCAAACATTTATGCACTTGTTCTTGTGTTGAATTAGGTTGTTAAAATGCTAGGGAATTTTTATCACATTGATAGAAAATGGTTGTATACAGTAGTTGTTTTAAATTAAACATTTATGTTTTAAGATACTGTCATTTTAGGATCTCAGATATTTGATGCTTCATGTTCATGATTCATGTTAGTATATTCATTTTCATATAACTGTATTTCAGAGCAATGTTGATTTGTTTTCAGACAGTATGCTGCCATAGTTTTTATCACAAACAACCGTTTTGAAACAGGAAAAAAGAAGTTGGCCTACCTGACCTTTGATGACTTTGTCCACTGTGCCATTGAAATGATTGAACATTGGTCCTACAGCTCAAAAGGCTAGTTGCTCGAATCATTCCATATATATGTCACTTTGGTTTTAGCTCCTTGTCCCTTTATTAAGTATACATAAATTGGTTACTGGTGTATTGAAAATTTGCGGATAAAATGATTTAAACACTTTTGAAGTCTGACTTGAAAAATTAATTAAAGAGGTGTAAAATATTTTTCACAGAATTGGATAATGTTCCTGTTAAAATGCAATCAGTTCCTTAAAACTTTGCCAGGCCTAACAGGAAATATCACTACTGGAAGCCTTTCGTGGCTTGTATGACAATATTGCATATTATAACTCGGCAAAACATGAACTTTGTCTTTTCCTTTTTTGTTTGGGTGTGTAATGCTCAAGAAGGCATTTATGTTGACTTTTAACTTATTTTGGTATTTTACAGATTGTAATGCCCATGAAGATATGGATGTAGACTTTGATCGTGAGTTCCTATTAGACCTTCGTGACTTGAAGGTGCTTTCAGATAGAGAACCATTAGATGAACACAAAATGTAAGTACATGTACTATCCACTGAGAAAATTATTCAGTCAGTAGCTTTTTTTCCACATTTTAAGTTTTTTGCTATGTACAACTTAGAAAAATAATTCATTCAAAAAGACGTAGGGTCACATGCACAGTCCAGTCCTATGCTGTACATAGTGCTGTTACTTTGAATAATTCTGACAAATGTTATTTTAAAATATTATGGTATTTTACATGCTATTTTCATTTACATATACATTATTAGGAGCTAGGCAAGACTGAGAGGTGTGTGTGATAAGTTCTCAGCAACCAGTGGATGCATTTTTATAAGCCAGTCTATGACAGGACATATTATTGTATACCCAGAGTCCATCAGTCGGTTAACTTTTATTGTTGCAACAATATCTTACCAGAGATTTGATGGATTTTCGCTAAACTCAACATAACTACTTACCAATAGACTATCTCACCCGAGTTTAATTATAGGCAAAATCCACACACATTTAATGAGGCCAGAGGTCATGAGCCTACTTTATGTTGTAGCTGCAAAACTTATGAGGAAACATTAACCAATATAATATCTCACCTAAGTTTGATTCCTAGCAAAATCCATGCATATCTAATGAGCTCAGATGTCACCAGACCTTGGTGGCATTGTGATGACTTACCAAAAATCTGATTTAGATTCTCAGCAAAATCAAGCATATTTAATGCGGTCAGAGATCACAAGACAGAAGATCGGCATATAATGCACCTTTGCGGTGCTCTTGTATTACTGAGGATTTATGGTCAAATAAACAAAATTACACACTTGGACTAGGGAACTTCAGCTTGGCTATGTCTGTGTTTCACTTCTTATGTTTCTGGGTGATAACTGCCTTAACTATTATAGGCTTTTATCCAAATATGGTACACTGCTCAGGAATAGATTGGATGGGATTTGTTTTGATAGTGCTACCAACGTTGAACTTCTGTCTATGTGCTAAAATGGTCTTCTCCATTTAATAAAAAAAAAATAAATATTAGCTGATTAAATACATGATATCATGTCTGTTACACAATATTTGAGAAACGGCTGGAGTTATCAGTGCCAAATTTTACAAACATATTGTTCTTGTTATGGAAAGGTGATTGTAAGCTGCAGGTGGTGCCCTCCATGCTGACCTTCTTTCTCTCTACCAAAACAGAATTATTCTCCATTGTTTCAAAGATAAGGATTAAAATATAAATTCTTGACCATTATTGCCATGGTTGAATAATTCTATGGAGCAAGGGGAATTTATTGAGTTTTAATAAAGTGAAATGTGCTGTCAGAATGCTGTAAACCTGTAGGTTTGCGTTATCTGTTGTTCTCATCATCACTTGCAGGCTGGTGACAAAATCCCTTCAAGGAAAATTATCTCGTCCAGCCATGTCAGACCTGGAGAGCAACTTTAAGGTACATTCACATGTCTTGTATATATTAACCTTTTTACAATGGTTCGCTCACATAAAACAATAAGATTCAACAGAGATAAATTTGATTAGAACAATAAATCTTGGTAAGATTAAAATTAAGAAACATTATACCTTTGCATCTTAAACAATTAATTTACCTTTTTAGTAATAATTTGCTACCATAAATGTGTAGCATGTTTTCTGGTGTTTATGAATAAGTTACAAAAATTAAGCCCCCCAAAAAAGGATACGGTTCTCAGGCAACACCTGCATCAATTTTAACCCCCCCCCCCCCCCCATCAAACATTTAAATTTTGATTTTCATCTTTCAAGAAGATAAAATAATACAATTTTGATAAGATTTATTTTGTTTTTATCATGCTTTTCCCTGATCATATTACATTTTTATCGAATCATATAAAAAAGGTTTAAAAAAATCGCCCACCACCAGTCATTGCTGAAAAAGGTGCCTGAGAATCATACCTTGGCCTTAGGTTGTTATTTTGTCTGACAGGTACTAGTCTGGGTTTTATTTATTCAGAATTTTAACACAGTTTGTTTCACAGGCACTGGAATCCAGCACTAAAATGGCCTAGAAACTGAAAACACATTGAGTATGGGCGATATACCCATTATAAAAGAACAAGGTTATGAACTACACTTCTACGCGGGCAAGGCAACTTTTTTTCACAAGGCAGAATTCCGGAGAATTATCCGCTTTACAAGCATGATCGCGTGCCTTTTTGTTGGAAACATCTTTATTTACAAGATTAAACTTCCAAATATAAAAGTTCCCCACACTTATCGCGAATTCAAGCACGTTTATTTCAGCTGCGACGCCGTCATTTGGCATGTATACATTTACTAGTTGCGGAAGTTGAGGTCACCCCGAGCATAATGTATGTTATGGTTATAGAACAGACGTTAATGTATACAAAACAAGTGATTTAATGGTCCTGGTTGTGTTTGCATGCCATGCCCACCGATTTTCAACTTCATTGACAATTTGACAGCTGTTTGAATTATGTGCCTAAAAGAGATGTAGAAAACGACTGGTACCATGCAGCCAATCACAGACGCCAGCTCAGGGGGAAATCCATTCAGCCCGGGGTGACGTCAACTTCCACAACCAGTAAATGTATATATGACAAAAGACGGTGTCGCAGCTGGAATAAACGTGCTGGAATTCGCGGCTAGTGTGGGGAACTTTTATATTTGGAAGTTTAATCTTGTAAATAAAGATGTTTTCAACAAAAAGGGGCACAATCATGCTTGTGAAGCGGATAATTCTCCAGAATTTGGACTTGTGAAAAAAAGTTGTCTTGCCCGCGTAGCGATGGAGTTCATTACCTTGTTCTTTTATAATGGGTATATCGCCCATACTCAATGTGTTTTCGGTTTCTAGGCCATTTTAGTGCTGGAAACGAGTGCCTGTGGTTTGTTTGATAAATGCTCCACCAATAATTAAAGATATTTCTAACAACAAAGAAGACGTACAATTTTGTGGCATTAATTTACATTAAATGGTATCAATGGCATTGTTTAAGTGAAATCACCAGTGAACATAATATGAAGCCAGTCAGCAATATATTTTTGTATTAAAAATTACTTTTAAATTTGTATTTCCCAATCTGACAACATGTAGCATTTAATATAATATGGCTATTATTTGTCATCATTTGAATTTTCATTTTTGTGACTTAAAGGAACCTATTCACATACCAGGAATGTTAAATATAAATGAGGTATAGTGTTTTCTCCTTATAATATTATGGTGTCTTCCAGTATTTCACTCTAAAATGGTTTGCTAACTCCAATACACAAATGGCAATAAGCTTGTATTTGGCACTATCAGTGGCACAAAACCTAACAAAAGGTACATGTCACCTCATGGCCGTACTGTGCAATTTCACAAATCAAGATTTTTTCCATCTTCCAATCAGTGTTTCTTGTGTTGGTCTTCTTTATTTCTTCTCCTTGTTTGGAAGTTGTCACACATGTGCATATCAGACCTTAGTCAAACAGTCTTGTTATGGTGAAAAGACACATGAAGAGTTTGTTTACTCATACACAAAACCATAACAATGTGAAGACAGGTGTATTGGAGTAAGTATATGTCAGGATGATTTTACTGGAAAACTTTTGTATTCAGCCAAAATGAACTGAAAGCATGATATTAGACACATACTATTACAAATCTTTATGAACTTTAACCAGAGGAGTCATTCTTTATGTGTTGTAGAACCTTTCCAAAGCGTTACTCAACATGGCCAACAACCTGAATCAGGCAAAAGAGATGAGAGACATTTTCTTGGATCTTGTGGAAAAGGTAACATGAAAGGATACTGTGGGTGGCCATATATTCATTTTGTTTAATTATTAGGAATTCTACTCTTTACAAAGCCTCAGTTTTCATGGTCTAACCTTTTTGTAACAAACAGGGATCATAACCATTATTATATATTAGATATTTAATATGCATGCAAAATCTGGTTTTTTTATGAGAGCCAAGTGAACAACAAATTTGTGCAAATTTATATTCTTTTAGTGGATGATAAAAAAGATCTGAAAATATTTAAAAGGTCAGTTTTTGATACATGGGTAATAACATTTTTTCCCTTTTTATGTAATTTCAGTCTTTCGCCTTTGACATTACACATTAGAGGCAGGATGCCAACAAGGCTGTATTGTATAAATTACTGTTCACCTGTGTAGATCAGGTGTCATATTCACAAATTATCTTATTTAATTGTGTTATTTTCATGATAATTCCCCATTCATCAATATCACATATCTGACACCGTTGCAAACAAGGAGCTAATCACAGTATATATGATCAATAAAGAGACAAATTTTACAAATATGAAGTTAAAACTTTAAGTGCAACTTGTATCTGCCAGGCCAGTGTTCTCACTTAAACATCACAGTTGCTATGGGACATTTGGGTTAAATAGAATATGATTACACATGGATATAAACAAAACAATCAGTCAGTGCAATGTGGGATGGGCCCTTTTTTGGCTTATCTTTATAAAAGGTCCAAGGGATTATTTTTCATGTATAGATGCAAGATTTTTATATGGTCCACTTTAAGAATTCTTTTGACATGTGCACTGTCATCCTCCTAGATTTTTAGTGCTGTGTATGGAACATGATTGTTTTCCTTCTGTTCAAATCAGTAACCTTGTGCTATTATTTCAGATAATCGAGCCATGTAAACAAGGAGGGTGGACTAATTCTGAAGTAGGTTTGTTCCTGTCAGCCTACCAGGAGACAGCCCATCAGCTGGACCCTCTGCTCAGGTACAGTGTAGTGAATCACAGAATATCAACCCCACACCACACCTTAAGTTATCACATGGCATCCTCTGTATAGCAATGGACACTAAAAAAAATTTTTTTTTATTTGTTCTTTATTTTTTATATATATAAAATTGCTACAGGGAAAATTACTTTGTCTATGATACAGTGTATTGAATTAATAATTCTGTGAAAATAGGCAATATATAAAATAAAAATGTTTGATTAAATGTAAGGCCCTGGTATTCTTTCCTGAATGAACTTGTTGTTGACCAGAAATTTCATGTATATTATAGACTAGGACTACCTGTCATTTGACTATTAAATGTCACACATAAAATTTTTATCTGAGACCTTGCAGAGTGTAAATGTGTTAAGTCAAAGTAAATGAAGTTTGCTTGTTTTAATTCTAATTACTTTCATATGCTGTCTCCACAAAACCACTTTCATTTCTTCTTTTACCAAGTAATTAGCTTGAGAATTTAGTAGAGTTGCCATTGCATAAATAAAGGGCTCTACATAATCTTGTTCAGGTTTTATCTATAACCACCATCCATTAAATAATCAAAACTAAATTCATTCAGGATTAATTCTGTGTACTGGTATTAAAATTTCATAAATATAAATAATGGTCTAAATAGTTTTTTGTAAGCTAAACATACAGCTTTTTTTAACATTTAATTATTTTGTTGAAGAATAAATGTTATCAGGATTGTGTAAGATTGATAATGTGTTGCTGGTTTCTTGTAGGAACCCCGTGTTATCAAGGTTATGGGATCGCTATATGAGTACGATGTCCAGCTGTATAAGGCAAATGTTTCATTCATGACATCAGACAAGAGTAGCGGTCTGAGAGCAGGAGTTACTGGTCACACCAGGTAGAGACTGAAACACAAGTACTGATGATGATGAACAGACTGATGATGACACACACAGTCCATACAGACCCAACATTAGGGGGTCATAACAGTGGTTGGTGCTGTGCAGAAGTTCTAAACATCAGGTGTCATAATGAGACTGATTCCTCACAAGCACTTACATGCAAGGATGACTTGTGATTAAACTATTATTGCCTAGTCAGAATGTAAACTGAATGAAAAAAAGAGTCTACAGTAAAGCTTATTAAAGCAAAATGTTCAAGACATCTCAGTCTGTGGGGCCATGACACAGTTCATTTTTGTCAGCAGGTATACCTTAGTCCAGCATCTAGTCTGTCAAGTCAATCACACAGTCATACCAGCAAGTTATTATAATTAGACATGACAACCAATACATTTATTTAATAGTGGATGACAGGATAAATTGGTTATTCTTGGGAGAAATAATGTTGGATGGCATTTGATAATACAGGGGTGATACATGATCGGTGGAATTGGATGACCAAGTCGGGAATCAGGTATTCTTCAGATGGCATGACATGATCCATGTGGGAAGCATATTTTATAGCAGGAGAGTATTACAGGAGGTAAATTAATAAGGTGATCAATTTGGTGCTCCAGAACAGTAGAGCTGGACCACAATATCAGTAATAGACATTTAATCCCTAAGTTAATTCACAGGTCTAGCTAATACATGACAGCATTTGGTAATAATAATTTTAAATATTTTGTATAACAGGGATTCAGAGTGACAGGAAACACGATGTTGTTGATAATCTCTTATTTATACTTCTACATATGATATAAACTGCTATTGTACAATCATTTTAAGAATAAGAATATGTTTGAGACTACACTCCAGGTCAAACACTAGCCTTTCTATTGTATTTATTTGTTACATCTTGTGTTCCTTATCTGTCTCAAGAGAAGTGGTAACTTGTAATCTAAGCATGATAAAGGTGGCATCTCTGGCAAGAACCTCTCCATTTAAAATTGATCCAAAAGACCCAATTACATATATCATGCAGTTTAACCCTTTACTGTTAAGATTAACTTGATTTTACTGTGGGCATAAAGTAGGGCACTTTTTTAATTTAATATCTACACTTATGTAAAAATATATCAAATGAATGAATTTCCATCAATACTTAATTTAGCCAGAGATGCTGCTGTAAGAGTTGGTCGTTTTACTTGTACCTTTTTTTACACAAGTTACATATTTGGTCTGAGATGTGAAAAACAGAGGTGGAATTAGATGGAGAGCTTACTAAGTTTCACCTAAAAATATGCCCGAAAATGCAAAGAGAGAGGGGTTATACATTGTGTCTGTATGTGTGTGTGTGGGTGTCAGAATATGGGTATGAGAATATTGTAAGCATGATTATGATACATTATATGTTGCATCACTATGAAAACCTTGAACTGTTACACTACCTTTAAGCCTTGTTTTAATGGATTTAATATGAAAAGAGAGATGTACTCATTGTTTATGATTATAGTAAATTATTTACTTGTGGTCAATAAACTTGACTTATGTTTATCTAATATATTGTTTGTTGATAGATGGATATGTTTATATGTGAGTGTGACAACTACAGTGAGTGGGTTGCATTGAGGGATTGGATTTTCTCATTGAATATTGGAATTTGTACATAAACCCATAAAATACACAGAATATTGGAATTTGTACATAAACCCATAAAATACACAGATATCAGAATCAGTTACACTTATAGGTATATACATGCATAAAGTTACCAATTTGCTGTAAATTAAGAATCTTGTATTTGTCATATTCAGGTTATTCAAATAAAGCACATACAATAACAGTTTTACACAATCAGTTTATTTATTTTTTTTAGAATATTAGTTATTACATACAGAAAGACAGATCCAGTCTGTCACGTATGTTAAAATGAGCCTGGCATTTATAATATACATATATTTCTCAGCCAACAGAGTTCTAAAATGCTGGATTCCTGATCCCTGATCTAAGGGACAGAACTAACTGAATGCTGTATTATTAATATATCCAGATGTAATTTATTCTAGAGACCATGAACCATCACTTCAAACCAAATGTCTCTATCTATTGCATGTCTTGCTAGAAAACAAATCAATGTTTTCAAAATCTATACACACAGATGATATAAAGTTTATAACACACAAAAATTTGACACATAATTGGGCAACACAGGTCCATATAAATAAATTTGTGCTTTAAATCTACATTTAAACTCAGTGTATTATATAAGCCTGCAGAAGAGGCCAGTTTCTGATTTGAAAATTTCTGGACAGTGACCTCTTTTCAGATATGGCACAAACTTAATGTACCTGAGTGCACAGTTAAAAATCTGCCTCTCCAGCACAGAATATGTCTGTTTGTTAAAGAGAGGCAGATAGATATCTGGGCAAATAAATAATGGAAGTCCTGAACAGCTCACCTCATAATAAAGATAGTATATAATAGAAGAAGATAGTTTTAAAAATACTTATATACAGATAAAAACTGAATAAGAATAACACTCAAAGCCTGTGCACATGTTAAAATTTGCAAATATAGTCTATATGAATTTTTTACCACCTTTCTCAATAAATAATGTGGTTTTGTATTACATACCTACTAAGCATAAATGGCAGCAGATACAATCTTTGAATCATACCTTTGCAACCAAAACTTATTTCTGATGATGACTTCCATGATCTATTAGAGATGATAATGGGTGGAGATAAATGGATGTCATGATTGTGATGAATAAATATTAAGATAATTATATGTTTTACAGACTTTCTCCCAATCCTCAAACATCTTACATCCTGATTTATACAGAATTTAAAATGAGCCATTTTTTGACCATAGCAGATATTGAGAAGATTACAAAGCAGTAATATGTGAATTTTGTTAAAAATTTTCATAATATTCCATGAACTTAAATTTTATCAAACAAAATCTCTAAATCATCTGAACTGCCACAGCTGTACATTGAATTAATAATCATTTTTAACGATGTATGACTGTGAGAAGATACCAGTGATAAATCTGACAATAGTTAAATCTAAAAATGATGTATAAGTAATGTATGACTATATAAATAAATAAAATGAAGTGTTGTAAAGAAACATTCATTATGCAATTTTAAAATTATTTAAACAATATATGATTAAACTTTGTACAAAATGTGGCCAAATAGTTCTATAGCAGGCCAATAACCATATCTCAATATGAATAGACATATTATGATTTTGAACTCCTAGTTTTTATGGCTAAAAGAATTGACAGAAAACCAGGTTTCTGATTAAGTCCAGTCCCTGATATTGTTTTTCCTGGGTCATAAAGAGGTTAACGAGACAGTTCAACCTCCAGGATCTGGCCCCAGCTCTCAGCACTCATGGTAAAAAACTTCTGACCCGACAAATCATCCTGGGATTTGATGTTACTGAACTCGCCAGACATCCACTGTCGTTTGGTGCCTGGCTCTCCATAGTTTCTTCGCATGGTTTCCTGTCATTTGAAACAAGTTTATTTTGTCATGCATATAAAATTAACTTTTGCTTTAATGAAAGAAGCATGTGTTCATGATTTCATGAAAAATACATGTATATTTATTAAAATGTGTACACTTAATTGAACCTGCCATACTTAACTACAAATTCAAAGCACTACATTACCATCATGATCTCTTCAGACAGGAACAGAATCTCAGATTACATGTCTTGTGTACATGTCTGTCCTTCTCTGTCTCTTTCCCTCTCTCTATCTCTCTCTCGGTCTGTCCTTGTCTTTCTCTCTCTCTTTCTCCATCCTACTTACTCCCCACCCCCTGACCCCCTTGTGTGTGTGTTTGTGAAAAATTGGATAAACAGAACAACTGTGATAAAGCAGAACACTGCATTTTGGTCAGTGAATTAGTTTACAAATACACTTATAAGACAATGATTACCTTCCAAGAGAACCCCAAATCACGATCCATGTTGACCAGACTGTTAGATGGACAGCAGGTTACCATCTTTTTCCACAAGATATCACAATCATTAACTGATGAGTTAGCCCACCTACAGGTGGCAGCATATGAGCAGAGACTGACGACATCCAAGTTCTCCAATATCAGCAGCTGGACCTCCAGAGGCAGATCAAACAGATGTGTGTTTGATCCTGCCATCTTTCTGTGAAGACATCTAAAAAATACATATAAAATGTAATTTGTTTTTTGTTTAATGCATGAAACTTTAATTTACGATTAAGATTAACCTCAATGGAATGCCCATGCAAATTAATCTTTTAATAGATTTGTCAATGATGATTAATTCCTTTTTATCATATTAAAAAAAAAATTTCCATTAAAGACTTCTTTTGAACAGAAGTTTTTCTCGGCACACTTGGTCTTTTTTGCTCATTTTTACATATACTTGTGTAGATAAATCATGTGTGTGGGTCTCATTTCCTCTTTAGCACATTTTCCAGTGCAACTAAAGATCATCTAGAACATAGTTGGATAGCAGTGAGAAGTAAATGTGTCAGACTAAGACTAAGGTGGATTAACTAGGCAAATGCATATGTTAGTTTGAATCCTCCATTAATTATATGTAAAAAAGCATGAACAGACAGCCACAATTTGGGTCTACAGAGTAGACCTATGTATAAATCAAAGCACACAAACCTTAGCTACACACTGAGGACTTGAGTACAGACTTTGACTTGTGTCCAAACTTAAATTGGACTTTCTTTTGGAGACTTAAGCTTAAACTTGGGCTTAAGGGTCGGCGAATCAGACTTGAACTCAGATGTCATGACAAAGAAGGTGGACTTCGACTGAAACATCAAGGACTAGGATGTGGACTTCAGTGGCTTGGACTAGGCCTTGCGCTCAGACTCAGATAGTGCTAACTCAACTACAACACTGCTCAGACAATTGATTTACCTGGACCCTGCCTTTAGATTAAGGGATGCAAGAGCATACATCAGCTACATCTAGTATTAACAGCCAGAAGGGTGCCTTTCCATACATTTTTGCCCCCGCCAAGGGAGTGCACAGAGAAAATCCAACTAGTGTATTATATCATTATCCCTTTCCATATGTGCGGGCCTTTTTAACTCCAGTATGATTGGATTTTTTGCAGGGTTCCGTAAATGGCCAGTCTTTGGAAAAGACAGAGCTTGTGAGGCTACATGGCGGCCATAGGTGTGAAGAACTGTATAAAGAGTCTTCACTGAGATGCGGGCCTGAAGCCTACTTGATCTGGGCAGTGTGACAGAAGATATAACCATCAAGCTTGTCGTAAGAGATACGACATTAATCTGCTTCAAACCTTACCTCCAAAGAGTTTAAAATGAATTTTGGATAAAAAATATTACACAAAATTTAAAAAATTAATATTTTAGTGCGTGCCTTTCCCGTCATAAATTGTTAATCTCATTGACACGATCCCACATATGGAAAGAGGCTATCTGCTTGCGGGGCCTGCACGGACAAAAATGTGTGGAGAGGCATGTGTGGAAAGGCACCCTGATGCTGCATACTGCCTGAACACACACGCCATATGCGGCAATGGACACTGCATGTCTGGTGCACGCTGCGCATTTCCATATTCCTTTCCAGTTCACTTTCATCCGTTTGTTATACGTACCCGCTTCAACACTGTGCCCGGATTCTATTATGAAATACCAGATCGTCAGTTTTGGGCATCGGTATTAACTGGTCATATAAATCTAAACCCAGTTTAAAGGTCTTGACAGCACACGCTCCATTATTTGTTGTGACAGGTTCAGCGTGGCTTTGTTGTGATGTCACGCCCATTTGACCTGGGGTCACAATGTGGACTCGTACCTGCTTGCCAGTGGGTCATAATGTGGACTGGTACATACTCGCAAAGACAGGTGGCGCTCGGGTCACGCGCTTCCATCAATGGACATACAATGTTGCGAGTGAAGAAGGGAGGCAGAACTATGAGGAACAGGTTAACCCTGCCTGGTGCTGTGCATGTCACCTAGATCCTGCAACTTTTGGAGTTTTAAGGAAACAGTCAGGGATAAGATACAGATAATTTAATTCAAATGCGAATAGTTCGGGTTTATAAAAAGCTCAAATTGATGGTGAAATCAATGCATGCTTTCCAATATTAGTGTTTTAACAATAATAATAATAATAATAATAATAATAATAATAATAATAATAATAATAATAATAATAATAATAATAATAATTAAATAGAAGATACGGGTTATACTCATTTAACCAGGTATTATGCACAAGTTGCTTGTATACAATTACAGAAGAATGCGAGTGGGCCTGTTATAAATATTTTTAGTTGAATAATTTATGAATTACTATATATAAAGTAAGTATGTATGATTTAGTTAAGTTAAATCGATTTAAAGTGGAAACACATATATGACTAAAGTGTATTCAAGTTCACCCCAAAAGAGGTAATTCTGTAACATAATTAACTACTAAACTGTAATCATAACTTGATTAATAAAAACTTGTGATAGGAGGCAGAAAATTTCAAGCGACATAGTCAGGAGCAATACTATTCCTATTCTTTCACACTATCAGTTCAGTTTTGTTTTATACAAAAGTTTCCAAGCGAAACCATTTCAGCACACAGTCTCATTTCCTCCCATACGACTGTTTAACACCTTGCTTTAGTCCTGCGTGTTGGTAAACACAGTCTGTTTATACCATAACAAGGCCGCGTGACCGGAGGTCCGATTAAGAGGTTCAACACGCGGTGTTTCAGCCGGCGGCAACATGTATTACAGTTTTTGAGCCAGGTCAGTCAGGGCATCTCCTGATTGGCACGTGTTGTGGCTCCGCGTAGAACACGGATCTATGCACTGTGTTTATGTTGACACCTGCGATCGCGCCCGGTTCACTGTTTTTAACACTAGTTTACAGGAGTAAGCAAACGGTTTCAAGGCAATATTTCGCCAGGTACAGATTTATTTTAAAGGGAAGAAGCTATTTTCGTGTTAACTCAACATGCTTTATAGGTGATTGGGCCCCTTTTAACCAAATCTCAGTGAACTTGCACGTGCCTAGACACTGAGCAACACTAGCAGAAATTTATGTTCATCATATGTCTGTATTATGTTAATCATATCATATGGCTTTCAATATTGCGTGATGTTCCATATACGTCGACATATTTTATTGGTAATTTCAAAATTGAAAAAAAGGTTAATATTGTCATATTGTACTTTTCAATTTAAATGAACAAAAAGATTAAGTTCAGTACCAGATAGCTTGCCACGTTGGTACATCAGCCGGTACATCGTACCAGGGCCCTGAGGGCCGAAGTTGGGCCAAGGTCAGCCAAGAATTTCCCTTTAAAAAGGAAAGGTTTAAAAAAGTTGACGGAAGACTCGTCTATTTTCGTGTTAGCTTACATAGTTTTCAATCCGGAGGGGTTTCCTGTGGAACAAAAAAATAATTGAAAACGCGGACCACTCATTCAATTTTTATGTTGGTTTACATTTATGATTTGTATCAAAAGGGTCTTACTTGGCCCGGACCGGTAGTTATTAACCTAGGAGGGTAGGACCTCATGAAACATTTAAAAAAATATGGTAGCCTCGTTCAATTTTTTGTATCCATATACAGTTTGTACCTGAGAACGGGCCCCATAATATCCTTTCAAATTTGGGAAGAATATTAAAAGGTTTTGTCAGTGTTCACTAATGTATAGTTTTTTAATCCGAAAGGTGAAAGGGGGGGGGGGGGGGGGGGGTACAGCAAGGATTTATCCAGGACGGTCGAATAAAAGCTTGAAACTTCAGGACACCTATTTATTTTTTAGCAAATATATATATATATATATATATATATATATATATATATATATATATATATATATATATATATATAATTTATTTACATGCGTTCACAAGTGTCAATTCTTTGTTGTTTTATGGCTGCATGGATAGCTTTGAAATGTAGTGTGTTTATTCATAGTATTTCTGTCTGTCTGTAACCAAACAAGAATTGGAATAAACGTTTCTTCATGGAAATCTGAGAATTTGCCAATATATCACCGTTAGCTTCGGCCTTTTTCCGCAACTAACGCCAAAATTTCCACAGAATGGCTGCCTCTATAGCCCATAATCGTACTTATATTATTACACAGGACAGGTTAGGTGGCACCATCCACGTATACTCTTTTTCTTGAAACGCCCATATGGAAAGAGAGCTGGATAACATAAGGAGAATATAATGTTGTGTTCACTACAGGCTACACCCCCATTACCATGAATGTAACGAGTTAAATAATCAAATTGATCAGTCACGTCCTTTTGGACATACTTTAACTAATCCCAATTTTCCCATCAGTATTAAGTGGTGGATACAAAAACGAGATGTTTGTTAAAATACTCGGCAAATGTCATGGTCACGTTTTGTTTCCTTTTCCTTTAAGAGATCAAACGTGTTCGATGTTTGTATCACAGAATGTGCAATTTAGGTTCATTAGTTGCACATGAGGGGTGTGACCCATTGGTCACTTAAAATAAATTTATATATACACTATATGCGTATTTTCCATAAATTCAGATTTTATCTTGTGGGCTGAACTTGTCTCGTCCCAAGACGCTTTATTCCGATTCGCTCTTTACCATAGGTATCACCGTTGTGGATTCCGCAACCCTGCCAGACACATTTTCTCCGGTCAGTCTCAGCTCTCTTGCCATACTATGCGGGTCTCTGTCCTGCCTGAACATCTTGCTGAAGAAGATGGTGATTGGTGGTGCCGTAAGGATGCACCCCTGTGTTTACCTGGCATTGCTGACAACGGACAAAGACTCCAGAGACACACTTGTTATATCCTACTTGACAGCGCTGATCTTTATGGAGCCGAATGATGAACCTTCGAGGATGACACAGTCGTTCCGGGATCCATGATTTGCTAGCCCTTTTCTGTTTACGGTGCAAGACGGTTAAGGGAGATCGATGATTTAACGTAATTTTAATTAATTCCCCTAATCTTCTCCCTACATTTCTTCTAAAGTTTTCCCCCGAGAACAAGCACGCAGTCAAATGGTAAATGAGCCACATGTACTTGAGAAAATGTGCGACAGAACGCACCATTCAGTGGTAGCACTCTTGCAAAAATCAATCTCAACAAAAGCTCAGACCTTCACTCTGATAAATTGATTACAAATTATAACCCCCAGCTAATTCCTAGTCCCATGAATGTAATCTTGAATACGTGATGCGTGTAACAAATAACATATGATTCTGATTATATGGCTTCCTTTACCTTTTACAGACGGTCCCTACAAACAAGGCCAATTTACACCAGTAGTTCCCTTTTTTTAAATTTCATTTACAAACAAGTTGTAAAGGGTTCCTAGCATTTGATGAACCCAAAACTCAATGATTATTCCTCACGTTTGTCATGATAAAATTCTAAAATATTACTGAACTATTTCTAAAATGAAAACAAAACTCCCTGATTATTCCAGTGTTCCATAATAAATTTTTAATTTCATTGAATATTTTTCATGCTAAAACCCAGTCATAGCCCGGCGTTCATTGGGTACACTGAACATAAAACACAATAGAACATAATGACCAATTTCTCCTATAAGGCCAATGAAATTCCCCCAAGTTTTCCCTGATTTCTTACTTTTTTTCGGGGGGGGGATCTCATTTTCAAGGTTTCCCGGATGGCTGTGAACCCTGATTTAAAAGATGTCAGTCGATTCATATTTTGGTTGTACTGTTCCCATATTTTCATAAGCAAGTGGCAGAACAAAAACAGTTTCACCAAGCTTTGGTTTTGGAACACATTTACTCCAGCTTTGTACTTTTTATAATGGCCTTAGTGATAAATCTGTTAATTTTTAAGCAAGCCTAAATTCCCATAAAACTAGAAAATCTGGTTGTATGAGGAATGGCATATATACTGTTCTGGCTATGTGCCACAATGCTCTCTGTATTTCAGAAGGACTTCCTGGAGATGTATAATCTCATTAAACGTAGGATAACAGGCTATTGCGAGTATAAATAGCTTGTTTGTGCCAAGTGCCCTGCCAGCGTCGGGACGATCAAATTTGGTTACATGCAGTAACCCCCATTAGTGTGATGAATTTGACTCAGCTTCATTTATTCATAGTCAGTCAGGTTGTTCCGCTGTAATGTCATTTAAACGTACTGCAAAGTTGGTTTGGCCCAGTGTACCCTTAACTGATGCAACAATAACATGCAAAAACTATGCAATTGATAGTACAGGGAGTTGAATTGCAAAATGTATCATAAAGACAAGGTTCTACTGCTGACAAGACTTTCAGTTTGATATCCTGGCCAGGATGTTTGATGTGTCTGAAGGCCTGCTTCTTATTTTTTGCACACTTGATCAAGTTAATAGCACATTACCTAGATATGCCATTTTAATTGCATGGCAGCTACGACAAACAATTAAGCTTGCGTATACTCTAAATTCATAAAAACTGGATATAAAAATACAACTTATAAACTGATTACGCTAAACTTTCATGCAAAGACCCAATTACCTAAAGATGAGGGGATGCACACAGCAGTTATGTCACATAACACTTTGGAATACCTTGTTCGAATCACGTCAAATGGACACTTCATGTTCTCTTCAAAAGCAGTTAGTAGTAATTTCATTGTTGATAATTCAGAATTTTTTTATATAACTTGGGGCTGAATGATTATATTTTGGCACATAATGCCTCACCACTGAGGACCCGCTTTTTCATGAGGAAATTAAATGTGAATAATGCATGAATATAACACAACCCCATCTGGTACCCAACACAAACACACAATATTGATGGAATGCCTTAGAAGCATGTCTCCCTGACGGGAGTGACAGGAGGTTCAAGTATTGAGGGAATAAATACGGCCAAAAGCTTTGTTCACTCACACCAAGATCTTGGGAAAGAGGGGTAATTCGGTAGTAGAGGCAGTACAACAAATTGATACAGACAAAAACGTTTTATTCCATGTATACAGAACTTTGTCTAGAGTTAGTCCATTTGTTGGACCTTTTTGCATGTCTTTATTATACATTACGGATTGTATTCTTTGTTAATAGTAAGCCAACAAAAATGCAGATATCCGTTGTGTTCCTGTGCTGTGTCTCTGTAAAACTGAGCAAAATGAACAAATACAATTCCTGGCTAATACAGACAAACGGGTTATGTATGACATCTCAGTATTATGTAGTAAAAATCCAGCCATATTGTCTGCTTCCCTGAAAAGATGTCTTTACAAGTATAGTCCTTCTGGTGTGCCTTCATTTTTGCGATACAAGACGTTCTCCTTTGCCTTTTTGAAGTCTTCATTTGTAACCTTCATTCTTCGCTCCCTCAGTGCTAGAAGCCCTGCCTCTGTACAAATGGCCTGTCAACAGAAGTAGTATAACAAACTTATAATCATATTCAGGTTTTAAATGAGGAAGAATATATTTAAAGAAATGCTTATTTAAATGACTGTATGACTTTTAAAATGATAATTTATATAAAGCGGACCAAAGTTCAACAAACAGTTTCATTATGGCTATAGTCAATAGGGAGTAAGGTTAAGGAGTAAAACTGGGATAAATCATAAATCATTTGACGTTTTGACCCATACAGTTGTGTTGTCATTACCTCTTGCTGTGATATCATGACTGGGTGGACATTTGAAAAGGAGCCATTAAAACGATGACCCATGAGGCAACCAAACAACAGTTGGAACCTATTTTGTAAACTATATTACTGTCATGACTGTATAAGGGTGACAATAATTTATGCTATGAACCATTTATTCCAACAAAGAGCAAAAGGGTTACAAAATGAACAACAGCAAGCACGTGGATCCCTAAATTAATAAGTCCAACACAGATAAGCCAGGAATCCTCATGTAGACTGTCAATACTTCTTCATTACTTAAGTTGGAGAAATTAACTTTGCTTTGATTAATCTGGAGGATTGCACATTTCAGTTTAAACAGTTTAGAGAAATAGCTTGCTGATTTCCAGGCCTATGATTAAGAAATCACAATGTCTACGATATCTAAAATATATTGAAGTTCAGGTGATCTTTCTAACAGAATTACAGGCAGTTAAGATCTGGATTTCTTCAATAATTATAATGAACTAACAAAATGTGTGTGTATGGGGCAGACTGACCTTTATGTCAGCTCCAGACAGGTCATCCTTAGCCATGACATAATCATCCACATTAACATCATCTGCTAACGTCATGCGACTCGTATGGATATTGAAGATTCTTCGTTTTGTCTTTTCATCAGGCAGTGGAAACTCTATTTTACGATCTATTCTTCCTGGTCTAATTAATGCGGGGTCCAGGGTTTCTATTCTGTTGGTAGCCATGATAACCTAAGGAAAGAGAAAAAAAATATAATCAACTGACCCTTCAAATAGCAGTATGTTGTTCCAATCAAATTATATTTGAATTGTTAAAATTTGTTTGTACCGGTAGTCTTTTAAGTACAAACAAAATAAAAATTAGCAATATTTATATCAAATATATCAGCCAGTCACTACTGTATAATTAAAGCTTTCAAACTGATTTCACCTCAAACTATATAGTACTGTATGTATGGTACCTGTGTTTTTAGAGGGGTGTTAATTTATTAGAGGTTATGTATGACCTTATGTCTAGGGTCACTTAAATTAAAATTCTCAATCTGAGCTACAGCGGATGTACATTAAAACAACACCATGTTCATGCAAACATTTTTTTTTCTGGTCGGAGTGGTATCTTTACAGTAGTATCCTCAACAATTGATAATGTGGTCTAGGTTATCAGCAGTTACAGAGCTCATTATCTCCTGCTAAGTATGAACATTGTTTGGCAATAGTCCCTGACCTGAACCAACCTATACATAAGTAATAATATATCTTGGAGATGATTAACTGTGACCAAGAGACAGCATGTTCATGTTGTTAAGGATAATGAATGGTCTTTTATCAGTGATACCTACTTTGACATCTCCCCTGGAATCAAAACCATCTAACTGGTTAAGCAGCTCCAACATAGTTCTCTGAATCTCACGCTCCCCACCTGAATTAGACTCATATCTGAAACAGACAAATTAAGGTCTCTGCACTCTTTCACAATTCTACACAATAACCTAAACCATGGGGAATATTATTAATAAAGAATAATCAGTAGACCAAATTTAAAACAACCAGTGATCACTTAGCAAGCAAAACTCTCATTAGCATTTAGGGCTCCCACAAATTCACCTGTGCGGGCAAATAAATCACTATACCAAGTAAAATATCATCTGATATCCCTGCGCTGAAATGTTTAGGATGTATTACCATCCAACACAAGAGTCTGACATTTTAACTAATGATCTACAGCATTTAATATTGGTCAAGTTGCCCAGTTTATGAGACGTATTATCATTGGCCTGAAATCTGGAACTGATTGGCTAAGTTTGATATGCTCAAACCAACTGAAAGGACTATTTCATTATTAATATTTTGTTACACATTGAGGCAAAGGCATAGTGAACTTAAACAAGGAAGAAAAAATACCTGGAATCTGAACTCTAATTTTACATATATATCATATGGTGTATGTTACTGTTAATGAAGAATCACAATACATATCATAGTATGATTCATACCATGGGATTATATATCATTACAGCCCCACAGGCATTACACAAAAGTCAGCCATGCTGAAAGGGTCATCTGTTAATCTGTTGAAAATTGAATGTAATACCTGTCAATGTATTATCCTGTTATGCTTACCTTTTTGTACCTACAGCATCTATTTCATCAATGAATACAATGGATGGGGCATGTTCTTCTGCTACACGGAAAAGTTCACGTACAAGTTTAGGACCGTCCCCCTGAAACATAAATGTGATTCATCTGAAACTGAGCTGCAGCCGAATCATCAACAGTGCTTATGAAAGGGAATTATTCAAGGGTTACAACACTCAGGTACAAGCTGACCATTGGCCTAGGGTTGTTATCAATACATGCAGACAGGAATAAGATTCCATTTTGAGACAATTTACACCATTTGAGACAGTTTCATCCATAGTAAGGGTACAAAGGTTATAATCCAAGTGGATCACCGAAATAAAAGCTAAAATGTAGGAATACTGCAACTGTTGGTACAAGTCTGAGAAACCATAAATCAATGGCCAGACTACAAGCTTGGATTTGAAACAAATGATTTTTTTTTTATATATTCCAATTTGGCTGTTCTTTTGCAAGGCCAACAATAATTTATATCATAATTTAAGGACATTCTAAAGAATTTCACATGGTATCTTTAGCAATTTTGGCCAGAAATCAGTCTGGGTTTCTTATTTACAAGCTAGCAAAATGTTTATAAAATGTAATGTAAGAATCAATGATGAACCGATGCACCACAGACCTTACTATTTACTGCAGATTTTGCAATGAAAGTTGAATGAAAGTAAAGAATAAAACTCACAAGATATTTTTGTATAAGTTCTGAGCCAACCACTCGCAGGAATGTAGCTGATGTCTGGTTGGCAACTGCCTTGGCAAGTAAAGTTTTTCCTGTCATGAAAGTTAAACTGTTTTTAGAATTTTCTTCACTTTTTCAAATCTTACGTCAAAATGCATAAATTATTAGAAGAACCATTTGCAATATGGGTGCAAAAATAATTCCCTGGTATAAAAACCTCCAGCAACAAATTTATCATGTCCCATTTCTCACTAATCAAATAAAATTCCTGTGTTTCTTTTTGTAAGGCATGAATCAAACAACAGTGTTCACATAATTTGTCAAGTTAAAGAGACTTTCACAAATAATTCTAAAATGAAAACATGACTGTATTTCACTTTTGCAATTATGCGACTGTTTTTTCATATTAATAGGCTCTATCACCAGATTTGGTATAAATGTCATTTGATGTATCGTCATTTTAAGTTGTTCACCTGTTCCAGGAGGCCCATACAGAATAACTCCCTTGGGTGGCTTGATCCCCATCTCCTCATAGTACTCAGGATGGGTGAGTGGCAGCTCCACAGACTCCTGAATTACAACATATATTTAATTGGGGATATGCAAAAATCCTGAACAAAGACAACGAAGTTATCTTTTGTTGAATTGGGACCCTAGGGATCAAACTGGTCTGGAGGTCCTGAACATAAAGACAAATGTCACTATACATAGAGCTATACAGAATATGGAAAAACAAACACAGGGACAAATAATATTTGAAATACACTAACACATAAAGCCAAGTCAGCCTATTGATGCATTTTAAGTTCTGTCTGTAACAATGGAATGTTTAAGACAAGCAATTATAACACAGGACAGCACTGATATGTTACCAACTATTGCTTTTAATAGTGAAATTTAAGTTTCTGGTGAATATCTCAAGAGAAATAAGCCCTGTGACCATGTTTCAAGTTAGGTTTCAAAATACCAAAGAAACCAAAGATGCCTGTATGGAAATTCATGGCCACTGCTATAACATTTGTTTAAGTCGTCCCATCAAGGGGCGCCCATTGTTTTTTGGCAATAATTTGGATATGCTGATACTTCTGTCCAAAGTGTTACAATGTCAGAAAACTATGTGCATTTCAGCAATAGAGAATGGTTGATTTACGTCAAACTTGTTAAATGTATACTTTACAACTTTCCAAATGTTTTCTCATGAAGTGACATAACAGGATGGCGTTTTTAGCTGACGACGCATTTTATCCTATTTATGGTACCAGTTGCTACCATCATCCAATCAACATCTGTCAAAAAGTATCTTTGACCCCGTCTTTCAGTCAGTATGTCTTGACAGGAATAGACTGTCTTCTCAGATATTGTTTCACTCAAATTATTTGCATGGTATTATTGTCTTTTTCTTGTAAATAATTACCGGATCATGGTTGATTTACTTGCTGGTAATTTTTCAAAATAAACTGATTTTTATAAATAAATAACATCAAAAACAGATATGTGCCCTTGGAGGGAGGGACTAAAGTTAAAACAACTATGACAACCATTTCAATCCTCTCAAAACGTGTTACCTTAATCTCCTGTATCTGTGTGTCCAGCCCACCAATATCAGCATATGTCTCTTGTGGAGCCTTTTCTAGCTTCATCACTGTTACCATGGGATCCGTGTCATCTGACAGAACACCTACTACAGCGTGTACCTACAACAACAAATATAGATCCATGTCCAACCAGGTCCCAACAGGTACAACCTTTTTTAAAGTGACACCATCATACTTCTATTACCATGAACTGCTTGATTTCATTGATATAGCTTATTTCATTCAAAACAAGTATGAAACTCAAAACACCTAATTTATGAAAACCAAACTCAAGTTCTTCAAAAGCTTGTGAAATCAGTTCTTGCACATGGAAGTAGGACATGGAATATAATTATTAATTTTTTTTCAAAATCCATACATTTTCTTGTTAAAATGTTTCAGAAAGATTCTAAAAATAAGATAGCCAAATATTATATCCAACAATGTTACACATATGAAAACTGGAGACAGGAGAATAAGTGAAGAAGTTACCATCAAGGGGTTATGGTGGATAGGGCACATCTTGAGAATGGATTAAAGAATAACTGTAGAACAGCACTGAATGAGGAAGTGAAGGATAGGACTCCCCAGACCATGTGAACTATTGAATGTGAAAGAAAAGAACTCAGATGGGAGTAGTTGGAATATAGCCAGAACCATAGTCAAAGACAGACTAAGCTAGGTAGAGCAAGATGCAGCCTAATGAGCCACTTTGGCCAAAAGAGGTTAGATGACATAAATTGAGTTTTAACAAATCTCTGAACCTACCTTGTGGTTGAGCAGTACAGAACACCCTGGTTCCAGCTGGTCTTTATCTACAAATGAGAGAATGCTGACGTAGTGTTCACTCCCCACAGAGGTAGACACTATGGCGTGGTTATCATCAATGATTTCTTCCAAGGTACCAACTGACATGGGTGTTCCTCTCAGGTCGTCAACTTTGGACCTCTCTTCCTGCAAAAAAAAAGAACAAAATATTTTTCATATTGTACATTTAACCTTTAAAAACTATTTTGTTTACAAATTAAAACTCTTTTCAGATTATGAAAATAACTGATAATCAATTCATAAATTAGAAACTTTAAACAAAGTTGTTGCCTCATATGTCTTCCTTTTTATCTTACCTCTAGTTTCTCTTGGTGTGGATCTCTTGTTCAGTAATCTTACCTCCTGTTTCTCCTCTTGAGGTTTGAGTCTCTCTTATACAGTAACCTTACTGTTTCTCCTCTTGTGGTTTGAGTCTCTCGTATACAGTGAAATTACCTCTTGCTTCTTGTATTGTGTTTTGAGTCTCTCTTGAACAATGAACTTACCTCTTGTTTCTCCTTTTGTGGTTGAGTCTCTCTTGTACAGTGAC
This sequence comes from Sipunculus nudus, assembly GCA_026874595.1. Classification (NCBI taxonomy): domain Eukaryota; kingdom Metazoa; phylum Annelida; class Sipuncula; order Golfingiida; family Sipunculidae; genus Sipunculus; species Sipunculus nudus. Next base: position 35,094,214 of record CM049308.1, on the reverse strand, counting down.
CCTACCTCTTGTTTCTCCTTTTGTGGTTTGAGTCTCTCTTATACAGTGAACTTACCTCTTGCTTCTCCTCTTGTGGTTTGAGTCTCTCCTGGTTGCGGATGAACTCTTCCTCCATCAGAAGATAGTCTTTAATCCTTTCCATCTTTAGCAGCCTCAGACGACATCGTGTGTGAGGTGTAACTGTACAAAGACAAATTAAACTCTTTTATGGAGGGAAAATTAACATATATATAACCACTAACACCATACATAGTGTAAGGACTATAAACCTGAAATCTGCTTACACAAATAACCCATACCTTGTAATATATTAACTTTCTGTATTCATGCTAAACAAGGAACTTTTTCTCAGTGTTAAGAAGCATTTTTACATCAGCAAGACAAATGTTTCAAATACTACATAGGCATGTCAGACCCAAAATGTGAAAATGCCCATCCAACACTTTCCATCAGTCATATATTAATAGGCCAATATTGGTGAGTTAAGCTTAATAAAATTTTACTTTGTGGAAGTTTGTTGGCCGCTTCTGGTCCCTTCATCTTCTTCTTCTTTTTGCCCACACGTGTTGGGACTGGAGGCTCATACTTCCTCTTTTTCTCCTGTAATTAAATTATTCACATTTAAAACAGTGTTAAACAGCCAGCTCAGCATTAGTTTCAGGTAAATTTGCAAGTTCTGTAAAGGCAAAACAGAAAACTGGACTTGCCCATATTTCACTTAGACTAATAGTCACAGACTATCACTAATTATATTATAATACAGAAGACGCAAATAATAGATAAATGATAAATACTTATCCACTTATTTACAAAGCAAATCCTCCATTAAAAAAAAACCACATATATGAGAGTACTATAGCAAGCCCATCCCAAACACACACATATCAACTGTACTGATAATATAATTAAAGGGACAAACTAGATCCAAACAGTCTTTTAAGCCTCTTCCTGGGAGCTACATCTCAAGCTGAGCTGGGTAGAGACCATGCTTCAATGACCCCATAAGCATGCTGTTTCATGAATTATTAACAAGACAACTGAACAAATCAGGTTGCTCACATTTGTTGTGTCTATGTGGCGGAAAACTTTTTAGATCACCTGTCTGGTAATGGGGACCTAATAGAGAATCTGACTAATCAGTTAGAGGCATGTAAACCTGGTGAGTTTCCAGTGCAAGTGTTCTTGGCTATTTACAGGAGAGTGAGAAGAAAATGTTATTCCTGTGTACTAAAGTGTGGCCCCTGCTCAAATGAGCTTGAGACCCAGCTACGATGATGATGCTTTTACCTTGTCATCCTTCTTGTCTCCGCCAGATCCTCCGCCTGACTGGTTTTGACCCTAAAATTACAACATTTATTGGTGTCAAATAACAGAAGGCATATTAATAAATGCATTCATTCACTCAGGTATATACATAGGAAAAGTAGAATTTACTTGCACATGAAAACATGTGTGCACACATGTTGCATGAATGATCCTACTTCTTAAAGGCATGTTAAAATACATGCAGTACTTCATGTGAACATTGTATTTATAAACAAACAAAAATATTGCAGAAATTAACTCATATTGTGTATATTACCAAACTCTGATGATAGCAAAGGACTTCTTACACCAAATGTTGAACTGTTCAGTTGCAGGATACGTCCCAAATTAATGTCTAAAAATTTACATTTTTTTACCATCTGCCACTATTTTTGTCCAAGTTTCCACAGCTTATTTTCAAATGTTTATAATTTTATATCTGAGTAAGTTCAGTTGTCTTGTCTTAGTAATAACTGAAAGGAAACAGGAAACATACTTATAACCCTCATATTTACTGATCAGAACAAAACAGATTTTATCCGAGCTGGCATCTGACATCCTGGTTTTAGTCTGTGCCAAACTCCTGCCCCCCCCCCCCCCGACTGAATAAAGTGTAGTTTGGTGGTTTTCAGTATATTGCAGTTTTCTGGTGTATTTCAAGAATGGTAGAACTTCAGGGGGCTTTAACAACAACTGAACCCACATTTTCGTTTGAAAAAAAATGTGGGTTCAATGCCTAATAGGCTTCTACTATTCCTTACTATAAATAATATATTTATATTTTATCATTTTATATGTTATATAGGAAATATAAAGTCATTTCTTGAAGTGATATGCGTATATGATGTCATTGACCAAATATACCAAATGTGGATTCTTCATAAACTTACATAGATCAGCAAGAACATGAAGTTAAAAAAATGTTGTAAAATTAAGGGTCACTTCTTGACTTATTTTCTTGGCGTATTACAAGATGTCTTTGGAAAAAAATACTATATGACTCTATGTGAGGGTTCACTTTGCACACAAAAAGATGTGGGTTCACAAGCGGAAATGTGGATATTTGAAAACTTAAACTGTAGGTTTACTAGTTGAGGGTCTTTTTCAAACTAAATCCACATTTTTCTGCATAAATAAAATACAATAATAATCAATATATGGGTACGGTTGTTGCTGTTGCCCCTGAAGTTCAGCCCCGAAAAATGTACCGGCAGAACTATAGAAACCGGGCTTCAGCCTACCGCCGGTACAACAGGTGTCGCATAATAAATTGTTTCCTGGAAAAGGCCGATACATGTCATTTTCCTCAGAATTCCTGTATTAAATTTTGCTCATAGCTGGAGTTTATTATATTAGAGGAGGAGGGGTCCGGGGAACCCAGGTTCCCCGTCTGAACGGGGGTGTGGGGGCGGAGCCCCCAACCTAAAGCTTAATTTTCCTGTTAAAATAGTAAATGGTTTCCCATTTTTGCAATAGATGCCTCTTCAATCGCAGATATTAATGAACAAAACTTGCTCCTGCTGGTATCTCGTCTTCACGGCTCACTTAGTAGCGTGTAGGGATCCTAATCCAATGATCGTAGGTTCAATTCCCGATTCAGGCGACTACTGATGCTTTGTAGTTGTTTATGTTAGAAGAGTGGGTACAGGTGAATTCGGCCCATTTCTAACCCGGCCCGTACCAACCGGGCCCGTACTTACCAACCCGGCCAATTCAAATAACCAACCCGGCCCGTACGGCCCGTACCTGGAATTTGCCTATACAATAACGATAATATATATTATAATATGTTTAACAATCACAATTTGTCTAATCCCAATATTTTTTTTATTCATATTTTACTTTTTTTATGAGAGAGACCGAGAGAAGAGAGAGAGAGAGAGAGAGAGAGAGAGCAGGAACGAGAACTAATTTTACTGATTAATATTTGTTTCACCTGTGACATTATAAATGAGATAACATAAATAATGTAGAGCAATTTGTTCAATATAAACTGCACTTTTAAATGAAAGTGTCATTAAATAGCTATCATGTATGGTATCAAATTATATCCGTGAAGAATAATTAATATTTTTAAAATCGACAAACATGACATTAAATTTTACGATAAACGTTATAATCATGTAAACCTTTGATGTTACCCAAAGGAAATATTAAATAGTTGTGATGAAATGTAATACATTAGTTACATGTATTTGCGCAGCAAGTGTGTTTCAACGGAAAGACTTATTCATAATATACATATTTAGGCGCTGCATGTGTAAATGACAGGAAACGCACATAAATATTCAAAAGTTATGCATATGTTGTATAGTATATAATATTTTTGTAGTAGTTTTTTATGATTCTTTATTATTATTAAAAGAGGTAAATAAAAAGTTATGGATTCGATAAATATTGTGTATATTATTTATGTGTATGTGTAGAAACAGAGAGAGAGAGTGAGAGAGAGCGCGCGCTAGGCTAAAACCTTCCTCTAAATCTCCATTAGTTTACACCCATTTTAATATTTTAGACATATGTAAATTTTCATATTATAATACATATTGATTCACGTTATTGTATAGGCAAGGTCCAGGTACCGGCCGGGTTGGTGATTTGAATGGGCCGGGTTGGTAAGTACGGGCCGGGTTGGTACGGGCCGGGTTAGAAATGGGCCGAATTCACCTGTACCCAGAAGAGTTGAGTGTAGGGACATCTACAGGGAAAAGTAGGAGTTAAAATAGGAAATGAGAGAGACAATTTAATTTATATGTTCCTCAATAGAAGCGAAGCCCGCGTTCTATAGTGGCTCCAATGTACCTTAAGGCTTAGAGGCTTAGTCTTCGACCTACTTGATGCTCTGTTTACATCTGTCAGAGCCACAACTGGGTCTAAATTCACCTATACCAAGCTCTCCACTCCACATATCAGTATCATGTAATTCAGTACGTGTAAACGTATTAAATCCAAAAGCATATCACATTCTGTTGCACCCAGTCTGTAAAATAAAGACTGATGACTGGCTTGAGAGCACGACTGTCTTGTGTCAAACGTCCAAATCACAATGCCCAAGCCCCAACGTGACAAGCGTAGAAATGGAACTCCTAAAGTGCACATAGGATTGATATTTCTTCTACTTTCAATTTTTTATATTCTTCATTAAAAAATCTTTACTATGACGTGAAATTTGTATCATAATTCCCCAAAAGGTCCAAATAAATTCTATTTTAGACAATTCTAAATTTTGCCTACTCACCATGGCTGTCGCTCGTACTAACAACTGCAAACGGGTTTCTGGCAATCAATATTCATAAGGTGAATGTGCGAAAAAGGACTACCGTAGTTACTCTAAATATGTCGCTCTGACACGGGTGGTGGTTATGAAGGTTTTGAAAAGAATACTCTTAATACAGTTTCATATAGCTCATCTTCCCCTCTACACAATAATAGATTTTGTTCCTTTGCAGATCCAAAGAAACATTTAATGATGATTTTCTATTTCTATATCACTTTAATATTGTAAATATTAACCATCATTGCCCACAGAGGGCGCTACTTTCCGGCAATGCAGCATCAGACTCCGGGCCCGACGGATTTCAAATAATTTACCATGAATTTTTAAATTACCATTGTACTTGTATCCTTTATATCTCAAGATATGTTACTATTTTACGCTGATAGCACAATTAACTGTCTGCCGGACATTACAGAAATAACTATAACATTACTATATTTATACATATATAAACAAAAAATATTATTTACATATATATTAATTTAAAATATATATATATGTTAATGTATGTGTGTGTTTGGCAGAAAATATTACTGAATACACGTCTTCTTGTGTTAATCTCCCCATCGGTGCATAGCATCGGTGCATCTTACAAGCACAGCAGAGAAACTGATCAGACAGTAGCAGTTTTTTTAAAGCGAATAATATTAAATATAATATATTATATTAATATAAAATAGAATTAACAGTTTTATTTTGAAGGTCCATTTATGAGTTCTGAAACAATAATTACGTCATCTATAAACTGAAGTATTTGCGAATTGCTCTATATTTACTGGTTTGATCGTATATGCAGGGACGCCACCAACTAGCACATTTTCAGGATAATCCCAATCCCTATAATCCCCATTTGCCCTATATATATATATATATATATATATATATATATATATATATATATATATATATATATATATATATATATATAAAAGTATAACGGGCTCAACTGGTTCATGCAAATTCTGCAGTCCTCCTTACTGAAATAAATATAATTAAGTATCACCAATATTAGGCCACATATTGTTCTATGGACTCTAGGAGACAATATGCTCCATTTCTTGAAATGGTGTATATAATCAACTAAAAATTTAGTCCATTTACCATACCCTTAAGAATTCTTTAAATTAGGGAATTAATGGGATGGCAAATTAGCAACACCATGCATCAATAAACCTGGTCTTCGTTTATAAAAAAAATGAGCCACGAAATATAGGAGCGGCGAATCCGTAGAACTTTTCCCCAAAGCCTTGATATGTAGGAGAGATGGTGTGATGGTGTGTGTGTGTGTGGTGGGGGGGGGGGTTAATTCCTTACCCATCGGCCCATCCCTTTCAACTCTCGAACTTCTATATACCTTTCTGCTTCTGCGTCCAGTTGAAACAGTTTTTATATATGTAAGATTATCATTCGAACTTTATTTGATATTGTTTCCCGCCATTTTGCGAATCCTTCCCCTGTAGACAATTAGCAGTATTCAATTTACATAATTTTGTAATTAGTAGTACGTAATCCGTCCTATTTATATATAAGCGAACGCCTGGCTAATGATCGAGTTATAAGTCTTCTTTTAAACACAAACGGAAGCATTAGACTGGCCCAGTCCATAAAATAATTATGACTTAATTGTTGCTTCTGACAGAGAAATCAAACGTTCCCGCGTTGTATCGCACTTAGTATCGGTACCGCCATCTTGCGGCAACTCATATAACTAATTTTTCACTGTCTGACCCTCTTAATTTCATGTAATCTTGGCCGGTTCCCGGACGGTCAGCGCCACACATCAACGCCTCGCTGAACTAAGGTATTTTCCAGTGACGTCAGCAGTGGTCTTTCCGTGATAAGAGCTTGCACTGAGTTAAGTTTATCGGTACATGGAATCACGTTTTATTTTAAGCATTTTATTATACGCAAATACTAAAGCCCAGGCAGGGCTACGGAAGCATGAGTGATGAGGAAACGATACTGATGGATAGTGTTAACAATTCAATTAAAAAATATCGGCAGAATAAAACACTGTAGCTGACGAGTATTTTTATTTATAACGCATAGAGAGTTATTCTTGAGAAATCAGAACAATTGAAATTCCGTGACAAAAAAATAAATCGAAGAAAAAGTAGGGAGCATTGTGAATGGCGCTGAAGTAATATGATATAGGTAATGGATAAATCATGACCAAGATTGATTTGCACAGCAACTTTCCGAACAATATTTGAAGCCTTTCATCATAAATCTGAAAAATCCAAACTGCGTAAAACGATAGAATAAAGTCACTGACATGATCCGTCCAAGTAGCCACGTCATTTTGGCGCCAAGCTAGGCCTATATAATCGTCAAGCGATTATAAAATGCTCAAATTAAAACAAAAATATTTTTACAGATTAGATACTTTAGGGCAAAGGTTTACTTCTGGTTAGTTTCTGAAGCGAGATATTCCTTTTATTATACCCAAGTTGCTTCAGTATTATTTTTATTTTGAAAGATATTTGTAAAGAAAAAAATCCATATTGCACGAGGTGGACACTGCACGCTCAATTCTTTCGGCCCGATATATATACACCTTAAAGATAGTGGATATATCCTGAAAATACTTGTCCTTCTCGTGGAATTGGGTTCTATAGATCCATCACAGATAACATTTTTTCATGATGATGATGATGATGATGATATTATTATTCGAAGTCCATGCCCCCCCCCCCACAAACACACAATAAACATTGCGGAAGGAAGTTGCGCGAAGTTCTCTCTCTGTTCCATTACGCTGTTGTTTATGTTTATGTAAATAGTTCAAAGGGACATAATCAGGAGCAATATTATGCCTATCAGTTCTGTGTTGCTTTATACAAAAGTTTCCCATCAGAACCATCCCAGCACACAGCTAGTCTCATTTCCTCGCATACGACGTTTAACACCTTGTTAGGGCTCCGCTTGTTGGTAAACACAGTCTACGTGTGTCTGTTTACCATTACAAGGACGCCTGACAAGAGTTCCGATTAAGGGAGACAACACGCGGTGTTTCAGTTATTTCATCGGCAAGTTAGTCAGGGCATCTCGGCATGATTGACACGTGTTGTGGCTCCGCGCCCCACGCACTGTGTTTATGTTGACACCTGCGATCGCGCCCAGTCCACTGTTTTTAAAACTCGTTTACAGGAGGAAGCATACGGTTTCAAGGCAATATTTTGGCAGGTACAGATTTAATTTAAAGGGAAGAAGCTATTTTTCGTTTTAACTCAACATAACTTATAGGTGATTGGGCCCCTTTTACACAAACTGCCCTCAGATATATATTCAGACTGGCACCAAGGACCAGAAAGAGCGAAGGGAACCAGCCTTAGGAAGAGGCCTGGGGTGTGTTGCAATAAGGTGACTTAAGTCATGTAGGTGACTTAAGCCCAGAATCATCTGTGTGTCACCATGGTAACCATTATGACGTCACAATTGTAACCATGGTATTTAGGCCCCCAACTGGGCTTAAGTCCAGTAAAATGTTATTGCAACAGGCCCCAGATAACCAATTGTATACGTAGCCTCTGCCACAGGCGCGTTGCGGAGCGCCACCGTGTGTCTGTGTAAGAGACTATACGAGCTTTTCCGAACGCCAAGTCCACCAGGGGAATTTGTGGATGCGTCTTCCGTCTGCTACATCAACGTGAACGTGTAAGAAGTCTGACAGAACGTGTCCATACATACAAGGGTGATATAGACGGACTTATATTCTAGGTGAGAGCCTTGCAGATTATTCATGCATACACAGACTTTATCTTCCATGTAACTGTTATCTTGTAGCACTGTCGCTTGAAACCTCATTTGTGGCCTTCCGTTCGGAAGGCATTGGTGGGATCGGTATATATTGGCGGGTTGAGCTTGTTTTAGGCCAGAATATCGCACACCAATTACTAGCCACCAAGGGTGACTATAAAATATTAGATATATCTGAGAGTACAGTTTATAGTCACCACCCCATGTATGCACTTGGATGGGATTCTAACCTCTGTATGATCTGTGTCTATAAAAGGGAGAAAACCGCTCAGTAACTCTTGTATCTCATTTTTTGTAGACAAACTTCTGTTATTATAAGCTAATTGCATTAATACCCAGCTTAATTAAGTATATATCTCTTGTAAAACTGGGCCAGTACCCAAAACATTGTCACCGCTACATATACATTCTTACTGCTTCTGTCATGGCGGTTATTAGCAGTACAACCCATATCTTCTGAGACCAAAATGCACAATAACTAAAGTAAAATGCACTTACAGTTGCCAAAATGTTGCAGTTGTATTGAAAATGAGATACTTTTGCCACAGTGAAGAAGTTTTAATGTCACCCCATCCGTTAAACTGAAAATAAAACAGCCTTTTCCGGAAAATACGATCGTATCGTGGTCAAATACCACTTATCTCTATATATGGGGAGGCGACGAAACAGTCGTCCGTTAACGGTGCAAGACGTTTCGTCGGCGCAGGCGGCTAACCAATTACCAGAGACTGATCCAGGATTAAGGAAAATCGGGGGGGGGGGGGGGGGGGGTTCAACCCAGGAGGTGTTATGAAAAACTTAAAAAAAAAGGTCCCCAGGTCTGGAAAGGGGGGGGGGGATTACAGGCCGCAGAATTTTGTGTTAAACCCTTAAAAAAGGTTGCCTTGGATGAAAAAGGGGGGGGGGGGGGTCTTGACCCCCTAGATCCGCTTTTGATTATGATTCAAGCGACTGTGGTTATAGTTATGCAACATTCATGGGACCTGACATTGAACTTAAGTACGTATGTAACTTCACAGTCTTCAGTCTTGGTCAGGTTAACAAATTGTATGATACTTTATAGTCCGTTCCAACAGTAGGTGCCCATTGAAATTTGCCGATTATTTCTTGTACTTAGGATCACTTGGATTGCGACTAAAGCTGGTGAAGGGCTAAAGGCCTAATATGAGATGAAATACCTCATGCCCAATTGGCAAAAAGCAACATATATATATTATTCAACCTTCTGTTCTGGTTCTTCTGAAATCTGGTTAAGACACTTAACAACCAATCAAAGCTTTAGAATGTAGTTTGTTTGATCATGTGACTAGTCGGCTTGACCATCATCAATGGAGCTGAGAAGTTGTAAAAAAAAGATATTGATTTTATTGAATAAATAACTATATTTTGCAAGGTATGGTTTTGGTTTCATTCTAGTTGATTATGCCTATATGCCTCATTTCTTCATATCAGTCAACTTTATAGAACTGATCTGCAAATTTATGAAAATATCCCCAAATTTTAGTGGGTACCCCTTTGGACAACAGACTATAAGTACTTGAAGTGATTACCTCTATCCTTTACTTCAATCTCCAAAGAAGAAAACCAGTTTGTGTCTTTAAGAACCTCTCACCTGCATCATGTGTGCTTATCATCGGCATCATGTGTGCTTAAAAATTACACTTTGATTATATAATGACCAAGTGTGTGAGTTACTTCACAGGTCATTGCAAGGGCAGGGGTTTGCTGGTACACTTGAGAACTCTTCTCATAGGTTGATAATGTTTTATTACTTCTATACATATACAAAATGAGTTCCTGGCTTGACAATTCTTTAATTAAATGACCGATCTTCTTGCAAATAAAAATGTTTCTTACTGACTACTATGGACCTCCATTTTACAGTGAAACCTTCTCTCCCCCCCCCCCCCCCCCCATGTTTTCCTTGAATGATAAACAATGGTCACTCAGCGACACCATTCACAAATATTAAACAGACAAGTCATTGAAGTGCACTAGGCTGTAAAGTTCAATATTTATGTCGTAAGTAGGAAAATGGCTGTACTGATACACTGCGATACAAAGTCTGTATTGTATCTGTATTGTCAGATATATCTGTATAGATCCATTGAAGATCTGATGAGAAGTGATATTTGACATTTAAAATAGTCTCTCAGCACCATGTAAAATATCAAAGGTGAAGTTACACTGGTAAGAATACTAAGAAATGAGTTGAACAGCATTCTAATGTTTAGTAATTTTTAAATCTATTTTATTTATGGTTTTATATTATGAGAGTAAGCTTATTTTCATTGGACTGGACTATAATTTGTAACATTTGAATATTAACAGCAACATAACAAAAAATATTAGTCTATAATGATATAATTTTGATATTTGAAGGTTTGAAGCCACACAGAAGTCCTTGTCCTGACCTGGACTTAAAACATCAATCTTGACTTGCAGTGAGAATTAAACATTCCTATCAAAGGTGACTTATTTCATATAACTTCAGTAGAAAACTATGTATCTGTCATACTTGTCGTGACTTTGAAACTTGTATGCTTAAAGCGGAACCAGGTGAAAGACAGGATTATTGGCACTTACCATAGGCTTTGCCATTTTGAACGGCTATTTCTTCATTTTCAAACTGGGTTAGTATGTCCTTGGGGAAAACAACAACAAGCCATGTAGGACAAAGCAGAGATTTCAGACCTGGCATTACGTAGCCAATTTACAACTTTCATACAATTAGGTCAGGTAGATATGATGTCCCCATGGACCTTTGATGTGTAGTGAGTGCAAAACACTAGGTTATATTTGTGTTGCACTCACTCGTGGTGGGTTCTTGAAATATATAGATGATTTTGCAGCAAATTCTGTAGATGATTATTTTTATGAATTTATGATTTTAAATACAAAACCCTGGTCATTGTTTAGATATATTCTCTTTCAATTTTTCTTCAAATTATATGATGTATATTTTAGGGAGCACAATGGAACAGATTGGAGTAGTGGTTGGTCTGCCACTTTTATTCAACCTTTTGACTGCAGATTGCTCACAGTTACACACATGGAGGTAAGCTTTATTCTATACTGTTATATTTATCCATTTGAGCATTCTTTTTTTAAACCATTTATCTCTCACAGATTGTTGCCTACTTCCAGACATTCCATAAATGAGCTCATTTTGTAAATATGAACTGATATGAATCCAATAAAAATATAAATGATTTAAAAATTAGTATCAGATAATGAGCCATAAATTCCATTTTTACCTTTAAAATTTTGGTGACCTAGCAGATGTAATTAAAGTTGTTGCAGAATTTCATTTAAGCATGTTTACATTTGAGTATTATGGTTTGTTGTGGCATCCTTTCCATTATCTAGTTTTTAGCTCAGCTGACTGAAAGTCATCTGAGCTATAGCGATCACCCTTCGTCCGTCGTCCGTCCGGCCGTCCTTCAGGCCGTCCGGCCTTCTGTTAACAGGGCACAAAACGTATCTAGTAACCACTGCATTGACCACCATGATTCTTTGCATGAATATTGATCATGGGATGTTCCATCACTTCCTGCAGACTGGTGGCCCCTTCTGTATTTTTTCCAATTTTTTCGAATTTTTTTCTCTTTTTTTTTAGATCTGCAATGAAACTGTCATCTGTTTACTGGGCACAAATCGTAACCACTGGACCTGGAATCTTCAAACTTAATGTCCAGGGAGGTCCATGAAAAGTCTCCTTTAAAACCTGAAATTAGGTCTCTGTTACCCATATCCTTTGAGCTATGGCGCTCCAAAGTACCCCCCAGAATAATGCAAAATTTGATACAAAAGCTCAAGTATCTGAATAACTACTGCATTGATCACCATGATTTTTTGCATGAATATTGATCATTGGATGTTCCATCAGTTCCTGCAAACTGGTGGCGCCACCTGTATTTTTTTCCAATTTTTAGGAATTTTTTTTCTTTATTTTTGAGACCTTCAAAGAAGCTGTCATCTGTTAACAGGGCACAAATCTTAACCACTGGACCTGGAATCTTCAAACTTAATATCAAGGGAGGTCCATGAAAAATCTCCTTGAAAACCTGAAATTAGGTCTCTGTTACACATATCCTTCGAGCTATGGTGCTCTAAAGTACCCCCCAGAATAATGCAAAATTTAATACAAAAGCTCAAGTATCTGAATAACTCTGCATTCATCACCATGATTCTTTGCATGAATATTGATCATGGGATGTTCCATCACTTCCTGCAGACTGGTGGCCTCTTCTGTATTTTTTCCATTTTTTTTTATTTTTTTCTCTTTTTTCAGATCTGCAATGAAACTGTCATCTGTTAACAGGGCACAAATTGTAACCACTGGACCTGGAATCTTCAAACTTAATATCCAAAGAGGTCCATGAAAAATCTCCTTGAAAACCTGAAATTAGATCTCTGTTACCCATATGCTTGGAGCTATGGGGCTCTGAAGTACCCCCCAGAATAATGCAAAATTTGATACAAAAGCTCAAGTATCTGAATAATTACTGCATTGATCACCATGATTCTTTGCATGAATATTGATCATGGGATGTTCCATCACTTTCTGTAGACTGGTGGTGCCATCTATATTTTTTCCAATTTTTACGAATTTTTTTCTCTTTTTTTTCAGACCTGCAATGAAACTGTCATCTGTTAACAGGGCACAAATTGTAACCACTGGACCTAGAATCTTCAAACGTAATATCCAGGGAGGTCCATGAAAAGTCTTCTTGAAAACCTGAAATTAGGTCTCTGTTACCTATATCCTTGGAGCTATGGCGCTCCAAAGTACCCCCCCAGAATAATGCAAAATTTGATACAAAAGCTCAAGTATCTGAATAACTACTGCATTGATCACCATGATTTTTTGCATGAATATTGCATATGGGATGTTCCATCACTTCCTGCAGACTGGTGGCCCCTTCTGTATTTTTTCCAATTTTTACGAATTTTTTTTTCTTTATTTTTGAGACCTTCAAAGAAGCTGTCATCTGTTAACAGGGCACAAATCGTAACTGCTGAACCTAGAATCTTCTAACTTCACATCCAGGGAGACTAATGAAAAATCTCCTTGGAAACCTGAAATTAGGTTTCTGTTACCCATATTCCCTGAGCTATAGAGCTCATAAATACCCCCAAGAATAATTAAAAATTTGATACAAACAAAAGCTCCAGTATCTGAAAAACTAATGCCTTGATAGCAATGATTCTTTGGATATATATTGATCATGGAGTGTTTAATCAGTTCCTGCAGACTGGTGGCACTCCCTTTATTTTATCAAATTTTTACGCATTTTTTTTCTATTTATGAGACCTTCAAATGAAGTTGTCATCTGTCCAAAAGCCCACTGAAACCCATTTCTAAGGAGGCTTCACAAAATTCATGATTTGTTTCCACTCTGGCAGTCATTTTGCTCATTGTTCAACATTCCTTGAATTCAGCTGAGCGTCATGGCCAATGGGCCACTGGGTTTTTTTTAGAATAGTCACTCAATTGGTAACTTGTTACACGCTTACTAATTCATCATTGGTTACAGTTGCAGACTTAATTGTCCATATTCCCACCACTTATTGAAGTTTTATGGTGTTATTGGCATACTATAACATCCAGTTACATGGTCTTTGACAAAGTTGGGGGACATACTATAAAAAGTGTTCATTGGTCTGATTTTATCTCCACATAAAAAATGAGTCCAATGATACTTCCATTTAAGTATTTGGTCACTTAATGAATATTGTTTATCTTTATTATCTGGCAATTTTAATATGTGCAATTTTGATGTTAGATGCTATTGAGACAAAAAAAAAGACAAAAAAAAAAGTATTTTATCAAAGTGCATTAACTTGAATGAACACAGGGCTATCCTGTTTGGTAGTTATTTCATGTTCTGGTGTTACATTTAAAATTTACTTTGAACTTTGAAACTGGGAAGTTCTGGCTCCAATTTAAACTTAAATAACTGTTGAAAATCTTAAAACTATGCAGTTGTATGTTGTCCTGTTAACATTGTACTTTGTCATTAAAATTGGTAACAGTTACTAATATACAGAATTTTTAAATGCTAACCTGCTACCGGTGAATGGGATTATAAACTTGTTCATATTTAATACATTTATAAAATGTACCTATTTTAAAATCATTATGTATTAATGTATACATATAACATTGATATACCATTATCTCCATGTAATTTTTTTTTATCTACTTTATTGGCAGATATCACAGTGCCACAGATGGAGCCTCTTATGAAGCATTTAGTGCAGGGGAAAAGGTAACTATGTTTCAATGGCTGTGTTCCTTTGTGTAATAGAAATCTTGTCTCTGCTTTCAAACCTAAATGATTAATTGTAATTTTAAGTATTAGAAATATTCTGAGCCATGATTATTTGGTTTTGTGGTTTTGAAAGAAGCAAATTTGCCATTGTAAGAATTTTTCCACAAAGCCTTTCTTTGAGTAAACTTAGTTTCATTGCTCCTTTGATGATTGTTTATGGGTGTCTTATTTTGTAATTTACTTTAAAATTGAAATGGTGGAACACTATGAAACTTAGGAATTTCATGGGTAAAGACCTGAATTATCATTGAACTTCAGTGTCCAATATGGCAGTATATCTGCTCATTGCACTTTGCTGAAATAAGTGTGGCACTTTCAATTTTAGGATGTTCCACAATGCAAGTTGCACATTTAAAATATTTGTTATTATTTAAATTAAAGCCTGAAATTTACTACTGGAGTATTAATTGGTTTATAGAATCGATTAATGGAATCAATTCAAGGGCCTCTCCAATTCACTGCCATATTTCATATTTTTTTCTTGATCCAGAAGAGAATATTTTACAGTTTTATGGTGTTTTTACCATGCCTTTTAAAATATGTTTCAGATAATACTGGAACACTTCATAACAAACCCAACACTACAGTGGGAAGTTGCAAGTGATTACTGCAAAATTGAAGATAAAAGGTTACTGCACACATGCACATGATGCCATATTGTAAATATTACTGTTTGCTATGACATGTCGCATTTAATACTACATCGCATAAATTTATACTTCATGGTTTTCATTTAATCTCTCAGTGAAAGGAACAAATATTTAAATACATACTAGTTTCATTGTAAGATTATGACCACTACAGCTCAGCTGACTGAAAATTTCAAATTTTGTAAACATGATGATAAATCAAGCTGATATATTCTCTGAAAAATGGTATTAGCCTACTGTGATATAATTTATGTGATGTCCAGGCTTGACTGGTGCTAGACTGTATTTGGTAAATTAATAATCTGCCAAGATAACCTAAGCTGCTCTCATTTGCATAAATTATATATCTAAATACATATACTTAATTGGTAAGACCTAAGTTAAGATTTAAAGTAGGTCAGTGTTACATCTTTTATCTTTATAAATCATAATAAGTTTTTCATACGCTAAGACTGGTTGTCAATAGAATATGATTTTCTAAAATAGAAATCATCTACTGAAATACCACAGTTTACAAAAGAGGAAATATGGTACTTAAGCTTGTCATGAGTCTGTGTTGTGCTTGTTACAATCACTCTTATTGTTTGAAGTTAGTATGACAGTGCTCTCATCAGCTTAGCATTGGTGCACTTATATGCAAGTAGATTATTGCAGTACTACATACCAGTATCACTTATATAATATGCAGGAATATGCTTTCAGTGCTTCCAGAACATCAGTAGTGTGTACAGAGGCAGGGAGCTTCCCTGTGTATCTGAAGCAGCCAGGGGTGAGTGGCAAAGAATTGTTAATAACTGGTAACTCAAGAACATCTTTATTATCAAGATAAGAACTAACAATTATAACCACTGGCTGACTTTATGGATATTATTTTATTTGCTTTCTGTATTTCTCAGTTTTGGTAAATGATGCAAATAAACACAGTCACCAAAAGTTTCTCATGTGAGACAAACACACTAACACCTCGTCTACAGCTTCGTAAATAGACCATGCTATAGTGGGTGCGTTAATATACTGGGCTCCACTGTTTCTGCACGGCAAATATAGATTTTTTGTGTCGTTATTTGATAGTATTTCTTTGTAAATAGTTTTTAAGCTCAGCTGACTATAAGTCATCAGAGCTATAGTCGTAGTCCTTTGTCCATCGTCTGGCCGTCCCACCATCTGTTAACAGGGCACATTTTGAAACCGTTGGACCTACGAATCCAAGATTTTGCATACTGTTAGATGTCCCTAAAATCTCCTACCATACCGATAATTGGGTCACTAGGACTTCGTTCCTTTGAGATATTAAGGAAAAACCTCCGTTTTCCATAAAAAAAGCCATTGTTACACTTCAAGGCTGCCTAATTTCAAAACCACTGATCTGATATTGATCATATATAGTATTCATATTTTTCCATAAATTTTCTATGAACATACCAAAAATTAGGTCAGTATTGCATATTGTTTTGAAGTTATGGGCCCAAATATAATGCAAATTTTTAAAAATTCGGAAATATATTTACCCACTTAACATGAGAATTGCTGAAGCTGGAGACTTTTTATTCAGGAATATAACTTAATTTAATAAAGATTCAATGGTTTATCCAAAATGAGATCTGAATTTTGCAAATTTTTCAAGTTATTAGCATAAATAAAAAATCAATCCCTAAATTTTGTCCAAATTTGGTAACGGCACGTTTTATCCCTGTAAGCACTGTTGATTTAATTTTCACAGCATATATACATTAGAATTTAATCTTTTAAAATCTGAAATTTCAAAGGAATTGATTGAAGAGTGTAGCTTTTATTCAAGTTTTCATACACCATGTCAAGTGTTGTTTACATCTAGTCCACCTTGTGTTATGTAACCTACCCCAAGCAGCTTGCCTTGGCTCAGCTTGTCCACTACTAGCAGGCTTCCCCTCTGCCCTGCACTCCCCCCCCCCCCCTTCCCCAGATGGTGCATTAACTAGATGAATGTTATAATTTTTTGTATTTTATTCATTGTTATTCTTGGCTATGCTACATTTTAGATTTTGTATTGTACCACCAGGGTTATAATGATTAAAGTGCACATTTAATTGTGTCCACAAAGTGTTGATATTCATCAGGTAAGTAATTCCTTACTTCAGAAGAGTAAAAACTTCACCAGGTGTAAAATTGACTATTAATTCTGTAGCGGTTTAAGGGGGGGGGGGGGCACTAGACGTAGGCTGGTATTTGCTGTGACACCGGGTCAGCCATGGGCGAGATGGTATTGGGCCCCTGATTGGCCAGGAATAATAGGTAGCCAGGCCTTGATTGGGAACGGGGAGAGCTGGACGAGAGAGGCAGATTCGCGATAAGATTGAGGAGAACGGGGATTAGGGAAAGAGAGACTGACCTCTAGAGGTGAGAGCAAGTAGTGGAGGTATAGGAGAGAACGAATAGTAATCTGTAATTAGCAAATAAACTGTTGTTGTTCTAACAGGACTTGTCTTGTTCTTTGCCCCCTGGCCGGGACGGAGGGGTCCGCCATTGCAATTTGAGGAATTCGGGGTCCTACTAAGATTAAATACGAGCATGTACCCCCGGGGGCTAGGTAGTCGAACCCAATAAGCCAAAATACGGTACATTGGCGTCCCAACTAGCAGTAAGTTAAGGAAATATTAGCCGGAACCTGAATTCCAGCCGAGGAGTAAAGGACAGGACAGTTGAACTAGGTGTCATGAGGTCATAGTCTGGCACAGAACCCAGAGAATATTAATTGGAGAGACCCCCAATGGATGAAACAAGTAATAAAAGTGTAACTGTCAGATTAAAAAGCCCAGTGTATAGTTATATGAGTTATACTGGGGTGCCTAGTGATAGAGCTCAGTCTGAGTCGAATTTGGTGCTTTAATGTGAAGTGGTAACGCAGAAAATTACCTGTAAAATAATAGAGAGTTAGTGGACTCTGCAGTTACGCTGTGACATTAAATGTTCTGCTGAAAACATATACAGTACTGTAAAATCCCTTGTAAGTCCCATTTTGTTATGGTACTGTAATAATTGGTATATAAGCCGCACCATATACAATACTGTAGTACCTCGGGTAGGAGCCGCACTTTGTGTATCAGACTAGAAGAGGTAGTTAGTTAAACCCACAAAGATAATGATGAACCCAGGTAAACAGTGGTTGGGTTGGGTGACCCCTGGTGGGTATGGAGAGCATTACCCCTTCTGGGACCTGACTTATACCTGACGGTAGATCAGACAGGATCCGAGACGTGGAGCCCGACCAATCCATTTTTGGTGGACGTGCAGTCGACTGGACAGGGGGTGGGCTCACTCCCTGGGGCAATGGGACCACCTAGGCGGCTGTCGCTGCCAGAGGCAAGAGTGGGGCATGCTGGCTCCATGCCGCCGATACCAATGATGCCATTGTCGCCAGACTTGACTTGGGAGACGCCCAAGTAAGAAACAGAAAGAGCCGGACAAATTTGATGGTGAACGGGTAGAATGGGCAGATTTTGAGGTCCACTTTGAAACCATCGCCGAGTGGAATGGCTGGACAGAAGCCGAGAAAGCTTTACAGCTGGCAACATGTTTAAGGGGAAGGGCCCAAAGGGTGCTTAGTGAGGTCTCGACTGAAAAACGCCGTGATTATGAGACCCTGAGGAATACCTTAGCCAAAAGATTTGGTCCAACATGTAGAGGGAGTGCGTTTAGGGCAATGTTCCGCGAATGGAAAAGAGGCGCAAAAGAGACCCTAATAGAGTATGGGAGCGAGATTTCCTGTTTAGCGCAAAGGGCGTACCCGGGTTTTGACAGCGAGGCTATAGACCTTATAGCCAGGGACCAGTTCATCAGAGGACTGGGAGACAATGAGATGAAGAGGCACGTTGACCTCAGCTGTCCATCCAGTCTGGAAGAAGCGGTTAGCCTGTCAACTCAGTATGAGTCGTTTGAAGAAGGAGAAGGTGTGAGGTCTGATCGCAAACTACAACCTAGAGCGGCTCCAGTAGATGACTGGTGAACACGGGCTGATGAACAGATTGCGCAACTTCAGCGACAGGTTCAAAGACTTATGACAAGCGAGAGTAAGGCTCAAGAAGTTAATCAGACCGTAGAACGGCAGCTAGACTCCCTATCTAAGCAAGTCAGTCAGCTGTCACAGACACTGACCGGAGAGGGTCGAATGCGGGTAGCGGCTCAAGGCAGTGTTAGTATAGATGGGATGGGAGATGGGGAGAGTTTCACTCGTTAAAAGACTGATTCCTGACGCGGATCGGCGCCACAGTGTTTTTGGTGTGGTCAGCCAGGCCATTTCCGAAGAAACTGTCCCGCAGGACAAAAGAAATCACCAGATGAAGCCAGGACGAATAAGAATGCACAGAGGGCCATCAGTAGAAAGGGCGGATGGCTAATAGAGGGTTTCGTACAGAATTGAGAGATCGACCTCTTGGTCGATAGTGGTTCAGATATGTCCTTTTTGGACTACTCATTCTTCCGGAAGCTTCCAAATAGCATCAGGAATAGGCTGAAGGATTCAGATTATGACATCAGCACTGCCTCAGGGGATCCGATGGATGTCCGGGGAGAGATCGATTTGAAGCTTCAGTTAGGTAACCGAGTTTGGGACCATACTTTTGTTGTTTCAAAGTTAGGCTCCCTAAAAGGGATTCTGGGAACTGATTTTATGCGGGATGAGGGTTGCCTGATTGACATGAAATTAGGAATCCTGCACACTGAACAAGAGCGGTATCTGTTGCGGGCTGAGGCAAGCGATGGCTGTCGACGTGTGAGGCTAAGTTAGCCTCTGGAGGTACCACCACAGCATGAGGTCAGGACGCCGGCTCTGCTAGATGGAATTAAAGCAGGGAACAGCCGACCAGGGGTGGGCTTGGTACAACCTATGACAATCACTGGTGGAGGAAACAGGACTTTTTATTGGGACAGCCTTGGTAAATACCACCAAGTCAAGGGTACCTGTCACCCTCACGAACTTAGATGAAGAAACTAAGCACCTACCAGCAGGACTCACAGTAGGAGTGGTGGAAGAAGTCAATAGAGTTCCTAAAGCGGTTAAATCAGTGGTGCGGGACTCCCCTGAAACACTGGTACCAGAACATCTTGAACCTATGTTAGAGGCAATCTCTGATAAATTGAGTCCTGACCAAAAGAAACAGATCAGGCAATTAGTAGCTGAGTACAGTGATGTGTTTGCAGCACCGGATGGGGCACTGGGACTAACTGACCTAGTGGAACACCACATTGATACGCAGGGCAACCCTCCAGTGAAACAACAACCAAGGAGGTTACCTCTAGCTCAGTGAGAGATAGCTAGCCAGGAAATTGAAAAATGCTAAAAAAAGGCTTTATTGAGCCTAGTGATAGCCCATGGGCGAGCCCCATCGTGCTGGTGATGAAGCGGGATAGGTCCACCAGGTTTTGCGTGGATTATAGGCGGTTGAATGAGGTGACTCGTAAGGATGCACATCCCCTGCCACGTGTGGATGTAACAATCGATACACTGTCTGGTGCTCAGTGGTTTAGCACCCTAGATCTCGCTAGTGGCTACTGGCAAGTACGAGTCGCTGAGAAAGATCGGGCAAAAACGGCATTCACAACCAGGAAGGGACTTTTCCAGTGGCGGGTTATGCCGTTCGGGCTCAGCAATGCCCCGGCGACCTTCTCCCGGCTTATGGAATTGGTACTCCGAGGACTGCACTGGGAAAGATGCCTAGTGTACCTGGACGATATAGTTGTATTGGGAAGGGACTTTGATCAGGCTTTGGTAAACTTGGATATGGTGTTCAACCGACTGAGGTCAGCTAAGTTGAGGTTGAAACCCAAGAAATGTGCACTGTTTCAAACGAGTGTAAAGTTCTTAGGACATGTTGTGTCGGGGGAGGGAGTCCAGTGTGACCCCGACAAAATTCAGTGTGTTCAAGAGTGGAAGACTCCGGAGTGTGTATCTGAACTGAGGAGCTTCCTTGGGTTTGCCTTGTACTATCGGAGGTTTATACCTGGGTATTCGCACATAGCTGCCCCACTGACAGCCTTGACCATGAAGGACACCAGGTTTGAGTGGGGGATGACTGTGAGGAAGCCTTCCAACAGCTGCGACAGATGTTAACGACTGCACCTGTGTTGGCATACCCTCACCCAGAGGGTCTGCTTATCTTGGACACGGACGCCAGTGGGGTGAGCATTTGGAGTTGGCTCTCCCAGATACAGAATGAGCAAGAGCGGGTTGTGGCTTGCGCTAGCAAAAACCTCAGTAGTGCCCAGAGGAAATATTGCACCACCAAACGGGAACTGTTGGCCGTGGTGACCTTTGTCAAGCATTTCCGTATGTACTTGTGGGGACGGCCCTTCTTAATCCGTACAGATCATGCTTCTCTGACATGGTTGCTGAACTTCAAAGAACCAGAGGGCATGATAGCTAGGTGGATTTCCGTGCTAGACACTTACGATTTCACCATTCGCCATCGCCCTGGGGTTAAGCATGGGAATGCTGATGGACTCACTTGACAGCAGTGCACTCAGTGCAAGCGGCATGATTGCCGTATGACCTCCCTGGGGTCCATGAAAGCAGAAACTGTAACCCAAGCTAATATCGAGCAGGCTGCTCAATCCAACTGGCTAGACAGCTGGAGTGTTGGTCAGCTGTGTCAACTCCAGGCGGAAAATCCGGGTATTGCCAAGGTCAGGTGCTTGCTAGTGTCTGGCCTAGAAAGACCAAAATGGCATGAAATATCCCATGAGGGAAAGGACCTTAAGGCTTTGTGGAGCCAATGGAGTATCCTAGAAATCTGCAATGGAGCACTCTATCGGAAGTTTGTTCAGGCGGCCAAGTCCGGGACAATCTATCAGTTGGTTGCTCCCCCTGAAATCTGCAAAGAAATAATGACGCAGCTGCATGATCACAAAACTGCTGGGCATCTTGGAGTCTCCAAGACGCACCATAACATCAGACAGCAGTTTTATTGGCCTAGGCTGGGAGGAGATGTCGAACGGTGGTGCAGGCGGTGCAAGGACTGTGGGGTATGGAAGCCCAGACAAAAGAGCAATAAGGCACCACTCAGACAAGAGGTGGCAGGCTTGCTCCTGGAGAGAATTGCGTTAGACATCATGGGACCTCTATTGAAATCTAGGTCCGGGAACCAATATATTTTGGTGATAGGCGACTACTTCACCAAATGGACTGAGGCCTATGCCCTACCCGACCACATGGCCCAGACTGTCACTAGGGTTGTGGTGGACGAGTGGATTTGCAGGCTCGGGGAGCCTCGGGTCATCCATACGGATCAAGGGAGAGACTTTGAGAGTAATCTCCTTAAAGAGATGTGTAGAATGTTAGACATTCAAAAGACAAAAACAACTCCCTATCACCCGCAGTCTGATGGGATGATAGAGAGATTTAATCGGACGGTAGTGCAGATGCTCCCAGCCTTGGTGAGAGAGAACAAGCCCGAATGGGATGAGTATCTCCCGTACCTGATGTTGGCATATTTGAAACACCATGCACGAGAGCACATGCATTAAGCCAAACCTGATGATGTTTGGAAGGGAGGTTACCCTTCCTGTTGACATCATGGCGGGGTGTTCCCCTTGTGAAGGAGAGGTGCCCAACTGTCCAGTGGTATACACCGAGTCTTTACGTTAGGCCCTGACTACGGCGTTTGCTTATGCTGGGAAGCACCTGACACAGGCTGCGAACCAACAGAAATGACAGTATGACCGACAGGCTAACGAACATGGGTTTGCTGACGGTGATTGGGTGTACTGGTTCTATCCGCCTGCGGCACATGACAAGTTTGGTTCTGGGTGGGTCGGCCCTTATTTGGTAGTTCAGCGGGTAACTGACTTGTTATTCAAGATTCAATTGTCTGCTCATTCTAAGCCGAAAGTGGTACACGTGGACCAGTTGAGACCATATCCATTGGGAAATAGTGGGGACGACCCTGTAGATTGGCAAATTCAAACTCCCGACCCTGTGATAGTAAAGCCAGATGCGGACGAGAATGATTCTGAGCTGGGCTCAGAGTCAGGAGATAGTTGTAGTGATAGGGAGACCCCTCCTGCAACCGTAGAAATAGGGCAGGTTGAGGAATTGGGGCATGGTAAGCATTCACAGAGGCCTCCCAAACAACTAGACTTGAAGAGGGGTGAGAACGCCTGAACTTATGAGTGTCTGTTTTGTGTGTTGTAGAGAGAGGCTGAAGTGATGGCGGACTGCCCAAACTGTGGGGAAGAGTGTCCCGAGCTTCTGAGGGACGAGCCCCTCAGCCTGGATGAAAAAGGGCCAGGCGCAGGAAGGGGAGAGGACATCTCCCGTCCTCTGAGTATCTTGTCATTCCCTAACGACCCTTTACACCCCAACCAAGACTTCCCGGTTGTGGACCCCCCGGACTGAGGACTTCGTGGCTCCAGAGACGCTGGGGTTCCGTCAGGACGGATCTGGCCGCCTCTGCCAGATGACTGATGAGGAGGTGGGGCGATGGGGGTTTGAGCAGGCCCAGAAGAAAAGTCGAGGGAGAGACTCCCCTCGGCCACCCCCACCAAAAGAACCCGAGGACAACAGTTGCTGAGGTCCCGGTCACCTCAAGCTGGGAGAGAACAGGCCAACAAATGGCGACGAGGCGGGACTCCTGCACTGATCAGTGGTGGTTGACTGCCTCCTTCGGGCTGGGCGGAATTAACAAGATGTGGCTGTGGGGACTCCCAGCCAGGTTACTTGTCCATGGGGCAGTGACCCCTAATGGAGGTGTGCAGTTGCCGCCTGCCAAGGGCAGCCGCCCTTTGCTAGCTTAAGAGCTTTGGAGAGACATCTCCAGAGGATTCACCTGCCGGAGGTCGTCAGGTGTGTCTGTCCGATAGGAGGCGAGCCGTGTTTCTGAAATTGTAAGGATGAACAAGTGTAACGACACCTCGCTCTGGAATCCCACCCTGGTGTCTCTTGGTAGAGGCAGCAGCTTCTAGGCCGACACCTGCCCTGGGTTCTGCGGTCGAACCCTGACTGGGTTCCTCCTCGGGACCTGCCGCCGCTTCCCGTGGACCCCGAGACCGGAAAACCCCTTGTGATGGAACAGCTTCCTCTGGCATTTGCCGGAAGGCATCTGCAGGAGGACGAGGATGACGATGAGGTGACTGTGTCCCCTCTCTGTGTAAGGACCACGCCTGCTCTGGACCAGAGCAGCTCCTGGTCCCGAGGCGTATTGGGGACGCCGATGGTGATGTCCCTCTCATCACTGGACGGGGACGACATCCAAGAGAAAGCCATACGCCAGCAGCTGACATCCCTCTGGAGCAAGAGGAATGCGTTGGCCCAGGAGGAGAAGAAGCTGGCCCAAGAGGAGAGCGAGTTGGTGGCGCAACTCCATCAAAATTATCTAAGACAGGGGGGCCATCCCCAACTTGATGCCTAGGGCGGAGCATCCTAGCTAGGATGCTGGTGAAGGAGTCTCCGGAACCGTTTAGCGTTGCGTCCATGGACTCATTTAAGGAGTTGTATTTTTCCTTGTTAATAAGTTTTTTATATTTTTTTTATGGTTTAGTGTTCGGGTAGTTTGCGGGCGAACTCTTTTTTTAGAAGGGGGAAGTTGTAGCAGTTTAAGGGGGGGGCACTAGACGGAGGCTGGTATTTGCTGTGACACCAGGTCGGCCATGGGCAAGATGGTATCGGGCCCCTGATTGGCCAGGAAAAAAAGGTAGCCGGGCCTTGATTGGCCGGTGCGCAAAGTTGAGGAGAAACGGGGAGAGCTGGACGAGAGAGGCAGATTTGCGATAAGATTGAGGAGAACGGGGATTACGGAAAGAGAGACTGACCTCTAGAGGTGAGAGTGAGTAGTGGAGTTTTAGGAGAGAATGAATAGTAGTAATCTGTAATTAGCAAATAAACTGTTGTTGTTCTAACTGGACTTGTCTTGTTCTTTGCTCCCTGGCCGGGACGGAGGGGTCTGCCATTTGCAGTTCGAGGAATTCAGGGTCCTACTAAGATTAAATACGGGCATGTACCCCCGGGGGCTGGGTAGTCGAACCCAATAAGCCAAAATATGGTACAAATTCCAGTAATAAATTATAGCTGAGATAGTAATTAGCACAATGATTTTTTTTTTGTCCCTCATTCAACCAGCAGTGTATATACCGGTACTTTATTTGAAAATATTTTATTTATCCCCAAAAGATGATTTTATTTTATCATATTTTATCTTTTATTTTGTTTCGGTGAATAAAATTAAGCATGTACTGAAAACTCCAATGTGCAAAACTTTTCAATAGTGTTTCAAGGGATAATCTTGAAGATGCCATGTTGTGGCAATATTTTCTTTTAAATTCAGTTTAAACATTTTTGATTAAAAAATAATAAAATATATGTGTATGCATAATATGACCCAGCTACACTCTGGATATATAATGATTGCAACTTAGAATTCTGATATATTAACTTATATTTTCAGATTTTTTTATTACAAATTTATAAAACTTGTAAATAAAAAAATGATTAATATAAAAACTATTAATGGAAAAAGTGGATATGCTGAAATAAAAGGCTTATATATAAACTTAAATGCATTAATCCCTTGAAAGTAAAATAAAGGTATTAGTCCATTCTGTCCACTTGCCTGTCCATCTGTAAATTTTTCATATGCATCACTGTATCTCAAAACTTTTACTGTTTTTCTTCATAACAGTCTTGTCAGAGTATAAGTTTTGCAATCATATATTTAGAACTTTAATATAACCAAGTAGGAGGGCCCCTTTCCTCTTAGCTTCTCATATGCTTATATATAGGAAAAACATCACGATAGAATATTTTGCATATTTTGCATTTGCAAAAATTTCAAACTTCAGCTGAGCGCCGAGACCCATAGATCCCTTGTTTTTGTCTGAAATAAATTGTACTTTCATAGTACATTAAGATATGAAACATCTGTAAGTAATGTACTGACAATCTGTTACATCCTGATGCATATCATTGTAAACCTTATAATTGAATATTCATGTCTTATCACAGGACAACTAGTGATCCTGTAGGTGTATTGATTCTACTAGCATGAGGACAAAGGCCAGTCAGAATTTGTCCTAGGACAAACTCTGATCCTGGTTTATGCTTGTCAGATTCCTGGTCCTAGGTAGACAGCAATTTGTCAAATCAGTGAAAAATTCATGTGTTATTTTGAGATACAAATTTCAGGAACTTTGACCTAGTGGAAGAATGAATATATATTAGTCAATTTAAAATGAACTCCTGAGTCAATATTTCTGATATAAATAAAGTTTACTGAAACTACTAGCTGTCATGAATTTAATTGTATCATTCAGAGGTCCCTTTTGTAGTTTTACAATATCTGAACTGTCCATTTCACACTATATGCTTAAGCCTTTTCCAGTATATTTCTCAAACATTATCAAGTTAAATAGAGATAATATGACTTTGCAGAAATCTTTGACCAAAGGTTTCACTAAGTAGGATCAGAGTTTTTCATGTGATAGCTTTGTTCTAGTAGAAATTGCAATCCTGCGAGCATGAACAAGGATCAGAGTTTGTTCCAGGACAAACTTTTCTCTGACTTTGTGATAGGAGAATCGATGATCCGACTGGAACAGAGGGTGTCCTGTGACATATGCTTAATTGCAGACATATCAATTAACTGATCATACCAGAATTGTAAATGATTTCAGGTGTTTATTAGTTATGTACACCAAGAATAACAAATCAAGCAAAAATACTGTCAGTATTGATACCTACTGATATGAGACAGGAAAACTAATTTAATGATATATATGAACATTTCAGTCTGATGAGACAAGCTATGCAGGAGCCAAAACATCCATCCTGAATATCAAGAGAAGTCCATACTGCTACAAATGGAGAATGTTGAAAACCACATCCAAGTATGTGATGATGTTTTCATTTCTAAAGTGATTCTTTTATTCAGATACTAACAATCATTATAGCATCAAACTGCATATAATTCTTTGTGCATTTGATAATAACACAGCATTGAATTTTCTTCGCAGTAAGTAAGTGGTATATAGGTTTCCTAGTGACATTCAGCTATCACAAATGGTGGACAGTTGTTAGGATCAAATTTGGTGAGGGACAGGAGGGATATGTCCCCCCCCCCCCTCATTTTCATTCAAGGGAGCATACCATATTATATTCCCCCTCTATTTTGCTTATTAAATGAATCTTATTTTGTCATTAAAATAGTTAAAAATTGTCACAGTTTGGCAAAGATCCTCAAATATCAGTTAACTTCAGTCTTACCTAAATGAATAAAATACCAAAATAATTGATAAATATGACATGAATTGCAAATGATTTTACTTCTTTTTGATTAGTGAAAGGATTCTGTTCCCTGTTTTTTACACCCAATAATGAATTGCTTCAATATAGCTTAAAATTTAAATAAAGATTAAAACAAATTTCCACCCAGCACAAAAGGGACACACCATCCCATATCCTGATCCTTTGGCCAGTCTTTTCTGAAATGTTTGTCTCCCTCAGAATTGAATTCTGGATCCACTACAGATAACATTATTATCATAACACTATAGATTGAGAAAATGGGAGACGAAGGAGGAGATATGATATACCAAGTAACAAAGTCCTGTGTGTATGGGGGGGGGGGGAGATTCTGATTACTTGTACTCTCCATATTACAAAATGAAATTGCAACTCCTGATCTTCCTTGTTTTCAGCAATTCATTTGACTCGGAGACTCCTGCTGAAAATAGTTCCAATGTCCATCAATTACAAGGAATATCTCAAAACTTGACTGACAGTGTCATCTCCAGTAGCATGGTAAGGTTTCTTTATGTGCTCAAGGGTATACATAGTGTATTATCATGTTTAAAGTAAGAGATCACACACCTTGTCCTCTTCTTAAATCGTATGTAACTGTTAATGTAGCTCTGTCTTACAAAAACTCATCATTTCAGATTGAGATGTAATTCACAGGATAAACTGTGACCTCATTTTTATAGTTATATAATTCAGAGATGACCAACTAGCTAACATTTCCTGCCAGCTCATTTTAGTATTGTAAGGTTATAGACTTGTCAGTAATAAAATAAACAACTTGTGTGTATTTTGATAACTTGTTCAGTTTCAATGCACTTATATATTATGCTTTTAACTTGAAACTAAGTTCATGTGTTCTTGAATTTAAAAAAATAGGTTCAAATAAACCATACAAGGCAATCAACTTAATTTTTTTATTATAGTCCGTTCCGGTACCCCTGTCCACCTGTTTTTTTGCGATTATTTATCTGTGAATCTAAGAACGCCAAAACTGTTTGACCGTGGGGAAGAAAGAAGAAAAAGCGTAATTAACTAATATGGAAATAATAGCCTATTTTATGTAATTTCCCTGTAAACAATTTAAAACCATTTTATGAGTAACTAGTCTATTCTTTAGCGACATCTTGCCACTAATCTGTTAAATGGGCATATCAGGGGATAGTGATGACGTCATAATAGACGTGACGTACTAAAAAGGCACCAACATTCACAAAACCAATAATCAAGAGCTGCCGACCTCTGCTTACAGCGAGACTTGTATTCTCCGCGTGCACGCCTTCACTGTTACGTCACATTACTTTATATCCATATCCAAGGAGGATAAACAATGGCCACATATAAGGGACGCCATGAACCACAGATATATATGAGACATGTCAACCAGGCCGTAAAGTAAATACAATTACTCTGCCCCAAGCAGATAATAATTTTATGCTCGCCACACCATCAGTGTTTTGTGTGTTGGGCGCCAATAAAAGGAAATGATACTTGGGGGGGGGGGGGACAGTACTAGTATATACACAAATATTTAAAGCCCAAGACCTGCCTGGTTGAAAAGAATGTAATGATAACCGAAATCAGAGTTAAAAACTGTCCCGCCAAATAGTGAGAATACTTGGAGGGTGGACATAATTAAGGTAACACTGTGTTCTGGGAAATCTGGTACTCTTAACGTATGGAAACCCATAGCCGGCAGCGTGAGGACCTTGCTAAATAAGCAGATTCATTTGAAACAAGTAGTTTAATTTTATCTGCAGTATAACCAGTTCATGAAGTCGCGGAATTAACTAGGAGAGGGCGAATATCTAATATGGCGCACTGCTTACAAGAGGGCGGAAGTTCAAGGTCGCTAGATTTTGAATAATGATTACAGAGGACCTCACTTTGACAAGAAGGGTCACGATTAGTAAATATATGTTACATACATCCCCATCCGTATTCTAACTGGACTAAAAACTCCATTAAATATTATATTAAGAAAGATTCGGGGCGACCATAATGCACTGCAAACCGGAAGTAAGTACCAGCCAATAGCAGTCCAGGTCATTGTTTGAGAAGACATGCCCGCGCTGGGACAAGATCACACATCAACCAGGACTCGGCAACCATCTACCACTAATACTAGGAGAAACGACGACCAGTTTCATCTGTCAGGAAAAACGACAACCAGCAACGTACTAAGAAAAACCCACCACCACCCCCTTCGCCACCGACTCAAGCACTCTGTGTTCTACTTGTTAATGTTAAAATTTTAAAGTTTATTGTTTCTAAACAGTATATTTGTCGAGGTGTAAACTATTTACTTTTACTACTACTACTTTTACTTTTAATATGACCTATACAATATATATGGCGTGTTGTACCCCACCTTCCCGTCAGTGGGAAAGAAGGGATAATTGCTGAATATGTTGAATATTCAGAGCAAGTGACTGGATGGGTATGAATAATATTATCAAGTTTTGATTAATTATGGGATAACTGTGAGCAGGTTCGGGTGTGTGTATGTTGGTGTGACAGAGCATAAATAATATTTATATCGTGAGTTGGTAAGGTACCAAAAATTACGCTTTTGCCTCTTTATGCCAATGGTGCAAATTTTGTTTGCCAAGTTTGTTTTATGTAGAGATAATCGCGAAAAATCAGGTGGACATGGGTACAGGAATGGACTATAACCTGTTTTAGGATTTGTCCCAATATGCCAGTTTGATTACAGTATTGACTGTCAGGTATATTAATTATCTCTATTAGCCCTGACGTTTTTAAGCAGTGTGGGTTATTTCTAAGGTGACACTGAATGATAATACAAATAGTCATTTATGTGTGAAGTGTTCAGAATAACTCCCACACCTTTATGTTCTAGATGTGTTGCTTTCTAGTCTTCTTCTTTTGTAAACTTATACATGGAGCTAAGCTTATTTTCTGAACATTTGACATGGTCTGTTTTATTCATCCTTGTTTTCAGATTCATGTTAAGGTATGGATTGTTCCCATGCATGGACCTGATGAACATAGTGAGGACTCAGAACTTAATCAGGTGAATCTAATCTTATATTTTATGTCTTATAAGGAATCTCTGTCAGGAAGATCTATCAGAGCAATAATGGATAGTTAAAACCTGTTCTAAACTATATTTTTGGCACTTGTATATATCAGAGAAATGTACATACTCACTCATTTTTCTTCAGATTGGTTCATGTTTCATTATTTATTATTAATTGTATCCGCCAAAACGAAGTTTTGCGGATACCATGTTCATGACCGGGTTTCGCCACCGCCGCGTTGGAGGCGTTCGTTTATGGAGAACTCCTCTGAGACTACTATTCGGATTTTTCTGAAACTTACACAAATTATCGGGTCACATGTGAACTGGTGCCTAACCAAGTGGCCTTGACCTCTGACCTCTGCCCAGCGTCCGTTTGTGTGTCTGTTTCCACACATAAACCCACATATCTCAGGAACCGTTTGACCAATCAGGAAAAAATTTTTACACAAATGTAGCCCTTGGATAGCTTTATAACATACACAAAAATGGGGGTGCCACCTGCAGCCATTTTTGCACAGCATTCATCTGTTTATCTGCCTTGGGTTAAAATCCCTCATATCTCTGCAGTGGTTTATCTAATTCACCTGTAATTCGGCATGCGTATACATCTTGGATAGCTTTACTGATTTTATGACAGGTGGCGCCAGCTTCATTCACGTTCACCCTGCAGACATTAATGCTTATATTTCCGGACTCGTTTAACCAATCAGGAAAAAAATTTACACAAATGTAGCCCTTGCCACTCGATCCATGCCTCACTTCACCCGTCCTACTCTGATTTTGGCGGATACACGTAGTCGCTTGTTGACTACCCGTATTCTAGTTAATTTTGAAAACTACCAAAAGACATGTTTTGATGTATTGTTGCCTATTAGTTTATTTATTTTCCTTAACCTTTCAGGAAGCCATGTTTCTTGGGAGAAAGTTTACTGAGCTTGGATTGCTACCAACCATTCATTACAGATTGAATGGCTTACATCTGATGGACAAACAGGGCCTTTACCTTGGCTATAACACCAGTGGGTCAGTCTTGTGTTACTAATCACAATTACTTTTATAATAGCATATATAACGGAAGCGAAAAAGATCCATCTCCTGAAAGAGGCTAAAGGATATCTGAAACCCAGAATCATCTGAAATATGGAAAAGTTATTATTGAAATAATTTTATTTGTTCTTATATGACTAAATATACATTTATATCGATACAAAAATATCAGTACTTCTCAGTGTTGTGGGTGAACAACAAAGACTTAATACTCAAACCTTGTTAGAGATCCTGCCCGACTTTGGTGAAGGCTGTATGCGTGACCAGGTAACCAGGTAGCTTGGCAACGTATCAATGGACCTCAAACAAGAAGAATCTTCGATTGGTTTTCTATTGTCCAAAATCTGTGTGTGTTTAAGATCGGCTGAGATGGATCTGACTGACCACAAAGGACTGTCCAGCACGTGGGGACGCTATTGGACAGCTTCTGATTGGCAAGAGCCATGAGACCCCCTGAATTACAATATTGTACCATCCCCTTCATGGGGGTTAAAAGTAACAGCCAAGTATGTTTGTTGGCCCTTCTATAAATTTGCCTAAGGGTGGGGCCACCCTGAAGCATAATATACGATATAGATGACCTCTTTTTTCAATTTGTATTTGGCCATAATTAACCTTGGAAACAATTCTGTTTTTTAACCTTTTTAGGTGGTGGGAATTTCTGTTGGAGACAGACGGCCATTTCTTACCAGAGTATGTGATCATGGGTCGGCATGTTAGCCTGTATGACTGCTTCATCAAGTAAGCCTCATGTACAATCTCCAAGGACTTAACATTAGACACCTGAATAAAAATATGTTTAGACATTGTAACAAATCTGTATTTTCATATTTGAACCCAATGTGAACTTTCATCTAGAATGGATCCATTTTATGTATGATTGGTCAACTTGATGAATTAATGTTTTTTTCATGTGTTACACCATAGTACCTCTGGGAAGCCATGTTTGCTTTACATCTAGTTCTGTAATGGTAATCCCATTTTCACCTCTGGTCAAACCAGTGTAGAAACCTGAGGTTATGTGGAGACCAAGAAGAATTTCAGTTTGCTTGTTTTGGAGAACTTCTATACTAACTGAACAGTGGCTTTTTCCATTAATACAAGGACTGAAGTTCTTAGCTTTAGTGGAGATTTGCACTGTATGACATTACAAAATTGATTTAAGCATATATACTGATTTTCAGATTCGTGATTGCATTTCAGAGACACGTATGTGACAATCCCAGTCCAGTATCCAAGTCTTGAGGAAAACCAAAAGCATGTGGTAGGCAAGTTTGTGTCTTATGCCATCTGTCTTGTGATCTTCCAGTAACACTCTAAACATATATCAGAAGTCTAACCTAGTCAGTTCACTTTTCTGTTATCGGTATATGGTTTACTGGTATTGGTCCATTATGTTTTGCTTTTATCAAATTGTGTTATTATAAGTTAAATTAATAAAAATACATTGAAACACAGACCATAGTTTTACGAAATCTGTCCAAAGCTAATTAAGTGCCCTATCAGAGTGGCTTTTTGCTTCACTAATATTTGAACATCCAAATCTGTGACCCTGTTTGCATGGGTTTGCACATCTAACTCAAAATGCTTTTATATTTCACTCAACCTGCCACATCAGGGGTGAAAAAATTTTTGAGGTGCTGTACCCTTTACCTTTTCTCTATGGTTCAAGGGACAATAGTCTTTGATCAACATTTGCTTGTTAGTCTGAGTGGTTTGCATTCAGAGATTTATTTATTTGATTTGGATCTCACCAATTTACCCTTGGTTGTATCATCTTGACCAATATTTTGGGAAATTTGTTTTTTCAAGATCAACATTTTACCTGAGTTCTCTTTTTTAGGCTTGTCTACAGCATGCGGATCAATTGATTTTTTTTTTGTTTTTTTTATGTATAAAACTTGTAGTATTGCACATCAGCAAATTCATGCTTTTTTTCTGAGATCAAGACACCAAGATCCAGGTGCTATGAAACAAAGTCAACTTATCCTTATCATTCTGATTTTCATTATTACCTGTTATCAGAATTGTACCTAACTATGTCGTCTTCACCATGAAGGATGTCACTAACTGCTTAATAAATGATACCCTCACCTTTGCTCGCGATTTCACATATGACATAGAACTTCATCCATTTCTTGTCCATTACTGCATTACCCTATGGTGTAAGATTTTTTTAAAATCTGCACTAGATTGGACACTTTTTAGTTCCATATTTCATTTAGAATTTGCTGGTACCCCTACATGGAAATTATAATTAATGTGATGTAATATTTTTGGAATTATCTGTTTCAGGGA
Organism: Sipunculus nudus; assembly: GCA_026874595.1. Lineage (NCBI taxonomy): Eukaryota > Metazoa > Annelida > Sipuncula > Golfingiida > Sipunculidae > Sipunculus > Sipunculus nudus. Next base: position 35,060,235 of record CM049308.1, on the reverse strand, counting down.
ACTGTTAGTTCAGATGATGTTATCAGGCTAGTCAGAGTAAGTATGAGTTAGAAAAACTTAAAAGGCAAACATGTTAAGCACTGCAGATTTTTATGTGTTCTGTCAACTGACATAGCCACTACTGCCATTTCTGAATATTTTGGGTTCAAAGTAGATTCTCCAAGCTCATTCAATGAAAGTGTTGCTGGTTTTCAGCCTCTTTATTCTCTGAATCTACATTTTTTTAACAATGTTTTACACTTTTAGTGAAGGCTTTTATAAAAACCATTCACTGGTACATCATGAACAGTGTAGGCCAATAACTTGGGTTATTAAAAGAACTATGGTGATCCAATATAATTTAAAGATAATTTTTGTGATGTTAGATTATGAACAGCTTTCAAATAGGAAATTTTGTCATTTGATTCATGAGCCTAGTTCACCATTCCAAGTTGTTTACAGACCCATACCACATGAAGAAAAAACAGCAGGCCCCCTCATAAGCACTCAAAACGATTCTACTTTCTATCTTCATTTGTAGGTACCTTGCATACCATCCACAGCTGTCCTGCTCAGTCGGTTGGTTAATGTAACAAATTTCTTTGATGAGTTAAATGTTTATTCTCTTTTGAGTTTTTGTCCAACAGATTGAGTTACAAATATTTTCCAAGTTGTAAATTAGCACTTTTTACCAATTTTGTATTGTAAGAAGTGTTCAACCTTAATTAATGTTTATATATCTAAGAATTAAACCCACACCTTGTTTCTTCATTACCTGTAAAGGCTATATAAATGGAATGTTACTCCAGTAAAAATTGAACATATGCAACTTAACATATCTCTGTCACAGTGAACTTGAAAGCACTCTCTGGGTAGCTAGTTGCCGCAAAAAATATTCACCACTTTTGGAGTAGCTGTGAATACATGACTCAGTAGGCATTTATATTGGACAGGTAAGCCTACTTGAGTCATGGCACAGGTCATAAGAGGAAATGCACTCCAACAGCTATCCATCCTATTGCATCAGTATCATGGTAAACAACCAGTAATCTCAACATTAGGCTATGAGTGATGAATTAACACAGAAGAATACATGTGAATTCACAAATCAAAGTGAAAATCCATCTCTATGGTAACAAGTCATTTCCTGGTCATGTACAAGTTGTGCAAGGCATGCTTATATTCATGTGATTAAAAATTTAACAAACATGCAGGGGGTTACTGCAGATTTTTTTTTCATGTGTTAGGTATTGTTAGAAAGCACACAAACATATCTAATGATTGTTCTTGTTTATCTTAAGTGACAGCATACTTAATTGAAGGCCATGAGGTGTTGTCAAAAATGAATATATGCTCTCTTATGTAAGATGGTCATAATGGTACTACTTTACAATTCAGAGGTTTATACATCTTCACCATAAAGGGGACAAATTACTTTGTTACATGTTTTCCCATTGGCATTACTCTCTTCCAGTAGGGACTCTCTTTCTTCATTGTATTAATCAAGTTACCAATAATTGTTGTGGCCTGTTTTGCTCTCCTATTAATCTTTGTTAGATACAGTGTCTGGCCTTGATGCATTAACATGGCTGTGGAAAGAATAAAAAGAATATCCAAAAAAATCACCACATAGAAATAAATATGATTTCTTGCAAAAATTAAAGCTGGTATTAGTTATGGTCATTCAAAAACAGTTGAAACATTCCTGAATTTACATTTCACACTTTTGGCTGCAGACGTTACGTATTTACCCTATTTCTAATTTTAAAGGGTTTGTAAAGATTAGGTCAGTGTAGAAATTTCTCATTAAGTAATTATACACAACCATGTTGAATATTGGTAAACCATGCTTGATGGACTGGATGATTGACAGTTGACCAAGCTGGTTGTCCACTGTGACATGCTTCTGTTAAACAGGATAATAACAGTGAAGATGGCCAACTGTGTTCTATATAGAACAAAATACCTTAATTGGTTTAATATAAACCATTTCAAGAATGTTTCACTCCATCTGAGAATATATGTATAATATACAATAACTGAATAAGCATACATATACTCACATAAACAAGCTAACAGATGCAATATTAATGGTATGCAGCAGTCATACAGATTGAGTCAGTGCAATAATGTTAAATGGCATAGTATTTCATCAGTAAGGAAACCATGAACTGCACCTTGTTTTTTATTAGTGACAAGTTGTGGATGACTCAAGATGGATTCAAGACAACAGAAGAGATTCCTTTTCCAGAAATCTTACAGGTAATATTTTTTACAAAATAGTATTATTGAAAGTGTTCCACTAAATGTTGTCTTATATGATTGGGGATTAAACTTTTTGCTGAGATTAATTACCTTTGACCAGTACTTCTTGTCATTTTTGTTATTACATATGACCAATAACATTTGGTCACTTTTGTTGCACTGGGATTTATAAAGGTCAAGCTAACACAAAACTTGTCTTAAGGTTGTGTGTCCAGCATGTGACATGATCACAGGCCAGACTCATCTGAAGATGATGTGTAATTTGGCAGATGAAACTGGGCTTGATTCTTAATGTGTCATGTACCTTATCAAGGCTTATGTGTCAGTGTGTTAAATGGTAAAAAAAATGGTTGACTTGTATTCACTGTGGGAATTTTGTGCTTTGAAATAAGTGTGTATGATACTACCGGTATCACTCAGACTAGTCCATGTCTTTGGCTTGATGGCATTTTTTTTTTTAATTTACAAGAAAAATGTAACATTCCTGGCATTCTCAGTGTGACTTGATTTCCTATGTTTAATGGCTCTATCTGTGTGATTTTAGTCTTCAGCTGTTCAGTCGTTGGTGATATCTTCCAGTGGTCTGAGACTCCTGACTGATGACAGCAGACTTTACAGCATAGATTACACATTAAACAGGACGGAAGAACTTACAGGTGATCATAAAGTCACATATGTTACTGGCATACTGATATTACAGGAAGCAGGTTGATTACAAAATGTATAATTACTATATTGCTTCAGCTCAACATTTCAGTAGCTTTTTATCAGTAGTACATAACAAACTTGTTATAATTTTCCTTCATACAGACAGTGTTAGTATAGTAACATTTGTAAACCAGAAATGTTAACAAAGTTGTTATTTTATTGAATATTCTGTATAGCAAGAAAGGAGTCTGGAGAATTTTTCTGTTCATCAACCAGAAGATATGATTGATCTGATTATGCCCTTATTTCTTTTTACCCACACCAGTGCCCTTTAAAAGCAGTTCTTTTCTCATACCAGTGATCCAAATGAAGGGATTTCAGAGATTTCAGAAAGTCCCAATGTCTTATATCATATAAGAGTTCTTTGTTTTAATCATTGATTCTTTTTATGCTACATTTATAATTTCAAAAAATTAAATCGCTACACCCTCATAAAATTCCTCATGGTTTGAAGATTACACCTGCATTGAACTGTTTATATTACATATTATGTTTTCAGAAGCCATTCATGGAACCATCCTTGGTGTGGCAGGCAGGGACTGGTGCAGCAGAATCTGGAACGTTTCAGTAAGTTACATCATACACAGTATACAGGGGCAGATAAAGGATTATACATTAGGTCCCCCATCCTATTCACCCTGACTCAGGTGAACAGTTTCCTGGGAATGCCAGTAAATTTTATACAGATTCTCACCAGCATAAGTAGGGAAGACAGCAACACATGAAGCTAAATCTAGCACTTTTTTGTTGTTGAGGATGTATTGTTCAATACCCTAAGTATTTTTTAAGGTTGAAAAGTGGTGTAGTGGGGTAGGCAAGCAGTTCCTTAAAATCTGCCCCTGATATACAACAGTATTATGTTAACTCTAAACAACCAGAGCATCATATCTTACAAGGAAGTTTTTGAGACAATTTAAAAACAAAATCAACATTGTAATTGCAACTTAATTTTTTCACAGTGTATAACATGCTATACATGGGAATGTTCACTGCAAAGACTGGTTGTAGGTTCAGCCCAAACAGCCAATTTCAGCATCAGAGTTTGCAAATTCTCTGCAGTATACTTGGACAAAGTGCAGTTCAAAGGCTCAATTTGATATTACACTGCTCATGATCACTGCAAACCTGTCTTCATCATCACTCAAGCCATGGTGTAAGACATGTCTCTTTCCCTAGCACTGCAGTAGTCCAGTCAGAAACAGAAAAGGTTGGATCTATCTGAAATGCAGTCTGTTGACTCTTCTTCAAGAACAGCAAAACCTGAGTTACATGGGTGTGGAAAAAAATGGCAACTGTGTGATGATACAACCCCATTCCACTAGCAGATGCTCTTATATGTATAAGCTGAGTGGTGGCTATATCTTCAAGAACCACTTCATTGATGCATATAGCTGTATCAAGCTCATACCTGCATTTTTCTGCAAGTAGCATCCATTGCTCAAGTGACCTCTGTTCTGATTTAGCTCCACATTGGTTCACTTTCAACAGGCTTCGGAACAAATTAATTTGATCTACAAGGACTGGGCATTTACCTCGTTCATATTGTGGTCAGTGGAACAACTGCCAAGGAACATGCACAGAACCTTCGAATGCTGTCCCCCTGTTGTCAGGATAAGAAAAGTCATACAAGATTGAAGGCATCTCAAGGTATCAGGGGTTGAATACATGGAACATATCCTGTTTTGTTGTGGTTTGCCGAGGCAAGAAGGTAGGTTTATGCCATCCTACTAATGTCACCACCTCCTGCTGTCTACTTTGTGTTCATTCCTGGGATCTGTCCTGTTTTCTTACATATTGCTTACATACTTGCCTACTATATCAGAGTCACATAACAACTATCTTATAGAGAGGGCTACAGTAGAGAGGAAAAAAATTATGTTTCAGTGGCTGTAGGTTATTGTATCTGATGGAACAGTACTGGGATATCCATTTCATCTTCAGAACATTGGCTATCTTTTGATATGTGAGTCAAGATAGTAGAGTGAGTGTCCAATTAGTATCAGCACCCAGGGTCTGTCAGCATTTAGAAAATGTTAACAGACCCTGGGCACTGATACTAAGCCAGTATGAATATACCCTTGAATACTGGTTAATATCTTGTGAAATTGCAGACTACTGGATCATGTAGGGAAAGATGACAGTTTCAAGATAGAGGAAGCCCAGTTAGATAGAAGCATCATTTGCATAATCAAAATCATGAGTTGGTAGTTGAATACAGTAGATCCATGATTGATTGCCAACTAGTCTAGTAAAGATCATCTAAGGATCGGTAAGGATCTCCATGGTAAGAGGAACATGGTAAGGTTGACCACAAAGAATGGTTAATGAATGTTTTTGTTGATTCAGTTGAGGTAGAAGTCAGGTGTGGTGATCACCTTTGGGAAAGAGGGACTTTCTTTGAAATGCAGCAAATGAAGCATCTCACCCATGTGATGGGTGCTCAAGTGGCTGCATGTCAGCGAGGACAATGAACATATTTGCCGAACTAGCACTGCTTGTGCTGCACTGGTCACTTACATGTTAAAACCATCATGGAAGCTACCAAAAGAGTCATGGACCTTGTCCACATTTCCATGCCATCAATTTTAAAAGAGCTAATTTCCTTGCCTTGGTTTTTGTTTTTCTCAGAGGAACTGTACATTAACCAAAATGGCTCTACATCAAACAAAAATAAGCCACTCTTTGGGGCAAGACATTTTGGGAATCCTAATGCACTGGTGATGGACAACCTTTTGATGTTCCCTTCTGATGAATTTCAAGACTGATGCCATGAGTAAAATAACTCACTTGAGCTCCACGTCATCTATTCTTCCATATGTTGTATGTCACCTGAAACTGTCTCATTCTGATATTGCAAGAGATGGTGGATTATTTCAATATGTGTGTTCATAATTGCCTTTTATACCCAACAGTCAACTAAGTCGTAGAGACTTGTGGATAGGCACCACTAGAGTTGACTACAATCTAGTTTCCTAACAGATCTAGAAGTTGTTTGCACAGTTCCATACTGGACTATTGCAGTTCTGGACCAGCAGACATGTCCTGCTCCATAGCTTGATTGCTGCTGAAGACAGCTTTGTTCATGAAACCTTTATAATAAGCTGAAACTTTGAACTGCACTTTGTCCAAATAACCTGCAGTGAATTTGCAAACCTTGATGCTTGAATTGGCTGTTATGGCTGGCCCTGTGACCAGTCTTTGTAGTGAATATTCCAAATTGATAATTGATAATCTGAAAATCTAAATTGAAATAAACTTAAAAATTTACTTTTCTTTGTCTTTTTATGAAGACTTTTACATATTTTGCAGAGTCATTATGAGGAATTCCTGGTTTGGACCAAGAGTCGTGTGTACTTGCATCTGGGCAGTGAGGCTCAGCCTTGGAGAGCAATTGATGTTCCTGTTAACAAGTTTAAGGCAGCTGCTGATATGAAGAGTCCTCTGGTGTGTTGTTTCCCTACTAAAGTACTCTGTACTTCATCCCTTGAGATTCTAGATTAGGGCTTTGTGCTGGTCATCGTAATGTGGATTTAAGGCAGGTGTTTTTTACTGGCTGTAATGTAGATTTTAGGCTGGTGCCTGTCACATCTTGTAATTTAGATTTTTAGCTGATGTCTTTTACCTGTTGTGATGTAGATGTGACCCTGGTGTGAAATTGTATTCTCCTGTTGTTCTAGTTTTAAGTGTTGTACCATTAACCATGTCTGTTTCTACCTTAAACCCTTGGTTTTGAATTGTAGTTGCAAGAGCCAAATGGTGCAGGCAGTATGAGTAATAGTTGCAATCACACATCTGTCCTTTTTAACAGTACATTCATATTCATTTGCAGATTCAATATCAGGATGTTGTTTTTGCCTACAAATATGGACACATAGGAATTATATTTACATTGATGGAATCAGGTCTAAACAAGGTATGGTGTTTTTATATATATATGTCTAGGCTGTTCCACCTCTTCCTTTCCTTTTTTGTCTAGGCTGTTCCACCTCTTCCGTTCCTTTTTTGTCTAGGCTGTTCCACCTCTTCCTTTCCTTTTTTGTCTAGGCTGTTCCACCTCTTCCTTTCCCTTTTTGTCTAAGCTGTTCCACCTCTTCCTTTCCCGTTTTGTCTAGGCTGTTCCACCTCTTCCTTTCCTTTTTTGTCTAGGCTGTTCCACCTCTTCCTTTCCTTTTTGTCTAGGTTGTTCCACCTCTTCCTTTCCTTTTTTGTCTAAGCTGTTCCACCTCTTCCTTTCCTGTTTTGTCTAGGCTGTTCCACCTCTTCCTTTCCTTTTTTGTCTAGGCTGTTCCACCTCTTCCTTTCCTTTTTTGTCTAGGCTGTTCCACCTCTTCCTTTCCTGTTTTGTCTAGGTTGTTCCACCTCTTCCTTTCCTTTTTAGCCCTCAGCCCTTAGGCTGATGGGCTATTGTCGTCACCCAAGCTATCCGTCCGTCCGTCCGTCCGGCGTCCGTTAACTTTTACCTTGTGAGCGGGATATCTTGAATAGGATTCACCGTCAGCATTTTATTTCCTTGGTAAAGATGTATATCGACAAAATCTCGGTCAAGTTAGAAGATGGGTGACCTTGACCTGCTTTTCAAGGTCACAGAGCTGATTATAGAAAAAACATTTAGAAGCTTATTTCTCAGGAACCATTGGGTGGATTTTCACAAAACTTACTATGATTATTCAGACTGATAATCTGTACCTGCTATACAAGTTTGGTGGCGCCACCTACAATTTCTGATTTTTAATGAATTTTTATCGGATTTTTCAACTTTGGGCTTGTGAGCAGGATATCTCTAAAAGGTTTCACCGTAGGAATTTTATTTTTTCTGTGAAGATGTATATTGACAAAATCTGGGTCAAGTTAGAAGATGGGTGACCTTGACCTGCTTTTCAAGGTCACAGAGCTGATTATAGAAAAAACATTTAGAAGCTTATTTCTCAGGAACCATTGGGTGGATTTTCACAAAACTTACTATGATTATTTGGACTGATAATCTGTACCTGCTAAACAAGTTTGGTGGCGCCACCTACAATTTCTGATTTTTAATGAATTTTTATCGGATTTTTCAACTTTGGGCCTGTGAGCGGGATATCTCTAAAAGGTTTTACCGTAGGAATTTTATTTTTCGGTGAAGATGTATATTGACAAAATCTAGGTCAAGTTCGAAGATGGGTGACCTTGACCTGCTTTTCAAGGTCACAGAGCTGATTATAGAAAAAACATTTAGAAGCTTATTTCTCAGGAACCATTGGGTGGATTTTTACAATACTTACTATGATCATAGGAGCTGATGGTCTGTAACTGCTGCACAAGTTTGGGGGCGCCACCTGCTATTTCTGATTTTTAATGAATTTTTCTTGGATTTTTCAATTGTGGCCTTGTGAGCAGGATATCTCTAAAAGGATTCACAATAGTAATTTTTCTTTGGTAAAGATGCATATCAACAAAATCTCGGTCAAGTTCGAAGATGGGTGACCTTGACCTGCTTTTCAAGGTCACAGAGCTCACAATAGAATAAAACTTAGAAGCTTATTTTCAGGAAGCATTTGATGGATTGTTATGAGTCATGGTACATACCTCTCCATTTTAAATTTATAACTGAGACATGTACAGATATACATCCATGTGAGAACAGATATTTAGTACTTTTCACTGTTACCACCTCTAAACACTGTTCTTTTAGCTGAGGGCTTTTGTCAGCTTTTTTGTCTAGGCTGTTCCACCTCTTCCTTTCCTGTTTTGTCTAGGCTGTTCCACCTCGTCCTTTCATTTTTTGTCTAGGCTGTTCCACCTCTTCTTTTCATGTTTTGTCTGAGTCGTTCCACCTTTTCTATTCCTGTTTTGTCTGGGCTGTTCTATTTCTTCTTGTCGGTTTGATCCAGTGTAGGTCAAAAATCATCTTAAGCAGTTACTATCATTTTATGATTTAATTATACAGCTATATATCATTGATGGGTTGACATTGGATTATCCAACATCTGACAATATAAGTATGTTATAATATGTAGAATTAAGATTTTCTTAAACTTTTTTTATCATACAGACAGGAGTTGCAACATTGAACTGGCTAGAAAATGAGTGGCAGGCACCAACTTTTTTTCTAACTACAAATTGTAAGTGCTCTGTTTCATTTTAATTCTTGTTTTATTTGAATTGTCAGAATTTTCAGTGACATAAGTAAATGACAGGCCAATCAGTATAGACAGATTAGTAACAGCTGCCACGAATGAGGCAGAACATAATAATCTGTGTACACCACAGTAACCATGATATTAGAATGTTTGAAAAAGTAATGTTATTTTGATATAACAAATAACTATGATAGACACATATCTGCTTTTTAGCTCAGCTGACTATAAGTCATCTGAGCTATAGTCGTGGTCCTTTGTCCGTCATCCGTCCGTCCGTCCGGCCGTCCGTCCGTTAACAGGGCACGTTTTAAAACCGTTGGACCTATGAATCCAAAATTCTGCACCATTAGATGTCCCCAAAATCCTCTACCATACCGAAAATTTGGTCATTAGAACTTCGTTCCTTCGAGATATTAAGGAAAAACCTACGTTTTCCATAAAAAAGCAATTGTTACACTTCAAGTCTGCCTAATATCAAAACCACTGATCTGTTTTTGATCATAATTAGTATTCATATTCTTCCATACATTTTCTGTGCACATACCAAAAATTAAGTCAGTATTGGGTATTATTTTGAAGTTATAGGCCCAAATATAATGCAATTTTTTAAAAATCAGGAAATATATTTGCTCACTTAACATGAGAATTGCTGAAGCTGAAGACTTTTTTTCAGGAATATAATATTATTTAATCAAGATTCAATTGTTTGCCCAAAATTAGATCTGAATTTTGCAAATTTTTCGAGTTATTAGCATAAATAAAAAATTAATACCTTAAATTTTGTCCAACTTTGGCAGTGGCACGTTTTTTCCCTGTAAGCACTGTTGATTTAATTTTCACAGCATATATACATAAGGATTTAATCTTTTAAAATCTGAAATTTCAAAGAAATTGTTTGAAAAGAGTTGCTTTTATTCAAGTTTTCATACACCATGTCAAGTGTTCTTTATATCTGGCCCACCTAGTAGTACAGCCTTCACTTGCATTATGTAACCCACCCCAGGCAGCTTGCCTTGACCCAGCTTGGCCACTACTAGCAGGCTTCTCCTCTGCCCTGCACTCAACCCTCCCCCCCCCCCCCCCAGCTGGTGCATAAACTAGATGAATGTTATAATTTTCTGTATTTCATTTTGGCTATGCAATGCTACATTTTAGATTTTGTGTTTACCACCAGGGTTACAGTGATTAAAGTGCACATTTAAGTGTGTCCACAAAGTGGTGTATTGCTATGAAAGTATGGATGTTCATCAGATAAGTAATGCTTTACTTCAGAAGAGTAAAACTTCACCAGGTGTGAAATTGACTATTAATTCCAGTTATTAATTATAGCTGAGATTGTAATAAGCATAATGATATTGTTTGTCCCTCATTCAACCAACAGTTTGTATACTTTATTTGAAAAGATGTTTTTATTTTATCAAATTTACTGAATCTTTTATTTTATTTCGGTGAATAAAATAAAGCTTGTCCTGAAAACTCCAATGTGCAAAACTTTTTAATAGGAATTCAAGGAATAATTTTGTAGATGCCATGTTGTGGCATTATTTTCTTTTTCATTCAGTTTAAACATTTGATTTAAAAATAATAAAATATATGTGTATGCATAATATGACCCAATGTGAGCTACAATCTGGATATATAATGATTAAAACTTAGAATTCTAATATTTTAACTTATATTTTCACTTTTATATTACAAATTTATAACACTTGTAAATAAAAAAAATGAATCAGATAAAAACTATTAATGAAAAAAGTGGATATGCTAAAAAAATAGGCTTATATATAAACTTAAATGCATTATTCCTTTGAAAGTGAAATGAAGGTATTAGTCCATTCTGTCCACTTGCCTGTCCATCTGTAAATTTTTCATATGCATCAAGTATCTCAAAACTTTTACTGTTTTTCTTCATGACAGTCTTGTCAGAGTATTAGTTTGCAATCATATATTGAGAACTTTACTATAACCAAGTAGGAGGGCCCTTTCCTCTTAGCTTCTCATATGCATATATAAATATAAAACATTACAATAGAATATTTTTCATATTTTGCATTTGCAAAAATTTCAAACTTTTGTCGTGACCCATGGGTCCTTTGTTTATATTCTGGATTTTCAACATCATTGTTTGGCTAAAACTGAATAAATACCAGACATGGTGCAAATACTTTGCAAATGTATATGAATATGAATATGAATATGTACTCCATTATAAAATTTCTTGCATAAGAATGGGAATTCAGGTAAAAATGAAAGTATTTGAATACCAGTGCAAATACTTTCAAAATGTATTCATGAATGCATATATTCTATAATATTATTTTTATAATTAGTTCAGTTAGATTTTATTAAAAAAATCATATGATTGTCTTATTATTTTTAATAAAAATTATATTGGCACAATATTTGTTATTAAATTTTAATAAATAGTTAAACTCTTCTATTATATGTGCTGCTTATAAGTTATATGGCCAAGTCAAAATCTGTGTGACAATAGCACTCCATTTGTTAATAAAATAAATGAAATCAATCCTCTTCCCTGTCTCCAAAAATACTATCAAAATCATACATAAGCTAAACACCAACAACTCATAATAAAGCTTATATTTATTACCACACAAAACCAGCATATGCCTGTTTCCCAAATCATATTTTTCATCCTATATAACAGCTGAGCGCCGTGACCCATGGGTCCCTTGTTCAGTATCAACGTCATGTTCTAAACAGACACAGTTGACCTCCAAGGAGGTTGATTTGCTGGCCACCACAGATTCACAGTACCATACTGCTTTTGATGAAGAAAGATGTTGAATAATTGTTCAAGATGTTGAATAATATACAACATTGCGAATCATGTTTTAGATTATATCAGTTGAAAGACTAATATCTAATGTGGCAATTGCACCAGCCAATTAGTCGTTTGAAGCTTGTGCAGTGTGCGTGGCAATAGTGGATTCCCTGACTTTCAGAGAGCAGTACTGGGGGAGGCTCACGTGGGTACCAGATGTGAAAATAACAAACTTATTGGGCCCTCTTTGTGGCTACATTTTTTTCTTAGATCTTCATTAGTTTTTCTGCAACGGTCCACCTGATGGCTCAACTGAAGTTTATAAGCTCAACTTAAGCTGACATCAGACATGTTGGATTGAGCAAATCTTACGAGCAGGTGCCGGGTTCAGTGGTGGATTCATAAAATAAACACTTACGTCACCACTATATAATGAATGCCAAATTCAGACTCAGCAAAATGCTCTCTGATTGCACTCAAATAAGTCTATACCAAAAAGTGCCTTTTTAGCTCAGCTGACTGAAAGTCATCTGAGCTATAGCGATCACTCTTTGTCCATCATCCGTCTTTCTATCTGTCTGTCCTTCTGTCCGTCTGTCTGTCTCTCCGTCTGTCTGTCCGTTAACCAGGCACAAATCGTAACCACTGGACTTAGAACCTTGTTACTTGGGATTCTGATAGGTCCATGAAAAATCTCCTTGGAAACCAGATATTAGGTCTCTGTTACCCATATCCTTTGAGCTATGGGGCCCCAAAGTACCCCCAGAGAAAAGTAAAAAATTTCATACAAAAACTTCAGTATCTCATTAACTGCTTGACTGTTGGTCATGATTTTTGGCAAACATATTGATCATGAGATGTTCCATCACGTCCTGCAGACTGGTGGCGCCACCTGTATATTTCGATTTTTAACGAATTTTTTTCTATATTTTTGAGACCTTTAAAAATGTGAACATCTGTTAACAAGGCACAAATCGTAAAGACTTGACCTAGAATCTTCATTCTTGACACACTGAGAGGTCCATGAAAAATCTCCTTGGAAACCAGAAATTAGGTCTCTGTTACCCATATCCTTTGAGCTATGGGGCCCCAAAGTACCCCAAGAATAGTCAAAAATTTCATACAAAAACTTCAATATCTCAATAACTACATCACTGATGGTCATGATTTTTGGCATACATATTGATCATGAGATGTTCCATCAGTTCCTGCAGACTGGTGGCGCAACCTGTATTTTTCGATTTTTTACGATTTTTTCTCTATTTTTGAGACCTTTAAGGATGCTGTCAGTTGTTAACATGGCACAAATCGTAACGACTGAACCTAGAATCTTTATTCTCCACACACTGAGAGACCTATGAAAAGTCTCCATGGAAACCAGAAATTAGGTCTCTGTTACCCATATCCTTTGAGCTATGGGGCCCCAAAGTACCCCCCCAGAATAGTACAAAATTTCATACAAAAACTTCTGTATCTCATTAACTACATCACTGATGGTCATGATTTTTGGCATACATGTTGATCATGAGATGTTTCATCAGTTCCTGCAGACCAGTAGCGCCACCTGTATTTTTTAATTTTTAAGAATTGTTTACTCTATTTTTGAGACCTTTAAAAAATGTGAACAGCTGTTAACAGGGCACAAATCATAAAGACTGGACTTAGAATCTTCATTCTCCACACACTGAGAGACCTATGAAAAGTCTCCATGGAAACCAGAAATTAGGTCTCTGTTACCCATATCCTTCGAGCTATTGGGCCCCAAAGTACTCCCCAGAATAGTCAAAAATTTCATACAAAAACTTCAATATCTCAATCACTACATCACTGATGGTCATGATTTTTGGCATACATATTGATCATGAGATGTTCCATCAGTTCCTGCTGACTGGTGGCGCCACCTGTATTTTTCGATTTTTTAACAATTTTTTCCTCTATTTTTGAGACCTATAAGGATGCTGTCAGATGTTAACGTGGCACAAATCGTAACAACTGGACCTAGAATCTTCATTCTCGACACACTTAGAGACCTATGCAAAGTCTCCATGGAAACCAGAAATTAGGTCTCTGTTACCCATATCCTTCGAGCAATGGGGCCCCAAATTACCCCCCCAGAATAGTACAAAATTTCATACAAAAACTTCTGTATCTCATTAACTACTTGACTGATGGTCATGATTTTTGGCATACATATTGATCATGAGATGTTCCATCACTACCTGCAGACTGGTGGCACCACCTATATTTTCGATTTTTAACTAATTTTTTTCTCTATTTTAGAGACTTTTAAAAATGTGGACATCTGTTAACAGGGCACAAATCGTAAAGACTGGACCTAGAATCTTCATTCTTGAAATTCTGAGAGATCTATAAAAAGTCTCCACTTAAACCAGAAATTAGGTCTCTGTTACCCATATCCTTTGAGCTATGGGGCCCCAAAGTACCCCCCCCCCAGAATAGTCAAAAATTTCATAAAAAAAACTTCAATATCTGATTAACTACATCACTGATGGTCATGATTTTTGGCATACATATTGATCATGAGATGTTTCATCAGTTTCTGCAGACTGGTTGTGCCACCTGTATTTTTCAAATTTTTACCATTTTTTTCCTCTATTTTTGAGTCCTTTAAGGATGTAGTTATCTGTCAACAGGGTTCAAATTTTAACAACTGGACCTAGAATCTTCATGCTTGACACACAGGGAGACCCATGAAAAGACTCCATTGAAACCTGGAATTAGGTCTCTGCTACCCATATCCTTTGAGCTATGGCACTCCAAAGTACAGCTCAGAATAATGGAAAATTTGATACAAAGCTAAAGTATCTGAACTACTAATGCAGAGATCACCATAATTGTTTGCACGGATATTGATCATGGAGTGTTTCATCAGTTTCTGCAGACTGGTGGAGCCACCTGTATTTTTTTTTTTAATTTTTTCTCTATTTTTTAGATATATTAATACAGACACAATCTCAGCCTGTTAGTTAATCTGTTTGATGCTTCAGTTGAATGGGTATATACTACCATTCAGATGATAAAATTTCCTTTTGCAAATCTCTTCCCAGTCAGCTGAGCGTCATGACCCATGGGTCACTTGTTCTTTTTTCTTACATATCTTTCCTGAATTTCAGAAGTAGAATGTAGTTCACTTTACATTTATATATATATATTTTTTATTTTAATTTTTTTTAAACTAGTGTGATTTATGTTGATGTTATTAAGTGTTAGCCCTTAGATTGCATGTAATTAGGCCCCAAAATTCATAACCTCCCTGCTAAGGGCACCTCTTTGTTGTGGGCATAATGTCTGATCCCATCATAGTCCGTTATTCAGAGGTTCCACTGTATATTTAAATCACAATATGATACACTTTTGAAAATGTACAAATAATCATCAGGTTTTAAAAATATTACATTACTTAACACAGTATCAAACTTTTACTGCAAGCTCTTATTCATTAAATGGTAGTTCATAGAACAATAATTTATTCATGGTTAATTTGATGGTCCGCCCTCTTGTGTTCCATTTTTGCCAAATCTGTCTGGTGACTGCAAAATAATGAAAGAAGAGCTTTTGCCTGTGTTACAGACCTAAATAAAGTCTATTGGAAATCACAGAGATATCCTGCTCAATATCTACAAAATGCACACTAGTTTTTAGCCCTCAGCCCTTAGGCTGATGGGCTATTTTCATCACCCAAGCTGTCCGTCCATCCATCTGTCCGTCCGGCATCCATTAACTTTTACTTTGTGAGCGGGATATCTCTAAAATGATTCACCATAGGAATTTTATTTCTTGGATGAAGATGTATATTGACAAAATCTCAGGTCAAGTTCGAAGGTGGGTGATCTTGATCTATTTTTCTGCGTTTTAGAGCTGATTATAGGAAAACCCTCAGAAGCTTATCTTCTGGAACCATTGAGTGGATTTTCACAAAACTTACTATGATTATTAGGACTGATGGTCTGTACCTGCTGCACAAATTTGGTGGTGCCACCTACAATATGTGATTTTTTATGAATTTTTATCAGATTTTTCAAATTTGGCCTTGTAAGCAGGATATCTCCAAAGGTATTCAGCATTGGAACTTCATTTCTTCAGTGCTGATGCATATTAACAAAATCTTGGTCAAGTTCCATGATGGGTGACCTTGACCTTCTTTTCAAGGTTACAGAGCTTAGAATAGAAAAAAACTTAGGAGCTTATTTTTCAGGAACCACTGGGTGGATTGTAATGAAACATGGTAAAATGATATGCCTTGATGATCTCTTAGTCCTGCAGGAGATCGGTCTTATCATACTTACAAAGGTACTACATGCCTCTCAAGTTTAAATTTAAAACTGACACATGTACTGATGTACTTGTTGATTTATCAAGTGTATCACACTCAGGATCATTATTCATCTCTGCAGCAACTGAGCAGCAGAAATATAGACTGCTGTACCTGAAGTCTGGTCAGGGGGACCATTTGTTGTGGACTCAGAGCAGTGTCTACTACAGTTACAATAAAGGTTAGATAACGTGCTCACTCTACAAATTAATCATTTTATTTTAAATTAATAAAATGATTTGAATAGTTTTATTAGCTCAGCTGACTATAAGTCATCTGAGCTATAGTCGTGGTCCATTGTCCGTCGTCCGTCCGTCTGTCCGTCCGTCCGTCCGTCCGTAGATGTGGCACGTTTTGAAACCGTAAGACCTAGGAATCCAAAATTCAGCATAATGTTAAATGTCCCCAAGATCTCCTACCAAGCCGAAAACTGGGTCTTTGCGACTTCATTCCTTTGAGAAATTAAGGAAAAACCTCAATTTTTTATTAAAAACCTATTTTTACACTTTAGGACTGCCTAATATCAAAACCACTCATCTGTTTTTCCTCATATTTCCTATAAATAATCCTCTATATAATTCCTATGTACATGCCAGAAATTAGGTCTGTATTATTTAATTTAAAAAAGTTATGGGCCCAAACATAATGCATTTTGTAAATAATCAGGAAAGAAATTTTATCACTTAACACAAAACTTGTTAAAGCTAAGCACTTTTTTTCCAGTAATATTACTTTTATTAATCAAAGTTAAATTGTATACCCAAAATTAGATCAAAATCTTTTAAATTTTTAAAAATATTAGCAAAAATAAAAAATTGGTACCTTGAATTTTGCCCAACTTTGACCATGGCACGTTTTTTTGCTGTAACTGCTGTGGATTTAATTTTCACAGCAGGTTTTTGTTAGCATTTCAACTGTTAACACCAAAAATTTGAAACCAGTTGATCAAAAACTGTAGATTTTATTCAAGTTTTCAAGCACCATGTCACATATTGCTAGTGTTATGCAGTTTGCTAGAGCTCAGCTCCCGAGCTTCAGCTCTAAGTTCCTTAAATTTGGCATACAGTTAGATTTCTCCAAAATCCCCTACCATGCCAAGAATTTGGTCACTAGGACTTAATTCCTTCGAGATATCAATGAAAAACTTCATTTTTCCATTAAAAACCCAATGTTACACTTTAAGACTGCCTAATATCAAAACCACTGATCTGACTTTGATCATATATAATATACATATTTTTCTATACATTCACTATGCACATGCCAGAAATGATGTCAGTATTTTGTACATTTTTTAAGTTATGGGCCCAAACATAATGCACTTTGTAAAAAATCAAGAAATATATTTACTCCCTTAACAGGGCATTGCTGAAGCTAGAGATCTTTTTTGTCAGGGATGTAACATTATTTAATCAAGATTCAATTGAATACCCAAAATTAGTTCTGAATTTTTCAAATTTTATAAGTTATTAGTATAAATATAAAATTAGTACCTTAAATTTTGCCCAACTGTGACCAAGGCACGTTTGTTTCCCGTGAGCACTGTTGATATAATTTTCATATCATGCACACATAAGGATTTCAGCTTTTTAGTTTAGAAAGCTGAAAGAAATTTGCCAAATATTGTAGCTTTTATTAATGTTTTTTATGAGACCCTGTCAGACTTTGGCTCTCTCCAGCCCCTCTTGAGTCACCTGTATGTTGACCTTGTTGACCTTTCATCAAATTATGCACGCTTGAGGGGAGAATCCAGGCAGCTTATGGCCAGCCACAGTTGATCCAGGTGTTCAACCCAACTCATCTAGTAGTTTTAACCAACAACATAACAATAAACAAAAAAATAATAAATTTTTATTGGTTTTTAATAACAAATTGAAGAAAAATAGAAAAGGAATTTGTTAGTTTATAATAACAGGAAATTAACTTGCAGTTACTGATGATATAAGAATCTTGTATCAATGGGTAGAATGTCACATATTCCAAATAACACCATGCAGTCACCTATGGCATTTTTCAGTTCATTTTTAATGATAAAGAAGTAAATCATATCATTCATTACTAATCATTAAGGATTATATGAAGGAAATTAATGATAGACAAAGATGCAGTTGATAATATTAATCTAAATTCCTACTGTGTCTAGTGTGTACATTGATGTGAAATTAGTCCAAAATGAATTTTTTACAGTTATTTTTTAATATAAATAAAAGCCATAAAACCAGGTACTTATGATCATTATTTAAATGTGTGAATTTTGTATATTCTGGATTCTTAACATCATTGTTTGGTGAAAACTGAATTAATACCAGACATGGTGCAAATACTTTGTAATTGTATTTAAATACGAATATGATTATGTACTCCATTATAAAATTTCTTGCATAAAGAATGGGAATTCAGGTAAAAATGAAAGTATATGAATACTCGTGCAAATACTTTCAAAATGTATTCATGAATGCATTCATGAATATATTCTTTAATATTATTTTAATAATCATATCAGTTATATTTCATTTTAAAAAATCATATGATTCTCTTATTATTTTTAATAAAAATTATATTTGGGACAATATTTGTAATTTTTTAATAAATATTTAAACTCTTATATTATATGTTCTGCTTATAAGTTATATGGCCAAGTCAAAATCTGTGTGACAGTAGTACTCCATTTGTTAATAAAATAAATGAAATCAATCCTCTTCCCTGTCTCCAAAGGTACTATCAAAATCATACATAAGCTAAACAACAACAACTCATAATACAGCTTATATTTATTACCACACAAAACCAGCATGTGCCTCATTTCTAAATAATATTTTTTTATCATATATAACAGCTGAGCGTCGTGACCCATAGGTCCCTTGTTTTTTTTATTTGTGTATTTTGTTTAAGCCGAGACAGGAATTAAGCTTACATTAAATGTGTCAGTGAACTAGAATGATATAAGACATCAATTAATTTAGATTATTAATAACAATTATTATAGAAATAAAGCAGAAAACAATTTACTCAGTTTGAAAAATTTTTAATTTAACACTTCCATTGAAATATGCCACATTTATAAAATTGCGTTAAAGCAATGGTGTATTTTTTATTCAGGGACAGAAGTAGGGGTGTTATCAGTACAGGGAACACAGGAATCAAAACTCACCACAGGATCAGATGATGTCATTATACAAGTCATCTCAAGTAAGTGTCCATGCATAGAACTTACACTAATTTTACCTTACATCATCTATCATGTACTGTAACTCCCCATTTGACAAACGAGATCACACGCAGATGTCTTTACAGTAGCTTTATTCCTCAGGCAATACTTGCCTACTACGTGAAAACATGTACGCCTATGTCAAATAATAGGGGGTTAAATGCAAATACTTCGAGTTTGACGACAAATGCTGCACAAACGTGGCAATGTAACGACTGCTCTGCTTCCCAGCTGTGCTTAAAACAATGGAAACAAAAAAGGGACAGCCCTCCCGTGTATATGCTGAACATCGACCTATAAAAGGGGCAGGGTGACAACCATGTAAAATGTGGGTGATAACTGGAACACCAGCTAGCTGACTCAGTCGTTACATGTACTCACTTCCATCGAGTATAAATTATGTTTATTCATATCAGGGCAGGAGACTTCATGTGACTACAGGGCACATTAAATCATTTGTGACATTATGAGAAAAAAATGTCCCCAGATCCTGACAGAGAGACTTGGATTAAGTCAGCTGTGTCAGTTTTGCTGATATTCTCAGTTAAGGTACATACACATTTTCTATGTGTAATTTCTCACCCTATTAGTTCATTGAGGCTGAATACAACAGTTTTCCAGCAAAACCAGCCCAGCACATCGGACTTATTATGTCGTAGTTCAATTGTTTCATTTGCTGTCTTGGTTCTGTGTAATAGTAAACATAGTTCACCTGTCTGACAATTAATAACAAGGCTGAGTGACCATAGGGCCAATCCTGTGTATGGATGACAACCCAAGAAAAAACACAGAAAAAATACCATTTTTAGCTCAGCTGACTATAAGTCATCTGAGCTATAGTCGTGGTCCATTGTCCGTCGTCCGTCCGTCTGTCCGTCCGTCCGTCCGTCCGTCCGTAGATGTGGCACGTTTTGAAACCATAAGACCTAGGAATCCAAAATTCAGCATAATGTTAGATGTCCCCAAGATCTCCTACCAAGCCGAAAACTGGGTCTTTGCGACTTCGTTCCTTTGAGAAATTAAGGAAAAATTTTTTTAAAAAAATTTAACCCATCAGTATGCTTAAATTTTTATAAAATATGAAGCACATTATGGATAAATAAAGACACAATTAAAAATTGTGAAATCTAAATCAAGTATTATTTTTAGATATTTATTGTTTTGCAGATTTAAAAGATATATTTTTGTGGTAAAAAATAAATTAACATTTGTATGCATGATGTGGTGTTATCTGACAAGATTGAGATTTATGATGATGCAATTGAGAATTATGAATCAACTTTTATATTCAGACATATATGTTAAATTGGAAATGTATAGAAATATAAACTTAAATTAGAAAATAATTGATGTGATAAAAAATCAGGATTTAATACAAACATTTGTTCATTATTTTCCTGCCTCAGCAGAATTTGAGATCAGGCTTTGTTTGCCCCGTTTTATGTTGTTAATTAGCTATACTTCAACTGTATACATTTCATAAAAAATACATATATATTTAATAATATATATTATACAAAAAAATAGATTCAATTGAACAAATGTGTAAACTACTAAAATGTCAACAGTTAATCGAAAAACCAACTAATGATCATGGTAATAGTACAGATCATTTGTTTACAAACTGCTCACATGCTTTAGTTTCAACATTAGGAAACACATGGTCTGGTCACAAAATATTTTTAGCAACAATTTCTTGCTCATTAATACAAACCAATCATATAAACCAACCATGGCCTTTATTACCTCTTCCTCTTAGACTTAATCTCCATTTGATATTATTTTAGATTTTTACCTTCAAGGTTAACGTCAGCTGAGCACAGTGACCCATAGGTCCCTTGTTAGATATAAAAATCTTGCATTTTGAAGTGGCATGTGCTATGTATATACTTTGCAGCACTGGTCATACCTGATGCAAGCTTATTTCCACTTGTGTACAGAAGAGAGCAAATATATTAATAATATATAAAATATTTGAGCAGACACCATAACACAGTACACACCATACCTCTTGTATAATTAAGAGGTCTGTTATGTAAATAGGCCAACAAATAAAACCCACATTTGATAAAAATTGTGTTTATTTACAGATTACAATGGAGACATCTTGATTCTGACCAAGAACATGCAGTTGTACTATGGAAAAACAAAACATACAGAATTGGTCAAGGTGTGTTCAGATTTATGACATTGTATGGCATGTAGGCTCAACTTGTGCTAGATTCCTGATCATATGATCATACATACCTGGTTTGTGGCTTAGGGCCAGATTGGTTTGACATGTCAGATGGTCCAAAGTTAATGGGATTTAATATTGCTCTGGATTATGTGATGGGCATTTCACTGTCTGTTTGATTTGCTTATAATTCCTCATTATTTGTGTGTTCACCTGTAGAACTCCTACGCTCCATTAGCACAGTTATGCTATGCTCATCTATTCGCTCCACTGTAAACTCTGCACAAACCGCATTTGTCTGTCAGGTTTGGCCACCAGGTGGTGCTGTCTCCATGGAATTCCCTCCTGCATTATATTTAACAATTCACGTTGCAGTTGCCGGTCTAATTGCACTGCAGTCAAAAGTGCTTGGTAGCACAGACTTTTTCCATCCCCGTTGGAATACACACGATGCAATTGTCACCTTTGAAGACAGACTCTATATCATTTTGCTGGTGTGGCCTGAGGTCAGTTATCCCCCACTGTTTGCAAATTGCCTCTCTTGCAGTGCCGCACCACAATCTCTGCATGGGTGTAGCCATCTTTGTTAACATGCTGAGCTAATAGGATTTGTTATATGGAGTGTTTGGTTGGCTAGGTGTTTCTCGTTAAGCCCCTGTAGGCCAGACCTGTAGGA
The DNA here is from genome assembly GCA_026874595.1 of Sipunculus nudus. Lineage (NCBI taxonomy): Eukaryota > Metazoa > Annelida > Sipuncula > Golfingiida > Sipunculidae > Sipunculus > Sipunculus nudus. The sequence goes on along the minus strand of CM049308.1, from coordinate 35,037,986 downwards.
TCTTTCCATTTCTCACAGTGTGCCTGGAAGGTCCTGGGAGGTCACACGCTGTGTTCAGAGCATATAGAACTCCATGCAGCAAGACAAGGATATAATATCAGATATACTCCAGTAATGACCAAAATGTGTTTGCGATGAAGGCAAATAGGAATATGGCTGGTATATAAAAAGTATTTTATATGTTTATGTAAATGGAACATATAACAAATACAATACAGGTATTGTTCATTTTGAAAGTGCACACACATGTTATAAATCAAATACTGAATATGGATTATAAATATGCAGATAGATAAATTTTGAATCTATTAATTCTATATCCATATTACTCTATATTATTATCATTTCCCATACTCTCTGAATGATTTAGACATGTACTTAAAACAGTATGAACTTCACATTGTAACCCTTCCTGTAATGTCTTTTGCACAGCAGTTGTTGTTTCAGCAGCTGAATTACAGAAGTTTGCTTGAAGTCTCTCATAATAAGCCATAACAGCAGTGTGTTGGATGTGTCACACAACTGCTTGAGCTATAAATTTTTATAAATGTATAATTGTCTAATTTGAATTCAAGCTTTTCTATTTTGGTGATCTGTGCTTACTTGAATTTAGGCCACACTGACCATGTTTTATTAGTTTATAGGTGGGTTATTATTTTGAGCACTTCAAAATGAAATCTTTATAGATACAGCATTAACATTTGATGATATATTTACAGTTGGATGCGGGAGAGGATTCTCCGTCAGACTGCGTACTGTGGTGTGATGGTGATGGCTCAGTGTACAAGATCCAGGTCCTGGGGAACAGTGTCATCAGGACTCAATTTCCGTTGTGGAATGAACTATATCAGGAAGTACTCCAGACAGAAACATGCCCTGTAAATGTTTTTTTTTTTACAAATATTCATTTGTCAGACTTACTCATCTAATATGATCTGTGAAGGTTGAGCATTTTATTCAATATATATATTCCTGTCTATGAACTTCCATATATAAAATTTACCTAATATTACCTCAGTTCTCTCTTAAGGTCTAGGTATCATCAGAATACCTTGGTTCAGTATAGCATTATAATATGTAATAAATAAATTTTAGCCCCAATGATATATAATATACATGTAAGGAATCAGAATATCCACAATAAGTTATGCAATACAATAATTTCATTTGTTGTTTGTCTGCAGATGTTAAAATTTAAAGAAAATTTTCATATTGGCAAAAAATGTTATATATCTGACATCTGGCAAAAAGCATGCATTTAACATTTTAGCATATAACAGGTATTTTTTAATGCATATTTATCAGCTTACCATGTACTTACTTAACTTTTAGTTTTAAAATTCCTGGACAAATTAACCAATGATTCCAGATTTGATATTTCAGCAGGACAAATGTAACCATGCTTCATAACTTTACTGCTTTGACTCAATGTGATTTTGGGGTGATCGATAAATGTCCACCCATGACTAGGAAAATAGCCCACCAGGGTTTTGTCCTACTGTATACGTTTAAGGCTTTTAATCAGTGGGCCATCATCCACTAGAGCTTATTTCCCTACATCCCGACACTATGTGTTTGTCAATCTGCACACAGTATAACTGTTGGTTTCAGTATCTGAGCCTGAAACACAGCCAGGACCGTGTTTTCTATCAGATGGATAAAGGAGAGTCAGTCACCATGTGGGCACACCTTTCGTACCCTGTCCAGCAGGACACACAGTTACAGGCAAGTTGTATATATTTTACAGTTAATACCCACTCACATTAGTTCCCTTTCTCTGTGTACTAGCAGTACTATAATAAGTTTGTGGATTGGTTCTCAGCAAACTTTTAAAGCCAAGCTAGATAAACCTCAATGCAGTGGACCATAGTATCCTACTATTTGTGGTAATGAGGGTGCTGTCATCCCCAGAGCATTCTTTTGGCTTCTACTTAGTGGAAGATACAGGTCCCATAGCTACTAAGCTCTCTTTTTTTCTGGAGACTGTCCTCAGTGTACTTTACAGTTGTATTTCCCTGCCCTTATCAAATTCTGACTTTGCAAAAATATTGAAACCACTCATAGGGGCTGCCATTTTGCATACAGACTAAAACTTGGATGTCACAAGTCACATGTCAGAATTAAGGGCAAACAGTTAGTTCTTTAAATGGAGGTATTATTAATAGCACTGACTGTGTTAATTGTGGTTGTAGTTCTCTATCTATGACTGTTGTTGTATTTCAGGTATCTATTTCAGGAGAGTCTCTTCTTCAGGTTAATGCCTCCACCCAATATGAATACAGCAATGGTGTCAAGGGAGTCAATAAGGTACAGAATTATCTTGATGAATGGATGTAAAACTAAAACTGAATATGATCATCTGTATTTAATACTGTGTGCTTCATACAGTATATATGTGACATACTCTTTAGCAAAATGATAAAATAATAGGAACAATATTTGTAGTTTATCCTTAGAAATTGACTGTTACACTTACTATTATCAGGAAATCCCATGAATAGCTGTGTGATATATTATGTTTTGGAACTTAAACTTGACTTGTGCTGTTTTGACAAATGATATAACCTGGACAAGTACACTTTTAAAGTGACCATTTTTTTTCAGATTGGTTACAAGCATTTTTACCATGTCATTCTATCCATGTGATGGACAGGGCACTTCCTCAAGGCCAAGTCTTAATGAGGCCCAGCTTGATAAGAACAAATATAAATGAAAGATAACCCATAAAAAATAGTTTTTTTTTTATTGAATAAAATGAAATAAAAATAATATAATATTCATATGGTAGAAATTTATCTTGCATACAGAGCTTCTTTGATTAAATGCTCTGGTGTGTGTTTCAGACGATAGTGTTTGCCCATGATGGCCTGCAGTCTTACACTGGGCTTGTGACCTTTGAGTTATACTCACACAGGCAGAACCTTGCCTGCCCCAGGCCAGCTGTTGTGGTAAGTAATCTATGATCAGGTACGGTTCTTAAAGGGGCCCATTCCTTCATCTGAGATGTAATCAATAAAGATAATCTCCTAAATCTTTATATAAAAAAGGATTATATAAAAAAGGATTGTTCATATAGATGTTTTTATAACAGGGGGGGGAGTCTAAAGTGGCCTCTGATCATAATCCAAATAGGTCAAATAAGGAAAATTGGCATACAGTCAGATGAACCAGAGTTTTGCTAATTAAAAAAAGTGGCGTTACTTCACCTTCTCTTATTAACATATAATGACGTTTCCACTTGAGGACATGAATAATTGACCCCATGTCTGTCTGTTTTTCAACATATAGACCTGTATCATGTTTACAAAAACACTTGTAGATAAACAAGTTCATACATCCATCACAGGGTGTTATAACGCCTCTCCGCAGAATTACCCACAGTTCACTCATTTTTAGCTCAGCTGACTGTAAGTCATCTGAGCTATAGGGATCACCTTTTGTCCGTCGTCCGTCCGGCCATCCAGGCGTCTGTCTGTTAACAGGGCATAAATCGTAACCGCTAGACCTGGAATCTTCTTATTTGACATCCTGGGAGGTCTATGGAAATTCTCTTTGTAAACCTGAAATTATGTCACTGTGACCTATATTCTTTGAGCTATGGGGTTCTGAAGTACCCCCCAGAATAATGCAAAATTTAATACAAAAGCTCGAGTATCTGAACAACTAATGCATTAATCACCATGATTCTTTGCATGGATATTGATCATGGAGTGTTTCATCAATTTCTGGAGATTGGTGGCGCCAGCTATATTTTTTTTTATTTTTTACGATTTTTTTTCTCTACTTTTGTGATCTTTAAACATTTGGTCATCTGTAAACAGGGCACAAATCATAATGACTGGACCTAGAATCTTCTGTCCTCACCTCCAGGGAAGCCCATAAAAGGTCTACATGGAAACCCGAAATAAGGTCCCTGTTACCCATATTCTGTGAGCTATGGGGCTCTGAAGTACCCCCCAGAATAAAGATTTGGTCATATATTAACAGGGCACAAATCATAATGACTGGACCTAGAACTTCTTTCTTGACATGCAGGGAGGCCTTTGGAAAGTCTCTTTGGAAATCTGAAATTAGGTCTCTGTTACCCATATCCTTCATGCTATGGCTCCGAGAATAAAGATTTGGTCATCTGTTAACAGAGCACAAATTATAATGACTTGACCCAGAATCTCCTTTCTTGATATGCTGGGAGGCCCCTGAAAAGTCTCCTTGTGCACCTGAAATTACATCTCTGTTACCCATATCCTTCATCCTATGCGGCTTTGAAATACCCCCCAGAATAAACATTTGGTCATCTGTTAACAGGGCACAAATCATAATAACTGGACCTAGAGTTTTATTTTTTTGACATGCTGGGAGACCCCTGAAAAGTCATCTTGTAAACCTTGAAAATAGGTGTGTCTGTTACCCATATCCTTCATGCTACAGAGCTCCATAGTACCCCAATGAATATTGGATGATTTTATACAAAAGGTCAAGTTTGGAAAAAGTATTTCATTCAAATTTGACATTCAGATGATAAAATTACTTTTGTCAATGTCTTCCTGGTCAGCTGAGCGTCATGACCCCTGGGTCACTTGTTATCCAGAGTAAGCCAGAAATCACAAGTCTGCAAATAAGGCAAATGAATAATAAGAGCTCTGTGAACTTCAGAGATGTACCATTAAGCATCCATATTTTGTACAATTATGCTTGTGAACAGTTTCCACAGGGGGGGGGGCATCCTGCCACGCGTTCAGAGTTATAATCAGATAGCAGGTATCTTATGTTTAATGGTTATTTAATGGATAAGTTTTTCTCATATTTCAGTCAGGCCAAATACTTGTGGGATGTTCTAGACATCGGAAGATAAAGATAGACACCAATGATACACAGATCTGTTCACATGTCCACAATTATACCATCCCAAGGTATGTCTCCCCTTTTTCATTTAGTTAACAAATTTAATCCTGCTTTTTGTTTGATGTTTTTGTGCATTTATGCGAGAATGGTCGCAGATTTGATTGTACATATATGTTATATATATATATGTATTTATATATATATATAAATATATACATACATACACATATATATATATTTATATATTAGTGGTGGCTTCATATTTACAAGGTTAAAATTTCGCATTTCCACTTTTCAGCATTCCTGAGGGTTCATTTTTTGCGATCTCGCTATACAGTGCATACTACACATAGAATATCTGTTGATAACATGACAACTGAGTGCAGTCAACAGTTTTTAACTAGCTGACAAACTGCATGCTTTCCTCTGTGCTGACATAACAAAACACAAAAAAATATCACACCTGACATGTTTAACACTGTCAGTCCCACCAGTACTTGTCTCCTTCTGGCGGCCATGTAGCACACTATTTGCACACTTCATCAACAATATCCTATATTGTTTATATATCGAATATTTATTATGCTGGCAAAATCTTTGCCACATTGAAGGATAAAGGAGTAGTAGTGGAAATTCTTGTTCATTAAGGGCATTCATTATAAGTAAAAGATATTACATAATTCATAATATCTTTCTTTTACATACTGAGAAAATAAAGGATATCTGTCAATATCAATAATGTCAATATTTTTTTGCCTTGCAAAACTGCAGGCATAAATAATGTAATGAGGTGTTAATGAGAAGAATGCCAACATGTGTAGTTTTGGCATCTTATTCATGAAGGTTTTATTTTCACAATAGTTCACCGTTTGCAAATATCGTTAATATAATACCTTCACAAACAAAAAGCTGATCACAGTATCTGTCTATCTAGCTATCTATATTTATAAATATGTATATAATATTCTTTGGAGAGTTGTTCTGTTTATCAGTTTTGGTATGTCATATTCAGTAATTTTCTGTATTTTTCTGTTTTACAGTATTGCTCTGAGATCAACAGGTGACAAGGTATGTACAAAGGGTCAATTTCACATTGGAAAAAAATGGTGTAGTTATTATGAATATCTGATATTAGGTCATGATATATTTAACAGTATCACACAAGGAATAAGATATACCCACAGTTCACACAACATTGTCCCAGAACCAGAAAATAAAGCCTGGTGTAGTTGCCCAAAGTATTCAATGATAGACTGCTAGGCAAATGCACCAGCACTGGATTGGCCACTGATGGTTTGATCCCCTGGAGGTATGGTCTATTTGGCCCAATCGGTAATTACTGCCAATGTTGGTACACACTCTTCCAGCATGTGCATTTTGGTTGACAATTACAGTTTTCTTTTTTTGTTAAAATTGAACTTTCAGAGCAAATATGAAGTTTCTCCACATAAGTTGGCATAGGAATGAACCCACAACAATACATCAGTTTTAAAGGAACAAGGCCAGTTTGATATTTTCAAATGATGATGATACCCTAAATGCAAGATGTCATAATGGTTAAATAATCAAGAGATTTTGTAAAGTTTGAACAGCTATAAAAGTGTGTACAAATTACCCTGGTATGTCTCTTCCATGGCCATCACTGACTTGGTTAAGCCACCACAGATCACAGGTGTTTATTGCTATGAAGGAACTAGATGTTGCATGTCATTAGTAAATACTGGCAGATGACTTTCAAGTATTGGTAATCTTATGAAGTCAGTGTGCTGTATGTACTTCCAGGTGGTGAATTATGATTTTGAGGACCTAGGGTGCCCAATCAGGATCCACAAAGACCAGGGGTTTATCCCAAAACTCGTATTGTGAGTTTTTGTACTTTACATAATATCCTAAGCTAATTTTCTCAACTCTTAATGCATCTATTGACAAATGACAATGTTAAAAATCAGCGGCTCATGTTAAAGTAATTTGGATACTCAATGTGAAGAGTAAAATTAATTCCAAATTTAACTTGCATGTCAATTCTTTTTTATTTCTCTGTAATATATTAAACACACTGTGATCATTATTACGATTGATTGCACCTTAGTGTTGGCAAGGTCTCCAAGGTGTTGACATGGTAGAAAAATCAAATACAAATTACTACCATTACTAGGTCTGTAACAGTTTACTGTTGCACCAATACATAACAATACAAAGATAAATCATGTGGTATCATTATTGTCAGATGTCCCTGTGTTAGTACACAGACTGAACATAATCATCTAATGGAACGCTGTGGCCAATATTTAACAGATATACACTATCAGCTCATTTAGTGACATATCATAGGTTGCAGACGAGCAACAAAGCAACCTATTGGCTTTTTCTTAGGACTGAAAACACTAATGTTTTAAAAATAACATCTCAAATTCATGTGTGGTTGAGGAATAGATTTGTAAAAAGGGTTAACATCTTTCCAAAATTATAGAGAAGAACATCGGCTTGTAACTTAAACTACTGGTATAATATACATCATAATTATTGCATCCTGTACCTCAGCAGGAAGAATGTTTTGGAATACATATTGTATCATGATATATAACATATCATCACATGCCTATACAAGACTTTTTGTACTTTCATAAGGACTGATCAGAACATGGACTCACAACTAATGGATGCTAATTTTGTTGTTTGGGAGGAACATGGCAGGACTGATTTCACATACAACACTACAATGAAACAGGTAGGTATACACTTAAATTTACCTTTGTATCTGATTTAAGAATATATTTGTATCTGCAAAAACAAAGTTTTGCGGATACTAGGTTTTTGACCGGGTTCCACTGCAGCGTTCGTTTCAGGAATACACCTCTGAGACCACTGGACCAATTTTTCCAAAACGTGAACTGGTGCCTAACCATTTTGCTTTGACCACTGACCTCACCTTTCTGCAGTGCATTAATCTGAGCATCTGTTTTCACACATTAACCCACATATCTTAAGACTGGTTTGATCAATCTGGCTGAAATTTTTCACCAGTGTAGCTCTTGGATAGCTTTATTTCATACAAAAAACACGTGGTGCCACCTGCAACCATTTTTGCATAGTCCATCTGTTTGCCTGCCTTGAGTTAAAATTACTCATATCTCTGCAGTGGTTGAAGTTATCCACCTGAAATTTTGCATGTGTACATCCTGGATAGCTTTCTTGATTTTATGACAAGTGGCACCTCCTACATTCACATTCACATTGCAGACATCCATGCCAATATCTCAAGAATGGTTTGAGATATCGGCCTGAATTTTATCATGAGTATCAGTTTATACAATTAAAGTAGCCCAGATAACAACCAGTTTTGCATGGTGTCCATCTGTTCATCTGCCTAGGGTAAAACACTCATATCCTCAACAGTGGTTTGACTGATCCACCTGAAATTTTGCATATGTATACATCTTGGATATTTTTCTCTTTCAAAAAACATGTGGCTCCACCTACAATCATGATACCATTGCAGACAGCCATGCTTATATGCAACATGTCTCACTCTTATTTCCCCTTGCCACTCAATCCATGCCTCCATACATGTATTCAATTATCAACTACCCGTATTCTAGTTTATGAAATTTATTCATGTTCTATTTCAACCTGCTTATAATTTGTTAAGTTTAAAATATGTATTCATAATAATTTTTTTATTAAACAGACCCTATGGTTCTCAGCTTTCCTGGAAAGGAATCATTGTCAGATTTTCTAAATAAAATGTATTTTATTGAATATGACAGAGCTTTTGATCCTCTTGTACATGGTTTTGTTCAGGCTGGGTGCAGGAGGAGAGCAGATACCTGGGAGGATAGGAGGTCAAGCGCCACTAACAGCACAGTGGTAGGTGATGTGTGGACACCTCAGGTACATCCCAGAACAACCACTGAACATGTTACACACAGCATCATCCATGTCTTCACCAACCAGTTTGTTCAGCTTATAGGTGTTAATGAGTTAATCAGCTGACTTAAGATCATTCAAGATACTGACATGGTCCTCTGCTTTGTCAGTTCATCTTACTGTCAGTCTGTTAGGATACAAATCAAAGTCAGATGTAATCATATTTTTTAGCAAACTTGTGAGCTTATGCAATGCTACAGCTTCATCCGTCGTGAGTCTGTGCGTCTTCTGTACATTAACCCATACCATCTCGAAAAACTGCAGGAGCTAGCATCAACAAACATTATGCAAAAAATCAGTCATCTAAAAAACTATATATCAAATTTTGTTTCTTTTTTTTCTAACTGTATTTTCTTGGATTTTATAGGGAAAAAGCTAAAAATTCTTTAAAAATCTTCATTTTTGAAACTCCAGCCAAATTGTGAAATATGTCACAGAAATAATCACAGAAACTATCTATCTCAAGTTTGTTCAAATGGTTCCAGTTCGGGGATTTTTGGCCCAGTTACAGGAAATTGAACTTGGTCATCTGTCCAGAAAAGCATACTAAAATTTCATTCTCAGAAGTGGCTGGACCTATCATCGCCAAATTTTATGCCAATGTTGGTCACATGTGTCATATCTGAAATTGAGGTGTTGGTGGCACCACCTGCAAAGGCGGTGGTTATAAATGCCTGTATCATACTGAGGGCTACAAAAACTTCTCTGAAACCATATGGCCAAATTGTTTAATTTCGCACAGAATTGTAGGGTAGTGCTTTCTGAAGTTTGTTCAAATGGTCTCTGTTCAGTGACTTTTGACTGAGTGATGGAAAGTTGAATTTAGTCATATACCATGACAGCCCATTTTAGCTCAGTGGTCATAAAGATCTTCTTCTCAAACACCACTGGGCCAAATTCCTAAATCTCACACATTAATAATCCTCAGATGTTGATAATATTTTACAAGAATAATCCCCACAATAATTCTGATAAAATATGTCTTTAATGGTTTCACATGAATGGTATTTGGCTGAATTATGGAGATTGAATTGAGTCATTTTACTATATATGTTAGCTGTGTAAAGCAGTTACATCTAGCCTGGCACCAGTTTATCAGGATCTATTACATCATGCCAAGATTTGCCTGTGCCTGTATGTTGGCCATTAGCCAAAATGATGTCAAGTCTGTAAATAGCTTTGGCACAGTGCCAGGATTGTAATAAGTGCAGCCAGGCACAGGTCAAGAGTTCACTTGATGCAGTAGCTGCATTCTATTTATAGCTTTGACAGACTGCCCACTGCATCAGATTTGGCACCAAAGTTCAGCCTGGATCTATTTATAGCTTTTGCATATTGCCAACTGTGTCAGATTAAGGTCAAGAGTTCACTAAGTGCAGCCAGGTACAGGTCAAAAGTTCACTCCAACCAGCCAGGTGCAGGTCAAGAGTTCACTCAGTGCACTAGCTTGAGCCAGCAATTTATCACAGTTCACGCTAGACAACTGCCTTTCTCACCTAAGCCTGGTCAGCCCAGTGCATCAAACTAAAGGGAAGTTTGATTTGCACAGTGTCTGATATTTTGACCTGTCTATGCGTCTTTGATGGCTTCCTCATTCACAAGACAGGTGATGCCATCTACGACTTTTGCACAGTGTATGCTCCTGCTTATTTCTACAGAGGAATTTGATACATCAGCCTGAAATTTGGCATATACATATTTTGGCACATATCGGATAGCTTTATTGTGTTCAAGGCCGGTGGCGCTACCTAAAATAATTTTTGGCACAGTGTATGTCCCTGCTTATTTTGCTGGAAGGGTTTCACATATCAGTCTGAATTTGGGCAAATTTATATACATATCTTCATTGTTTACAAGACTAGTGGTGCCAGCTACAGTCATTTTTTGTGTTGTGTGCACCCATGCCAGAATTTCAGCAGTGATGTTTGTGTTATTAATTCGTGTTCAAAATGTTATGTACTTGCATTGTTCATACATGTTACGCATGTACTTGAACAGTAATGGTCCAGCATTGAAGCAATATACCTGGTGTTTATCCCATTGCAGAGGTTAGCATTAGGCCTGTAGGCCTTGTTCATTTCCCTGTGTGACTTAACAGTACATGTAATTTTGACCAGGTCTCATGCCCACGGTTTCACAGAGTGATTTTAAGACCTCTTGCCTTTTAGACCAGTACCTGTTTGAGATAGAAAAGGAAAAAAAGTTCAGACTGACTGAAAACTCCAGGCATCACAGATTAAAATTTGTAAAGCCTGATAATTTTTATTAGCTCAGCTGACTGAAAGTCATCTGAGCTATAGCGATCACTCTTTGTCCGTCGTCCGTCTGTCCGTCCGTTAACCAGGCACAAATCGTTACCGCTGGACTTAGAACCTTGTTACTTGGGATTCTGAGAGGTCCATGAAAAATCTCCTTGGAAACCAGAAATTAGGTCTCTGTTACCCATATCCTTCCAGCTATGGGGCCCCAAAGTACCCCCCAGAAAAGTCCAAAATTTCATACAAAAACTTCAATATCTCATTAACTACTTGACTGATGGTCATGATTTTTGGCATACATATTGATCATGAGAGGTTCCATCAGTTCCTGAAGACTGGTGGCGCCACCTGTATTTTTCGATTTTTTACGAATTTTTTTCTCTATTTTTGAGACCTTTAAAAATGTGAACATCTGTTAACAAGGCACAAATCGTAATGACTGGACTTAGAATCTTCATTCTCGACACACTGAGAGACCTATGAAAAGTCTCCATGGAAACCAGAAATTAGGTCTCTGTTACCCATATCCTTCCAGCTATGGGGCCCCAAACTATCCCCCCAGAAAAGTAAAAAATTTCAAACAATAACTTCAATATCTCATTAAATACTTGACTGATGGTCATGATTTTTGTCATACATATTGATCATGAGATGTTCCATCACTTCCTGCAGACTGGTGGCGCCACCTGTATCGTTCAATTTTTTCTCTATTTTTGAGACCTTTCAAAATGTAAACATCTGTTAACAAGGCACAAATCGTAAAGACTGGACCTAGAATCTTCATTCTTGACACACTGAGAGACCTATGAAAAGTCTCCATGGAAACCAGAAATTAGGTCTCTGTTACCTATATTCTTCGAGCTATGGAGCCCCAAAGTACCCCCAAGAAAAGTAAAAAATTTCATACAAAAACTTCAATATCTCATTAACTACTTGACTGATGGTCATGATTTGTGGCATAACTATTGTAATGAGATGTGTCATCACTTCCTGCAGACTGGTGGTGCCACCTTTATTGTTCGATTTTTTACGATTTTTTCCTCTATTTTTGAGACCTTTAAGGATGCTGTCATCTGTTAGCATGGCACAAATCGTAGCGACTGGACCTAGAATCTTCATTCTTGACACACTGAGAGGTCCATGAAAAATATCCTTGGAAACCAGAAATTAGGTCTCTGTTAACCATATCCTTCGAGCTATGGGGCACCAAAGTACCCCCCCCCCCCAGAGTAGTCAAAAATTTCATACAAAAACTTCAATATCTCATTAACTACATCACTGATGGTCATGATTTTTGGCATACATATTGATTATGAAATGTTCCATCAGTTCCTGCAGACTTGTGGCGCCACCTGTATTGTTTGATTTTTTACAATTTTTTCCTCTATTTTTGAGACCTTTAAGGATGCTGTCATCTGTTAACTTGGCACAAATCATTACGACTGGACCTAGAATCTTCATTCTCGACACACTGAGAGACCTATGAAAAGTCTCCATGGAAACCAAAATTAGGTCTCTGTTACCCATTTTCTTCAAGCTATGGAGCCCTAAAGTACCCCCAAGAAAAGTAAAAAAATTCATACAAAAACTTCAATATCTCATTAACTACTTGAATGATGGTCATGATTTGTGGCATAACTATTGATCATGAGATGTATCATCTGTTCCTGCAGACTGGTGGCACCACCTGTATCGTTCGATTTTTTTACGATTTTTTCCTCTATTTTTGAGACCTTTAAGGATGCTGTCATCTGTTAGCATGGCACAAATCGTAACGACTGGACCTAGAATCTTCATTCTCAACACACTAAAAGACCTATGAAAAGTCTCCATGGAAACCAGAAATTAGGTCTCTGTTACCCATATCCTTTGAGCTATGGGGCCCCAAAGTACCCCCCCAGAGTAGTCAAAAATTTCATACAAAAACTTCAATATCTCAATAACTACATCACTGATGTTCATGATTTTTGGCATACATATTGATTATGAGATGTTCCATCAGTTCCTGCAGACTGGTGGCGCCACCTATATTGTTTGATTTTTTTACGATTTCTTCTATTTTTGAGACTTTTAAGGATGCTGTCATCTGTTAGCATGGCACAAATCGTAACGACTGGACCTAGAATCTTCATTCTCAATACACTAAGAGACCTATGAAAAGTCTCCATGGAAACCAGAAATTAGGTCTCTGTTACCCATATCCTTCGAGCTATGGGGACCCAAAGTACCCCTCAGAGTAGTCAAAAATTTCATACAAAAACTTCAATATCTCAATAACTACATCACTGATGGTCATGATTTGTGGCATAACTATTGATCAAGAGGTGTTCCATCAGTTCCTGCAGACTGGTGGCACAACCTGTATTTGTTTGGGTTTTTTTTTACGAATGTTTTATCTATTTTTGAGACCTTTAAAGATATGAACATCTGTTAACAGGGCACAAATCATAAAAACTGGACCTAGAATCTTCATTCTTGACACACAGGGAGACCCATGAAAATTCTCCATGGAAACCTGAAATTAGGTCTCTGTTACCCATATTCTTTAGGCTGTATGGCTCCAAAATACACCCCAGAATAATGGAAAATTTGATACAAAAAGTGCAGTATCTCAATAACTATAAGACTGATGGTCATGATTTTTGCAAACATATTGATCATGAGATGTTCCATCACTTCCTGCAGACTGGTGGCGCCACCTGTATCGTTCAATTTTTTACGAATTTTTTCTCTATTTTTGAGACCTTTCAAAATGTAAACATCTGTTAACAAGGCACAAATCGTAAAGACTGGACCTAGAATCTTCATTCTTGACACACTGAGAGACCTATGAAAAGTCTCCATGGAAACCAGAAATTAGGTCTCTGTTACCTATATTCTTCGAGCTATGGAGCCCCAAAGTACCCCCAAGAAAAGTAAAAAATTTCATACAAAAACTTCAATATCTCATTAACTACTTGACTGATGGTCATGATTTGTGGCATAACTATTGTAATGAGATGTGTCATCACTTCCTGCAGACTGGTGGTGCCACCTTTATTGTTCGATTTTTTACGATTTTTTCCTCTATTTTTGAGACCTTTAAGGATGCTGTCATCTGTTAGCATGGCACAAATCGTAGCGACTGGACCTAGAATCTTCATTCTTGACACACTGAGAGGTCCATGAAAAATATCCTTGGAAACCAGAAATTAGGTCTCTGTTAACCATATCCTTCGAGCTATGGGGCACCAAAGTACCCCCCCCCCCCCAGAGTAGTCAAAAATTTCATACAAAAACTTCAATATCTCATTAACTACATCACTGATGGTCATGATTTTTGGCATACATATTGATTATGAAATGTTCCATCAGTTCCTGCAGACTTGTGGCGCCACCTGTATTGTTTGATTTTTTACAATTTTTTCCTCTATTTTTGAGACCTTTAAGGATGCTGTCATCTGTTAACTTGGCACAAATCATTACGACTGGACCTAGAATCTTCATTCTCGACACACTGAGAGACCTATGAAAAGTCTCCATGGAAACCAAAATTAGGTCTCTGTTACCCATTTTCTTCAAGCTATGGAGCCCTAAAGTACCCCCAAGAAAAGTAAAAAAATTCATACAAAAACTTCAATATCTCATTAACTACTTGAATGATGGTCATGATTTGTGGCATAACTATTGATCATGAGATGTATCATCTGTTCCTGCAGACTGGTGGCACCACCTGTATCGTTCGATTTTTTTACGATTTTTTCCTCTATTTTTGAGACCTTTAAGGATGCTGTCATCTGTTAGCATGGCACAAATCGTAACGACTGGACCTAGAATCTTCATTCTCAACACACTAAAAGACCTATGAAAAGTCTCCATGGAAACCAGAAATTAGGTCTCTGTTACCCATATCCTTTGAGCTATGGGGCCCCAAAGTACCCCCCCAGAGTAGTCAAAAATTTCATACAAAAACTTCAATATCTCAATAACTACATCACTGATGTTCATGATTTTTGGCATACATATTGATTATGAGATGTTCCATCAGTTCCTGCAGACTGGTGGCGCCACCTATATTGTTTGATTTTTTTACGATTTCTTCTTCTATTTTTGAGACTTTTAAGGATGCTGTCATCTGTTAGCATGGCACAAATCGTAACGACTGGACCTAGAATCTTCATTCTCAATACACTAAGAGACCTATGAAAAGTCTCCATGGAAACCAGAAATTAGGTCTCTGTTACCCATATCCTTCGAGCTATGGGGACCCAAAGTACCCCTCAGAGTAGTCAAAAATTTCATACAAAAACTTCAATATCTCAATAACTACATCACTGATGGTCATGATTTGTGGCATAACTATTGATCAAGAGGTGTTCCATCAGTTCCTGCAGACTGGTGGCACAACCTGTATTTGTTTGGGTTTTTTTTTACGAATGTTTTATCTATTTTTGAGACCTTTAAAGATATGAACATCTGTTAACAGGGCACAAATCATAAAAACTGGACCTAGAATCTTCATTCTTGACACACAGGGAGACCCATGAAAATTCTCCATGGAAACCTGAAATTAGGTCTCTGTTACCCATATTCTTTAGGCTATATGGCTCCAAAATACACCCCAGAATAATGGAAAATTTGATACAAAAAGTGCAGTATCTCAATAACTATAAGACTGATGGTCATGATTTTTGCAAACATATTGATCATGAGCTGTTCCATCAGTTTCTGCAGAGAGGGTGCGCCACCTCTATTTTTTTCAAATTTTTACGAATTTTTTTTCTCTTTTTTCGAGACCTTTGAAGATGTGGTTATCTATCAAGAGGGTACAAATTGCAACAACTGGACCTAGAAACTTCATTCTTGTCATGCAAGGAGGCCCATGAAGAGTGCCTGTGGAAACTTGAAATTAGGTCTCTGTTACCCATATCCTTCAAGCTATAGGACTCTGAAGTATCCCTCAGAATAATGGACAATTTGATACAAAAGCTGAAGTATCTGAACAACTCATATGGAGATCATCAGGATTCTTTGCATGGATATTGACCATTAAGTGTTTTTAGCTCAGCTGACTGTAAGTCATCTGAAGTATCCCTCAGAATAATGGACAATTTGATACAAAAGCTCAAGTGTTTAAACAACTATTGCAGTGATCACCATGTTTATTTGCATGGATATTGATCATGGAATGTGTCATCAGTTTCTGCAGTATGCTGGCGCCACCTGTATTTTTTTTATTTTTACGAATTTTTTTCTCTATTTTTGAGACCTCATAAGATGCGGTCATCTGTTAACATGGCACAAAACGTAACAACTGGACCTAGAATCTTCTCTCTTGACATGCTGAGAGGCCCATGAAAAGTTTCCTTAAAAACTTGAAATTAGGTCTCTGTTACCCATAACCTCTGAGCTATGGGGCTCCGAAGTACCCCCCAGAATAATGGAAAATTTGATACAAAAGCTCAAGTATCTGAACAATTATTATATTGATCACCATGATTCTTTGCATGGATATTGATCATGAAATGTTTCATCAGTTTCTGCATTCTGGTGGCACCACCTGTATTTTTTCAATTTTTAGCTCAGCTGACTGAAAGTCATCTGAGCTGTAGGGATCACCTTTTGTCCGTCGTCCGTCCGGCCATCCAGGCGTCTGTATGTTAACAGGGCACAAATCGTAACCGCTAGACCGGGAATCTTCTTACTTGAAATCCTGGGAGGTCTATGGAAATTCTCCTTGTAAACCTGAAATTAGGTCACTGTGACCTATATTCTTCGAGCTATGCGGTTCTGAAGTACCCCCCAGAATAATGCAAAATTTAATACAAAAGCTCAAGTATCTGAACAACTAATGCATTAATCACCATGTTTTTTTGCATGGATATTGATCATGGAGTGTTTCATCAATTTCTGGAGATTGGTGGCGCCACCTATATTTTTTTTATTTTTTACGATTTTTTTTCTCTACTTTTGTGATCTTTAAACATTTGGTCATCTGTAAACAGGGCACAAATCATAATGACTGGACCTAGAATCTTCTGTCCTCACCTCCAGGGAAGCCCATAAAAGGTCTACATGGAAACCCGAAATAAAGTCCCTGTTACCCATATTCTGTGAGCTATGGGGCTCTGAAGTTCCCCCAGAATAAAGATTTGGTCATATAGTAACAGGGCACAAATCATAATGACTGGACCTAGAATCTTCTGTCCTCACCTCCAGGGAAGCCCATAAAAGGTCTACATGGAAACCGGAAATAAGGTCCCTGTTACCCATATCCTTCATGCTCTTGGGCTCCGAAGTACTCCCCAGAAAAAAGATGTGGTCATCTGTTAACAGAGCACAAATTATAATGACTTGACCTAGAATCTCCTTTCTTGATATGCTAGAACGCCCCTGAAAAGTCTCCTTGTGCACCTGAAATTACATCTCTGTTACCCATATCCTTCATCCTATGCGGCTTTGAAATACCCCCCAGAATAAACATTTGGATTTGTTAACAGGGCACAAATCATAATAACTGGAACTAGAATTTTATTTTTTGACATGCTGGGAGACCCCTGAAAAGTCATCTTGTAAACCTTGAAAATAGGTGTCTGTTACCCATATCCTTCATGCTACAGAGCTCCATAGTACCCCAATGAATATTGGATGATTTTATACAAAAGGTCAAGTTTGGAAAAAGTATTTCATTCAAATTTGACATTCAGATAATAAAATTATTTTTGTCAATGTCTTCCTGGTCAGCTGAGCGTCATGACCCCTGGGTCACTTGTTATTTTATAATGTTGTGTACACCCCCTAAAATCTGTCTTCATAATACATATACATATATTACAGTGTCATTGCCTTTTGACTGCAGGACTACAGAAGTTGCTTTGAGGAGTCATACATCCTGGAGGACTTGGACAGATTGTATGAGATCCTGAACAGTTCCAGCAGCCTCAGTATATTTTTCCCTGAGAACAGGAACGGGATATTCATATTTCATGCCAAGGTTATTGATCCGAGCTACAGGTAGGTTTATCATGCATTACCCACCTCCCCTCGAAAATACAACTGATGCTTAAAATTAGGTCATTAAGTGTTTGTTAACTTTAACAAGTTACAAACCATTTGTAATTATCCACTTCCCACACTTTTCTTACTTAGAATATGGATTTCTTTAAACAGCTCTGATAAGGCTACATTCTTAATCCCTTAAAATATTAGCACATTAAGAGGACTTCTGTCCTTACAAGACTTGGTCTTTCTTACCCATTTTCCTGGGAATCTAAAAACTGCACTAAAAAAGCGACAATCAGATAGGTGATTTATGATCATGATAATGAACTACACACAAACATTTTAAATGTAACCAGATTTTAGCAAGAGGGCCTAATAACAACAGAACCCCCAAGGTTTATCATTTTTGCTGGTGTCACCATACTGTTTTACTTTCAGTTTCTGCCAGCTGGAGACTCGCTTTGCTGTGGAGGTATATGGGGCTATCCCTGACCAGGACTTGACACCAATGCTGGCATCATTTGTCAGTATAGTGGGGTTAGCTCTCATTCTGTGTGTCATCCTGTATCTCCGCTTCAGACAGCATGTTCTGGAGGAACTTGCAGCTTATGAAATGATGAAAATCTCCTCATCTGATGAAGTGAGATAAAATACGACTGATTCCATAGAAACAAGAACTGAGTGCTTGAACTGTGGAAGGAGAAGCATTAATGGATATATCTATAGTTTCAGGATGTAACTAGACTTATGAATGAGAACACAACCACCAAGAGTTACAATTAAGGAAAACTTAACAATATTATAAATATGAAAATTATTACCTGTGGTTACAGCTGTGGACTACTGTACTTGTTATCACAGAAAATCAGGGCAGATGTCCCCAGGCAAGACATCTTGGACATCCTAGAGTGAGGCTCTCAATTCTTGATAGAACCTCTGTGGTTTGTTCTTTTCCAATCAATTCTGGATTGCAGCAAGTCCCCAAATAATCCTGTATCATTCTTCTCATCTGGCCACTTTGATCTTCATGACATTACCAGTTTCAACCTGCAGGACCTTTACATATAGGGGGCATGTGCTATTTCTTCCACTAAATTAAAATGTGGAATGGAAGTCAGATTATTTCATAAGAGGTTTTGAAGTTCTTTTTGACTAAGTACAGGTGTAAGTGAAGTTTCTTTAAGAAGGACAGGATTTATTTCTAATAAACTGTGCCGTGAATGTGTCTTCTTGTTTCCCCTAAAATCTTGCTTTCAGTAGCATCTCCTTTGGTATATCCTTTATCAAATTTAACAGTGGATAGTGGGAAGTTTCCCTTGCCATCACTCAGCAACTGCAGACATTATTTAACAACCCTGGATTCTAATGTTGTACCCCTGTCACTGAGAAAAGACCAGTGGTTTCAAGTCAAAACACTCATAACAACATGACAATGTGTAATCATTAGGGAGTGATGCCCGTGACCTCTTTAGGGGGGAGTTGTTGTTGGTCAGTCTTTGAAGCCATAGATTTGTTTACTTTTTCTGTAGAATGTATGCGATTTCCCTGACTTATTCTGCATACATATTAATGAGCTGTAGGTAATTCCTGTTAAGAAAGTTTCTTGAATTGCTTCCGAGACAGATGTATCATGGTGTTTACCTGGATGCTGTTAAAAACATCCATGGTACATGCTCCAATGTAGACCAACAAAAAGAAAAGTAGTCACAGGTGGCTGGCTGAACATGTGCGAATATTGAAAGGTAGTTGCAAAACGTCCTTTGCAAAACTTTGGTTTTTCTGACTTGCTGCTAGGTGTCATTGTTGAATGTGTGGATTATTTTGGCGGACATCCCACGTTATAAACACATGGCTATAAACAAAACAAACAGCCTGTATGCAGTAAGTTTTGACATTTTCTGACAATTTTCATAAAAGGCACAAGGGATTATCCTTAGTTAACAGATGTCAGATATCAGAATAGACCCCTTTAAGAAGTTATATGACCATCAGTGTTATACGTCCTGTACATCCTGTCAAGATAATTCGCACCAAATACAGAAACTGAAGAGAATGGATTTCAGTGATGGAAATAGTTTATTAGTATAATGGCTTAATGACAATCCAGACAATCATACATTCCACACAAAACAAAATGTTGTTTTAGTACCTTAGTCTTAAATATGTTATAATTATGCAAAAAGTTGTTGGAAAACTCATAACTGTCAATAAAGATCACCAAAAAAAATAAACATTTTGCCTTAAAAATATTTTATTTATACAACTGTAAATTAGACACCATCTACAACTGTACAATGTAACTGTTTGATGAGGAATGAGATGAATTTAATAAATATACAAAGCAGGACATCACTTCAACAATATAAACATCCTATCTCACTGGAACTGCCTGCACAATCAAAACATGCACACACAACAACACAAATTCCTGCTTAAAAATATGAGATGGCAAACATAGATCACAATTGTGTGGGGTGTATACGGTTTACCTTATTTTCAGGGAAATAAATTTCTTAACTGTCAACTGCAAATATCACAAAATCAAATTAGGGATATATCGTCTATTGTTAAGAATGAATACATAACACATAAAACAGCATAGTAAGGTTTCACATATTATCAAGCATATCTGGCAAGATCCACAACAAATAACTACCAGAATAACTACCTGAATGATAAGTTTGACTAAAAAAATATCACACCATTCATACATACAACCTGGAATTACATAAAATCATCTACATCACACTTGCCTGAAACTGTAGGCCTGTAGCTATACCAACTCACACATGTTGGTTTGGACCTACCTTGAACAATTACACAAATAATGTAAGAGTAACTAACTGAGCAATGGGCTTTTGTGATCTCAGCATGTATGAGCAGAAATGTTACTTTCCTCAAGGCCAGGCTTTATGTCTCTGAACTTGTCGATTCTCCCATTAACATGCCTTTCAGTCTTTCTGAAGCCAGCTAATGACAATGGAGAGCAGTAAGAACATATTAAATTCAAGCCCATTCAATTAATAACCATGAAAAAAACAGGAAAATTGATAAAGAATAATACATCTGAATACCTGAAGCGTGTTTATTTATAACCCATGAGAAAGTAAATGAAGTAAGTGCTTGATGATGCATAGTTAACAACATGACGTATTGTGGTTGGCTCTACCTGGCTCTCCTGATTACCATGATGAACCCTAGTAGCACAGCACAAGTTGTGATAATGTACATGTCCCAGTTTGGCCCAAGGAGCAAGCGGGGATCCCAATTTTTATAAAAATCAGAATTCTGTGAAATAGAAAAGAGAACAAATTTTATGTCAGGAGTGTTTGTTGTACTTGTCTCTCAGAACCTTGACATCAGAGTTTTAACTATGAATGTATTACTGGTGGCCAACAAGAGACCATGTAAACTGAAATCGTGATTCAGTCTAGGTGCAAAACATTTAAACAGTATGTTATGGAACATTATAATGAACAATTTAAGAGAAAGTTTATACAAGATTTTATTTTAAATTTTAGTCAAAATCAGTGTTTACATGACCAACAATACATGTAGTATGCTAGGTAAAGAAAAAAATTGTTCTGTATGTTTTACTTCCCTGAATATGAAAATGAGAGCTCTTAAATGTTACATTTACTGGTGGACTACATGACCTGATGTTCCATGATATGATATCCCTCTTTATCTGCTTTTTCCACTAGAAAGCTATTTCATGAACAACATACATTATGGAAGAAAACTTACCTCTTTAAAATATTCAATACTGAACAGTACTCCTAGCTTTGTGAGAGCCAACGTGACTGGCACCTGAGCCTCTGTGCTGGTCTCCGCTGCCATGTCATAGAACCTTTTGGCAAGATGAATATCCTGAAAATGACAAGAAGCACATCAGTAAACTAAAGCCTCCCTTCGGTCTGACATACTGTAACATGCAGTCTACAGGTTAAACATATCCAAAAAGCAGTATTGTCATGGACAGTCAAAGAGGTAAAATGCTTAGCACTCTTCCCTGGCAGCAGGGTTCGATCCCAGGCGTAGCTATGACAGTGGGTTGTTGTGGTTTTCTTGGGGTCTCGGGTTTCTTCCACCACTACAGACTATTGATCATGAATGCCACTATCACAGGCCTGGAGAGTGCCTTGCATTAGTAACTGAAACTAGTTGTACAATCCATGTAAAATAGGTAAGTTTATATTTATACTCAATAACTGGCATGAGAGCACTAATTACTGTATTAAATTGTGCAATGTGGAAATTCAGCAGGGCCTAAATTTGAATATGTAATGTATAACAACCATCTAAAGTGCTGCAATAAAATAAGAAAAAAAAAATAAGGAAGAAACTTGTTGTTTCCTTTAAATTCATGGTTTTAAATGTGTTAAAATTCAAACAGCTCACCTGCTTCATACCAAGCCCCTTCTCGTGCATGTAACCCAAATTAAACATGGCCTGGGCATTATGCTGCTGCTCTGAGGCCATTCGATAATGTGCTGCAGCTGTCTCATAGTCAATCTCTGTCCCATAACCATAGTAATGGTAGTCTCCGATTTTCACACGTGCAACGGTGTATCCTGGTGAAAATCATAGTTAGATTTAACAGATCTTGTTTTTCTAAGGTTGTGAAATATATTTGAGACATTATAATGCCACCGGCTGTAAAAAACCCATTTTAGCTACATCATATACATTGTATATAAAAAAGAATCAGCTTTTTTTCAACAATAAGACCTGGCCCCTTCAAATGTTACCCTTCAAATACCCTTTCATCAATTAAACTCCTATGATAGTAATCTAATTTTTCAAACAAAATTGATTTAAACCCAAAGCAAACACTATGACATGCCATGCTGACAAAAATAAAATTGCAGGTTAATCTGAAATGAACTGTGAAAATCCCACTCATGTTAGGACGGGGCTCCTGTGGGCAACAACAGGAGATGAGCACTACACAAAGGGAATATACCCTTCATGGCCACATAATCCTTGTATTAATTGTAAAGTTGATGGTCAAAATGTTCATATTACATGTTAACAATTATTTTCATACAAAATGTTATTTTAAAATGTTAAGAGTGAACAATAATAGCACTAACTACAAGATTAAAATGGATGAGATAATTCAGAGACTGGACAGGACTGGTGGTTACATCTGTTGAACAGACTCGGTACTACCATTTGACTACAAATCAACTATAACCCAGCTAGATGACCACAGATTCTATGTGTAAATTGTTTACAGAATGTATTTAAAAAAATCAAAATTTATAATTTAGAACACTACTGCATCTCTATATATGTTACAATTTAGTTGGTAATTTATTTATATTATTCGGTTAATGGGTTTCTTAATGTACAAGTAACATCTCCACAACAGACTGTGTATGGAAAATTTTCTACTGATAATCAACAAAGCTAAGACAAACCTTGTGATGCAGCTCTGTTCCAGTGAAGTAGCGCCCTCTGGTATGTCTCATTTGAGTTGAACATTTTTGTCTCTCCTGAAATGAACATTCACACTGTCAAATAAACTAGATGTGTGGGAACGACACGAATGCCCCCGCCTTGGGCAAATTAGAAACATTTGTAAAATTTGGAAAGTTTTTTAAGTTCAGGAGGTGTCGTATGGTCAAAAGTAGGTCAACAATGGCAAAATGCAAACTCGATTTGTAACGGGTCATTATCAAGCAACACACCAAAAATCATGCCAGTATATGCAGGCATAGTGAAAAAAAGTCCATACATGTGCATTTTCCATAAAAATTTCTGTCTTTCATGAAATTTTCTATGTTTAGGATCCGTAAAACAATCAAAAGTAGGTCAACCAGGATGAAACGCAAACTCGATCTGTAACTGTCATTATCTGCCCACACAAAAAAAATCAGGGTGGTATCTGCAGGCATTGAGGAAAAAAAGTCAGTACATATTCATTTGTTATGAAAATTTATATTTTTCATGAAACTTTCTATGTTCAGGAGCAGTCAAATGGTCAAAAGTAGGTCAACTGAGACAAAACAAGAACTCGATCTGTAACTGGTTATTATCTGCCTACACACCAAAAATCAGGCCCATATCTGCAGGCACTGCGAAAAAAAGTCCATACATGTGCACCTTTTTTATGAAATTTTCTATGTTAGAGCACCGTCAAACAGTCAAAAATAGGTCAACTGGGACAAAACGTGAACTCCATCTGTAACTGGTCAATATCTGCCGACACACCAAAATTCAGGCCAATATCTGCAGGCATTGCGAAAAAACGTCTGTACATGTGTATTTGTCATGAAATTTCATATTTTTCATGAAATTTTTTATGTTCAGGAGCCGTAAAACGGTCAAAAGTAAGTCAACCGGGACGAAACACGAACTCGATCTGTACCTGGTCTATATCTGCCCACACACCAAAAATTAGGCCAATATCTGCAGGCATTGCGAAAAAAAGTCCGTACATGTGTATCTGTCATGAATATTTCTATTTTTCATGAAAATATCTAAGTTTAGGAGCCGTAAAACGTTCAAAAGTAGGTCAACCAGGACGAAACGCGAACTCAATCTGTAACTGGTCTATATCTGTCCACACACCAAAAATCAGGCCAATATCTGCAGGCACTGAGAAAAAAAAAATGTACATGTGTATTTGTCATGAAATTTCATATTTTTCATGAAATTTTCTAAGTTTAGGAGCCGTAAAACGGTCAAAAAAGTAGGTCAACCAGGACGAAACGCGAACTCGATCTGTAACTGGTCTATATCTGCTCACACACCAAAAATCAGGCCAATATCTGCAGGCATTGCGAAAAAAAAGTCTGTACATGTGTATCTGTCATGAATATTTCTATTTTTCATGATATTTTCTAAGTTTAGGAGCCGTAAAACGGTCAAAAGTAGGTCAACCGGGACGAAACGCGAACTCGATTTGTAACTGGTCTATATCTGCCCACACACCAAAAATCAGGCCAATATCTGCAGGCATTGCGAAAAAAAGTCCGTACAACTGTTTCATTTCGGAATGACGGAAGGACGGAATGACGGACATGGGTAAAACTATATGCCCCGGCCACTTTGTGGCGGGGGCATAACAAAAACTTTATTTAGCAAGAGAACTGAGAATATTATTAATAAAATGTAGACTTTACCAAAATCAAATTTTGGCTTTATGTAAGAAACTACTTTTTGTTCTGATTTGGAACTGGTAACATCTCAACATGATATCATTTTACATATAAGGTACAAGGATAAACAGATGAAATTGTTTTCTTTAAAAGATATGTGATGATATAACATTTGCTAACCTTGGTCAAGGATGTAAGCCACATTGCTCTGGGCCACTTCATAGCCAAGCTCAGCCAGCAAGATGTACTGGATGAGTGCTCCGTCAACGTTACCCTCCTTGTACATGCTGTGGGCATCCATCAGCATCTCCGACCAGTGACCACGCTCTGCCACGTTCTTAAACAGCTGCAACACAGACCATATGTTAATGACTAGGCAAACAATTTTAAACATTTTAAGATAGCCATCATCCTAAATAAGCGCGCATTAACACAGAACACATGAACTGGTCTGTGTATACATCTTGTATATCTGTGTGTAGTTCTGTGTACACATGGTAGACACACATTATCTCCTCCTGTATACACAGACAGGATTACCTTTATGACAGCTCATATATACACAAACATGATCACCTATGTGACTTTGTGACAGATCATGTATATACAGACATAATCATCTCTTTTTCTGTGTGTCAGCTTAGGTAAATACAGACATGATCACCTCTGTTTCTGTGTGATAGCTCATGTATATACAGACATGATCACCTCTTTGGCTGTGTGACAGCTCATATATAGTATTATAAACCCTGACATGATAAACTCTGTGGCTGTGTGACAGTTCATGATAACAGATATGCTCACCTCTGTGGCTGTGTGACAGTTGCGGAGTACACCAGTTCCAGTTGCGTGCATCTGTGCCAAGTTGAAGAATGCTAAGACATGACCAGACTGAGATGCCAAGTTGAAATACTTCAGTGCCATTTTATAGTCGCGCCTCACACCAAGTCCACCTGCAAGACGTACACTGTCAGGTCAAAACTAAGAGAATCAGGTATACTGATAAAAAACAAAAAGGCTGTATGAGATTAATATTCAAGTGCAAATCTTGCAGTGAATGCCTTCAAATTATTCTATGAGAATTCTATGTTGTCTCTTTTGGAAACATACAGACAACCTGTGCACTACACTTGTTAGTTGTTACACAGTGGCCTCGTTCCATTCCTACTAATCCACTTCATTCTACCCATGCTCCGACAGGGATCTTTTTCTGTAAAACCCTACTTGGGAGCTGTAGTAGTGTTTCTACTTACTGAAGTACATGGTCCCCAGCTGAAGCTGACCATCCACCCAGCCCTGGTCAGCCGCCAATGAAAAATACTTGAAGGCCTTGGAGTAATCCTGGAGACAAACAGAAGTGCCATTATCACAGAAGACTTGATATGTTCTTAGTTTTTACATCTACTTTGTTAACAGTTCTTCAAAACTCAAATGAGGGGAGGGGGAACACACTAAAGAAACTAAAATAAATCTACCTGACTTTTGGTCATCAGTGAATTTTAACACAAAATATCCATGATTACCAGAAACACTACTACCGGTAAGAAAAAGAAATACTTCAATTTTTAGAAAGTGCCATTTGAAAATTTTAACACATTATTACAGTTAAAAAAAATAAAGTGTATTGAACAACTGAAAATTAGACAGTCACTGTATGTGTCTATTGAGCAAGAAATCTGGCTACCATGCAGTTGTAAATAGACAAGCCATACAAAGACTGATTCAAAGCTTACCTGGTCAACCCCTCGTCCATACATGTACATGAGACCAAGTCCACTCTGACCCACAGGGTTGCCCTACAAAATTGTTTTTTAAATCTTATCAAATCTTAAAGTCTGGTGCATGACAGCATTGTTCATCAGCTGTTGTTAAACTTTATGGTTCACAGGGTTCAGCATAATATACAAGATATCATTCTACATAATTAACTAATGATGGTAGGCTGAGCTACGTTACTGCTGAAGTATTCTCCTCAGTTACAATCATCAAAGTTCCAGCTGTCATCCATGGTCCAAACATGGAATTATGTAACTTTCTGAACAAACTGTCAACAGTTCGACACTGAATGATTGACAAGAATATGATCAATGGCCCTCTTTTCACTCAAATAAACATTACACCACTTTAGGAGAAACTGAATAAGGGTAATACTTGATGAGAACTCTAGTCCAAAATGTGGACTTGTGGGTCTACATGCAAATATAAATCTTTACAGGCAGTGCATAGGTATTTATTTCAGTAGGGCTTTACACCTAGTCAATTTACCAGAGATCTGTTATGACACCTTGTCTTTTTTGCTACATAGAAACTAATGACATATAAAATACTTGTATATTCACTTTATTTATATATGTTTCATTATTTAGAAGAAAGTTAAGCCATCACAGAGTCAAATTTATACAAATTTTTCACTGGTAAACAGATGTCCATTTACATCTAAGCAGTGTAACTATGTCAAGAGGTTTTTTAGACAAATTTAGTTAATGCCAATCACGTACTCATCCCAAAAATCTTGTACTGTTCCCTGAGGGAACTCATGATTCTCAATAAGATGGCTTCATTGAACATAGCCTTTAAGTGAACACTAGTGTATAGATGAATGCCTACCTTGTCTGCTGCCTTCTTGAAGTAGGCGTAAGCCGTCTTATTATCCTGCTTAACAACGCTGCTGCCCTCGGAATACATCTGTAATGAACACATCATAAAGAAAATATTTACAAGTCATCAGTCACCTGCAAAACTATATACTACAAAAGTCTTGGGGCGAAAATGTCACACCAGACTAGAATAAGCTCTTATTACCAGACTCTAGAATAGCTCTGCAGAATTAGTCAGGACAAAGCATACTGAATACAGTGAGCAGATTACTAATTTGACCATGATATGACTAATATTATTGATCCATGTACAAAACAAGCACTGCTTGGTTTATCATGAGCAAATGCACTGAATATGGTATAGCCCACAAACAAACAGGTCCATGGTTGCATATGATTTATTTATACCATTAACCCAGTAATAGTTTAGAACAATATCTGTGGGGGGAGGGGGTGAAAAAACAGCATCATATGATTTAAAACAACCGGATCACAAAGCCATATTTAGGATGGTATGTGATAGGTCACTTAAAATGACATCTAGAGTAGATGCTTACAATATAAACAAGTGACCCATGGGTCATGACGCTCAGCCGACTGACATGTTGACAATGTCCTTGCATAGGGAACTAATTAAGATAATGGATATTCATGCAAGTTAGCTTAAGTTCATTTAGACGCATAAGCACACCAAATTTTAGGACAATCCATTCACCCATCCCTGAGGAATCTCGCAATTTGTGTGTTTTTTGCATTATTTCTGGGGTCTTCAAACATGCCGCATAAATTAAAACAAGTGGCCCATGGGCCATGATGCTCAGCTGAATTCAAGGAATGTTGAACAATGAGCAAAATGACTGCCAGAGTGCAAACAAATCATGAATTTTGTGAAAAGTCCTTAGAAATGGGTTTCAATGGGCTTTTGGACAGATGACAACTTCATTTGAAGGTCTCATAAATAGAAAAAAAAATGCGTAAAAATTTGAAAAAACATACAGGGAGTGCCACCAGTCTGCAGGAACTGATGAAACACTCCATGATCACTATATGTCCAAAGAATCATGGCTATCAAGGCATTAGTTATTAAGATACTGGAGCTTTTGTTTGTATTAAATTTTTAATTATTCTTGGGGGTATTTATGAGCCCTATAGCTCGGAGAATATGGGTAACAGAAACCTAATTTCAAGTTTCCATGGAGAATTTTCATGGACCTCTCTGCTTGTCAAGTAAGAAGATTCTAGGTCCAGCGGTTATGATTTGTGCACTGTTAACAGACTGCCAGCTGGACAGACGACGGACAAAGAGTGATTGCTAAAGCTCAGATGACTAACAGTCAGCTGAGCTAAAAATTAACAACTTGCATGATGGGTTAAGATTATCACTGTGCACTAAAATTACCAATCTTCACCTGGTTAGAAAATGCTTTAAATTACCAGGACTTACCTTGCCTAAATATGCCATAGCATTGGAATTGCCGGCCTCAGCTGCATGTAGAAAGTAGTTCAAGGCTCTCTGAAAACAAGCACAGATTCCTATTGATATTTCAGGAATTAAAGGTACTCCAGATTGCCAAGAACACAGTGCTGACAGAACACAGCATTACAGTACATAATTTAAAAAGTCCAGATAATTGTCAAAATAATACACAACTGTTTACTGTGTATAAAGTATTGATTACTGTCAAAATAATATTTCAAGGAAATTCATAATTTGGATTGAATTTTTGAGTTTCCTGGGCTAATTATAGTAAAATATCACAACTATATATATACACGTGTGTATATGTGTGTAAATGCACATTATTTCCATTTTATGATCTGAAGCAAGATTATTCAGAACATTCAGAACAGTCCAAATTTCAACGTTACAAGACACTAGGGCTCATTTTTTTATTTGTACCATGTTAACAGACAGCTGCACAGATGAAGAGTTTGAATATTAGACAACACTTTTACTCAGCTGAGCTGAGAATGGTATGTTGTACTCTATTTAATATTTCATATTAAACAATGTTGCAAATAAAGACAGCAGGCATTGTTACCTCATGGTTGATTTCAACTCCTCGTCCCCCCTGGAAGTACAGCTGTCCCAGGCCAACCTGAAAATCAGATTTACAACAGGTATGTGATGAAGAGAGCATTTCTTAAGTGAGCAGATAATATTACTAATGTTATCCTTCAACTGAAATTACATTCATCACCAGCATTGCATACAAAATATCAAGTTGATATCAGTGCATATATAATAAGAAACAAAACATTGTATTTCTATTATTTGACTGGCAGATAATTTTAAAGGTGACTAAAGTTTGAGTGTGTTCAGCTGTAAGCCCATTCTGAGACACTATTATTAACCAGAAAGCATGTTATCAACTGGATGCAGGGCCCACAGCCCCCACGATATGACACACCATTTTTTCTCCATATGGCATATTATGTTAATACAGCTTATATCAGCCATTCAAATGCCCTTTGCAGCTTTGCCCCAGAATGATATTGATCAGCACCATAGATCAACCTGAATGTAAGTCACAGGTGACTTCATTGTGCTGAGTTACACACCTTCCTGGACTGAAATTGACAAGCATCATGCGTCGCGAGACTGTCACTCTACTATGGAATTTTAGTTCTGGACTAATGGCATAAAATGTAGATCACTAGCCTTAATTATCTATCTTTCAATAGTGTAAAAAAAAGGGCCACCATTAATGAGAGCTAAGAACCAGCAGGAGATCTGATCATTTAGCACATTCTTTAAGGCAGTACCTGAGCCTGCACGTCACCCTTGTCTGCCAGGAACTGGTAGTACTGGATGAGATCGTCATCCAGCATCCCACTCTGTGATCCAGGATGTTCAGCCTCATCCAGCAGCCTGACACGCTGCACAGCAGTCCCTCCAGTCAGCGTCACATCCTCTGCCACTAAATAACAGATCAGGAAGTGACCCATGGGTCATGATGCTCAGCTGACAAGCACTAAAAGCATTCTTACTCACAAAAAAAAAATGTGACCATGAGAGTCGAACCTAACATCTCTGTTCCATGTAAAACTAAATTTTTATAGATTTAAATTTGGTCATTAAATTTCAAATATCTCTGGCCTAATATTTTTCCTAATTAAAGGTTTTAGACCAACATGCTGTAGTTTTATTTGGTACAAGAAATTCTACTAGTTGAAAATAATGCATTAACAATAGAAAGTAATGCTTATCCATACAATATACATATAAATATTAAAGAAAACATTTATGTAAAATAAGTCATGTCTAAGCTTCAAATACAATAAAGCCACAGACCCTACAAGTCCTCCTTGTGTTATATCATAAAAATAAATCAACAGCACAAGAAATTTGAATACAGCTCCTTTTACACCTCTTGCTTGCCTGAAACTAACTCCCACTTGGTCTTTTTAACTGACAACCTTCTCTTGACTACAAGTTTGATATCACACTGTTGACCAAGTCTTCTGGCAGTACCTACCTTTTGTGGCAACCTTTCTGTAGTATGTCAGTGCTGCTTCACAGCTTGTCTCCACCCCAATCCCAGACCAGTATCGATAGCCCTGCACAATATATCAAATATACGCATCAGATATTCTGATAAACTGGGAGGCTCTGTTTCACTAAATTTCTAAGAGTATTTCAGATTACAATTCAAAGCAGACCAAGGAAAGGAATTCTAATTTAAAAAAAAAACTAGAGGTGATCTCCCACCTTCACCTGCAGTCAGGTGTACCAATTAATAATCATCATCTATCACTGCTGCTCTCAGTACAATTGCCTGGAATTAATCTTTTTATGACAAATTTTCAGGTATTTTTTTGTGAATTGTTCATTTTGTTCAAATTTTTGTCTCCCTGTTAACAAAATCATATAAGAACCATGTCTGTATCCATCTGAGTATTTCCCAAACTCTAATCAATAATATAACATACTTGTGAAGAATCTAGATACATCTATGTGTACTACATCTCTTCAACAAGGCACTCAAATGTCAGAGGCATTCAAATCTTATCCTTCTGAAATATCTAGATCGGTAAGCCGCTTTAATTAGGCAAATAAACGCATCAATAACTCTTATTTCAACATGTTTTACATATCAATATTGGGTTAGTGTGATAAAACTGTTTCACTCATCTGAAATTTGGCACTACCTCATGATTCTGTCACTGTTCTATGAAACTGGTATCTAAGCTTTATATTTCAACATACATGCACAGCCTGTTCTTGCTATATTAGTTATTAACTGGATGATGACAGACAGTGGGGCTGATAAACTTCTACAGAAGTCTTTACAAGTCTACAACCAATGACACTGCATAACTTGGACAGCCTTACACTAAATCACATTATACTGACTGACTCAATTTCGGGGATGACCAAAAGTGAAAGGAATCACTGCAATGATATATTTCCATATTAGTAATTAGGTAAAACTATAAAACATTTATAAGCCTGTTAAGATCAGACTTACCAAAGCCATCTGAGCCAGTGGGTCACCTCCCAAGGCTGCGAAAGTGAAAAATATGAGTGCCTGAAAGAGAAAAAGAGACAGGTACACGTTTTATGTTTATACAGATTATTTTTTCTCAAATGATACTAATCACATAAGTAACTTGTACTTTTTATCAATTTTGGCATTAGTTGTGTTGATATCAGATTAAATTATAAAATACTGATCAGTTCTACTCTATCACAGATTTAATTACATTCTTACTGCCAGGAACAGCTGAATAAAAAAAAACAGAGGAGATCTATGGTTTTTTACGTCAGAACAAAATCACTCTTCAGTAGCATTATGCAAACCGCTGAATGACTTAAACTGTCTCACTCACTTTTGCTTGACTAGAATTTGTCAGTAGTCCTGTTGTATAAATCAGACCCAAACCCTATAAAAAGGAAACAACATATTAAATACAATTAGCATATATGTACATCAACACATGTCCATCAGTGGTATGATTATAGATATTCAATTACTTTAACATATCGGTAAGTAAGAGTGCACAAGTTGACATGCGAGTATTTTCAAAGCTTCTTCAGAGTATGGAACTGCAAGCATCAATTGTGGTTATAAGTAAGATTAGATATAGACAGAATTGTATGGTTATTATATATATATATATATATATATATATATATATATATATATATATATATATATATATATATATTTAATCTACTTTATATATTTGCTAACTGCTGTGTGTGAATCAGTCTGTGAATTTAGTTTGTGATACTTCATTAAGAGTACAAATCACACACACAATAATGCAAACCAATCAGCAAATTTATGTATTAAAGATCATAATGTACTATGATCAGTCTGTCCATTATGAATGAGAAAGCATGCTAAATTAAAATTTTTAAATTTAAAGAAAAACAAGATATTAAGCCCAAGCCTTAATTCTGATTTGCTAACAATGGTGACAAACTTGTCACATACTGATAAGGCACCTTAATGGCAAACTAGCAATGCTTGCACTACACATAACACTGTCAATGATCATATTCAACATGTTTTCAAATCAGCAAAGAGGACATGTTTCAGGGCAATAGTATTTAATAAATAACATCTATCATACATTACATAATTACAAGTAGGTCCACCCTGTAACATACCAGCTGTCCCCTGGGTGAGCCCCGCGTGGCCAACTCCTTGAATATATGCTGAGCCTTGGTTACATCCTGAGGGATCACGTCACCCACCAACAGACCCATCGCCAACTGTTCCATGGCTTTAGTATGGTTAAGTCCTGCTGCTATGCCCAGAAAGTCATAAGCCCTGAACAAAAATAAAAACAATACAAAATTACACTTTTGTCAGCAAATAGTTGCAAAGATGTACAAACAAGGCATAAAATCAAGACTGTAAATAATTTCTTCTCAATCATGAATATCTGGCAACAAGAGTGCTAATCAGTCCTGGATGTCTGCCTGAGAGCCAAATCAATGTTTTAACAAACCTTACAAAAAGGGTCAGAAGGTGAATAAATGAAATAGCTAAAGACTTTTGGATGCCAAGTTTAAGCGATTATTATTGGTGTATACTGGAAGATCTACCAATGAAGTGATATATTATTATCATAAAATCATATATAATATCATACAGTTGTTGACAACTGAAAACATGTCACAATGTAAATAAGAGACTCACTTGGCTTTGCTTTTCTTGAGTGTAGAGTTGAGAAGGAGCTGAGCTTGATTGAAGAGATCCCGAGCTGTAAGTAAACATAAAGGTAACAAAATTCAATGACGTTTGCAGGACTTTTTTGCCATTTTTGTTCAGGACAAAATAGTTATCATAATATAATGGAATAAGCATCATTTCTGACAATAATTTACCATTGTAGATGTAAATGCTTTTATAACACTGGTAAACAGGAGACAGAAATATTATACTTCATACTGATATTAAATTGTCAACAATACTGTGTAAATCAAAGGTCTTAGTTTTACATTTGAACTGAAGATTTGGAAGAATGACCATACATGAATTCATCAAATCATTCTACAAAATACTTACTTATTTGTATTATCAGCTCTTGCCTGACCAGTTTTCTAGGACTCTTTCACTTAATTTCAGGAGACATTCTCAAAAACCTTGTTTTCCAGGACTTACAAAGCCTGGATTTTGAAACGGCCTTTCGATATGGTTCTACATCAATTAGAAGCATACCTTTACCAATTCTAAAAGAAATTCTAGGCACAGTTCAGCAAATTTCTTATAAATTGCTTTTAAATCAAGTGACATCAAAAACTGAATACTGGATAAAATACACAAATAAATTTTATGTTGATATTATGGTCAAATGTTTTAAAAGGTCTGCAATGTACCAGATATATGAATGCTACACTGAGCTGTGATCACAGTGATGGATTGTTACTTACCCTGTATTTCCTGTTCTGTTAACTCTTCTTCCTCCTCCTCCTCCTCAGAAGCCTGACTGTCCTCTTCATCCCCTTTCTCTTCCTGGTCTTCCTCTTTCACCGTGACCAGCTCTGCCTCTGGTACCTGACTGTCCACTGTGCTTTGATCGCCCTCTTCTGTTGGTATTGCTGGCTCCTGTAGGTGGTCGCTGAGTGTTTCTAGGCTCTCGCTGTATGACGTACTAACCGACCCATCAGCATGCCTGGTCTGTGTCCACACCTGTATCTTAACCCGTCCTGAATCATCAGGCTTGTGTATCACTCTGTGTTCTAATTGATTTTCACCAATACGCCTGCGCATAATATGATCCACTTCAGGTAAGCGGAGGTTTGTTGGGTCAATAGGATCGCCATATTCGAGGAAATACAATGAGGCTGATTCTGTGACTGGGATTTCTTCTCCTTCCTCGTTTAAGAATATTTCCTTCACATCATCTTCAGGTGTTTCTTTCTGCTCTGGTTTCTTCACCATGGTAGATTTAACTGATATTTTCATTCCGGTTGCCTCATCTTCATAAACCTGGTGAGTTTTTCTCTGAACGTTTTTGTTCTCTTGTAATCCTGTGTGGTCTTCATCAGCAACCTCATCAGCACTGACAGTAGTTACACTATCATAAAGTTTATCTTCATCTATGCCGATGTCAGCAAATTCTTCCTCATCACTGCTGTGGCCTGTATCAAACATCTCTGCTACCTGTGCCTCATAATCCTCAGCCTCTCTGACATCTTCCTCAGACATGTGCGCCTCCTCATCCTGACTGGATGCTTCTGTTCGACTGTCAGCAGCTTGCGGGGAACTACTGACCTTCTGGTGGTCTGTCTCAGACTGCTCCTCTTTAGCAGTATCTGGTTGACTGGTTTCCTGTACAGGTGGGGAAGAGGCTGGTGGTAAGTTTGGCAAGTTCTCATTTTGAGCATCATGACCAGATGCTTTATATTGACCATTATCATGCACACTACTACTACTACTCTCTACATTATCCTGTATATGACCGGACTGCTGAACACCATCTGTATTTTGTATATTTTCCACTTCTACAGGATTATCTTTTTGCACCTTATCTTGATATTCCTGAGCATCGCCCTCCTGGTGGGTGTCTCCATGGTAACTATTTTGCTCCGTTTGACCTGCAGGTACATCTTGGCCTCCTGTTTGAGCGTGGTCCTGTGCCTGTGTGTGTACTCCTGCCAAGAGACAGCAACACAGAGTGGCCAGCAGACACAACCTCACTCTGCTCAGATACATCATCAGTTCTACCTGCAAGTACAGTCAGTGTATCAGTGAATCAAACGAACAAGCTTAAATTCTATTTGTGTTTAATAATGAATTCTGAATTTCAGTGATATTTCCTCATCTTTATCTCAAACGGACCAAACTGCTATATAAAAATATTTTTTGGGGGAAAATTACTCCAAGATTTCTGGGTATTATTTTTAATTAAAAATTTAATAAGTTAAAGATCATGATATGAAAAGATTGTTATCAGACCAATGAGAGCATGGTATTGCATTGTGCATCCAGCTTAAAATTTTAAACATGTGACACCCGTTCTGATTACACCAGGACACCCGCTCTCATTGGTCTGATCCTTGGCCCTGTGCCAGAAATGGTGTTATCAATTCAATGGGAGTGGCTGTCACATTTACAATTTTGAGCTAGATGCACAATGAAATACCATGCTCCCATTGGGCTCTCATTCTTTGCTCTGTGAGTACCCTGGTGGTCAGACCCCGAGAACCTTGCTATACAAAGCAGCGGTGGCAAAAAAAGAGATCTAGGATGAATGCAATGTATAACCACTGCATGAGGAGCATCCCATGTAATGCATGGTAGGAGCGCCAACAACTCCATCTACTGTCATCACAAATTAAGTCCAACCATTGGTCTATTAAAAACTCATTTAAAAAAACACCTGAAAGAAGAAATATTAAGATTCAAATTTTAAATTTTATACATCTGCATTAAAAGTAATATATTCCGATCAGTCTGATTTGTTTGTTTTATCCTGCATCTTTTGGTAGCAATATCATAATATGTCATGGCAGTTGGGCTACAACTACAAGCCTTTATTCCCTCTAGAGCTAGAGATTTTTCTTATTTCTGGTAATTTATCTTATTCTATTGTGATGGAAAGCCTTTTGGTTTCAATGTAATATTATATTTTACTTTATCTGAACTACACGTTTATGGAATAAATTTGATTTTGAAATAACTTTTCAATATAGTTTTCAGTATCGGTAATACAAATAATTGCTGGCTTATTTGTAGACCCTTACCCTTGAAATACACCAAATATTAATGGGATAGCCTTGACCTGTGTGCATACAAATGCCTGGAAGGTGCAAGACAACGATGTGTATGACGTAGACAGGACGTGCAGTTTTGTGCACGTAAGCCAAATGCAGGGGGATAAGCAGAGGGAGGAATCATTACGGATACAGGCATGTTGAATCCCATGAAGAAAAGTTAAATTGTACATTATTACAGGCTATTGGATATATGAGAAGGCACAGGATACAAATAAAGGGGCTTCAGCGGTGTAATGGTTTGCTTGTTGGACTGCTGTGCCTGCAACTCCTGTTCAAATCCAGGCACAGCTGATTTCTCAAATGTAGACCTAGTTGTGGTAGTAAACACAGAGCCACAGGCCCTAGCCTTCATTTATCTAGCAGAGGGAACGCTTGCATCTGATAGATGATGCGGCCAGTTTAATTACATCTGATCTTGAGGGTTAGGCCTATGTGCCTTATGCTACGGTAACAATGAGAAACTGCCGCCTGCAGATTTTTAGACATTGACAGATTCTTAAAGTTACATGCAGCCGGCCGATTTTTTGCAAATCGGTGCGAGTGGTCATAAATAACTGCCAGTAAAAGGCCGCCCGACGGGCTCCGGGCGGCCCAAGGCAGTGTCCAAGTTCGAGGGGCTGTGTGACGTCATCAGGGTGTTGGCCGGTGGCAGTTAGGCGACAGGCCGGCAGCCGTCAGAATTTACCTGCCACCTCCCGGTGACCTGGCGGACACCGGCCATTTACAGCTGCCACCGGCCAACGATCGGGCGTTCTAATTGCCACCGGCCGGCGCCCGCCCGATAATCTGACGGGGGCAGTCTGGTTCCCGGTTGGATATATAAACCTAGATTGCTCTCGTATCACTACAAAGTGTACCATCAACCATTTATTATCAACCATTTTCCATCAACCATTATTATCAACCATTTCCTTCCAACAAGATGCCCCCTAAAGGCAAGGGAAAGGACAAGGCGCCAGCCCCAAAGCGAGTATGTTGTACGGTGGATGGCCTCGGATTTATATTCAGGGGTCTGGGAGTCTGCAATCGGCAGATCACCGTCCTGCCACCTACCAACACCGACAGCCGCCTCCCAGCTGCCTTTCAATCTCCGCCCAGCCGCTGGCAGATATTTTGAAATTGTACGGTGGCATGTCGGTAGCATAACGGCAGCAGGCCGGATGCTAGAGAGTGGCAGTTAGATCCTACCGATCACCGGCCGAAGTTTGAAGGACCTGGAGCCCCACAACCGAATAAAAATCGCGCTGCTGCTCGCCTGCAGCTTGATAGCCACCGCGCGACTTCGAAATGCGCCCGGCCGGCGACCTGACGACTGGCATAATTGTAAAAAATCGGCCGGTGGCAGACAGAATTTTAACTTTTTCTTAAAATTTCAGCGGCGTCCTAGCGGCGTCTAAAATGCCGACTGCCGCCTGCCGATTGTGCCTGCCACCGAGCTGCCACCTGACGAATTTTAGTGAAAACTGGCAGTTACCACGCCGGCAGGCGGCATTTAGTGATTTGTGACCGTAGCATTAGCACAGGGTGTTGTTTTAGCCAGTGGTGTGCACTTGTTACATCATCACTGCCAACTTCCTGGCCCACCCCGCTGAAATGTTACACATACACCTGGCCAGCTGAAACAATCCAGTGTGTAACCCTGGTAACAACTTGCTTGTAGCCAGTGGTCTGGTGTAGCCAGAGGCCCAGTTTCAAGGACACTCACAGCAGTGATGATGTAACATGTGCACTACACAGCACTGGCCAGCTGGCCAAAACAATCACACAGGGGTACTGGGATAGGTGTACTCAAAACAAGTGCTGTGTTCTGTCAGTTAGATTAATGAAGGCAGGGGCCTGTGGCTCTGTGTTAACTACAGAGCCACAACTGGGTCTAGTCCCAAATGGTGTTTCCAGACTCGTGTTCTGGTACTCTTGCAAGCAGTATTGGCCAAGACTGCACACTGGGGTGGTTAAAACCAACACATCCAAAGGGCTAGCCTGGAAATAAGTTGTGCAACCATTCCAGGTTTGTACTTTCGTTAACTACTCATGTTATATAATCAAACCTTTAATGTACAGAGGAGTAAGTTGGATGTATTATTGGAAAATTTCATGTGTGTTCATTGAGGATAAAGGCGTCCTGAACAGCAGCATGAAATGTATACAGTTTAAGTCTTATGTACTTAAAACTTAAACTGGTGGTAATACACTATAACAGTTAACACTACACTACCTTAGTAGTATAATAATAGTACAGACTGGTGGTGATACTTAGGGTGATTTAGGGTTACGTAAAAGGTCTGTGATCTCCACATTTAAAAAAAAGTCTTGATCTATGCAACATTGCTCAAAGTGTTTAAATATGTCATGACATACCTCGTGATCTCAAATGATGTTGGTCATTGCAAGAAAACGCACATCTACAGACAGGCAATAGTGTTATGCCACGTACGGAAAATTGGGGACACCCTCCTCCTGCTTCAGCGAATACCGGCGATGTAACGGACTCGTTGATTGGCTTAGACACGGGAATCCCCATCACTCTCCAAACAGAGGTCAGGAATTTTGCCATTCATTTCTCCAAACACAGATGCCCGTGTATAGGTCTATATATGAATCATTCAATAATATAACAGCTAGGAATGTAGTCCAGCTACAATGACAGGTGTCAGTTGCTAGGCCTACGCGTACCAAATTATTCATTTTACGCACGTCATATCATGCAAAAATAGAGTTCAAGTGCAGATTTACCATAATTTTAATACGATAAATTTGATTGGAGAAATATTATTATTGTTATTATTATTTTTATTATTAATAATAATACTATTTTTATTATCAATATATTATTATGATTATTTCATCATCATCATCATTATTATTATAACAATAGGCCTACTGGTTCTGGTACATTATGCACAACACATGCAGTGTTTTGCGCCCGTGAGAGTAGATCAAATATGCATGACCTTCAGCTATTTTTATCATTATTTAATCAACGTATAGAAGTATATTAAGTGACCAGCCCAGGCCGTCTGTCTGTATATACATACTAGTACGTCCTTCCGTAAACACATCAAATGCAATGCGGTATTTCAAAATCCCGGCTTCACTTGAATCCATTAATCGAGCTAGGTGTATCTTATGAATCATCTATCCGGAGTACATTTTCGTCAAGATAGGTTGGATTACCCCCCCCCCCCCCCCCCCTTTTTTTATTGCTTTTAATTTTTTGTCTATTTCTCAAAACATTTACCCTATCGCATCTATGCACTTCTGAATCACGTGGTGGGTATATATACTTTCTATTGTTTTTCTTACCTTATCACGTTTGGTTGATTTTTGTGTGTGATTTTTTAAATAAAATTTGGAAAATCTTCATTTCATATATCGCGAAAAAATAATTTTTTTTTCATGTTAACATTTCTTGGGTGTAACTTACGTACTTTATCACCTGATTATGTTTTGTCACACCTCAGTGATGTGCATTACAATTTATTAAAATTTTAATCGACTCCAGCCTCTGATATGCAATGCAATTTCTTCGTAATTTATTCTTTGATCAACTTCTAATTAATATGGCAGGTTTGTCTTATTAGCCTCTTGACCTGACTATGCTCGGTTGATTTTAAGATTGTTTTTAAATTGTTTTTAAATTTTAAAATATTACTTTTGAAATATCTTCACTGGTCATGTATATAACTGGCACCTCTCGACTGACCTTCATAAAATAATGCCAAACGTAAACGTCAGTTTTTGTGTCCCTGTTTAGCTTATTTATAAGCCAAAAAAAATATCTGTTGTTAAATGAAAATATGGGCGGGTCTACGTTGCACACATTCCGGATTCCGTTTGGTCAAAGAATACATTTCTCAAATCCATGCGAGGCGGCCTCGAAATCATATCCTGATTCAATGAGCGGCAGGAATGATCGGTGAAACGTGTCATGTTGTTTTAGGGTGTTTCGTCCTTATTAAATACATGACAAACTGGCACCTTTGAAAGGCTCAATTGATTGCATGGTTTAACGGAAAACTGATTTCATTTTATGTATACAAGAATTTGTCAGGGTCGTCCATTTTACGTCTCTCGAATTATGAAAAAGACATTCGCAATACACCAAAATTTTTAAGAATTAATAACTTGTAAACCTGGGTTGGTTTTCTTCCGGAGGAATTGTATTTCCTCCGAGACATTGGAAGAAAGTGGAGGAAAGGGGGTTTCCTCCACTTTATTCCGGAAGTAATGGATGGAAGTGGATTTTAGTGGACAGTAAGAGTAAAAGTTTGATACACAAAAATCCAAAACAAATATTTGAACTATTTTTATTTCTTTTGAATAAAATTAAACAATATGACTTTTAATAAATGTACAGGAACAATGATATGATTAATTTAAATATTATTATGTCAGTTTTATTCTTATAGTATTGTCAAAATTGCAGCTGATAGATGTGTATAAGTATGAAGTGTTGCATAGTATGTGTTGACATGTTAATTAACAAAAGATTCTTGTTTAAATGTCTACCTGTATTCACATGAGGGTTAGAGGAAGTTTTCTGTATTTGTAACTAGTTCTTACCTAATTTGTGTCACTCAGCTTTATTACTTTAGTATGATAGAGAATTACAGATTGATGTACTACAATTTTCTCATCTTGTAAGGGGAAGTACATAGCTGCCAAGGTTTATTTATGCAGTGCTGCATACTAACACAATAACTTATGTAGAATCTAAATAGTATGCAAACTGCACTTCATGCAAATATGACACAATATCGTGCTTTTGTATGACTTAACAATATCCTGTGTGATATTACACTTTGATTGATCAGTGATCACCAGTTGACTTAAAATTATCACTCATTTAAATTTAGGCATCTCTCCCTGTAAGTTCTATTGTTAAACACAGTGGAGTACAGTTAATACCTATCAGTAATCAACATCTAACTTACCACGAAGCATGCAATAGCAAAATACCAATTGTGTAGCTCTGCAAACACCTAGTCTATTTCTGAGCTTGTTGTGAATTAGGTCAAAACTAGAAAATACCTTGAAAATATGAGAAACCCCAGTGGCGGATCCAGAGGGGTAGCTTTGGGGGCTGAAGCCCCCCCCCCCCCAACTGAAACATTGTTATCATTTTTTATCAGAGAAGATTTTCTTTACATTATTTCCAATTGCCGTCATACAAATATCACCCTTTCAACTGAAAAACAAAAGATGAAAACCCAAGGAATCTTTAGGAGAAACGCATGTCGACACCAGTATCAGGCATCTTTTTTATTCCCCCGCAGTTAGGAGAGAGGACCACTGAAATGGTCCGCGTCTGTCAGTCCTTCAATCAGTTCGTCCGTCCCGCATCATCACCGATGCCACACTTTCATAGTTAAACATATGGCCGAGGACCATTGTGGTCCAAGGTCCTTGTTTTATTTTTAAATTATTAGTTGGGCATTTTCCAACATTGGTTATAGACGTTAAAAATTTCGATCTACATGATCTATCAACCCGTGACTCCCTGAAGCATTTCTCATGGGATATGCCAGCTGTCCTTGGGCTTGGACACCTTGCTTGTGAACATGATTTAGCGTTAAAATAAAAAGCAAGCCTTATTCACCTGTCTTTATCCTAAGAATAAAGTAATGCATTTTAAAATTCAGACATATATATAAAAGAGATCTGACGTTTGAACGCATTAAAGCAAAAATTATAGACTAATGAAGCAACTGCTCACGTGGAAAAGTAGTTCAAGCTATATCATGCAGTTATTCAAAATAAACGCTGATGAGTAATGCCTTAAATAAATAGTTAGAAAATAATATTCAATCATGAGTTATTCGTTTGCCTTTTTCAATG
The DNA here is from genome assembly GCA_026874595.1 of Sipunculus nudus. Lineage (NCBI taxonomy): Eukaryota > Metazoa > Annelida > Sipuncula > Golfingiida > Sipunculidae > Sipunculus > Sipunculus nudus. Next base: position 34,995,196 of record CM049308.1, on the reverse strand, counting down.
AAGTTTAATGCAACTTAAAAATGTTTATATGTATAGTTGTGTCTTTATTTTATGACTGATCAGTTATTTGAAATTAAATAATGAACAAAATGTTTACATCGTTGGGCACTTGTGCTCACACCTCATGTTCATCCCTATACGATACCTAAAAAAGAGATTATTAATACATGTATAACCAAGTCTTATTTTTATTTGTAAATTGGTTGATAGAAAAAAATGTCCAGATCATTTATTCTTTTACTGTGAATTCCCCAGTAGAAAAATGTTTATATGTATAGTTGTGTCTTTATTTTATGACTGATCAGTTATTTGAAATTAAATAATGAACAAAATGTTTACATCGTTGGGCACTTGTGCTCACACCTCATGTTCATCCCTATACGATACCTAAAAAAGAGATTATTAATACATGTATAACCAAGTCTTATTTTTATTTGTAAATTGGTTGATAGAAAAAAATGTCCAGATCATTTATTCTTTTACTGTGAATTCCCCATTCATACTGCTTGCTCCAGTGAAGTTTTTATTTGCTTTTTTTATTTGAGTTAATTATTCCTGTACGAAGCAAGGTTTTCATGTAATTATCGACGTTGGTTGATTCGTCTGTTAGCAGCTGTATTCAACAGTTATAGACGGACTTATGAGGAGAGCCAGAAAAAAGCAATGTTTATACCTGGATCACAATAATATCTCACAAATATATTTATAAAACGACCGTCTTTATTTTTGGTTTTAGGGGAACCTTTAATTGGATATAAATTTCTGAAAGTGGCGAGAAGACTGGTTATGCAAAATCGAGTTGGTTAACTTGCCCAAAATTTCTCTTGAATTAATATATTTCTCCCTATAAACTGTAAATTCACAAAATATAAAATACACATAATATGAATTGTCTGATCTTAAAGTCTGCATTTACGTTTAGTCTCAAATTCGTTAATGAGTTTACAGTTGTAAACGGAAAATATTATGTTGCACATCTGTTCCCATTTACAACAATTTCACAATTTACACATTGTCAGATCGTATATGAAGTGGGAAAATGCCAAAGGTATATTTTGATATCTATAGCCTAGGAGTTATGTTTTGTTATTTTCCAGTCTGCAACTTATTTAATGTTAAACTACGACTACATGTTTACAAGAGATTGAATGTGGCACTGCCCATTCGGTACCTATTTCTCTCATCCATCAATAACAGTAATTCTTTTTTAAATAATTATTCTGAAGTTTATGAACAGAAAAAGGGCAGTTTTTCGTTTTTAAAACGGCAAAGAATTCAGTTTTTGCATAGGTACAAAGTGACTTAAATTCAAATAACGTATCCAACGATTGACCGATTATAACCTTTTGAAATATATATATATATATATATATATATATATATATAAATAATAATAAGAAGAAGAAAAATAAAAAAAAGGCAAGTACCTGCGCCAATATATATATTATGCAAAGTATCTACTAGCCCCCCCCCCCCCCCCACCCAAACCCCACTTGCAAACTCCTGGATCCGCCTCTGAACCCTTTCTCTGTACTGCTTGGTAATAATGTTTCAACAAGGAGCAGTTTTACCATTTGATTCATATGGTTGATGAAACCCTGTTAATTATGACATGGCTTACTCATACCCTGCCTCTCTGTGCAGTCAGGGGTAAATGGAGTGAAGCTGCCCTTTTTTTAGGTATTCATTGCATGGTCCACTGGACTGAAACCATGAGTGTCCTTTGACTTGAATTATGTCACCTGAACTGACAAACCAAAAACTACATGAGGAATATTGTCTTACTAAATTAAACTAAGAGTCATACATTCTAAGATAACATTTTAGTCACTATATATTAAAACAAGCCTTTAAATTTGGAAATAAGATAGAACAGATTATGTTTAAGCAGAAATAAAGCTGAAATTTATTAAATTTATATATTCTCACATGAAATTTGAAAGTTTCTTCCGGAGGAAATAGAGGAAACTATTTCTTCCGAGCCGGAAGTTTCCAGAAGTTTCCATGGAAGGAACCGCCTCTCGGAAGAAATTGCCAACCCTGTTGTTAACAAAGTTTTATGGATGCTTTAGTGAATAGAGTAGCAGCTAATTTCTCAACAAATATTTTTGTGACAAATATTTAACTCTGAATTCAACACTTAAGTAAACCCAATGAAGAGCATAACCAAGGCTGTTAAAGATGTGTTTATTACGAAGATCTGCGTACATACGTCTGTTTTCCCTACCTAACTGCGATTTATATGTCGTTAAATTATTAATTGATGAATGATCCAAAGTAAACCAGAATAGAAGTGCAAATAACCAATTCAGAACTAAATATAATCATTTTAATAGATAGCAATGTTCTGTAGAATCATGTCATACCGGATAATCACACAGAGTATCAATAGACCTTTAATATTACGCTAGCGACACCTGTAGGCGACAACTGAATGATCGGGTCCGATATATCGACCAAGAAAGACGTACCTAATATGTTATATTCCGAAAGATACAAGTATCCAGCAACTCCCAAAATATTTTCAAGGTGGAGGTACCTGTAGGCGCATCTCGATTGCAACACACTTCAGTTGATCAAGCCCGAGCACATCAGACGATGTACACGTGCAGTACACATTCTCGTAGAATAAGTCTATTCTTCAATAGATAAAAGTGAATCGATAAAAATATGTTTCATCCGTATGCATAAGCTTAAGTCTGACTTTATCGTGATGACTCGACGTAGGATAAACTTGTGTGTATTAATGTGAGGGATCTTTCAAGCAAAGCTTACCAAACGTCGGTAAAATTAACAATTCGAAGATGCACTTGTTCCTTCCATCAAAAAAACACCAAACATACAAAACGTGACGAACAAGATGTCGGCAATGTAAGGATTAAAAAGTTTTTTAAAAGGTTTTATTGTTTACATGCATGAATTGGTTTAATTAATTTTCAGCGAATTTCGCAAAAAGGAGATCTCGGGATAATAATGATGGGACGAAGTATTACGTAATTTCGTAGTCACATTTGAGGTCTGTTGTAGAGGTGTAATTTCAATAGGCCTCAGAAGCTGAAGAGCATTCAGAGGCGGCCTCCCAAAGAGAGTTAGTATGAGAATACTTATTGTATGAATTTTTCTCTCGTCTGTCACAAGAGGCAATGGTAAACGTCTGATGTTTGAGTCACTTCTTACACTTTCTCTGGTGTATGGTGACTGGTGCGTTCGACACGCTCGTAACAGGTAACAGGTTGTAGCATCCTGCTCTGCAAAATGCTAACCTTTAACCTTTGCTTGTTCAGGGGACGGGACATCAATGGCTGTCTATTAGCCAAACAGGTGTCCCGATTTACCTTCTGTATCCTGTATTAAACTGGGAATAACCCAGGGATTCTTTCTCTTTGATGCGAGTTCTTCAGGATGGAGGTCAGTTCTGCTCCCCCAGCTTTGGGAGGACCAGGAGAATTGGTTGACTTCGGCCTGCCGGTTACATCCGGTTGTCACCCCTGTTTTACACCGCAGTCACTTCTACCTAGCCTGGAAAGTATCTTTTAGTCGGAAAGTTTCATTTATAACTTAAATAATAATATGCAGTTCTGATAAACTGAAGGTTTTATTTCAGAAAACCATCTTGTCTTATTTCCTCAACATGTGCTAGTGCTTGCCGCCCCGGCCATATTCCCCCCCCCCCCCCCCCCCGAATTAATAAGCAAACTATAAGGTAATACAGGTGAATGAAGGCCGACATTACCTGGATCTCCTTCTATTAACGAGGGAGGCTTTCTCCATTCCTCAGCAAATTGGATCAAGAATATATGGTCTGCCTCTATGCATCCCAAGCTTATGCTGGGCACCTAAGAGTCTACATCCACCAGAGCTGATAGACGCGTTGATAGTCATCCTAATAGCGGAGCGTTTGGCAAACCTGCAGGAGGACCAAATGCCTTTAGCACGTTCACCATAGAGTAACCCGCCTGTCGATCCTATCAGCCTTCGTTGAAGTTCATTCTATTGAATACCCTTATTAAATCATAGGTCGAATATTGCTCCCTCGCTTCATCGACCTCTTATGACAATTAGACTATTTTATCGTAGCCATATATATCCGTTGCCAGCAAAACAGATACCAGTCCATGCAGCGAGGTTGATACATTGGTTTTGAGTGACAGTTCAACCGGCCCTAGAGCAAAATTCGAGTTATTATTTTCGAGTACTATGGACAAGTCCAAGCCACAACAAGGGACACTGGCCCATCGTTGACAAGTACCGCTAGGTTGTGCACACCAACTACTCCGTGTTATGGATCCTGTCTTTCCAGTGTCTGCAAGCAGCGGAGGTGGAACCTGTTCAGTTTTTCCACTTTCTTTAAATATTTGGCCCAACCCTTGCAGTCAGATAGAGGTGTGCTGAGGATGCATGTTTAGTAGACTATCACTTTAATTGGCATTGGTTGTCCACAAGACAATTGCAGCCTTGGCGATTCGGATGTTGATTGTTGGCTGAAAGGAAAAGGTTGCTTGACACTGTGAACCCAAGGTGGGTGTTTTTCCCCCAGCAATTTTACGGACCTGGGCGCTAATCTTGATGATAAACAGCTGAGTCATATCATCTTGATATGTTCTGCAGGCAAATAGCAGCCTATCCATCAGCTTTTGGAGCTGTTCTTTCGAGCGAGGTACGATAACAGCATCATCAGCAATGAGGTCTCTTGCTCTCTTCATCTGATCAACTTAGTCTTTGTTTCTTAAGCTTAGCTGTATAGTCTGTAAGAATGTACATGGGACTCGAGGGAGTCCCTTCAGTGCAAGATATGAACGGTTAACCGCTTTGTAAGGGCAAATAAAAGTTCCTACAAATGGGGGTAGCTAGGGCAACCAAAAGTTAGCTCCTACCGGCCCCACTGTGCAATTGAGTACAACATGAACCTAAAGGTTTGAATCTTAATAATCTTAAGCAATTTTCTTTCTTGAAGAAATGAAATAATGTTGTAATACCTCTTAAATTACCTTTATGTTTATATGTTCTAATACTTAAAGAAATCTTATCAACAAACAATGAATGTGTTTTTGTTGCAATTCGATGATGTGGAACACGTTTTATGTTTGTTGCTGCTATCGCAGACCTATGTAGGACAAATAAAAAATCATGTATGTAAAAGCTAGATGTTACCTGCCCTATTGGGCAAGTACATTCCTTTTGAAGTTAATGCTGACTTTGATAGACAGGTAATGAATGTATTAATTAATTTTGCAATGACTGGGTGAAAAATATTTGTTAAGGAACATTGAACATTGGGTAGATTTACTTAAGGGTGCCCAAATCAGCTTCGTGAGCAAGAGTTTCTCAGCAAAACAATACCAGCACACGGTCTGTTATGGTTCTGCGTGTGAATAAACACGGTACACATTTGTTTGTTTAACCCTTACATTTTTACGCATGCCGGACAGATCACAAAGGAGTAGTCCAAACAATCCAATGCATGCATTGCATGCCCTTCGTGTCCTCTAATATAGCTCTACTAGATGGACTTTACGGTTCATGGGTTTCAGTGTATAACCGCAAAATCAGTGTAGAACTTAATGCAACAGGTTTGTGCGATAGGTCCCGAGGCCTCGGCTGAAATAACACGCGGCACAGTGTGACCCCGTGTAACGGGTGCCTGAGCCACCGCAACACGAGATATTTCAGCCAGACCGAACATATATTACATATTTCGGACAAAATCAGGCAGGGCGTCTCGTGTTGTGGCCTGGACATGAACGTACACAGTTGTGAAACACAGGTAGTAAGCCCGAAAAGAAAACGCACCTTGCTACATCGCGATGTTTATGTGATCGCACCCGGTTCACTTTTATGACACTCGTGTACAGGAAGAAGCCGAAGGTTTTCGGGCAATATTTTAACAGGTACAATTTTATTTAAAAAAAGACGCTATTTTCGTGTTAATTCAACATGCTTAATACATGATTAGGTCTCTTAGCCATACGTAACCTTACGGACTCTACCATATTCTATCAATTGTTCAATATACGGTGATTCTATTATTTCTATATTGTGACTATGAGTAGTTCTTTATTTCATGTCAACAGATTCACGCACATGCATGTTCAGTATCTATTGTGATGGTTCATTCGGAGAGACAAAGAGTTCGTCGTACTTCGTCCTTTCGTCGAGTGGTCTCGTGAACTTCAGATCCATACATTCTCCAAGAACTATTTCTGCCGTGGTATAAATTATCATATCGCCCATCACGTGACCGCCGATCACGTTACCTTTGTCATCGCCAAGTGACACGTGTAAATGATGCCCATACTGTGAAATAGTTCCAACCATTGACAAAATTTCATATTGTTGTTTCACTGTTTGTACCTGGAAAAACAAAGTAAGTGTTTTCATAAAATTGTATGGTAGTATCCATTGGTTTATCAAAAATATAATAATTAAAAATGACTATATATAGGCTATTGGAGGAAACTGATTAATTTGTAATAACTGTATTCACAGTTGCTCGAATCGCTATTTGTGGACCTGATAGACAGTTTTCTTGCATAATAAGCCCACAAACAGCGATTCCAGCATTTCTGCTGTATCATTTCACCTTTCAAAGTAATATTAAATGATTTAATGATGAATAAAGACATAATATAGTTACATGTCGTTATGTGCGCGCGCAGTATGTGGCATATGGTTATGCAGAGCCATGTACTAAAGCTAGGCTGTAAACGTATTCTGCGTCGTGAGTATACACATGCATGTAGTAAAAAATATTGGTTCATCTTAAAATCGGGTCAATGCTTACTTAAGAGTAATATAATCATACGTTCATCTGCTTGTTAAGAGTTGCCATTTAACTTTGCGAGAGCGTTAAAATGGGATTCAATATACAAGAGGTTCCAATAGTTGAGTTGTGGGTTATTTCTGGCTAGATTATACTTCTTTGTACGGTGGCTCATATAGGATAAACACAAAATTATTTTTACCTCGTTCCCTCGCGATAGAATCACGTGGCCCCGAGATACTAATGCGTGGGAACGAGATAATTATCACGTGGCCACGAGATACTATCGCATGGGAACGAGATAAAAAAATTCTGGGTGTCCTATACGAGCTACCGTACCTCTGCGCAGTTCTCTGGTTGATATATTTCCTAATTCATTTCACACGGTGTGAAATGAATGAGTAGGAATGTAAAGGGGATTATTGCGGAAGGACTATACTTGCTTAATTTGAGGATTCAGTTTGACAGTTCTGGAATATTGTACAGGAATAATTCGTATCACATCCTACATATCTATATGCGAACCTTGTTTTCCCAATTTGCGTCAGCGGCAAATCGTAGTGTTACCTGGGTAACGCTACCACAACAAGTCATGATAAAGGCCGCTTTGATGTCATTTTGCTTCACATATTCTTCTAGTGCTGTTTTCAGCTCTTGTCCAGGCATGAGACGAAGCACGTGACACCGCAGGTTTGATGACCGTCCTTGTACCTGAAAATTACAAAAAGATGCCCTTCTGAAGAAAAACAAGATTCTCTATACCCATATATATATATATATATATATATATATATATATATATATATATATATATATATACAGTTATACACATTTAATATCTTATTTTGTAATATTATGTATAATATATATTATCTGGATAAGTAAATGAAATACTAAATCATTCCTTGCTGAACTAATTTTTTTTCTCGTGTTTTACATATTATTTCCGAGTTTTACATATTTTCACCACTTCCGGTCGCTTTTGACCTTGCTTAAGACATTGTAGTGTCTCTATGATAAACATAGATACATTGCATGATGTATTTGTTAAAATGTATGTCCGTTATCTGCTGTATACATCCTTGGAAATGCTTATGCTAATACAAACAAAACGGGTTCTCTGATTGCATCCATACTGAAACAGTTTTAAAGACGATAATGGTCCTGTCTTTTCTGATTATGTATTTCTTAATAATGCATTCACATATGTAGTCGACTACTCCCGGTTAGACCACTGTGTAAGTACTTGGGATGATCATGCATGTAGCGATCGATATGATTATTTTTTTATATGATTACGTGACGTCAGATCGCCTACCATTGTGCATATATGTTAATACCTCTTGCATATATACCGAGTGTTAAAATAAGATATGCCAGAACGTTTAGATGCAAAAGACGAAACTGGGAGAAAACAAGTAAACAGTCACTGGTCGTGTACAATAACGCTGTTGCGACTGCAGTACATGCACATAATTCTCCGGTCCTTTTTTTATCAGACGTAAACGGTCAGAATGTCAATTGTCAGGATAAGAATCAAATATCTAAATTTGACCTGCAATATGATTTTTTAGTTACCGTAATGCTCAATAACACAGGCTGATAAATTGATTAAATGATAAATCCAGTTCAGAGAAGAAAAATAATATGGCAATATACCGGGGTGGAATGAGTACGTTCGAGACGCACACGGCGCCGCATGAGACGCCTTCCTGGCATGGCAACGAGCGACCCTATCCATAACGCTGTTGTACACACTAAAGGCCGGCATACACGTTGCGACCCGACTCAACGTGTATGCCGGCCTTAATTAGGGACTATTCATGTACGCCCTGCGTCACTGTAGACGACTGGAAGAGCAAGCAAAGGCGGACTCCCTAGGCCGGGCTTCAAGCGCAAAAAAAGACCAGTTCTGGACTGGAAAAATAAAATGCAAAAATTCACGCGTACCGTGCACGCATACGGTCAGTGGCATTACAAGACAAAGAAATTTTATACATGTGGCAGTCGCACTACAAATCCCTTTTTCTTGCGTTCAGCATAATGCTTAACTGTTTCATGAAATATCAAGCAATCTAAGTTTTGTCACGCGTAATCAAAACATACAAGTGAGTCAGAAATCATGTACGCTCTATCAAAACGTAAATCCGGAGATTTTCATGACCCAGACTGTTTCGAAAGAAGAGCCCTTCATTCACGCAGAAGACGCGCTAGTCAAACCGCTATGTTCACTGTTCATCTCACACCTGGTATATGGCTATATGCCTGAACAACTGATGTGCAGTATAATATAGGCCCGGCAGTTCAGAATAAAACACAGAGCATAACTGATAAACCCAATTACAGGCCCATACAGCACTGTCCGCTATCTATACTCTTTTAGTCCGTGATATATGAGAAATTTTAAAAATTTAGCTAATGTAAAGAATCAGTTTGGATACAAAAATGGTCTTGGTACAGAACTTTTTGTAGGGTTGCTAAAAGAGAGATTGTCCGATTTTTCCAGAAGAAGGGATCACATATGTTTGTGTGTTTCCTCGATGCGCTATCTTGCGTCATCGGCTTTTGATATAGTCTGTCACACTACATTATTCTACACACTTTTAAGAAACGATGTTCCTTTATACCTTGTAATAATTGTGTATTACTATATAATATAGGCACCAAAGTATCTCGGTGAGATGGAACTCGATCAGGTCGGATAATTTCACAGCTACTAATGGTTTTCGACAAGGAGTGTTGTCAGGGGCGTAACCAGGAGGGCCGCGGGGGCCATGCCCCCCCCCCCCCCCAATGGTCGCATCTAGTGCATGCCGTCCTTTCGGAATTGCATATATATATATATATATATATATATATATATATATATATATATATATATACACACACACACACGCACATAAATACATTTATATATATGCATTAAATTGCCTTTGCTATCAGTGGCGGACCGAAAGGGGGCGCCTTCGGCCCGCGGCCCCCATTGAGCTGCGATATCTCTCATTTTATTTAAGTTATCCGCAGTTAATACTTTCAAAATTATAAGGTGAGTATATGGATATTTATGAACAGCTGCAGACCAACTGCAGAGCACCAGGTCTCTTAGTTAGGTTCGACCGTGAACTTTCTCACGTCTCCTCTGGTGATACTGGTACTCGAACTCGCGATCTGTGGTCTTATAGGAGTCCTGTGTGCAGATGAGACCACGGACCCCGGTTAAATGCAAAGTTTAACATGAGACTTCAACATATCAGTTATTTCACTTCGAGCATTACATTTAAAAGATAATATTTTGCCAGTTACAAACGTAATGCGCCCTCGCGCCATAGACTTGTTTGAAAACGACTGAAATTTTATATCCTAATTTTGAAGAAAAATAAATACTAAATATTCAGCCTCTCTACAGTTTGACTACATAACGCAAAAACATAATGGAACAGTTTTTCAGGAACAGGAAATCCTCATTTTTTTGTGAAAATTGCCTCAAAAGTCCACTTTGCATTGCATACTCAAAAATTCCCGAATATGGGATATTAGAATATGGAATATGCATATTAGCGTCCGTAACCCCCCCCCCCCCCCCCGTTTTCGAATTTCTGGATCCGCCAATGATCATGGCCCCCTCCCCTCACTCAACCCTAGCACACCAATGGTTGTCGCCAGCCATGTTCAATATTTACAAGAACGATTTGAGCTCTAAATTAAACACACACACATATATATATATATATATATATATAATTGGTTGTTGCATTGACAAAAATGTCATTAATCATCTTGTAATGCTGATGAGGGTGGTTTATGCTCCGTCGTTCAAAGGTCTCCAAAAACTAATAAATCTTGCCTATGACTATGGCATTTCGCATAACATCAAATATAATATGACAAAATTTGTGTATATGCACATAATGGGAAAAGATAAAACTTGGACATCCTCTGAACCATGTCTTAAAATGGGACAAACGATTTTACCGCTTGTCAAGCAGTACAAATATTTTGGCTGCAATATTAACAGCAAACTGCAAGATGACGATGACATATTGCGACAAATGCGCGTACTCTACATACGGGTTAATTTGTTTAAACAAAAATTCAAACTTTGTTCGGAAATATTTAAGATATTATTTTGTGCTGCTACTCTATACTGTCTGAGTCTCTACTGTAAATACAAGAAGTCAAGCATAGAAAAGGTGAAAGTGGCGTACAATAGTGCTTTTAGGATATTTCTTGGTTTCCAAAAACACTGTAGCATCAGCAAAGAATTTATATGTCGTAACATTACCTCTTTTGACGCATTAATGCGCAGATTTATTCATTGAAAAAAGAAAATAAATGAATCTGACAACATTGTATAAATCTGATCTACATCTAAAGTCAGATTTGTTTCATGTTCATTAACAGAAGATGCTTGTTATTAGATTATATAGAACATACAGTACATTTAACCAAATTCCTGTGTTATTTGCTATTCTATGGTTCTTTTCTATTCTATTTTCTTTCATTGTTTCTGTATATGAACAATATGAGTCCGCAATAAATCTTTATTATTAATATTATTATTAATTAACAAATTATCTTTAAGCATGTTATAACTATGGTCCGTGCGAATGTTCACCGGTCGCTGGTGTGTTATTCTTTATCTATTAATATATAGGAAGTATCTAGGCAGCCGACAGGCTGCCTATTGACAGTCCACACTCCATGCACCCACTGCGCAGCCGACAACACTTTAACTGATATCACTAAGTTTCAGTTGCCTAGGTGTTTGACATTCTAGACCTAGTAGTAAATTCGTAAAATGTTGCTGAATTACGAAAAAAGGTAACAGGGTTGGATTTTTAACTTGGAAAATGAAAACACTAAAATGCAGCATCAAATTTCATGTAATATAAGTAAAAAAATATGGTAAAACATTAATTCGTATGCACTAGAATACATATACACCTACACTACATGTATTTCATAAGCTTGTATTTGCATTCCATTGACTGACCAGGTCAGATGATTAATACAGTGTACACAGTTTATTGTGTGTTTGTTTTGCACTAGACCCCTTTGATGATCCATTGATGTTATTGTGGGTATTTATTAGCTTCATGGTTTGGCAATCTGGTACATCAATGATTACATAAGTCTCTAGCGGTGAAAGAGCAGATTGAATTCTGAGTTCCTGGTGGGTATAGTGAGTGAGTAGATACTGAATATATGTTGGTCTTGCAACTGTCCGCACAAGTCAGGGATTAATTTATGTAATAAAATAAAACATTTGGTGGTCTATCAGGGCTTAACATATAATAAAGGGTTGAAAAAAGGTTTGTTAATAGTGGCTTGTCATCTCTGTTGGGATATTACCTTCGGTATCATATATGCTATGAATATTATATATATATATATATATATATATATATATATATAGAGGTAGTAGTTGTACTACTCACTTGGTCTTACAGCTGTTTCACTGTCTCCAGTTGATCACAGACTGAAGTGTAGTAGGTACATCTATTGTGGTTTTTCAGGTTCGCAGTCAGGCATGACGTGTCCGGGTCGTCGAGGCTTGTACACAGAGACGTGTGGCGGGCACCCCCACACAACTCTGCGTGCTTTTCTCAAGTTATTCTGTTAAGCATGAAGTTTTTACGATGTAGACATTTAGCCCCAATGTCATTTCTTTTGTTGATGTTGTTGGGGCTAGTGCTGTTTTTCAATATTTCTAGTTTTTCTGACAGACATAAGTCACAGCATTTATCACCTGGTTGGTAGGTTTTGCACTGTTTGATTATTTGCCATTTAATTTTTGGTTTAGGGTTCATCTTTTTATCCCAGACGTATTGGGACAGGGTTGTAGCGTTCTTTTTAGATTGAGTTCTGAAAGAGTGAGTATGTTGGGTAAATCTGGTTTTAAATTTTCCTTGTGTCATGCCGACGTAGTTGATTTGGGTGTTTTCGACCGTGGCTTTGTAGATGACACCTTCCGTGCAACATTTTCCGGGGATAGGACAGCTGGTTTTGTCCTTGCAGTTGCATTTATCTGTCCTTGTGGAGTGGTTTGGTCATTTAACACTTTACGGTTGTGGGATGATATTATGGAGTCAATATTAGGACAGCAGCTGTAACTGATTTTAACTGTTTTTCTGTTGATGATGGGATTTAGGATGTGGTTTTTGGGGAAGTGTTCATCAATTAGTTTTAGGAAGTTCTTACCGATATTGGTTTTGAGTGCCATGTTATATGGTGGGTTGTACCATGTTACGTTTCTACTTCTATTCTTTTTTCTCCTAGTAGTGCCTTCAGCGTTTTGTTGAAATTTAAGTTGGCTGCTATGTCCACTTTTTTTGAGAGCTTGCTCATATTCATGCTTATTTTGGTCAAATAGAGTTTCATCAGATGATATTTCAGAGAGTCTTTTGTTGATGGCCTTGGGAAGGTTTTTTATCACATTAGGAGGGTGGTTAGACAATTTGTGAACATATAGGGGGGTATCATTAGGTTTCCTGTACGGCTGGTAGTTGCTTTCATGTAAGTTCATTGAGATGACTAAGAAATTAACTGCAGCAAGGTTAGTGTCCAAAGTAATTTTGAGGCCCATGTCAGAAAACAATTTATGTAGCCTCTTTTTAGTTCTCTCCATTTCTGAGGGAGGTATGCGCTTATGGACTCCCAAACCATCATCACGATATAGTCCAAAGTCTATTTGGGGGGCCTTTTCTCTGAGTTTATGTAAGATGTATAGGCCCACCAAGTCGGTGATTTGTGCACCATCGAAGGCGCCCATGGTGATATCGAATAAGCCTGTGTTCTTTGACCATATTTCTTTGTTGTGGTAGAGGATAGATTTTCTGGCGTTGTGGAGGATCTTCTTGTCCAGATCATTGATGGAGGTGAATTTGGATGCAAATTCAATCACTTCCTCAAACAGTTTCTGGGATATGGATGGGTAGTAGTCGACTATGTCCAATTGGATAAAGGACTTTCTTGTTTTGTTGGGTATACTATTGAACCATTCAATTGTTTCGCCTGTATTTTTCAAAAGTCTGAGATGGAGTTTGTTTTTTATTTTATCAATTATCTTGTTTAATTTCTGCTTGCTGATAGATCCGATGTTGGATTTCGTTGGATTGATGAGTCTACATTTTATCTCATTGGGGAATTGGGGCTTGTGGTCCTTTACGGTAATGTACGCGTTTTTCAGAGCCATTTCTTCAACCCTATCACTTAATTCCAAGCTGTCTGTAATAGAGGATGCTTCCAGGTTTATGTTTTTGAGGGTTTCATTTGTGTCTTTCTTGTAAATAGCAGTCACATTATTACTCATAAGTACTGCGCACCTGAAAAACCACAATAGATGTACCTACTACACTTCAGTCTGTGATCAACTGGAGACAGTGAAACAGCTGTAAGACCAAGTGAGTAGTACAACTACTACCTCTATAATTCCTCGACATATCATGTCTTGAGGTCTCTTGCTTTTTCCATACAACAATTGGATATATATATATATATATATATATATATATATATATTTATATATATATATATATATATATATATGCATATTTTGTACAATAATAGTACAAATAAATAAATAGCTACTAGGTCTAGAATGTCACACATCTAGGCAGCTTACACAGTTAAAGCATTGTCGGCTGCGAAGTTGGTGGAGTGTTGACTGTCTAGGCAGCCGACACTGTCGACATTGTCGGCTGCCCAGACAGTCCAGGGGTCGGACACTAGGGCCCTGCGCGGGGCGGGTTTTGACCCGCAGCCCGCGGGGGCCCGCAGCCCGCGGTCCCCCGCGGGCCCCCGCATAGGAATATTTGCGGGGCGGGGCGGGCTACATCTAAGAAAGTGCGGGGCGGGGCGGGCCGAAATGACGTCTGTGCGGGGCGGGCTGCGGGTTGATGATCTGGCAGTTCAGTAAAAATATGAATATAAAATCATACTTTACAAAAAATATCATTTGAAGAAATTGGAATTTTTGTATAAAATGTTTTCAGGTGTCGTAAATTTGAATAAAAAAAATATATCCCTGTTAACCCCTTATTCTGACTGACAGTTGTAACAACACTATGGAAATGTGTCTTTTCTAGGTATAACATCAATTTGTTATACAAAATAGATAGTGTATCCTTAATCTGAAATCTAGACTTAAAACAATTGTCTTTGCAATGGGAGCTAGTCATAACTTTGTATAAAGTTACCTGGCCTGATGTTGTATATGGACTGTAACCCTGTACTTGTGTCAGGTCTCACATATTACATAATATGGCTGGGAGTGAAGCAAGGGCTTGATTACCTTTGATCTTGTAATAGACATTGTCTGGCTACAGCTGGCTCTGCACAAAGCCTAAAGCCGGGCTCACACTACAGACTTAAGTCAGCCAACACCAGTCTTCATGCAGAAATCTGCTTGTGTGAACAGGTCAAAGACATAGGTTGGGCATGTAACTGATACTTTCCCTGATGTCGTGGATGAATAGAGCACAGGCGTTTGAATCGCTATTTGTGTTGATCTTGGTTTAAATAGTGTTCTATTTACCTAAACAACAATCCCCTACCGTTTAATGAGCTTTAAACCATGTTATATCGTTTGTCGGTACTTGTTTATATAATAGATACACAAGGCCGGCATCTAAGTCTGCCGACGGGTAGGCGATAATACAAGAAATCAATTGAAATTCCCAAATATTTCAAAGATTTTCGAAGGAAGAAACTTACAGTGGTTAAATGGCCAGTTCTCTTTTCTATAAAAGCATCAACAATTCCAGTACACACAGTGTACACAGATCCACAGTTCGTCGCTTAATGGATACAGACTCGTCCGCAGACTTAGATGCCGGCCTTGTGTATCTATTATATAAACAAGTACCGGCAAACGATATAACATGGTTTAAAGCTCATTAAACGGTAGGGGATTGTTGTTAAGGTGAATTGAACACTATTTAAACCAAGATCAACACAAATAGCGATTCAAGCGCCTGTGAATAGAGCTTGGTCCTATTCTCAACGACACATCTGTGTTTACATTAAGTCTTAATGAGGTTTTAATGAGTTACAGGGCAGAGATTCAGTGTGTGTACAACCAAAAAGGAAAGATTAGAGCTATAATCGTGAAATTAGATTTAATGTTAGGACCAACAGTGTGTATTTCTCAGTCTTTGGCATTATTATATTAATTGTTGATTTTTTATATTGTTATCTATTTATTCAGGATTAGATTTAAGAATTGATAAAACTTTATAGAAGTTTATTTCAGTGAGATCTGTTGTGAATAAAAATTTAGAGAGGCACAAATAAAAACAATCACTGACAAAAAAGTTAATTTTTAGATTGCTTTCTGTGAGAAATACTGTGCATACATAGAGAAATAATTGGTTAGTACATATTTTAGCTAATTATCTACATTTGCTAACATTGTGAACGTAAACTTCCCATATACAAAGGCTTGAAGAAGTCGAGAAGAACTATAACTAAACAGAAACATGACAAGTCCTAACTTAAGGCGTTGTGCACACATATATTGTAACCGACAGAACTAAAATATTATAGTTACCTCCACAGCCATTTGGTCGCCTTTGGTTAGTCCACGTGATTTGCCAGACATCCGCCGACAATCCGTCTGACCTTTAAATTGTCATCCCAGTGACCTCGTTAGCCAGGGATGCTCTGCGGGCCCGAATTCACCAATCATCAAACGTATCACTGAAGCGTTAACTTGGCCTAATTAAAGTCGGACATAAAAAAAAACAAAGTGTAAACTTGTGTTACTTTAGTAATCTTCATATTTCTCCCACTCACGCTCAAGCAAATTTGTTGCACTTGTGGCACACAGCCACAACAGATGAAATCGGCAACTTAGGTTACCATTTTTATTATTCAGCAGCATCCAAATATATAAAAATGTCAATACATAAAGAGTGTCCTCAGTGCAGAGTGGCTTAAAGGAATCTGTCCCACATATAATTATACCCTGGCTTTTGTTCTCAATCTCATTGGGTTAAAACCAATAACATCACCCAATTCATTCCACTGGTCAGTCAGGTAAGGTGAAATCCACCCCCTTTACTGGCCAGTGATATGTAGGGAGAGTTCGTTGATTATACACTGACATATACTAGGTCTACATACAGTGTAATTATACGTTATCGTGATATCATCTATCTTTGTGTGCTCCTTGCTGACTAAACATCACGGACCCCCATGAGTGGTCACCCTGATGTATACAACACTTGACCCTGATGAGATTAACATATTAGGACCAAGTCTGTACATATAATGGACCCAGTGACCATGACTAGGAGATTATGCAATCAGTACCCAGGCATCATGGAACAAAGGCTAGTTATACATATGTGATATGTCACGAGGTAAAGCAGAGGTTTGAATGTATACGAAAGATTAAATTCACAAAATCAGTAAAGTTACAATAATAATTAAAATATTCATATAATTGAGAACAGCTGCAAATGAGAGAGAGAGAGAGAGAAGCTCATTGAACTCATTTCGTGTGCCATGAAATAAAACGAATATACAGCCTTTCATGCCAAATCTTACACTCACACACCACCAATGATAAAAAAGAAAGTCAGAATGTTTTCCTTTTTTTTTAAATACATATATAGTCCTTAATATGAACCTATATAAATATGTGTATACCAGTGCCTAATTTATATTGATAAATTTATCCTAGAAGAACAAAATTTGGCATGATAAAATACAAGCACATAAATAAATAATCTAAATGACAAATTATGTGAATATGTCTTTTTATAAAAAAAAATATGCAGATTCATATTATAGTAAAAATTTCTCAAATATTCATTGCATCGGTTCATTGACTGTATAGCATGTGGATACCCGAGCATCACACCCTCTGGGGAGACATTATTGTGGTCTCAGCCCCCAGGGGTGCTTCCTTCGCTTTCATTTTTCTGTCTGCTTTCCTCCACAGTGCAGTATACCCTTGCCCTCAGTCTGGGCATCGTATTTAAATATTTCTCTAGAAAAATTTTCCTCCTTCGTAAGTCCATTGCAGCGGTACTCATGCACAACACAATATAATACACTACAACTCATATGTGTGTGTGCGTATATATATATATATATATATATATATATATATATATACAACAATGACATAGTTAAACACAATTGTAATTAAAGAAAACTTTAGTCAAACTTATTTCCAGCTTGCTTAAATGCATCTTGCAAAATCTTATGATGCATTGAAAGCCAGTCTTCGCTGTATACATCAGCAATCAGACTCGTACATGAAGTTATAGTCTCATCTGTACCTTCCAGCAGTAAGATCTAATGTTCATGAAAACATCCATATACAATACATGAAGCCTCGTACAAAGCATCAACAATTACAGTTTATATAAAAAAAAGGTGGAATTCAAGTTTTAATTTGATCAGAAATAAAGTAAATTTAATAGTTATACATATTGAAGAACCATGTTTACATCAGAAGAGAACTTGCATCCTGCAGCGTCAGAATGCACTGCACTGAAAGCCACAGTCTTTGTTTGGCCCTACACAGTGAGACTGTACCATGATCTTAGTCTTACCTGCCCCCCCCCCCCCCCCCCCAAGCAGTGAGATCTATTATTCACAATTAAGCTAACAGTTAACAGTTCACAAGATTCAGTGCAAAACAGCTAGTCCACATGTAAAATTATTATCCCTCCTTTCAGAACGTACACAAAATAATTAATGTAATTAAAAGGTTAAGCGTTTTGAATAAAATTTTTCGTCAAGCTCTGTTTTTGTTCATCTTGCCTAATGATACGTTCTGTATGAAAAGCCTGAGTCTATGCTTCACCGCTCAGCACTGTGACCCTATCACCATGAAATTACCCGTCCCCCTATACAGTCCGATCTAATATTCAGGAGACTACCAAAACAGTTCACAACTTTCAGCACAGAAGAGCATGTTAGGTGTGAAAGACAGCTGGGCATGATTTCTTTCTTTTTTTTACTGATTAAGGCTATTCTACACGTTTTCCAATAGATAAATTTTATCAAATATACAAAACATGTCGCATTTAGACTGTGTTGCATGGAAAACCCCTGTCTGTGCTCGACCCCTTAGCAGGGAGACTGTATCATGATATTTAATCTACAATCTGACCCTCCGTACAGCAGTCAGATTCAATATTCATTAACTGTCAATAAGCAAGACACATCATTTAACACAATTAATTCGTTGGAAAAAGTAATTCATTATACAGCTACGGCTAAGAATCTAATACATGTACTTATGTTTTATCCATGTGCCTAGATTATATTGCCCTGCAGACCTGTGATTATATAAAATTCAATGTATATACCAGCTATGTTATTTTCTATTTTATTGAATTAAATGAATAAATAGGCCTAATTAAAAGTAAAATTATAAATTTATAAGTGAAAATAGAAAAATAAAACAATGATTAAATAAATATGAAAATAAATCAGTCAATCAAATAATCAATCAATGAATTAATCAATCAGTCAATCATGCAATCAATCAACACATTGAGTTTTCAGTTAAAAGCCATAAAGGCTATCTGATATTGCTCGCAGTTGAAGTGTTTAAACATGAATGTAATCATTTGGACAAACGAGTCTCCCACAGCTGCCATACGGGCTGCATCATGTACCACAAATCTGAAAGTGAGGCTAGCAAACTCCAGATTGATGTCTGGATATCCTAAGAAGCGATGGACATTTAGCCTATAAAATTTAGTTTTCCTAGTGTTGAAACTGAAGCATGTGTCAGCAGTGTGTGTACGTAAGATCTGTACTATTACCATGGTTATTGGTTAGCTTTTTGACAATTTGTTGACAGTTCAGCAGTTTCCACATTAATTCAATTATATGTTTTTTAATATAATATCATTTTTATTAAATGTTTTTCAGTTGCAATATAATTAACATTCTCTCCTGAGTCCACAGTAGCAAGGACTTGATTGGGAAGGGGGATGATAGGAGTTACAACATCTCTGTAAATTACATACAGGATTTGAAACAGTAAAAAAGGTTATCACAATAACTGAATAATTAAAAATGGACAGACAGACTTGTCGACAAACAAAGCTGATCACTGAAAGCTGATCTCCCATTCTGCTGAGACAGGAAAATAATAGTTGCTGTGTCAATTTTTTTATTATTTCAAATTGTTTCAAGCTTATTTCTTCTGGTATTCTGGAATATATATATATATATATATATATATATATATATATATATATATATATATATATATATATATATGAGTTTCTGCCAGTTGGTTTGCCATTTAAAAGAACCTGGTTGTTCACATTTTAGTGGTGTGACACACCGGTGCATGGACTCAATGGCAGGGACGGGAGGAATGACGGGAATTACAACACCTCTGCGTATACACACAGGGCAAACAAAGCCTTATTTCCCATTTTACTGAGGCAGGGAAATAATGAACAACTGTTTGCCATAGATCCTCATTTTTTTAAAGTTTATAATTTTATGCATTTCATATATATATATATATATATATATATATATATATATATATATATATATATATGAACATAAAAGTTTATTCATAATTCTAAATTGCCTCATCATATATATCTACAATTTTTCAGATTCACATTGTGCATACAAATATATTTATTTTTTTTACCCAAAAAATACATCTTTTAAATTTGCAAAACACTAAATATCTGGAAATAAAACTTTATTCTGAATGCACAGTTTAAAAATGTGCCACTTATTTATCCATAATATGACTCATATATTATCAATTTATTAATGGGAAACCATTGACTGTTTACAACATGAATAATAATAATGATTATAAAAACAATAAAGAATAGTTGTGTATAACTCTGATATTATTCAGAATGTGGGTAATTTGGTCAGGTATGCTCATATTTCCTGTGAGCAGTCTAATATGAGCCATTTGAACAATTTAAAAAATATATATATTCAACTTAAAAAGTAAATTTATAAGCACTTAAAACTCCAACTGCAGTTAGGATTTCAAATTATTTGTGTAAACATGCCTAAAAATAGCATAGGTTGGCTTAATTTCATTTAAATCAAGTGTGTAAAAAGGTGGCTCATATTGGACACTTTTCCCCTAACTTTTAACAGCCCATAAAATGGTTCAAATGCTATTGGACCAATGACTTTTAGCATTTAGCCTGACCTTAAACTTGCCCCCTACCAGGTCTGACTTTTTGCTTAAATCTCGAACTAAAATGCAGAGATAAATTCAGTTTATCTCAAGTCGGTTTTTGAACATACGGTCTATAGTTGGTATTGATAAATCTGAGACTAACCATTAGTCGGCCTTTGAGCATACGGCCCATAGTTATTATGTCATTACAATACACACAGCGATATATAGCGCATATATCATGTATCGTTCACATAATTTTAACGTATATGACGTATTTTGTGAAATATAAAGATGTTATTTGATTTAAGGGTGGTGGATCCTTGGCAGCGATTCATTTCATTTCAGCTGTATACATATATAGTCGTCGGTGGCACAGGGTTGGCAGTTTTATCCGCAGTGGGTTTAATCCACTGGATTTATCCGGATTAATCGGGATTGGAAAAACAGGTTATATCCAGTTTTATCCGAAGTTTTGGTGTACACTGTCTGTGATGTAGACATTTCATATAAAATATAGGATCTGCGGACCAACAAAAGACAGCTGACAATATCGGTATCTGAGGACTTGACTAAAACAATTAAGAGCAAGCCTATCTTTCCATGCCCGCCAGTTGAAACGACACACAAAAATCAAAGATACATGGACATCTGATGGGAAGGTATTTATGCGACTTCAAAATGAAACTATTAAAGTGATCACTACTGCTAATGAGTTGTCTACATAATTTCCAGACTACAATATAAATGGTTAAGAACTAAGTTTTATTCTATATGAACATCTACTTGAAAATATAAACATTTGTGATCGTGCTTAATTCAGGTAATTCAACTTTCATTGCAGGCTGAATATCTCGTTAATTTTTTTTCTATCATGAGACTACGTCCGTATATAAAACAAGTGAACAGTACGTATAAGAACCCAGTCTCACCATTGTCCATGTATATTGATATTTATGCTTGTGCAACATTTATAAGGGTACACACGGTTGTCATCATTTGCAAATTTGTACCATAAGCTACTATACCGATATTGTTTTTATATAGCTTCAAAACATATGAACATGCTTCAGATAACAATGATTATATATATGTTTTATGTGTACATATGATATCATGAGTATTCAAATGCGAACCAATTAACAATAAATGAGCATTACCGGTTAACAATACTAGATGCAAACAAGTTCAATACATGCATGGGTACAAACTATAATGGGTACATGTGTACGCTTGACCGGGCGAAATTTCGGGGTTGAATCTCTCAGAATAACCGAGATAAGTCGATTACACTCCATGACTAGAACACCTCGCTCAATGCCACGGGTTGTTGAAGTCAACCGGTGGCCAAAAATACCTCGGGCGCCAAACGAACTTAACCATTTGCACTTAACTTTTGCGGGTTGGGAGGCACAGAAGATAGTGATGTAATGGTTTAGAGGAAAGGCATGTGTGACTGATCCAGAGTCACCACGTTCACGATGTGTAAGAATTCATTGTAAAGAAATAATGATCCTGGACGGGTAAAAATCTAATCACCTGGTCAACGTCTTGGGACCCCCGTATTTTCTTCACTTCTGAACCGTGTCGACAACTCCTGAGTTGTTTACTCCTAATAGAAATACAGCGCCATTTAATAATCGCATTGTTGTAGTTATGTACACATTATTATAACTCACGTATCACCATAGTTACGTTCGTGAAAACGTCCTGTTTTTTGTTACTTTTTAAGGGTGTGACAAAGGTTCACCATGAAAACTAAATGGATAAATTAAATACGTGTGGTGTTACTAGGGCTGTGTATCGGTCCGCCTCTTCCGATTCAATACGTATTGCGATACAGTTAATTCGATACCGATAAGTATTGACGATACGTTTAATTTTTCTTTGTATATCATTTCTAGATAAAAGTTCTGTTTCTTGTTTTTATATGTTTTTTTTTATTTTAACATACCACGTATTTAGTATGCTATGCTCTTAAGCAGCTTAAGCTTGATGTTAAATAAATAAACAGACCAGTTGATTTTAATTATCAAAATCTATCTTATCAAGACTAACAAAAAGCCTTTTTCATCCCCCCCCCCCCCAATATGCACAAACACTGTTTCATTGCATTAGGTGGGGAGGTTCATAGGCTGTATTTTATATGTCATGTAATTACACTGTTTTGTTCTGTGAATATGAATCCCATTAGTCACTCTCATGTTTGTACAGGATTTGTCCCCAGGCTTTAACCATTTATTTTACATCTATTGTCGAACGCGGGAGTTCCGAGTAACCTTTGACCGGCTGCGTAAATAAAAAAAAGTTAGAGATAAAATGATTTATCATAAGCGAATAAGTGCCCTGCTCAGGTCACAGAATTGAAATATATATATATAAAGATAAGATATATACGTGAATGTACCTTATTCCTAATAACAATATGTGATGTGAATATCAATTTCATTAATAAAGAGGAACGTCAGTATCATTCTTTTTTTATCGCTCACATGCGCCTGTTTGTTATGGAAATACTGACCTGCATGCGTATATACATTTATTGACAGGTCTTAAAAGCCAAAGCAACAAATATACAGTGCATTTAGATTTATAAATCGTCATGGTTATATTAAAGTATGAGTTATACCCCTACTCTTTAGCAATCAATCGATACGACCAATATCGGTTATTGTATCGACGCCGTGTATCGATTCGTATCGATATATCGATATATTGATACAGCCCTAGGTGTTACTATGTGTACATTTGTACATATAGATTATTTT
Source organism: Sipunculus nudus (assembly GCA_026874595.1). Classification (NCBI taxonomy): domain Eukaryota; kingdom Metazoa; phylum Annelida; class Sipuncula; order Golfingiida; family Sipunculidae; genus Sipunculus; species Sipunculus nudus. The sequence continues at coordinate 34,971,525 of CM049308.1, read as the reverse complement.
CATCATGGGTCATGACAGTCTGACGTTAAATCCGACAGGGTGTGATTTCTAATAATTGCTAATGTTTCAAGTTACTTAAATCAATTATTACAACTTGCGCTGTATAAATGAATTCATTTGTGAAGGCGAGGTCGGTAACTCGTTGTTCTGATCCGGAAAGATTCATTAGACCTTGTGTATAGTCCTTAGACAATGGACCATATATAGATATTTCATATTTTGTTACTATTTTCATCCACCGAAAGCCTGCGAATTCTTAAAGTTGTTGATGTTTATTAAGCTATTTCAATCCTGTATCATTCTGGTACATAACTTTGTCTATATAATTAAATTAAGTTGTAAAGGTTGAGACGTTGATGCTTGACACGAATTTATACAGATTATGGACAATATAAGCTACAGATATTAAATATTTTGTTCCACTGTGGGGCCTGCGGGCCTATGAATAATTAACTCTCAAACATTTTTTTGTTTATTTGTTTTATTTGTCACTTCAATGTTTGTATGTTGCACTGAATGTCACTCTAATGTACAAACTATTATATGTCACACGAAAACGCAGGGTGTGTTCAAATTATACAAATCTGTTTGTCGTCCAAAGTATCATGTTTGTTGTTGACTAGATGTCGTAAAAATTTTGGTACCGGGGACAGAAGTAGAAACTCTTTAATAGCTTATATCTATGCATTCTACAAGTTGAACCTGAATTTTTGTTTCTTATATGCATTATTTCATCATGTTACAATGAAAATGTTAATGACATACTTTCGATAGGTTAATATTAGGTAATGCGGTATTCGCTCTGGTTAAGTGTCTTACTGTTTGCAATAATTTCAGTGTAACTTATAGGAATTTCTTTCATCTGATAGTCATTTTAAGATTCAGTTTACTCCTATCAGGAAATATTCATTTGCATCCAGGGCCAACAGGAGTGGACGCATTTCGCCAGATTAGTATAGTGCATGTAAATGTGAGGAGTGTGTTGGCTAACAACAAACTCGAGGAACTGGAATTACTGGCAAAAAGTAGAAATATATCTATTATCTGTATATGTGAAACGTGGCTATATCACACAATACCTGATTGTCTAATTGAATTACCAGGTTATAACTTAACAAGAAGAGACAGAAACAGACATGGCGGTGGGGTAGTTATGTATATAAAAATAATTGGCTATTTACTATTCGTAATGATTTGATGGCAGAAAACCAAGAACAAATTTGGATAGAACTACGTTTAAGCAAACAAAGTATATTGGTTGGTACATATAATCGGCCACCGGGACAAAATGCAGAAATTCGTAACCATTTTTTAATAGATTTTAAAAATACACTGGAGAAGGCGATCGAGGGCTGTCCTGAAGCTGTCATAATTGTCGGAGATTTCAATGATCGCTGTGTAGATTGGTCATCAGATCACAAAGATAGTGACCTTGGTAACGCCTTGAAACATATAACATTGAGCCACGGGATTTTTCAGCTTATCAAAGAACCTACCAGATGTAATGAATACAGTAAGTCTGTCCTTGATATAATATTTGTAAATTGTTTATCTCTAGTTCGCAGCTCTGGCGTTTCACCGCCAATAGCTAACTGTGACCACTCTCCCGTCTTTTGTGACCTATCGCTGACACACTGCTATCCCCGAACTTATAAAAGAACCATCTGGGATTTTCGAAACCGGGATTTCATCGGCCTAACAGATGCACTCAGTGCTGGACCGTGGCATGTTCCATTTGAACAGTTTGATGATATCGATGCCATCGTTGAGTTCTGGTAAAATCATTTTCTGACAGTTACTGCTGATTTTATACCTGCAAATACGGTAACAATTCGTCCTAAAGATAAATCGTGGTTCGACTCCGCAGTGCGTAGACAAATAGTAAACGAAATCGGCTTGGTTTACTGTCACATCTTAAATACATGTTGAAGCGGGACACCCATGCATGAGCGTTTGTATATATCATTTATACGGCCAGTACTAGAGTATGGGAATGTAATTTTTCATAATTGCACTGTGACTGACTCTTTATCCCCGGAATCTATTCAAAATAAAGCTGCACGGATATGTACCGGTGCTATTCAGGCCACCAACTCAAACGAGTTACTGAAAGAAATAGGCTGGGAAACGTTGGCTGAAAGAAGGTCGAGAGCAAAATTAATATTTCTCTACAAAGTTAAAAATAGGCTGTGTCCAAGTTATTTGTGTCTCGATCGGTTTGTTAACGTTTCCGATAGACCACTAGGTAGACTTAGAAATCATTCAGATTTCAGAGTTCCTTAAACGAGGACTGAGAGATATAAGACTTTTTTTTCCCCATCAACCACCCAATCATGGAATAAGCTACCATATTCAGTACGTCAGTCAGGTTCCTTAACAATTTTCAAATCATGTTTATATAAACACAGGATAAAGAAACCATCTAATTTTATATTGGTCAACGACAAATTAACATATTACACTGCAGACTACGTTTAAAATCAATTACATTAAAAGGGGGCCTCTTCTCACATGGTTTACTAAACGACCCAAAATGTTCCTGTGGTCATGCATATGAGGATGCATTTCATTTCTTTTTTTAATGTCCCCTTTACTTTAACCCAAGAAACGATTTGTTTGAAAAATTGAGGCTCTTAAATCTAATTCCTGTCGACAGGATTAATACACTTCGTGGCAAAAATAAACAATATGCTTTGAATCTATATATTAATAGCGTAAGGCGATTTTTTTCGTGATTTTCCGTATCTCCTCTGATACCGCCGTACGGATTGCCGTGATTTTCGACATACATATGCTCTGTGTTTGTCCGAAGAGATTCCGCCCCCTTTTATTTGCAATATTTGTGTATTACCTGCATAATTTATAATTTTAATATTTGCTCCCCCGTGGGCGCCTCTTTTCTTTGTGTCTTTGGACCCGGTAACACAATGGCCATAGGGTGTGTGATGGCGGGACAGAGTTTTACTCCGGGGGCCCTATCTGGGGTTTTCTCACATTTCGTGGTGACCGGCCCGAAATAATCCGCATTGGTGATCCCTTCTCAAAAGGCAACCTCCGCGCAGCGAAAAGGTCTATTGTGCACAAGGGAATCTCGCGTGAGGAGAATGCTCAAAAGGGGGCTTTTTTAAAGAATGAAAATTTTCCAAACGGTAGTGAATGCAGGGCAGCGTGTAAAACCCGGACCCCACGGTCCCCGGACCCCAAAAACCAATTTCCTCAATTTCCATCATTTATATCGATAAAAACACCACTATTGCTGATGTAAGAACAGAGCTAAGTCCCTAAATGTTGCAGCTTTGTAAATGACCAATTCACTGAAAGATTTAAATTTACAAAAATATTTCGATGAAGACGGACCTCATTTACTTGACTTTGCTGACTGTTCCATTTTGACGAACCCCAGTAACCACCGCTCATATTTTTATTTATGACTAAAAGAGGGGGGAAAATTAGCTCTCATGTCACACACTAAATATAATTATTTGTTATTCTAAATGAAAATATAATAGTACGGGCACGCTGTGGGAGATTTATTTGAAGTGCACTAACAGTCGTTGCGGACCGGAGACTGAGCTCTTCCACATAACAACAGGTTTCGTGCTCCGTTCATAACAACTATGCAATTTAAAGTTGGCAATAATATAAATACCGAAAGGAATTGTTGATTACTTGCATTTCAAGGAACTACAGGTTCCAAAATAATGATTTTGTAATTGTTTTTAATTATTATACTTTTTAAAACGCTACACAAATGAAATAAATAGCAAATATAAAATTATGAATACAAACTTAGACAGAAATGTAAAAATACAGATACAAACACAATAATAAATCATAAGGGTGTCATGGCTAAACGTGATGTGAAATACGTGTATGTACTAAAGAAATGGTAAAACAACGAGAAATCGGGGTCCGTGTAATCCGTGAGGTCCGTGCGCCAGGGTCCGTATGTCTTTTTTATCAAAGTTTGTTGCAAAACAGACTATTTTTTATATTTTAACCAAACATAATTTAAAATATGTCTTTAGATACGATTATGCTAAAATATCTGGACAAATTACCATGAGAGTTTAAAAATTACAAATTTTTCTTGGGGTCCGGGTTCCGGAGTGGGATCCGGGTTTAACACACTGCCTGAACGCAGTGACTGTCTCGCTGGAAAACATTGGCTCAGCTTTCAAACAGAAAGGAGTGCGTGATATTTAAAAATATATACAGCCAATAAATGTACCACATAATATAATGCTACCACGAACTTTTGCGCAGCGGGATTGCCCGACCATGTTAGTGCTCAGTTTTTGTGCGTAATAACCGGAATGCAATTATCGAGATCACGTCTCAGCACTATACTGCACTACCATGCAAGATAACAGGTTCCTTTATTGGCGGATTCATGGGCTCGAAGGGCAACTTTAAATGGCGATGTTCAGCATAATATATATTTTCATATAAAAATGATTTTATTTAACATATCAACTTCTTCGAAAATTCTCCGGCCAACCTCTCGGCTTCAATTAGAGTTTTATGCATAACACCATGCATATAATGGATCTATATATTAATAGCGTAACGCAATTTGTGTTAATTTACGTGTCTCCTCTGACACTACGGTTTGCCGTGATTTTTGACATACACATGCTCCGGGTTTGTCCGAAGACATTCCACCATTCGGACAAGAACGTGTTCGTCCAGGTCATTCAGACTCCGACACAAGGTTAACTCAGAGACAGAACACTTATACCACATGTCGGATTCAAAGAGACAGTAACATTGTACAACCAAGACATGCAACTGTGACAGACTATTTGACATCAGAACTAAATGCTAGCCCAAAACCGTGCGTAGCACGGGTAATTGCTAGTCTATATATTAATAGCGTCAGGCGATTTTTGTGATTTTCCGTATCTCCTCTGATACCGCCGTACGGATTGCCGTGATTTTCGACATACATATGCTCTGGGTTTGTCCGAAGAGATTCCGCCCCCCTTTATTTGCATTATTTGCGTATTACTTGCATAATTAATAATTTTAATATTTGCTCCCCTGCGGGCGCCTCTTTTCTTTGTGTCTTCGGGCCCGGTAATACAATGGCCATAGAGTACGTGTGTGATGGCGGGACAGAGTTTCACTCCGGGGGCCCTATGTGGGGTATTCGTACAATTTGCGGTTACCGGCCCGAAATAATCCCAACTGGCAATCCCTTCTCAAAAGGGGGATCATTGGAAGAATTGTTTTGCAGGCCTTCCTGCGACAGGGGGGTCGCACGAGGACTCCTACCTGCGACCAACCTGCCCTGATATGCTTGAGTGCACATCAACCGGGTCGCGGAATCCGTGATGGTTAAACAGCGCACACGCGGTCGCACGAAGTCCAGGGCCTAGCATGCGATTGAGATGCTTGACAACTATTCACAAACATATGCATATTTAGACCTACTATGTAACAGATGAAAAGAAAATGTTAACCAAATTCACGTCGTGGTTGGTACAGTGTGATGTGTACACGTGTGGATTTGTAAAAGTTGTAAACATAATATTGACTTAAAATGTTTTGAATATCGAGATTTTTTCTCATTACTACATTTTCGAATGTATAATTCCTGTAAAAAATGTAGATTTAATACGGTTATACTGGTATTTGTCTCTTTTATATCCATATGACATCTCATTCAATAATGTTTATGTAATACTCTTTATTTTTAAAGACTTTATATTTTTCATTCAGTATGTATGCCATGGCCATAATTGTTATTATTTTCACAAATAAAACTGGTATTTTTGCATTCTTTTCTTAGTTCTATTCCATGGGCGGTTTCTTTTGTGTGTAATTGTGATATTGTTGATCAGTTTCTCATGTCACATGGTACATGTGTAAGTACTATTTGTTAAAGACCCCGACCACATGTTAGGCACTGGCTTTGGGCGGAGGTGTGTGACTGTACGCTGTTCCAAAAGATTTCTATCCACAACACCATACATATAATGGATATATATATTAAAAGCGTAACGCGATTTTGTGATTTTCCGTATCTCCGGATTTCCGGTGGATTTCCGATACCACCGTATGGATTGTTGTGTTCACCCCAAACCGTGCGTAGCACGGGTAATTGCTAGTGTTATATTAATGGGAGAACCAAATGTTAATGTTGAGACTAACTTCATTATATTTTCAGCTGCATGTGCATGCATTTATCCACTCATCCAAAAGGTTTTAACATGCTTTATAGAATATTTATATTTGCATGGATATTTTATTGATGTACTCAACCCTTTCCTTTTATTCAAATATCCAAAACAGCAGCTTGCTAGATGCTTGATTCACCAAGACATTCAGTGTGTATTAGTATGTCATGTATGTGATGTATATAAGTATGTGCGTCATGTGTTTATTTTTGTTTTATTATTGTATTGTATTTGGATTTACTGCATAATATATTATTGATTATTGAAAAGTACGTTCATTAGCACTTTTGTGCTACTTGTACAATTTGAAATAGAAATAAATATGTTTAAACCATTTAACCTTTCCACTGTAAATAAATTAAAGTTCTTATAAGAAACATTTTTTTTCTAGTTGACTGAAAAATTATGTTTCTATATAATTATATGTAAAACAAATATTCCTTGTCACAGATCTCTTCTGAAAGTGATTCTATGATCTCAGTAATAAGTCTGAGACTTTAACTTATTTCTCTTCTTTAGAGTGACTTTTAAAACATCACATACTTTTGAACACTACACTATAAAACAACTAAACGACTGCAGTTCATGCATGTTTAGTTAAACTCCACAACCATTGGTACCATATGGTGTACTGTCATACTTAATATATTTATAACCTTCTGAACTTATTTATCCTGAATAACATACATGTATATTAATTTACCTAAATTTTATAAGGTGATTCTTACATATACGTTAAATTTAAAATACAGTGGAGAATAGTGATAAAAGTCAAAGCACATTCCCAAGAAACTAACAGATGTAACCTGTGCCTGTGGAAGAAATATTTCATTTTATGTAAACGCTTAACAAACGTTTTTCTGCTGTCAGAGTATGCCTCTGTGACCATCGGGTACCATGACTATAGATAGAGTTTCTGCTGTCAGAGTATGCCTTTGTGACCATCGGTATAATGACCATAGATGAGAGTTTCTGCTGTCAGAGTATGCTTTTGTGACCATCGGTATCATGACCATAGATGAGAGTTTCTGCTGTCAGAGTATGCCTCTGTGACCATCGGGTACCATGACTATAGATAGAGTTTCTACTGTCAGAGTATGCCTCCGTGACCATCGGGTACCATGATTATATAGATTAGAGTTTCTGCTGTCAGAGTATGCCTCTGTGACCATCGGGTACCATGACTATAGATAGAGTTTCTGCTGTCAGAGTATGCCTTTGTGACCATCGGTATAATGACCATAGATGAGAATTTCTGCTGTCAGAGTATGCCTTTGTGACCATCGGTATAATGACCATAGATGAGAATTTCTGCTGTCAGAGTATGCCTTTGTGACAATCGGTATAATGACCATAGATGAGAGTTTCTGCTGTCAGAGTATGCCTTTGTGACAATCGGTATAATGACCATAGATGAGTGTTTCTGCTGTCAGAGTATGCCTCTGTGACCATCGGGTACCATGACTATAGATTAGAGTTTCTGCTGTCAGAGTATGCCTCTGTGACCATCGGGTACCATGACTATAGATAGAGTTTCTGCTGTCAGAGTATGCCTTTGTGACCATCGGTATAATGACCATAGATGAGAGTTTCTGCTGTCAGAGTATGCCTTCGTGACCATCGGTATAATGACCATAGATTTGAGTTTCTGCTGTCAGCATATGCCTTTGTTACCATCGGATACCATGACCATAGATTAGAGTTTCTGCTGTCAGAGTATGCCTTTGTGACCATCGGATACCATGACCATCGATGAGAGTTTCTGCTGTCAGAGTATGCCTTTGTGACCATCGGTATAATGACCATAGATGAGAGTTTCTTCTGTCAGGGTATGTCCTGTGACCATCGGGTACCATGACTATAGATAGAGTTTCTGCCGTCAGAGTATGCCTCTGTGACCATCGGGTACCATGACCATAGATTTGAGTTTCTGATATCAGAGTATGCCTTTGTACCATCGGGTACCATGACTATAGATAGAGTTTCTTCTGTCAGAGTATGCCTCTGTGACCATCGGATATCATGACCATAGATTTGAGTTTTTGCTGTCAGAGTATGCCTTTGTGACCATCGGGTACCATGACTATAACTCATAGATAAGGGTTATGAGTTAGAGTTTCTTCTGTCAGAGTATGCCTCTCTGACCATCGGGTACCATGACTATAGATAGAGTTTCTGCTGTCAGAGTATGCCTTTGTGACCATCGGTATAATGACCATAGATGAGAGTTTCTGCTGTCAGAGTATGCCTCTGTGACCATCGGGTACCATGACTATAGATTAGAGTTTCTGCTGTCAGAGTATGCCTTTGTGACCATCGGTATGATGACCATAGATGAGAGTTTCTGCTGTCAGAGTATGCCTCTGTGACCATCGGGTACCATGACTATAGATAGAGTTTCTGCTGTCAGAGTATGCCTCTGTGACCATCGGATACCATGACCATAGATGAGAGTTTCTGCTGTCAGAGTATGCCTTTGTGACCATCGGATACCATGACCATAGATTAGAGTTTCTGCTGTCAGAGTATGCCTTTGTGACCATCGGATAACATAACCATAGATGAGAGTTTCTGCTGTCAGAGTATGCCTCTGTGACCATCGGATACCATGACCATAGATCTGAATTTCTGCTGTGAGAGTATGCCTCTGTGACCATTGGGTACCATGACTATAGATAGAGTTTCTGCTGTCAGAGAATGCCTCTGTGACCATCGGGTACCATGACCATAGATTAGTGTTTCTGCTGTCAGAGTATGCCTCTGTGACCATCAGGTAGAATGACCATAGATTTGAGTTGTAATACGTTGTAATATGTTGTCAATGTTTCAAATAAAAATAAAAGGTTGCCCGTCATACTGCCGCCCCCACCCCCACCTACCCTTTAAGATAAATTTACGTCATTGATGAGGTATATATATGCACCTCGTAAAAATAAAATGCACAAAAAAACAAGGAAAGTTTTAAACATAAGCAATGCACATTTAGGCCTACATATACTTATATATGTAGAATGTATTTTGTCAAGTCTTTTATACAGATGAATGTGTATGTGCATTTTCGGAGGATTAACTTTCCACAGTCACAGTACAAAGTGGGTTCTGTGAATTTCAGACATCTGCTGTACCGGTTCTATATAGAATTATATGACAATATACCAATATTTATAATATGCTGATGTATTTTAAGGAACTGATTTTCTATTTTAGACTTATCGTGAAATGACGACCTGTGTGTAAATAACCGTATTCGTAACCGTTAGACCTAGAAAATTCTAACTGTGCATCAAGGGAAGTCCTAGGCAAATCTACTTTGGAAAATGAAATTAGGTCACGGTGACCTGTTTATTTTCGAATAACCAGCCGAAAACATGATTTTAAGCATCCTGGCAGTCCGGCAGGGCACATTACTTTACGGTTGCCCCTATATTTGTCAAACTTGACATCCAGGGAGGTCCTATTAAAATCTTCTTGGAAACCGTAAATAAGGTCACTGTCACCTATTTTCCGAGGACGATGGACAAACAATTATGATTCTGATAACTTTGGAAGTCATTCTACCCATATGTTCATGGTCTTTATCTAATCATTTTAACCAGATCATAACATCAATAATTAATGCAGGCGTCGATCAACTGTTTGTCAATTCAGCTGAGCGTCATAACCCATGGGTCACTTGTTTTGACATTTAACCTACGTCTTTTTCCAGATACAGGTACTGTTTTAGCTGGTCACACATTTCCTCGTAAAGTAACAGGGACCTTACCTTTATTTCCATCGCCCCCTATAAACATAGTTCACCACAGATTGCGTCTCTAACAGACATTTTATTTCTCCTGAGCTTCATCGTTTTTTTTTAAACTCCCTTAAATTAAGAATTTAAGCGACTGTGAAAACGATGCCATATGTATATCTTAAACTTCAATATTTATCTTAAACATAAATATTCAACCTTATTAAACAGTTTTTTACCCTTTATTTGCATATAAATTGCTTTTTCCGGCTTTTCCCTGTGGCAAGGGAAATATGGGCACCCACTAATTCATATGCTCATATTACCCTATGCAATGCATGCTCACATTCCCCAAAGCGACACGTTTCACATTTATGTAAACGTTAAATCATGTTACGATATATACCTTAATTCACTATAACCTTTTAAAACAAGCAATAAGACACTGTATGTGAGGTGTGATAATGTATATTTCAGTTGTAATGCATCTTATGTGCAAATTGAAGCTTTCAATATAAATCAACAATTTAGCAAAATGGGCTTAAATTGGTTTTAACGGAAATTTCATTCGCAAGTCTTAAAGCGCCTCGGCCTTTGCTATCATGTAACAACCTCGTCCGGGCGTTTGCCACAAAAAAACAACAGAGGGCAGCAGGTTTACGCTCTCAAAATATATTTATCCCGGGGTGCTCATATTCCCCGTATGCTCATATTACCCCTGTGTACCGTATATATAAATTATAGGGTTATTGGTCATACGTACGTACCTTTGAGATACATAACTGGTGACAATAGTCTTATTTTGTTCATTTTTTTACAGAATTTTATAGTTTTACCTTATTATCAGATTTAGTAGACTGATTTTGCACTGACTTTGACACCAAAGACATATCATCCAAAATGTTCTAGATAAGATCAGTGGTACGGTAAATTACTGACGTAACCATTAAAAAAAGATAGTGGGTGCCAGTCCAGTTTATCTGTCTGGACTTATTATAACGAGCAGAGCTGACAGTATTGGTTTGAACATAAGGAGACAGTCTCAATACCAAACATCCACTGATCACTGCTGATAAAGGGCTCAGCCAAGAGGCTATTTAACGTTGTCTAAATTTTTCACACCCTATATTGGTCCTACTTTAAATTTGTTCTCATGAAAAAAACATTAATTTTTACAATGATTGAACAACTGTAGTCCGAAGTAAATAAGATTTAATTATCTGTTGAAAATATAAATATATTTTTAAATTGTTCACAAAAATATGAGTGTAATTTAATTGCCAGGTGTTACTTTGGCAAATCATAAATGCTCTAGATTTATACTTTTAATACATTAAGAATTTGTACTGTCAATATAATAATTTGAAAAAAAAATCTGTAAAAATTCCCAAATGTATGAGTAATTGTCCCAAACGCCTTCATGAGAAGATAGGTCTATATGAAGATTTGATAACTTATGAACAAGCAATACTTTAGACAGAGCACCTATACGATGATAATTGGTCACTTTTACTTTCAATATGCTGAGCCTGAAAGAGCCTTTATCATAAGAGGGAGTGGAAATAAGCATTCTTTATTTATTTCTAGTCCTGGAAAAGTGGAAAAAAGACCTTCCTAAAATGGTAATCCTTGAGGGGATAAGCAATATGCAGTGGTCCAGCGTATTGGTGAAGGTTGATCGACGCTCATGAAGCGTGGAGCGCCACCATGTGTCCATGCTTGGTTTCCTTTACGACCGACCTTGACCTTACCGCCAAACCAAAACAAACCGGCTGAATCAGATTTCCTGTGGGTACACGAGGACATAGTGGTTTCTTTGGTCAGTGTCACCTGGTTTTGGTAAAGTATAAAGGTATGTCACATACACGAGAAGACGCTGGCAGTCCGCGGGACGAGGAGGACTCTGCCCTGTCAATGGTGGACGTTCTGGAGGAACAGACCAAGTTAGAGCAGGACGCCTCGGCCGTGCTTGGCGCCAGTGATCCCAACAACTGTACCTACCCCATGGTACGATTATGGCCATGTTGTGTGATTATTGATGCAGAAATTATATAGACGCCTTCCGCTCCACTACAACTGTCCATTTGTTTTTTTTCCCAGACATAACGTGGTCGGTATTCACCCCCTCCCTCCCCCTTGGTGCATGTTTAAAATACAGTCCGCACCAGAAACATAGCAAAGGGAAGAAGCAGTATCCCTCTCTATACAAAGACAGAGAGCACTGCATGCATTATAATGTCGCCCTGTCTGATTTTACAAAATGTCCCTCCTTCAGCCACATAACCAAACATGATCTGGCAAACAAATCCTTATGTAAGACACCTTACTTTTTTTCTTGCTCAAATAAGAAAATGAAACATATTATCCTGGTGCAACATTGGGAAGTGATGCTAGCTATATACCAGACATGACATAACATTGCTTTAGAGTCAAGGTCACTGGAAGCGGCCAGTTTGCAAAGTCGATATTCTGATTGGCTGTTTGGTTTCAGGCTCATTCATCATGGAGGTCCAAGCATAAGATTTACTCAGGGTTGGGCAAAACCCTGGTTTTAAGAATAAAGCCAAGTCCAGTGCCTGTCCTGCCAGTGGGTTTTTCTGTGTAAGCCAGGGTTTTACAGTTTGATGGGCAATGATACCGAATTACCGCGATTTACCTGAGATCTAGGAATAAATCTAAATACGTCCCTCCACGCCTTCACGGTATGCATGAAGCTTTTCGCAAAGCTGCTCAGCTGGTACGCTCCCGCAGCGTAACTGGTGGCCACTGATATCTCAGACACCATTCAAGACAGGATTTTGGGCCAAACATGACTGTCCCTGTCCACCTTAAGCAGGTGTCCGCTCATGACAGGTCAATTTTAATGGGAAATGGTTCGGGACAATGGCTAAGTGTCCGTACATTGAAGGTGTCTGCTCCTACTGGTGTCCCCTCAGAGCGGGACCTGCTGTAGTCTCAAATTGCAAATGGCTGAACCAGCTAGGTCAATACTGTGGTCTGTAAGCTTTTGTGCTTTAATTAAGGGACTATGTATACAGATGTATTAACTCTGTGTCTAATATATATAACTGATACAGCAGTTATAATGATAACTAAAAATAATCAGGAGTCTTATAGATGGAGTATAAACCTACCTACTTTGTACCTCCCATCATTTCAATTATATTTCTATCATCTGTATTATTCTATGGTTTTGAAACAATTTCCTTTGTATCAATGAAAGTGGATGGATTACTTATAAGGTTTGTGCATAAACTGGCTAAGTAGCTGACACAAGATGGTTACTGGCTGACAGTAACAGACAAGTGTCAACTGATTGGCGGTACATGTGTAGTTTACCACACATGAGGAGCCAGTGACACCTCTTTGGGAAACTGCTGCAGAAGCAGTGGCATCCACTGACACCTTAAGGGTACCTTTTATTACAAGAATATCAGAGGTAGTAGGGTACAGCCTAGGTAATCAAGAGTTCATCCAATTGACCTTATGGTATGGTTATGCTATGGTATGATATATATATCCTGGTCATGTGAGAGATCTTTAGTTCAGTATTTTCATTCATAGTGTGAACATATGAAATGGGATCATATCTGGCAAAATTGATTAATATCTATGATGTTGCTCATCTATTGATATTAAAATTGTTATTTCATGGACATTCCTGTAGTTTTTCCTCTTTGTTTGATAATATGGATTTCATGCATTGATTCTGAGAATAAAAAGTGCATATATTAGTGCAGGATGAGATCAGGGAACCTCTCTATATATTAATATAAAATATCTGATGGTGCTTGACAACTAGACATAAATAAACCTTTATCATCTGGTTCGATATGACATCAACGGCTTGGATGAGAGTGTGTGAGACTTATCATGAGACTGTGGATTTGAATCTAGAGAGTGGCGACTTCTGACATTGATAAATCATGTTACGAAAAGAAGAGACACCTAGTGGAGTACACAGGACAATATGAGGAAATAAGCAAAGAAAATATCTTAAGTTTTCACATCACAAAATGTAGATGGGTTCTCAACAGTTATAACACACTCCTATATTTTGAGTCATAAGAAATGAGACTTTTTGCTAACCTTATTTGAAGTTATTTCCTCATATTTTCTTCAAATGTATTGCACTGTATTATTTTCCACTATCCCTGCCCGGTTCACCTGAACTCCCAAAACAACAATTGTGTTTTGGATACCTGTGATGAAACCCTAAAAAATACTCTTTTAAATTCAAATTTGAAGTCAAAAGCTGATAATACCAGTGATATAGATTGAAAAATTATCATCCATAGTATATGTCAATTCAGTATTGTGCCAAGACTTTTGTCAAATAAAAGTAAAAGCGTTTTGTAAACCTGACACTACATTTCAAGTAGTCAGCTTGATATTGACTTGCACCACCAGGAGGCAGCATCATAGCTGGCATCAATGGCTACCTTGTCATTCGGTGAACTGACTGCACCATAAATCACTCATTTCACTTTTCTTACATCATTATGATACAAAATTTGATACATATATTCAGCTGATGAATTTATCTAGTGGTGTTACTTTTTAGCGTTATTGTTGAAGTGGGTGTTTCATGGTCCAATTTAGTCACAGAGGTACCCTAATCGTTGGTACTTTGGATGTTTATGGGACGGCCCATGTTCATTTTTTTCATGGTTGGGTGTTGTCATTGAGCAGAATTTATGATGAATGAATACTATTATAAACTTGTTAACTTATTGGTCTGTAAGAAAAGTTTTGATCAAGATCACTGTATTAAAAGAAAGTCTATCTTTGCATTTACAATTTCACCTCTCATCACATGGGAGTTGTGTATATTTTTACCATTTGCATAGTTTTAAGTATTTGTTGTACTTGGTGAGGTGTATTGTTTCATTTGATTTATGTAGTTTTGGTAATTTGCAGGGATATATTAAGAGACAAGCAGTATATGCATGTACAACCTGCACCGCAGCCAGTGATGAGCCAGCAGGAATATGTCTGGCCTGTAGTTACGATTGTCACGAGGGTCACAGTCTGGTGGAACTCTACACAAAAAGGTACAGTCTCACAACACACTACAAAGTGGCTCCCCATGCTAGCAGAACCACTGCTGAGGGTGCCTTTAAATCACAGGTTGAGTTTGTGTCAATTACCCATGGGTCACTTTAAGCTTACCCAGGTTCAGGTTTGATTATTTACAGCTGAGTTTTAGATGTGCACAGCTTTCTGGGCCTTGTTTGCTCAGAAAATGTAAGAGGGACAGTCTGCAGGGGTACAGTTAGAAGCCCAATCCATAGCAAAGCCCCCTCCCCTTCAACACCTTTCTCTGGAAATAAAATGGAACCCAACTTGAGATCTGGCACCAACCCTCTACCCCACCTCCTATTATTACAAAGAGGATAATACTTGACTCCATCCATATAACCATGGAATGTTATATTGTTTTTTTGTATATATATATACACACCCAGTATAATTTATCCCTGCTCCACTGCACATTAAGGCACTTTCAGTGTGATGTATTGAACCTTAATGTATAATGTTTATCATTTATATCCATATAATATTTAAAGTTTTCAAAACTTTCATTCTCATAGTTTAAATTTGATTTAAATGACTATCATTTACAAAAATTCAAAATATTCTATAATGTAGGCCAACAAATATTGCATCCTTAAATATCTGAACAAGCGTTGGATCATTTTAAGCTCAGCTGACTGTAAGTCATCTGAGCTATAGCGATCACCCTTTGTCCGTCGTCCGTCTGGCTGTCCGTCTGTCTGTCCGTCCGTCCGTTAACCTGGCACAAATCGTAACCGCTGGACCTAGAAACTTGTAACTTGACATTCTGAGAGGTCCATGAAAAATCTCCTTGGAAACCAGAAATTAGGTCTCTGTTACCCATATCCTTCGAGCTATGGGGACCCAAAGTACCCCCAAGAAAAGTAAAAAATTTCATACAAAAACTTCAATATCTCATTAACTACTTGACTGATGGTCATGATATTTGGCATACATATTGATCATGAGATGTTCCATCAGTTCCTGAGGACTGGTGGCGCCACCTGTATTTTTCGATTTTTTACGAATTTTTTTCTCTATTTTTGATATGTTTAAAAATGTGAACATCTGTTAACAAGGCACAAATCGTAACGACTGGACCTTGAATCTTCATTCTTGACACACTGAGAGACCTATGAAAAGTCTCCATGGAAACCAGAAATTAGGTCTCTGTTACCCATATTCTTTGAGCTATGGGGCCCCAAAGTAACCCCCCAGAATAGTCAAAAATTTCATACAAAAACTTCAATATCTCATTTACTACATCACTGATGGTCATGATTTTTGGCATACATATTGATCATGAGATGTTTCATCAGTTTCTGCAGACTGGTGGCGCCACCTGTATTTTTCCATTTTTTACAAATTTTTTTCTCTATTTTTGAGACCTTTAAAAATGTGAACATCTGTTAACAGGGCACAAATCATAAAGACTGGACCTAGAATCTGTATTCTTGGCACACTGAGAGACCTATGAAAAGTCTCCATGGAAACCAGAAATTAGGTCTCTGTTACCCATATCCTTCAAGCTATGGGACCCCAAAGTAACCCCCCAGAATAGTCAAAAATTTCATACAAAAACTTCAATATCTCATTTACTACATCACTGATGGTCATGATTTTTGGCATACATATTGATCATGAGATGTTTCATCAGTTTCTGCAGACTGGTGGCGCCACCTGTATTTTTCCATTTTTTACGAATTGTTTTCTCTATTTTTGAAACCTTTAAAAATATGAACATCTGTTAACAAGTCACAAATCCTAAAGACTGGACCAAGAATCTTCATTCTTGACACACAGAAAGACCCTTGAAATGTCTCCATGAAACTTGAAATTAGGTCTCTGTTACACATATCCTATGAGCACTCCAAAGTACAGCTCAGAATAATGGAAAATTTGATACAAAAGCTGAAGTATCTGAACAACTAATGCAAAGATCATCATAATTGTTTGCATGGATACTGATCATTGAGTGTTTCATCAGTTTCTGCAGACTGGTGGCACCATCTGTATTTGTTTGGGTGTTTTTACGAATTTTTTTCTCAATTTTTGAGACCTTTAAAGATATTAACATCTGTTGATAGGGCACAAATCATAACAACTGGACCTAGAATCTTTATTCTTGGCACACAGGGAGACCCATGAAAAGTCTCCATAGAAACCAGAAATTAGGTCTCTGTTACCCATATCCTTCAAGCTATGGGACCCCAAAGTAACCCCCCAGAATAGTAAAAAATTTCATACAAAAACTTCAATATCTCATTTACTACATCACTGATGCTCATGATTTTTGGCATACATATTGATCATGAGGTGTTCCATTAGTTTCAGCAGACTGGGTGCGCTACCTCTATTTTTTTTACATTTTTATGATTTGTTTTCTCTATTTTTTGAGACATTTAAAGATGTTGTTATCTGTCAACCCAGTACAAATTGTAACAACTGGATCTTGATTCTTCATTCTTGTAATGCAAGGATGCCCATGAAAAGTGTTTGTGGAAACCTGAAATTAGGTCTCTGTTTCCCATATCCTTCAAGCTATAGGACTCCGAAGTATCCCTCAGAATAATGGAAAATTTGATACAAAAGCTGAAGTATCTAAACAACTAATGCAGAGATCACCATGATTCTTTGCATGGATATTGACTATGTGTTTTTGCAGACTGGTGGAGCCATCTGTATTTTTTACGCATTTTTTCTCTATTTTTGAGATATATAAATACAGACACAATCTTGGCCTGTTGGTTAATCTGTTTGATGCTTCAGTTGAATGGGTATATACTACCATTCACATGATAAAATTTCCTTTTTTTTCGAATCTCTTCCCAGTCATCTGAACGTCATGACCCATGGGTCACTTGTTAATACTGTTAAGGAAAATATAC
This sequence comes from Sipunculus nudus, assembly GCA_026874595.1. NCBI lineage: Eukaryota > Metazoa > Annelida > Sipuncula > Golfingiida > Sipunculidae > Sipunculus > Sipunculus nudus. The sequence goes on along the minus strand of CM049308.1, from coordinate 34,953,667 downwards.
AGGAATATTCAGTGTTGTGGATGAAGGAAATATCTTGAAAATCACTATGTTAAATAAAAGATGCATTTTATTCCCTTAAAATGTTAGGGAACAGAAGGTACTTTTCTCCTTACTCCTAAAAAGGTGATGGGGCAAATGTCTCCCTGTCATCTTGCAGGCAAGATAAAATCTCTCATCTGCCTTGTTTGTATGCATATTTATTTAAAAAGAACCAGTGTTTATCTCACCAGGAGCCATAGCAGAGTTCATTATTAATTCACTGAGATGTTGTTTTAAAGGAACTTCCGATGTGACTGTGGGAACCAGAAATTCAAAGGACACAAATGTAAACTCTTTGCAGTAAGTTGATTTACCAATAAGTTATGTCCTTTTGTTCATTTCCTTATGAAGTATAAGAAACATAATGTGCACATTTCCCTTAAAACACACTTTTTTAGCCCTCAGCCCTTAGGCTGATGGGCTATTGTCGTCACCCAAGCTGTCTGTCCGTCCGTCCGTCCGGCGTCCGTTAACTTTTACCTTGTGAGCGGGATATCTTGAAAAGGATTCACCGTCAGAATTTTATTTCCTCGGTAAAGATGTATATCGACAAAATCTCGGTCAAGTTCGAAGATGGGTGACCTTGACCCATTTTTCTACATTTTAGAGCTGATTATAGAAAAACACTTAGATGCTTATTACTCAGGAACCATTTGGTGGATTTTCACAAAACTTACTATGATTATTGGGACTGATAATCTGTACCTGCTTAACAAGTTTGGTGGCGCCACCTACAATTTCTGATTTTTAATGAATTTTTATTGGATTTTTCAACTTTGGGCTTGTGAGCAGGATATCTCTAAAAGGTTTCACCGTAGGAATTTTATTTTTTCGGTGAAGATGTATATTGACAAAATCTCGGTCAAGTTCGAAGATGGGTGACCTTGACATGCTTTTCAAGGTCACAGAGCTGATTATAGAAAAAACATTTAGAAGCTTATTTCTCAGGAACCATTGGGTGGATTTTCACAAAACGTACTACGATTATTGGGACTGATAATCTGTACCTGCTAAACAAGTTTGGTGGCGCCACCTACAATTTCTGATTTTTAATGAATTTTTATCGGATTTTTCAACTTTGGGCCTGTGAATTGATATCTCTAAAAGGTTTTACCGTAGGAATTTTATTTTTTCGGTGAAGATGTATATTGACAAAATCTCGGTCAAGTTCGAAGATGGGTGACCTTGACATGCTTTTCAAGGTCACAGAGCTGATTATAGAAAAAACATTTAGAAGCTTATTTCTCAGGAACCATTGGTTGAATTTTTACATTACTTACTATGATCATAGGAACTGATTGTCTGTAACTGCTGCACAAGTTTGGGGGCGCCACCTGCAATTTCTGATTTTTAATGAATTTTTCTTGGATTTTTCAATTGTGGCCTTGTGAGCAGGATATCTCTAAAAGGATTCACAATAGGAATTTTATTTCTTTGGTGAAGATGCATATCAACAAAATCTTGGTCAAGTTAGAAGATGGGTGACCTTGACCTGCTTTTCAAGGTTACAGAGCTTACAATAGAATAAAACTGATAAGCTTATTTTCAGGAAGCATTTGATGGATTTTTATGAGTCATGGTACATACATCTCCATTTTAAATTTATAACTGAGACATGTACAGATATACATCCATGTGAGAACAGATATTTAGTACTTTTCACTGTTACCACCTCTAAACACTGTTCTTTTGGCTGAGGGCTTTTGTCAGCTTCTGCTGATATTCTAGTTTATCGTTATGTTACTTGAATATGTACTGAATTCCATTTGGTTTGATGATGCATATATCTAGATATGTGTTCAAACAGTTTTCATTGTCATAAAAGGATTAATTTACAAAATGACTACACTTTTTGCTCTCTCAACTATAACTTTTCAAATTGGTAACAATGAATGGAGTGAGACTGCTTTTCTTCAATTAAAACAGTTACAACTTGGCCATTGGTTTAAGTTTTTAGTAGATAAATTACACATATGCAGAATATTTCTTTATTTCACATGAGTATTTCACAGGGGGTATTTCCCAGTAATTCTAGGAAGAGTACATTTTACAGCATGGGAATTCCCACCTGGGTATTTCACAAACAAGCCTTGAGTTTCAGAATTTTGAGCACTCAGTAAGCAAAACCCAGTTGCTGCCCCCTAAAAATGTTTCAGAGTACGTTTTTGGTTGTTGCTGTTTAAGCTGTGTACAGCTTCATGCATTTCAACATGTTTACTGGTACTCCCAACAGAAGAAGTAAGTTTCTTAAAAAAATGGAAATAATGTATTGGTTAATTTGGGATGAGGTGTATCACACCGGGGGAAAGGGACCTTCCCACTGACCTGTTTGATCTGTAAAATGTATATGTGGCCCTTTATTTATATCCTTTTTGTTCAAGTCAGCGGTATGTAACTATAATGTGTGCTTTTGTTTGACTTACAGGATAAGGCACCCAAGAACATCCACAACCAGTATAACCACAACTACAGAGGCTTGTACTGCACATGTGAGCGACCCTACCCTGACCCAGATGACCAGGTATTAATGAATTAGCTGTCTTGTTATAGATACTGAAGGGATGTCAGTTTGGGCAAGTGATTGGGAATATACACATAAATCAAGAAACACTAAAACCAGTTGGAATTTTAAGTCAAATAACCAGTTATTCCAGAGAGTGGTGATGACCCTTTATTTTGCATTTGTCTTGTGGTCCCCATGGTAAAATGAGATTTTGTACCAATACAGGATCAAGTAAGATTTGAATATAAACCTGATAGGATGTCATACATTTGCTGCAGGCTAGAATCCTCAATTTTACCATGAAAACCAGTGGCCTGTCCAATTGTATCCATTATAATAACTAATGGTGTCGAGGGGCTCTTTCTTCACGAAAAGACACCTCTGTCTCATAAAATTAGGTTACTCATTGTGAAAATTACAGGCATCATTACAAAGCTTTTGACAATCCCAGCACTCAGCTGTTGTAGATATACAACTTATAAATGACAGCTCTGGAAGCCTTTGACATATATAACACAAATAATATTAAAATTGGCCACTCAAACATTTTGCTCAGACTTTAAATGAAGTGGGTAATGTGCCATGTGCCTGTAAAATTGTAAGTTCTTCCTCTTCTCCTGCTGCCTTATGATGACCATTCACTTAACACTGTTTCAGTTGACCATTCACTTTAATCTGTTACTCTGTTTCATGATGACCATTCACTTCACTCTGTTACTCGGTTTCATGATGACCATTCACTCTATTCTTTTACTCCGTTTCAGGTTGAAGATGAGATGATACAGTGTATTATATGTGAGGACTGGTACCATGGCAGGGTAAGTATCTTGTGTCAGCAGTAATATATGTAAGGACTGGTACCATGGCAGGGTAAGTATCTTGTGTCAGTGGGTATTACATGTTAGGACTGGTACCATGGCAGGGTAAGTATCATGTGTCGGTTGGTATTATATGTGAGAACTGGTACAAGGCAGGGAAAGAATCTTCAGTCAGTGGGTATTACATGTGAGGACTGGTACCATGGCAGGGTAAGTATCATGTGTCAGTGGGTATTATATGTGAGGACTGGTACCATGGAAGGGTAAGTATCTTGTGTCAGTGGGTATTACCGTAAAAGTTGTTGCAGAAGTCGTGACTTGTACTAGGAAATTGAATTCTAAAAACATGAATTTTCTAGAAAAGTCGGGGTGCGACTTATAATACGTACTTATCCCGTCTCAGTCAGCTTTCCCGGTATATGGAACGACGTCAGTTGAGCGATAACATGCGATACCTTAACCAGTGCTTTGTGACACGTCTCTCCCCAATAGTTTACACCTTTAACCATCTCTAATGAAAATCTGCCTTATATTTTGTGAACTGTCGGAAGTTTGATTTCATTAATATGATATTTGCCCAGTTCATGGCCTACCCGTTCTGACAAGTCGCAATTCAAGTGACACTTCCTAATCTGCGTTACTTTTATATCACAAGTCAATTTGACACATATGCCAGTCTGCCGCTCTTTGATGTACATTTTCTTTCTGTTTAATCTTTATGGGTATGCATGTCATTATGAAAAACTCGCGGTTCCATATCCGTTTCTACATGTAAAGTTGTGTCACATTAAAGTTTGATTCACTACAGACACGTGAGTTCTATTGCCTGCCCGGTTGATCGCTTGGTACCAGCTGACCTTTGAAGCCGTGTGGTGGAAGTTCAAGCCCCCGGTCACCCGTTCAATGACCTTTACATCCCCAGGTCAACTTAGCCTTCCGTGACTGATATCCACAGTTATAAACTCCCATTTTAAGAACCATCAGATCACAGTCACCATCTCGTGGTTTTCAAGCGTATTGGATAACAATGTTATAACGTTTCACGTGAGCTGCAAATATACGAATTGCTTCGTGATTTACCCGTGTCTCTTTCATGACGATCGTATGCCCGGTCAACAATTTAACGGCACGCATGCATTACGGTCAATCGTGCGTTGACGTATTCGTGATTTTTTTAGCTCAGCTGACTGAAAGTTATCTGAGCTATAGCGATCACTCTTTGTCCGTCGTCCGTCTGTCCGTCCGTTAACCAGGCACAAATCGTAACCGCTGGACCTAGAACCTTGTAACTTGGGATTCTGAGAGGTCCATGAAAAAAAATCTCCTTGGAAACCAGAAATTAGGTCTCTGTTACCCATATCCTTCGAGCTATGTGGCCCCAAAGTACCCCCCAGAAAAGTCAAAAATTTCATACAAAAACTTCAATATCTCATTAACTACTTGACTGATGGTCATGATTTTTGGCATACATATTGATCATGAGATGTTACATCACTTCCTGCAGACTGGTGGCGCCACCTGTATTTTTCGATTTTTTACGAATTTTTTTCTCTATTTTTGAGACCTTTAAAAATGTGAACATCTGTTAACAAGGCACAAATCATAAAGACTGGACTTAGAATCTTCGTTCTTGACACACTGAGAGGTCCATGAAAAATCTCCTTGGAAACCAGAAATTAGGTCTCTGTTACCCATATCCTTTGAGCTATGGGGCCCCAAAGTACCCCCCAGAATAGTAAAAAATTTCATACAAAAACTTCAATATCTCAATAACTACATCACTGATGGTCTTCATTTTTGGCATATATATTGATCATGAGATGTTCGATCAGTTCCTGCAGACTGGTGGCGCCACCTGTACTGTTTGATTTTTTACGATTTTTTCCTCTATTTTTGAGACCTTTGAGGATGCTGTCATCTGTTAGCGTGGCACAAATCGTAACGACTGGACCTAGAATCTTCATTTTCGACACACTGAGAGACCTATGAAAAGTCTCCATGGAAACCAGAAATTAGGTCTCTGTTACCCATATCCTTCGAGCTATGGGGCCCAAAATTACCCCCCAGAATAGTAAAAAATTTCATACAAAAACTTCAATATCTCATTAACTACATCACTGATGGTCATGATTTTCGACATACATATTGATCATGAGATGTTTCATCAGTTTGTGCAGACTGGTGGCGCCACCTGTATTTTTCAATGTTCACGAATTGTTTTCTCCATTTTTGAGACCTTTAAGGATGTACCGTAAAAGTCGTTGCAGAAGTCGCGACTTGTACTAGGAAATCAAATTCTAAAAACTAGAATTTTCTAGCAAAGTCGGGGTGCGACTTGTAAAATGTACTTATCCCGTTTCTGTCAGCTTTCCCGGTACATGGAACGACGTCAGTTGAGCGATAATCGGCAATACCTTTAACCAGTGCTTTGTGAAACGTCTTTCCCCATTAATTTACACTTTTAACCATCTCTTATGCTTTATATTTTGTGAACTGACGAAATTTTCATTTTATTAACATTAAATGCAAATTTTAAATTTGCCCAGTTCAAGACCTACCCGTTCTGACAAGTCGCCATTCAAGTGACACTTCCTAATCTGCGTTCCCATTATATCATGAGTCAATTTGACGCATATGCCAGTCTGCCGCTCTTTGATGTACATTTTCTTTCCGTTTAACTATATGGGTATGCTTTCCATAATGAAAAACTCGCGGTTCCATATCCGTTTATGCATGTAAAGTTGCGTCACATTAAAGCTTGATCCACTACACATACGTCGTGAATTCTTTTGCCTGCCCGGTTGATCGCTGAATACCAGCTGACCTTTGAAGCCGTGTAGCGGAAGTTCAAGCCCCGGGTCACCCGTGCAATGACCTTTACATCCCCATGTCAACTAAGCCTTCCGTGACTGATATCTACAATTATAAACTCTCATATTAAGAACCATTAGGTCACTGTCACCATCTCGTGGTTTTCAAGCGTTTTGGATAACAATGTTATAACGTTTCACGTGAGCTACAAATATACGATTTGCTTCGAGTGTTACCCGTGTCTCTTTCAGGACGATCGTATGCCCAACAATATGGCGGCACGCATGCATTACGGTCAATCGTGTGTTGACGTATTAGTGATTGATTTTTTTAATCAAGACATTAATCGATATAATGAAATAACAAACACCATATAGGTTTATATTTTATTTACTTAAAATGCCACATACGCACCTAAATTTCACGGGAACCGGCACCGTTTGGTGTCATGACGGATCTGGTTCAACACGGCTGAGTTTGCCATACATCCAAGCCACTTGAATATAATCACTGATAGCGATGGAAATTGGGTTTTCCAGATATTATCAAAGAAAAATAAATCATTAGTCTCAGAAAATATAATATCTGTAAATTCAATTATGTTTATTTTACGTTAACTGACCGGTCAATAAAGCGTTCATTATCCCCCTGTTGACTGACATGTATTTCAGTGATTTCAGTAATACCGTGCATGTGCCGCGCCTAGATGGTAAGTTGTAACACTTAATTGAAGGGATAATAAATTCAGTTTTAGAGCCCATTTAAGAAATTAGGTGAATAAATTCAAACTGAATTATTCTTTCCATCTTTCAGTTGTCTTAAGTCAGTTCAAATCATGCCCAATGCGACGGATTGGGACTCGTCACGCGTACGCAAACTAATCATAGTCTAATGAATCCACCCTACGTTTGACGATCTTTAACAATTTAAAGAGTTGCTCGATTGTGATAGTATTTTGCCTCAGCCTCTTTTAGTTTATTAATACAGTCCTTTAACTTGATATTTACATTCTAATGTTACTTAACCTAGTAAGAAACGGCAACAATGACATAATTTCACAGCACAAAATGTTATCCGACGCAGCTGACTTTGGCACTGTACAAATCTTACCTGACAATTGAACCCCGACTTTATATGTTAAGATTCTGTTGTTATTCCTTAAATATAAGCATTGTATTAAAGCAGTCCAATTATTTTTACGTCTAAATGGTTTATCTAGTTTATAAACCACAAAAGTACTACGGGGACGTTGGTTGTAGTCTTGCATCGCAAAGAATGATACTCAAATTCCAAAAGTATCAGGTGGTTGGGACGCCTCCGAAGTCTGGGTGCGACCTATATTATGGACTTTTCCTGAAACTAAACTTGAACGGCTATTCCCCAGGGGGATCCCAAAAGTCAGGGTGCGACTTGTAATAAGGATGCGACTTCTGCAACGACTTTTACGGTAGTTATCTAACAACAGGGTACAAATCGTAACGACTGGACCTAGAATCTTCGTTCTTGACACACAGGGAGACCCATGATAAGTCTCCATGGAAACCTGAAATTTGGTCTCTGTTACCCATATCCTTTGAGCTATGGCACTCCAAAGTACAGATCAGAATAATGGAAAATTTGATACAAAAGCTAAAGTATCTGAACAACTAATGCAGAGATAACCATAATTGTTTGCATGGATATTGATCATGGAGTGTTTCATAAGTTTCTGCAGACTGGTGGCACCACCTGTATTTGTTCGTTTTTTTTTACGAAATTTTTCTGTATTTTTGAGACCTTTAAAGATATGAACATCTGTTAACAGGGTACAAATCATAAAAACTGGACCAAGAATCTTTATTCTTGACACACAGGGAGACCCATGAAAAGTCTCCATGGAAACTTGAAATTAGGTCTCTGTTACCCATATTCTTTAAGCTGTATGGGTCCAAAATACCCCCCCCCCCAGAATAATGGAAAATTTGATACAAAAACTGCAGTATTTCAATAACTACAACACTGATGGTCATGATTTTTGGCATACATATTGATCATGAGCTGTTCCATCAGTTTCTGCAGACTGGGAGTGCCACCTCTATTTTTTTTTCAAATTTTTACAAATTTTTTTCTTTTTTTTTGAGACCTTTAAAGATGTGGTTTTCTGTCAACAGGGTACAAATCGCAACAACTGGACCTAGAATCTTCATTCTTGTCATGCAAGGAGGCCCATGAAAGGTGCCTGTGGAAACTTGAAATTAGGTCTCTGTTACCCATATCCTTCAAGCTATAGGACTCCGAAGTATCCCTCAGAATAATGGACAATTTGATACAAAAACTGAAGTATCTGAACAACTAATGCAGAGATCACCATGATTTTTTGCATGGATATTGACCATTAAGTGTTTTTATTAGTTTCTGCAGACTGGTGGAGCCACCTGTATTTTTGTATCCGCCAAAACGAAGTTTTGCGGATACTATGTTTTTGACCGAGTTCCTCCGCCGCGGCGGCGTTCGTTTCCAGAGAACTCCTCGGAGACTAATGGACCGATTTTTCCCAAACTTACACCTATTATCGGGTCACATGTGAACTGGTGCCTAACCAATTTGCATTGACCTCTGACCTTTCCTCTCTATCCAGTGTCCATTTGTGGGTCTGTTTCCACTCATAAACCCTCATATCTCGGGAACCGTTTGACTGATCAGGAAATAAAATTGATACAAATGTAGCCCTTGGATTGCTTTATAACATACACAAAAAATGGTGGCGCCACCTGTAACCATGTTGCACAGTGTCCATCTGTTCATCTGCCTTGGGTTAAAATCACTCATATCTCTGCAGTGAATTGACTAATTCACCTGAAATTCGTCATGTGTATACATCCAGGATAGCTTTCTTGATTTTATGACAGGTGGCGCCACCTACGTTCACGTTCACGCTGATGACATCCAAGCTTATATCTCGGGAACCGTTTGACCGATCAGGAAATAAAATTTATACAAATGTAGCCCTTTGATAGCTCTGTAACATACACAAAAAATGGTGGCGCCACCTGTAACAATGTTTGCACAGCGTCTGTCTGTTAGTCTGCCGTGGCCTAAAATTACTCATTTCTCTGTAGTGGTTCGACATAACTGCCTAAAATTTTGCAGGTTTATACATCGTGGACAGCTTTCTTGATTTTATGACAGGTGGCGCCACCTACATTCTAGTTAACGCTGGACACATCCAAGCTCATATCTCAGGAACCATTTGACCGATTGGGCCAAAATTGTGCATGTGTTTAGATCTCACATAGGTCTTTACACAAAACTGGAGGGGTTACCTGCAAAGATTTTTGCACAGTGTTTGACTGTTTGTCTGCCATGGGCAAAAATCGCTCATATACATGTAGTGGTTTGACTTTTCTGCCTAAAATTTTGCAGGTGTATACAACTTGGACAGCTTTCTGGATTTGTGGTAGGTGGCACAACCTACATACACATTTAGGCTGCAGACATCCATGCTAATATGCAACATACCTCACTCTGTTTCCCCTTGCCACTCAATCCATGCCTCACTATCCGATTTTGGCAGATACATGTAGTCACTTGTCGGTTACCCGTATTCTAGTTTTAAAAGTTTACACATTTTTCTCTTTTTTTGAGATATATAAATACAGACTAAATCTTGGCCTGTTGGTTAATCTGTTTGATGCTTCAGTTGAATGGGTATATACTACCATTCTGGTGATAAAATTTCCTTTTGCGAATCTCTTCCCAGTCAGCTGAGCGTCATGACCCATGGGTCACTTGTTAATGAAGACACATTAATAAATACAATGAAATAAAAAAACACTATACAGGTATATATTTTATTTTCTGAAATTGCCACATACGTACCTAAATTCCACGGGAACCGGCATCGTTTGTTGTCCTGACGGATTTTGTTCAATACGGCCGAGTCTGCCATACATCTAAGCCATTTGAATATATTCAATGATAACGATGGAAATTGGACTTTCCAGATATTATCACAGAATAAAATCATTAGTCTCAGTAAATATAATACCCATAAATTCAGTTATGTTTATTTTTTATTTAACTGACCGGTCAATAAAGCGTTCATTATCCCCTTGTTGACTGACATATTTCAGTGATTTAAATGATACCGTGCATGTACCGCGCCATGATGGTAAGTTGTAACAATTAATTCAAGGGTTACTTAATTCAGTTTAAGAGCCCATTTAAGAAGTTAGGTGAATAAAATCAAACTAAATTATTCTTTCCATCTTTCAATAATCTTTAGTTAAAAATATGCCCAATGCGACGGTTTGAGACTCGTCACGCGTGCGCAAACTGATCGTAGTGTAATGAATCCTCCATAAATTTGACGATCTTTAACGTACAAATCTTACCTGACAATCGAACCCCGACGTTATATGTAATGATTCTCTTGTTATTCCTTAAATATTAGCATTGAATTAAAGCTGTCCAATTAGTTTTATGTTTAAATGATTTAGAGGTTAATAAACCACACTAGTACTACGGGGACGTTGGTTGTAATCTTGCACCACAAGGAATGATACTTGAATTCCATAAGTATCAGGTGGTTGGGACGCCTCTGAAGTCTGGGTGCGACCTCTATTATGGACTTTTCCTGAAACAAAACTTGAACGGCTTTTTCAAGAGGAATCCTTAAAGTCAGGGTGCGACTTGTAATAAGGATGCGACTTCTGCAACGACTTTTACGGTACATGTTAGGACTGGTACAAGGCAGGGAAAGAATCTTCAGTCAGTGGATATTACATGTTAGGACTGGTACCATGGCAGGGTAAGTATCATGTGTCAGTGGGTATTATATGTGAGAACTGGTACAAGGCAGGGAAAGAATCTTCAGTCAGTGGGTATTACATGTGAGGACTGGTACCATGGCAGGGTTTTTTTTTTGTATCATGTGTCAGTTGGTATTTTATGTGAGGACTGGTACAAGCCAGGGAACATATCTTGTGTCAATGGGTATTACATGTGAAGACTGGTACCATGGTAGGGTAAGTATCTTGTGTCAGTGGGTATTATATGTGATGAATGGTACCATGACAGGCTAAGTATTGTGTGTCAGCATGTTTTTTGGATAAAACTGACATAACAGTGGCATATTGCATTATAAAAAAAGGTTTTGAGACCTTACTTCCTTGACATACAGGGGCAGTGTAATTGTTGGTTTTCATTTCTAGTGTTTGGTACATTTGTATGAGATGCTGACAGTGATTAGATTTTTTACTTTCATTGAGATGAATCGGTGTCTCCAACTTTAAGGTGGCATTCCATATATGATTTTATGGTGTGTATGTGGTAGGCTATGCATGTGACATCAGTGGTAGGGTATTCCTCTGCCAGATGACTTCTCTTTACATGCAGTGCTTTAATATATCAGTGTTGCTGCATATGTATATGTATCAATGGAATCACTGGTGTCCTTTTTTAGCTGCATGCACATACATACCACATATATATATATTCTCTTAATGTCTCATGTTGGTCATAATGTTGCAGCATTTGGGCAGTAAACTACCTGAAAACTGTGACTTCTCAGAGATGGTATGTGCCGGCTGCATGGACAGGTGTAACTTCCTTTGGGCCTACACAGTGGTATCATCAGGTAATGTTATCTCATATTTATCTTTAAAATATACAATCAGTTACATGTTTCTTTTTACCTGAAATTGAATCTCCAGCATAATTTTTCCCTGACCCAAATATCAGTTTAACAAATTTGGCAGTTTTCAACATATCATATGACTTATACCAGCAGGGCTCCCACTGAATCCTCTGTATTTCTTGTGTTTTCTGATGACAAAATTGTCTCCAATAATTGTTTCAACAGAGTTTTGCGGATACTATGTTTTCAGCCGCCGCCGCTAGGTGTCTGGAGAACTCCTCTGTAACTGCTGGGCGGAATTTTATGAAACTCAGGATTATGTTCGGGTCACTTGAACTGTTGCGCCCCGATTTTGTAGTGACCTCTGACCTTACCTCTGTGCTCTGCGTCCATCTTTGCGTCTGTTATGACACATTAACCCACATATCTTGGGAACCGTTTGACCGATCTGGAAAAAAAATTGCACAAATGTAGCCCTTGGATAGCTTTATAACATACATCAAAAATGGTGGCGCTACCTGCAACCATTTTTGCACGGTGTCCATCTGTTCATCTGCCTTTGGATAAAATCACTCATATCTCTGCATTGGTTGGACTTATCCACCTGAAATTTTGCATGTGTATCACGGCTGTTTCACACAGGAATACTTAGTTCTCAGCAGCACTTAGCATGCTGTCAGCAGGGCCAGATGGCCATCCACTGAGGTGTCGGGTTACCGCTGGTCACCACTGATACAGTGTGTAGCGGGCCCGCTGTGTGTGTATATGATGTTATATAGGGAGAGTGTGTTGTGTGGCACTGGAAATGCAAAACCTTTGTGTGAATACACTAGGATACACAAAAAACGACACGTAAAAATTTGATGAAAAATAAATATTTATTTATTCTCATGCATAGCCACCTGTTGCTGTTCACATATATATGATGCAATTTTTATAAAACACTCAGTGACTTGCCTGAACTGGGCCTGCTATAAGGATATTCAAGTAATCATGGGATAAACAAAACTTCATTTGTACACTTTATTTCTTTAAATGGCCATTTTTATCTAGAATCCTGGCTAAAAATTACAGAAATTCAATGCAGATATATAAAAATTGTGCTGAATCATCTTTTGTAAAATCCAACATATATATATATATATATATATATATATATATATATATGAATATATATAAGTATATATAAATCATATATATATGTATACATATGTCTATGTCGTAAGGTTTATAGTAACAGAGGCATATATATATTTATATAATATATTAATATATGTATATATATATAGATGTATGAATGTAAATATATATAATATAAATTTTACTGAACCATCTTTTGTAAAATTCAACACGCACAATATATAAATATATTTATATTTATAAAAATTATACAGAATAACTGATATACACATGTCATAATTCTTTCCAGTAAAAGAGGCATATATATAATATATATTTATTAATGAAATATATATATAATACATTTATCAAGTTATTATCCTATGGTCCGGCATGATGCATTCAGTATCCTGTATCGACAAAGCATAAATTTTTCCTTTATTTATGAATGAATGACTGTGTTTTAATTTGGGTCTGAATGAAATTTGCTGATTTAAAAGATATATACCAAAAGGTTGCTATGTGCTAAGAATTGAAATTGATCTTTTCACAGGTTCAAATCAAACAGGTGAAAAGGCAACCATATGGAAACACATCATTCACCCAAAGAAGAATAAAACTAATACACAAAGAAGAATATAAAAAATGTTGTGTAAATACACTGCAATTAACTGTATAAACAAGAGTTATTGCTTTAAATACCATCAATATTCTATAATATCATGTTGTTTCAGTTTACTTTCTCTTCTGTGGATGAGTAATGTGGGCCTGTATGGCTGGAGAACACTTAGTATGGTGCTCACGAACCATTGCCAGCAGTTTTTTTGTGAGCATTTTATGCCCTGGGTCATTGAAGACAAACGGTTAAATTCTTTGTGAATTGACTCCCCGCCCTGCTCCCCATGAAAGGCCATCCCCATACCCCATCTTTGCATCCAGGGAATCACATGATCTTCTAACATGTGTAATTTTCGGAAACATTTTGAAATATTTTCTGTAATATTTGAGATAATTGTGTATGCTTTCTTGAGCTTGACTTATATCTTGATGTGTGACAGGGTTTCCATGGCTAACATTTATATGCACCTGTGAAAACAAAGAAAACAAAGAGCTGAAAACTTCCTTAACCCCATCTGCCTTTTTGAGAACTGCTTCATTCTCAGTTAAAGATTGTGTCTTTCTAACAATGCTCCCACATACAGCTGTGTATACTGGTTCTTTTAAATATTTGTTACAGTGGTTGCCCACAAAACTCCTGCTGTGGTAGGCTTGTATAATAATTCCATTGGTTTGGAGAATAACCTCTAAATTAGAGGTTATCGGTCCGCATCCTACATCAAGGTGTAGACTGTGCTTTTTATCAATTTCCTCATCTATCATATTAATTTTGGATTTCAGCTTCTTGTCAGCCCTTTGTAAGTGACTCAAAGGTGTGTTCGCACCTACATCTACTGATTCAAGATCTCCCACAAGAACCTCCTCTCTGCTTTTAATTTCTTTATTTGTCTTAAGTTAGCAACATATCTATCAAATGTACTGTCCCCAAGTGCTTTATCAGTCTTGGCATAGTCTTTGGCCAAAATGACATCAAGCTCATGGCAGGCACTCTCAAGTAAATCATGGTGCTTCTTTATGACCCCCAGCAAAATATGAAGGTAAGGTGGACAAACATTATCAATTGGTATATTCCACATAGGCTGGTGAATCACATTCATATATTTGGCTGCTGAGGGTCTCTTTCCCTTTCCTTTTGACAGGAATCTTTTATGATGATTTATCATATCAGCTATGGATCTTTGTACAGCCATTCCCCTACTTGCCCTATCAATTTGCATATCATCTGCTGTAATATTACACCACAAACAAAAATGAGTAGCATTGGCACCAGAGATTCCATAGATATGACTGAGGAAGGCATAGTCGCCAAAAAGAAATAATTTAATATGTTTTTCTTGCCATACCATACCTTGTATCGATTTTATCTGTTCATTTAATGGCCCTAGAATATTTTCAAGATTACTATGGTAATCCTTTCCCTGGAATATACATATTACAAAGGTATTATGTATTGCATTTGACATAGTAGTGTTCAGTACCTGAAGGCACAGCTTAAACGAATTGCCCCCATGATCCCCTCCTATTTTAATCCATATTTCATCACTGGGTATAGCTTTATTTCCCCATGTTAGCTGACCTGTCTGAGAATACTGATTAAGTATATTTGTAACAAACTCAGGAATATTCTTCACTTGTACCACAGGTGCAAATCTTTGCGAGTAACCACCGCTGGTCTTCTCAATCTTTGCATCCAGCAGAACTGAAGAGTAAGTTAAATGATCTCCCAGAATAAGTTGCTGTTCATCCCTTTCAGTTTTCTCAGATTCAAAATTGACCCCATGCTTCTTTAGGAACCTTCGCTGTTTTCGCATTTGACACCATGTAAGTCCCAGGCTGGTCTTAATAGCTAGATTTCTTTTTTTGGATATAAATGTTTTTGAATGTACCCCAGCTTTTGAACAAATATTAATTCTGGTAGATTTACTTAACAGTTTCAGTTCTGCTGACTGCTGACTGGCGTTTGACCCTCCAGAGACAATCTGAAAACAGTAAGAAAAAAAAATAATTTATTACCGTACTCGCCCATATTAGCACTGTCGCATTAAAGTAACCCAAATGTTTCCTTGTATCAGAAAAAAGAATTATAATAATAATAAAAATTATAATAATAATGATGATAAAAGTATTAATAATACAGATAAATATGAAGGAAAAGAATAATAAAATAAGCAAATGTGACAATGTGCCAACATATAAATATTTTACTGATGTTGTAGTGTCCTTGGAGTCCCAACATACCATGCATAAAAGTAATATTCTATGCAAAATTAAAAGCTCCTTTTTGTTTTCGATTAAAAATTACCTGTCAACATTTTCCAATTTCTCGAGCTCGTCTTTTTTTCATTGGTGATGATACTTCTTTGGTTAATTTCCTTGCTTTCCTTAGCCTTTTTAAAACCAAGGGCTGAAAAACAACATAAATTAGTATTAGCTTTCAAAAATAATATATATGTGCATACAGTACAGAAAAATGTTCAAGGAGAGTAAATGCTTATTTTCATACAACAGCAATACCTGTTTTATCAAGGGTACCATGAAGTGTTACATTTGGTATTTTTAAATTATATAAATAAATGAATAATTTTGTGTGATTAAAGAAATAAAAAAAAACTGATTTGGTGGTTGAAAATAAGGTTTTCTTACCTGACCTCCAGTTTTGCAGGTGATTGTAGCTTTGTCACCAGCAAAGTTCAGCTTCCTTTTTGTGAGACTGGTGTGAAGTTTTTCTTCAGTTTTGCTCAGTGGGCTGGTAATAGATCTTTTTAGGCAATGCTGAACACTGATGTCCACAGCAGCTGAATTCTCAGTTGAAAACATTGAAGCATGTTTAACGATTGGGGACATAGCTGGAAGAGCGTCTACTTCAGGTGAATATTTCGAAGTTGGTGTAGAAGTAGACATATAGATTGATGGTATACAGCATATATGTTGTGCGATATCATTATAAAACTCAAGCCGGTTGCATTTTGTGCATTTCACATTCATGCTCAGTATCTGTTTGCCAAACCTTTCATCTACAGAACTGATCTCAGTAAATGCTATCGATGTTTCACATACAGGACAGTTTATAGTATTACTTAATTTGGCTTTGAACTCATCAGAGAGACAAAGGGAACAAAAGTAGTGGCCGCAAGTAGTCTTGACAGCTCTTGTGTCATATATTATTTTGCATAAACTGCAAATATATGTTGCAGTTTGATCATCGGTCATCCCTACTATTTCACAATTCAAATGTTTAACAGACTGGTTGACATGTCCTATATTCTGAAAAATATCATTGGCCTTCCGGTCAAATAACAATCATCAGGAATGGATTTTGGTCTTCCCCTTTTAGCTTTAATTTGGTTTATCCCCTTGCTCTGACTGATAAACAAATTGCAAACCTCACATGATGTGCCACCTCGCTTGTGTGGCTGCCAAGAGAAATCTTTATGTGACAGGCGGCTGACATTTGCCTCCTGTTTAGCTTGCATCATCCTGCGGTAACAAGAGTCACATATTTTATTTGCATGGACTTCTGGATTGTCATTTGTAATGTCAATCCCAAAGATATTAAATAAATCCATGCTGTATGAATCAGCGCATTTTGCAGGTCGCTTTGTCCGCTGAACTTTAGATTGAGCACGCTTCCCACATAACCTGCACATATGAGGCAGACAATGCATGTGAAAGTCCAGCGTCCCTGGTTCAGCTTTTACACTGGCCATATTGTTCAGATTAATTAAATATGAAGAATTGAAAAGTAATTAACACATCAGAGGTAAAGTCCTTCACTGATATCTGTTGTATACAGCATAATAGCAGTTGTTCCACGTGGTTAACAAAAAATATATCCATTTGTGGATGCAACATGCAACAAATATGTTCCAGTGTTCAGCACTCAGTAAAATATTATAAAAAAAATTGCATCACAATTGTCTTTGTTGTGTCCTGTTAATACATATATTAGCCATAAAATGAGCCAGTATCAAACATTTTGCACGTGGCATAAAGATGCAACAGGCTTGTCTGTATCTTGGATGCTGGAGCCACAATGAAACCAGCTCTGGTACTGACTGTACACAGTGACATGGTCCAGTACACCAGGGTCATGACCATACATACCAGCATGTCACCAGATACTACAAGTTGACAAATATTGTTAACCTTTAAGACATTTCTGACAAACAGAAGTGAAATACATGTGTTGTTTGACAGCCCTAGGGTTGGGATAACCACGCAAGTCTTAGAAGGTCCACCATTTTGATGCTGAGCTGTTGCTACGCAACAAGCTACAGGAAGGCAGGGGTAGGGTGATTAATGACCTGTCTGCTGGGCAGCCCCAGTGGAGAACTAAGTGTGCTGATTTCTGCTCACTGAAACAGCCGTGGTATACATCCTGGACAGCTTTCTTGATTTTATGACAGGTGGCGCCACCTACATTCAAGTTTACGCTGCAGACATCCAAGCTAATATCTCTGGAACCGTTTGACTGATTGGGCCAAAATTTTGCATGTGTTTAGATCTCACATAGCTCTTTATCATACGCAAAACTGGTGGCGCCACTTGCAACCATTTTTGCACAGCGTCCATCTGTTTGTCTGATAAAATCACTCATATCTCTGCACTGGTTTGACTTATCTGCCTAAAATTTTGCAGGTTTATACATCTTGGATAGCTTTCTGGATTTTGTGGCAGGTGGCACCACCTACATTTATGTTTACGCTGCAGACATCCAGGCTTATATCTCAGGAACCTTTTGACCTATTGGGCCAAAATTTTGCCTGTGTATAGATCTCACATAGCTCTTTTTCATACACAAAACTGGTGGAGCCAACTGCAACCATTTTTGCACGGTGTCCATCTGTTCATCTGCCTTGGGATAAAATCACTCATATCTCTGCATTGGTTGGACTTATCTGCCTAAAATTTTGCAGGTTTATACATCTTGGATAGCTTTCTTGATTTTATGACAGGTGGCGCCACCTACATTCACATTTACGCTGCAGACATCCAAGCTCATATCTCTGGAACCGTTTGGCTGATTGGGCCAAAATTTTGCATGTGTATAGATCTCACATAGCTCTTTATCATAAACAAAACTGGTGGCGCCGACTGCAACTATTTTTGCACAGCATCCGTGTGTTTGTCTGCCGTGGGATAAAATTACTCGTATCTCGGCAGTGGTTTGACTTTTTGCATTTGTATACAACTTTGATAGCTTTCTGGATTTTGTGGTAGGTGGCACAACCTTCATACACATTGTGGCTGCAGAAATCCATGCTAATATGCAACACACCTCACTCTATTTCCCCTTGTTACTCAATCCATGCCTCACTTCATCCGTCCCACTCTGATTTCGGCAGATTCACGTAGTGGCTTGTCGTACTCTAGTTTACTATGTTTTCCAACATTTAGACTAATCTCTGATATTCTTGTATTTTACCCCGCAAAATTCTTTACAAATATTATTGTTATTACTGAATAATTATTGTATATACCAAATGTTATTCAGTCTTGCAGGACTGTCCATGTATACAAGAACAGCCATCTTATCCAATTAAACAGACCTTTAGAACCTGCTTTTGAAGATAGGTGGTCTGTTGGTGTACTGTGCAAACCATGATTGTGCATTGAAAACCATAGTTTTGTATAAATTCCTATAAACTCCTAAATTTGTGTCTCAAGACCTGTTAAATTGCTACATTTCTTCAGAGGTTTGATGGCGGCCCTACAAGAAGCTGAAAGATTAATATAAATGATTTAAAAGTGAAAAAAATTGCTGAAAGTTGTAATTTGAAAACGTCATTTATCCAGGCTACTAGGTATAGCAGACATGCTGTGCCTTGAGTACAAGTACCGGTAGTGCTTATCTTTAGATATCTTGGATTGCTTTCTCCTCAGATACCAAGAAGATTAAAATGGACCAATCAAATGAAACAGTTGATATAACTACAGGTGATCTGACACAATCCACCAAACAGAATTCTCTCGAAAGCAGTCAACAAGCTGCAAACACTGTTCAGCTGTCAAACAGCTCAGATGTTGAATGCCCTGAAGGTGATACCCCAGCTGTTATCACTAATCAGCAGCCAGGCAGCTCAGAACCAACTGATGTGAAATGCCCTGTAGGCTCAACCCCAGCAACCAGTGCCAGTCAGTCATGTGCCAATTCAAAAGAGGTAGTTTATTGTTTTGTTTCACTTTGACAGCATTATGGTAATATAGGGTGATTTGGAAAAGAATCAAAAGAAATTATCACTTGCTTACTGAAAGATGAATTTTACATGAAGAGTTAATAATTCAATGTAATTACTAGAACTACTACTGTGACATTATCAGGCCTGTTTCAGAGGTTGACTTCTTCCACTGACATTTATTTACCTTTGCCATGAATACATAACATCCTTCATCAGTTAAGATATAATGTGTCACCAGGAAGGAAAATATGACATTGTATAACCACAGTGACATTCAGTAAAGCCATTCCTCTGCCAAGGGAAAGCAAACCCACTGGATCCATCCTTTTTATGCTCCAGCCACATAGTGGCTGGGGCATTTAGTTTTACCCATGTCCGTCCTTCCTTCCTTCCGTCATTCCGAAATAAAACAGTTGTACGGACTTTTTTTCGCAATGCCTGCAGATATTGGCCTGATTTTTGGTGTGTGGGCAGATATTGACCAGTTACTGATCAAGTTTGCGTTTCTTCCCAGTTGACCTACTTTTGTACGTTTTACGGCTCCTTAACTTACAAAATTTCATGAAAAATATAAATTTTCATGACAAATACACATGTACAGACTTTTTTTCGCATTGCCTGCAGATATTCGCCTGATTTTTGGTGTGTGGGCAGATTATGACCAGTTACAGATGGAGTTCACGTTTCGTCCCAGTTGACCTACTTTTGTACGTTTTACAGCTCCTTAACTTACAAAATTTCATGAAAAATATAAATTTTCATGACAAATACACATGTACAGACTTTTTTTTCGCAATGCCTGTAGATATTCGCCTGATTTTTGGTGTGTAGGCAGATATTGACCAGTTACAGATCGAGTTCACGTTTCGTCCCAGTTGATCTACTTTTGACCGTTTTACGGCTCCTTAAAATAGAAAATTTCATGAAAAATATAAATTTTCATGACAAATACACAGGTACCGACTTTTTTTATCAATACCTGCAGATATTCGCCTGATTTTTGGTGTGTGGGTAGATAATGACAGTTACAGATCGAGTTCGCGTTTCGTCCCAGTTGACCTACTTTTGACCGTTTTATGGCTCCTGAACATAGAAAATTTCATGAAAAATATAAATTTCATGACAAATACACATGTACTGACTTTTTTTTGCAATACCTGCAGATATTGACCTGATTTTAGGTGTGTTGGCAGATAATGACCAGTTACAGATCGAGTTCATGTTTTGTTCCAGTTGACCTACTTTTGACCGTTTGACGGTGCTCTAACATAGAAAATTTAATAAAAAAGTGCACATGTACAGACTTTTTTTCGCAATGCCTGCAGATACGGGCCTGATTTTTGGTGTGTAGGCAGATAATGACCAGTTACAGATCAAGTTCTTGTTTTGTCTCAGTTGACCTACTCTTGACCATTTGACTGCTCCTGAACATAGAAATTTTCATGAAAAATAGAAATTTTCATAACAAATGCATATGTACCGACTTTTTTTCCTCAATGCCTGCAGATACCACCCTAATTTTTTATGTGTGGGCAGATAATGACAGTTACAGATTGTGTTTGCGTTTCATCTGGGTTGACCTACATTTGATTGTTTTACGGCTCCTAAACATAGAAAATTTCATGAAAGACAGAAATTTTTATGGAAAATGCACATGTATGGACTTTTTTTCACAGTGCCTGCAGATACTGGCCTGATTTTTTGTGTGTTGCTTGATAATGACCCGTGACAGGTGGAGTTTGCATTTTGCCCTTGTTGACCTACTTTTGACCATATGACACCTCCTGAACTTAAAAAATTTTTTTAGAATTTAACAAATGTTTCTGATTTGCCCCAGGCGGGGGCATTCGTGTCGTTCCGACACATCTAGTTTTTACTGAATCTACACTTAAGTTTAATGTATCTTCCTTGTGTTATGCCCTCTTTACTTTTAGTGTCTGATTCAGCTGACAGATGGCAGTGGATAGCAGCCTGTAAGATTAATTCACTTGTTGAAAAAGCAAAACCCTAGTGGATATGCCCCTTTACCTAGGTCCACACCAAGATTTAATAGGGTCTTTCCCGGCCCATGTCCAACCCCCTCTACAACATTTAAGTAATTGTTCATGCTCTTGTAAACAAACAATCCAACTAACAAATCTGCAGACAGACATGGGTGAAAACTGATTTTTGGTGTGTAGGCAGATATTGACCAGTTACAAATCGAGGTCATGTTTCGTCCCAGTTGATCTACTTTTGACCGTTTTACGGCTCCTTAAAATAGAAAATTTCATGAAAAATATTAATTTTCATGACAAATACACAGGTACCGACTTTTTTTTTCAATACCTGCAGATATTCGCCTGATTTTTGGTGTGTGGGCAGATAATGACAGTTACAGATCGAGTTCGCGTTTCGTCCCAGTTGACCTACTTTTGACCGTTTTATGGCTCCTGAACATAGAAAATTTCATGAAAAATATAAATTTTCATGACAAATACACATGTACTGACTTTTTTTTGCAATACCTGCAGATATTGACCTGATTTTAGGTGTGTTGGCAGATAATGACCAGTTACAGATCGAGTTCATGTTTTGTTCCAGTTGACCTACTTTTGACCGTTTGACGGTGCTCTAACATAGAAAATTTAATAAAAAGGTGCACATGTACAGACTTTTTTTCGCAATGCCTGCAGATACGGGCCTGATTTTTGGTGTGTAGGCAGATAATGACCAGTTACAGATCAAGTTCTTGTTTTGTCTCAGTTGACCTACTTTTGACCATTTGACTGCTCCTGAACATAGAAATTTTCATGAAAAATAGAAATTTTCATAACAAATGCATATGTACCGACTTTTTTTCCTCAATGCCTGCAGATACCACCCTAATTTTTTATGTGTGGGCAGATAATGACAGTTACAGATTGAGTTTGCATTTCATCTGGGTTGACCTACATTTGATTGTTTTACGGCTCCTAAACATAAAAAATTTCATGAAAGACAGAAATTTTTATGGAAAATGCACATGTATGGACTTTTTTTCACAGTGCCTGCAGATACTGGCCTGATTTTTTGTGTGTTGCTTGATAATGACCCGTGACAGGTGGAGTTTGCATTTTGCCCTTGTTGACCTACTTTTGACCATATGACACCTCCTGAACTTAAAAAATTTTTTTAGAATTTAACAAATGTTTCTGATTTGCCCCAGGCGGGGGCATTCGTGTCGTTCCGACACATCTAGTTTTTACTGAATCTACACTTAAGTTTAATGTATCTTCCTTGTGTTATGCCCTCTTTACTTTTAGTCTCTGATTCAGCTGACAGATGGCAGTGGATAGCAGCCTGTAAGATTAATTCACTTGTTGAAAAAGCAAAACCCTAGTGGATATGCCCCTTTACCTAGGTCCACACCAAGATTTAATAGGGTCTTTCCCGGCCCATGTCCAACCCCCTCTACAACATTTAAGTAATTGTTCATGCTCTTGTAAACAAACAATCCAACTAACAAATCTGCAGACAGACATGGGTGAAAACGTAACCCCCATGGCAGAGGTAATGATAACTTTTTTTCAAACACAAAGGAGTTTGTGTAAATTAGAATTATTAAATATTTCAAAATTAAAACCATTTTCATACCGAGTTGTTATTGACAGACAATGAAATCTTGCAGCATGGTACCTTGTTCATGTTTTTATATTTGAAGGTTCAAAACGATGCTGTTAAAACAGAGCCTGATGCAGCATCTACAGCTGCTGCTTGCAGGCTGGAGGAGCTGACACAGGGAAGACAGCACCTGGTTGGGCAGGGTGCTACATTCTGGGAAGAAGGCTGGAGAAACAAGCTATGTCTATGTGATAAATGTCAGGTAACTACTCACCTGTTATCTCCGGGTAATGCATTATTAATTCATTCATTTTTAAAGGACCTAATCACGTATAAAGCAAGTTGAATTAACACTCTGAAATAAAATGGTACCTGACAATATATTTCCCTGAAACCGTTTGGCTTACTCCTGTACATGAGTGTTTAAAAAAGTGGACCAGGCATGATCAGTGATGCAAACTTAACACAGATTAAACACACCCTGCATTGTCCGTGTTCTTTATAGGCAAACAACCAGTGTTTCACAACCGTGCAAATTCATGTTTGGGACACAACACCTGTTGATCATTAGATTCCCTGACTGATCTTGCCTTCAAAATGTAATGCTTGTTCCTGCTGGCTGAAACATTGTGTGTTGCAGTGACCCAGGGACCCGATTAATTGGTCTCACTATGCTGCATGTGTCAATTCAGCTGAGGACTTTTTGCACAAATCTGTTTCCGATGGATGCCACAATGAATTTACATTTGTATGAATTAAAACTGAACTGAAGGTGTGAAAGAATAGGCATGATATTGTTCTGAATTATGTCCCTTTAAAATACTAGCAGACCTTGCCTGTGCTGCATCACCTGTTATTCTTATTTGATGAGACAGATAAAGCAGTTGATTTAGTAACGTCTGGTATTGTGCATGTAGGGATGGTTGATAGTGCCTCAGTTTAGTTATCTGAGACCTAATAACTTGGTATGGAAACAAAGCATGCAGAGTTCCTTAAAAGAGTGCACAATGGAAGACATTTTGTTTATCTGGTGCATGTGTTCTTGTTCAGAAAGCATGTGTATTGTTAACATTAGATTCATTTGATTTAATTGAGAGTTGTGAATTCGGCCTGAACACTTGTAGGCTTGTTAATTATTCATGGCATAGATGCTTTTGTGGCTCGATGAATCAAGGTCTCTTGAAGTGCAGCTGCCATAAGCTTGACAGTATGGAAATGATGGGATGGATCATCATGTGTATTACATTTATATTATCTGTGGTGGTTTACAGAGGCTTTATGAAGAGAAAGGCGTGAGTTATCTACCTGACAAACGAGACACGGTCAGCATGTATGAGGAATCTGGCCAGGCAGGACGAAATGGGCTGAGTCACTATGAACAAGGGATGGAGCAGCTCTCACAGATGAATCGAGTGCAGCAGGTCGAGATGCTTCAAGGTCAGGGGGTTTGACAAAACAGCTCTTTTAAATCTCAAATGCTATCCATAGCCAAAGGTCATTTCTGCTCAAAATGAACTTCTTCCAGTTGGGGTTTGTTTGATGGCCTGTTCAAATGGTTATCAACTGTCAAACCTCTGAATCAAACTTTGTCATAATTCAAGCCAAAGACTACTGTTTGCATTGAATATTCAAATATTACTTTTTACTTTAAGTTCTTGCCACACAAACATTCAAGTCCATTAATTAACCTTGAAATATTTCTTATCCAATATTTTACTGGACTTCATCAGCCTCATCATTTCATTTATACCAATGTTGCTGGGGTATTTATGAGCCCCAGTTTCTTGTAGGATTTCTTTACCCATAATCTCTAAAAAGTGGTCCCTTGTGAGTATGATTCTGTGCAGTTTGCTCAAAGGGAGACTGACATGTTAATACCTAATCATATCACCTACCTTCTGACCCCCAACCTTCCACCAGATGTCCTTTCTACTCAAAACGAACCTTACCTGTTTGGCCATGGTGGGACACAAAAAAACCCATGTTTGTTATCACAAAAAACCCATGTTTATGTAATTTGCCTTGAAACATTTCTTATCCATCACACTTGAACAGACTACATTTTCGACTTCACTACATTTATACCTACACTGCCCTGTGTATTTAGAACCCCTGGTGCATTGTGGACGGTCAGATTTTTTTTACTCCAGCAAACTCTAAACAGTTGAGTTATACTCAAGCATGTCTGAGTTTGTGCAGTGTGTCTGACCTCAGACCTGCACTTTAAAAAAAATATGGTAAAATATATGTCATGTTCACTGCACATCTTCATAAAAATATAATGGTACAAAGGTGATCATGGGGCTCCTCAAGCTATGTCTTCATTATTGTTTACAGTAACACTACCTTTGCATTTCAGTGTCCCCTTGTCTTCATTAAGTGAAACAAGGGACCTGTGAGTAAGACATTGGTACTCGGTAATGCCTTCAAGTATCCTTACGCAGAAAAATGGTTAAATTCTTCCTTTGTGTCCATTCAGTGTAGGTACACCAATAATTAGGTATCAACTGGTTATCATAAGGAAGGTCATTAAGTAATAATGTAGCAGGTCAGTGAAAGCAATTATTTTTTTAAAAACAGTTTTTAAATAAATTATCATTTCCTGTTTATATTGGGAAATATGTTGCCCACAGTCTGCAAGGTTTTCAAAAGGCCACAAATAATTCTGACTACAATGTATGAAGCACTCATATTTTAAGTTAAGCTTTGAGTTATAAATCATATACCATAATTATTTATCTTTCAGGCTATAATGACATGAAGAGTGAACTAAAGGATTACCTCAAGAAGTTTGTTGATAATGGAAAGGTTAGTTATAACAATCCCATCCAAATAAAAAAAACAAAACGTTACAAAAACTGCAACATACACAAGAACTACCAGAGCACCAATAGAAGATCTCAGCCAAAGAGATGGCACTATGACAGCGCCTGATGAAAGCCCTTCCAGGGAAGTCAGGAGCTCGACCAGGGATTTCCTAGGTGCTAAAACTACAGTCCGTCTTGGGGCATGGAATGTTCGCACGATGTACGAAACATAAAAAAAGAGCAAGTCATAAGAGAGATGCAGAGATACGATTTGGACATCCTTGGCATCAGCGAATGCAGGTGGACAGGTGCTGGCCAAAAGCAGACAAGTAATGGCTTCACCATCATCTACTCAGGTAAAGAGAACCAACACACCAGTGGAGTAGCCCTGATAATCACCAAAGCCAAAGCCAAATCCCTCATCAAATGGGAACCCATCAGCGACAGGCTGCTGCGTGCACGATTTGACTCAAGACACTGCAAAGTTACCATCCTGCAGTGCTATGCTCCCACCAATGAAGCAGAAGACAAGGACAAAGATACCTGGTATAACCAACTACAAGCCATGGTATCCAAAGTTCCAAGGCACGGTATGCTGGTTATTATGGGAGACATGAACGCAAAAGTTGGGAACAACAACAATGAACGAGAAAGAGCTATGGGCAACCAAGGATGTGGGAACATCAATGAAAATGGCGAAAGACTGGTGGATTTCTGTTTGGGCAATAACCTGGCTGTGGGAGGCACCCTCTTTCCACCACATAAGAACATCCACAAGGAAACGTGGAGATCTCCAGATGGTCACACAGTAAATCAGATTGACCACATCCTGATTAACAACAAATGGAGAAGATCACTTCAAGATGTGAGAGTGTACCGTGGGGCTGTGACCCTCATTTGGTGATAGCTAAAGTCAAGCTGAAGTTGAGAGCCACATGAAAGTAAAACAACCAGGCGAATGGTGTTTGACATCATAAGGCTCAAGTCACCAGTCATCAAAAGAGAATTCAGTGTTGAGGTGAGAAACTGCTTCAGCATGCTTGCCAATATGACAGAGTATGACAACAGTAATGTGGAACAGAAGTGGGATAAAATTAAGAAGGTGTACATGGAAGCAGCTGCCAAAGTAATTGGATACAGAAAGAAGAAACACAGGAAGTGGAAAACACCAGACACACTGAAGCTAATAGATGAGAGAAGACACTGTAAGGAGAAAGTTCTGAGCACCAAGTCACCTCAGTGACTGGCAAGAGCAGAAGCAGAATACAAGGCAAAAGACAGAAAAGTAAAGAGAAGTGCCAGAAATGATCAAAGGGCATTCGTTGAGAGTTTGGCTGAAGAAGCAGAACAGGCCGCAGCCAATGGTGAACTGAGCGTGGTCTACAAAATTACCAGACAGCTCTGTGGACAAACCATCAACAGTACAGCACCTGTAAAAGATAAGAATGGCATGAAAATAACATCAGAAAGAGAGCAAGCTGCTAGATGGATGCAGCACTTTCAAGAGGTGTTAAACGTGCCAGAACCAGATGAACCAGCTGACCCACCACCCAGCGAAATGCTCCTGGAAATAGACACTCATCCACCAACAGAAGAAGAAGTTCATGCCGCAATTAAGGCATTGAAAAGTGGGAAAGCACCCGGAATTGATGCCATCCACGCAGAGTTGCTGAAAGCTGACATCACAACAGCAACAAGGGTGTTAACTGACATCTTCCACAAGATATGGGAAAAGGAAGCCATCCCAGAGGACTGGAGCAAGGGACTAATAGTGAAGCTGCCAAAGAAGGGAGACCTCCAGAACTGTGACAACTGGAGAGGGATAACGCTGCTTTCTATCCCAAGCAAGGTCTTATGTCGGGTTCTCCAGAAATGAATTGATGTAGCCATGGACCCCAAACTGCGAGATGAACAAGCAGGATTCCGCAAAGGAAGAGGGTGCATTGACCAGATCTTTGCCTTACGTAATATCATCGAGCAATGCCTAGACTGGAACGCAGCTTTACACATCAGCTTCATTGACTTCAAAAAGGCTTTCGATAGTGTCCATTGTAAAACCCTATAGAAGATTTCTCCGATCATATGGGATCCCACCAAAAATCGTCAACATGATAGGCGAGTTTTAAAGACACTTTGAATGCTCCATCATACTCAACAATGGGCTGACAGATCCATTCCCGGTAAACACAGGAGTGAGGCAAGGCTGCATCCTATCACCCATACTCTTCCTTGTCACCACGGATTAGGTGATGCACCAGACAACATCGGATCGTCCAAGGGGAATTCAGTGGACCCTCTTCTCACAGCTGGAAGACCTTGATTTTGCTGACGACCTAGCTGTCTTGTCAACAAACCATGCCCACCTACAAGAAAAAGCCAACAGACTTAGTGCATTTGCCAAACAGACTGGTCTTGAGATCAATGCCCAGAAGACAGAAGTCATGACCATCAACCCAGCAAATGAGCAGCCAGTCACCATCAATGAAACAGAGCTGAACTCAGTAGAAGACTTCACCTACCTTGGCAGCGTTATAAGCACTGATAACGGTGCTAAGAAAGACATCTAAGCCCGTTTAAACAAAGCCAGGGGTGCATTCAGCAGACTTCGGCCAATCTGGAAGTCTAAGAGGTACAGTATCAAGACCAAGGTGAAGCTTGTTAAATCAGTGCTGCTATATGGATCTGAATGCTGGCGGGAGGTGAAGGCAGACATCAGCAAAGTCAACGCTTTCCACAACAACTGTCATCGAAGGATATGTAACATATACTGGCCCAACAGAATCAAATGAGGACCTCTACCAGAGGACCAGTTGCCAGGATATCAATACGGAGATCAAAACGCGGTGCCTTAGCTGGCTTGGACACATCTTCAGGATGGAAGAGAGCCGGATACCCAAGATTGCACTTCACTGGACACCAACAGGGAAACGGAAACCAGGACGCCAAAAAACAACTTGGCGAAGGACCGTAGTCAGTGAACTGGAGCAGATGGGACGTACCAGGGGACAAGCCAAGAGAAAAGCACAGGACAGGAGCCAATGGAGGGACATAGTTGCAGCCTCTTGCTCCTATAGGAGCTAGAAGGTTTACTGTAACCGTTAGTTATATATAAGATGGTTGAGCATATTCTTTAATTACAATATACTTTGTATAGTTATTTCTCAGACATTGTAAGTTCACTTATTTATATAGAAACATTACTGTTAATTTCAATGATGGTTGAGCAATACAATCCATCATTGAAGTTATCTTGTAAGGAAGAATTCAGTCGGGCTGAGCCTGTAGAACCTATAAATGCAGATGCATTTAAAAAATGTCAGGGAGATTAAGAGTTAAAAAATGGCATAAATAGTAACCAGAATATCTTCATTTTCCACCTAAAAGGACAGTTAATTTTCCAAAGAATGTTAATTGTGGACTTAGTACTTACATTTTATCTATCCCATACATTTATTCCTAATGAATATTCATGTTCCAAAGGGGGGGGGGGGGGGGCAAGGATGTTGGAGTCTTTCTTTCTGTGTGTAATATATGTTAGTATATGTCTATATGTATGTATAAATGCATCTGTGGTCAGGCCCCATAATTAAAAAAAAAATACTGCAGATTTCCCTTTAAATGATTTTGCAAAAGGTCCCCCATGAAGATGATTCAGATCCAATATTCAGATTCTAAAATTTCCAGGGAAAATCGAGTTATAGTTCACTCTTCACCCCCTAGATGGCATCAGGCTGAGGGT
The DNA here is from genome assembly GCA_026874595.1 of Sipunculus nudus. Lineage (NCBI taxonomy): Eukaryota > Metazoa > Annelida > Sipuncula > Golfingiida > Sipunculidae > Sipunculus > Sipunculus nudus. The sequence continues at coordinate 34,923,835 of CM049308.1, read as the reverse complement.
CTGCTATCCCTGCTAAGAATTTATTTATTACCAAGAAGTATGATTACACTGTCTACTGTTGTGAAGGGTATATAGTGCTTAGCTCCACGTCTGTCCATCTGTCAGTTATTAACTGATATTTTCACAGTTACTTAAATACAGGATTGAATGTGAGGGTTATTTTATTGGTCTAATCACCTGAATAGATTAAGATTTTGGTCATGTTTGCTGCTTTTTTCTTCATGTTAACTTTTCATATGATACACAATTTAAAAACCTTTTATTTCTTTTTTTATGCCCCCGCCACAAAGTGGCCGGGGCATGTAGTTTTACCCATGTCCGTCCTTCCGTCATTCCGAAATCAAACAGTTGTACGGACTTTTTTTCGCAATGCCTGCAGATATTGGCCTGATTTTTGGTGTGTGGGCAGATATAGACTAGTTACAGATCGAGTTCGCGTTTCATCCCGGTTGACCTACTTTTGACCGTTTTACGGCTCCTAAACTTAGAAAATTTCATGAAAAATAGAAATTTCATGACAAATACACATGTACGGACTTTTTTTCGCAATGCCTGCAGATATTGGCCTGATTTTTGGTGTGTAGGCAGATAATGACCAGTTACCGATCGAGTTCGCGTTTCGTCCCAGTTGACCTACTTTTGACTGTTTTACGGCTCCTAAACTTAGAAAATTTCATGAAAAATAGAAATTTTCATGAAAAATACACATGTACGGACTTTTTTTCGCAATGCCTGCAGATATTGGCCTGATTTTTTGTGTATGGGCAGATAATGACCAGTTACAGATTGAGTTCGCATTTCGTCCTGGTTGACCTAATTTTGAAAGTTTTACGCCTCCTTAACTTAGAAATATTCATGACAGATATACATGTACGGACTTTTTTCGCAATGCCTGCAGATATTGGCCTGATTTTTGGTGTGTGGGCAGATATAGACCAGTTACAGATCAAGTTCGCGTTTCATCCCGGTTGACCTACTTTTGACCGTTTTACGGCTCCTAAACTTAGAAAATTTCATGAAAAATAGAAATTTCATGACAAATACACATGTACGGATTTTTTTTCGCAATGCCTGCAGATATTGGCCTGATTTTTGGTGTGTAGGCAGATAATGACCAGTTACAGATCGAGTTCGCGTTTCATCCCGGTTGACCTACTTTTGACCGTTTTACGGCTTCTGAACATAGAAAATTTCATGAAAAATATGAAATTTCATGACAAATACACATGTACGGACTTTTTTTCGCAATGCCTGCAGATATTGGCCTGATTTTTGGTGTTAGCAGATATTGACCAGTTACAGATCCAGTTCGCGTTTTGTCCCAGTTGACATACTTTTGACTTGATGGTGCTCTAACATAGAAAATTTCATAAAAAAGTGCACGTATGGACTTTTTTTCGCAGTGCCTGCAGATACGGGCCTGATTTTTGGTGTGTAGGCAGATATTGACCAGTTACAGATCGAGTTCTTGTTTTGTCCCAGTTGACCTTCTTTTGACCGTTTGACTGCTCCTGAACATAGAAAGTTTCATGAAAAATAGAAATTTTCATAACAAATGCATATGTACTGACTTTTTTTCCTCAATGCCTACAGATACCACCCTAAATTTTTATGTTTTGGCAGATAGTGACAGTTACAGATCGAGTTCGCGTTTCGTCCCGGTTGACCTACTTTTCATTGTTTTACGGCTCCTAAACATAGAAAATTTCATGAAAGACAGAAATTTTTATGGAAAATGCACATGTATGGACTTTTTTTCACAATGCCTGCATATACTGGCATGATTTTTGGTGTGTTGCTTGATAATGACCCGTTACAGATCTAGTTTGCATTTTGCCCTTGTTGACCTACTTTTGACCATACGACACCTCCTGAAACTTAAAAAAATTTTTCAAAATTTTACGTTTCTAATTTGCCCCAGGCGGGGGCATTCGTGTCGTTCCGACACATCTAGTTTTCTTTAACAGTGCATTATATACTAGTACTATACACATAAATGCAGCTAATGGTTAAACACTTCCATGATTTCATATGTACATTTTTGATTCAAATTTAGTAAGTATAGAAAAGATATAGATATTTATGTCTATGTTTACTTTTAGGTGGTGAGAGCAGAAGACATCCATGAATTTTTTACCACCATGCAAGCCAGGAAGAAGCAGAAAGTGTCCTCAGCAGTGCCGTACTTCTGTAGATAGATCCAGGTACATCACAGCCTGAGTAATGATGAGTTGATTGTGAATCAGGGGAGAACTCGGTCTGTCATCTTATCACCCAGCTACAAAACTTCTACCAGGGAGTATTTTTAACAGACACAGCTGTCTGTAAGGCAACACCCCAAAAAAAATGTTTTTTCAATTGTTAGACCACAAAATGATGGATTATAAGGGCATTTTCTGTTTCTATTTTCTCATGTGGAGACAAACATGTTAAATTTTGCAAACTTGCAAGTAGAATACAAAAAAAATGTCTTAAATATTGAAGGGTTACTAAGAACAACACAAAATTAAGTCTCTTTTCTGTCATGTTGTTATGTATTCTTTTTAGGACGAGACAAAAGGACAAATTAGCATCAATAATGGTTTGGTACTCATGAACAAATAAAAACAATAGATCCATGAAAAAAGGGGGCTATTATGTAGAGGAAATATTTTTATTGATGTGGCCGAATTTTATAGGGTAATAACGTAGGTCTAGTTATTTAGATTCATTGCTGTAAGGGTCATTAGATGATGATGGTGGTATTTGCAGAAACTGAAGTAAAATACCTTGTTAAACCCCCAGATAACCAAGGCGAGGACTTAGATAAATGGTTTTATATGTACTCAGTACAGAGAAAATGTGAAGTAAACTTAAAAAATAAAAATAACTTCACAATTTTATATTTATTTAGGGGTAAGTTGCAATGAAAATCGAACTGTCCAAATAATACATTTCAAACACTCCTAAGAGTTCTCTTTACTTTTTAGCACTTTTGAGTAAGATAAGGGATACATGCCAATTGGGAGCTAGTACCCACTATTATATATGTTAATATATGTTATAAATGGTAAAAATATAACTTTAGATTAAGGACAAAGGTCATCTCTTACACGGATGGCTACATCCCTGTTTATATGCACAAAATTGTAGTACAGTTTGCCTTTTAACTGGGCAGGCCGCACCTTTGTGTTTTATTTATCACTGTGCGGGCGACACGGTGTGTAAGTATCAGCTCCACTTACTGACAATGGTGCGACCTGTTTTAGTGTTATATTGGAACTGGGCAATCATTTAATGATATATCAGGATGATGTTTTATATAACATGACCAGCAGTATTGTGTAAGGCTGTATCATCACCGTCAACTTTTAATGATTTTCACCTTGCTGAGGTTAATAAAGTTTGTCAGCCACACAGATGATGTGTTATTTTGAACATTGATAGACCACGTGTTGCTTTATTCTGAGTCAGAGGTTACCTGCTTCCCTAATGTGTTATCAGTAGCTTTGTTGTCACAAAGAGTGGCCACTATGATGGCATATTTGGATTCCTGTACTCCTATGACTTGTATTTACCATTATGCCAAGTACATGTTGCCCAGAACAAGACTGGGAAATGTGAAAAATTACCCCTTAGGACACACTTGGCATCGTCCGTAACATTTCAAGTCCAAACGCTTATATCCGAGGTGTAATAGAGAAGCTGGGTGTTAAAAGTCGAATGGGTACCACTGTCAGTTGTAGCTGTTTCAAACATCCAGCTTTTTAAAGATTCATTCTGCTTTACACTGCACCGGAATAAAACGTATTTAGTTCTGTATTTAGTAGGTATTCGATTCACTTCCGTGTATACATTGGACACCTGTTGTGGAAAAACGTATTCCACACGCCTGTAGTGTGAAAACGGCTGAATTGGTAGTTTATACGGGTATATGGCACATGTAACAGAGTTTGTGAATTGGCACGTACGAATCGCCCTTGGTTCAGGGGTTACCTTTGTTCTTTGTTACGCAGCAAGCTGAAGAGCTTATCCAACATAGAGCGTGATCTTGTAGTTACGCAACGCGCAGCTGCTCCCAGTCTGGTAACTTGACCCAAACCTCACTACCAAATGTTCATTCGCAGAATGTATCGAGAGCGTCGCTCAGTATCGCATATGATCGCAGGTGTGTGGCAATTTTTTGACCTGCCAGAAGCTTCTCGACTGTCAGTCGCAAATTGCATCGCAGTGTTCGCCCAGGTGGAGATTTTCATACAAATAATTCGGCGACCAGTCGCAGATACCTTTCGTTTGTAATGGGATTGCGTCGCATAAAAATCGCCAACGGGCGGCAGACTTCACACATCGTCCCTAGAATCAAATGCAGGTTGAAATCTTGTACAACTCGGAACAATGGATGTTCTCGGACTACCACAGGCAGACGTTACCTTATCGCATAAGGAGCATTTATACGTTTGTTTTTCACTATCAGTATTAAGCCCCAGTAAGAAAAAGTCCAGAGCTTTATTCCACATAATGAGCTAATACGTTAATTGCCGAGAGATGACCGAGGCTGATATTAAATGCCCGCATGTTTGTTCGTTCACATGACGACCCTGTATATTTCTAATGTTCCATGCACTCCGGATATACAACACAAGTCTTGCCGCTCAGGACTGACCGCCACACACCAGGGTTTGTTCAACCTGAGCAGACTAAGTGCTTCCCACACCGCCCGTGTTGTGTCGTCGGGGTCGTCCGGCCCTTGGGCGGGTACCACCCCAATACGGTCATTGTCCAGGTCAGCCACGAAGATATTGCCCAGTTCATCGACAGCCAGGCCTCGGGGTCTTCTAAGGTAGTTCTCTGGGCCACCACAAGATGTCACTCGTGCCAAGGAAATGCCATTTGGGTCAAACACTTTCAAGCAGTGGTTCCAGTGATCAGAAACGATGATGTTGTCATGGTGATCCACGGCCACATAATAAGGATATCTGAACTCGGATTTGCCCTTACCTTTGGAACCGAATTCATCTATAAGCTCTCCTTGGTTATTAAACGTTAATATCTTATGCTGCCAGGCGTCAGACACAATATAGTGCCCCAGGCTGGAACAGGCCACACCGGTACAGCCGCCAAGTATACCTTTTCCAATTGAATGAACTGGTTGTTGTGAGTATCTGAGGTCAAACACGTCAACACATCCCTGACTGACGTTGCAAACCGCCAGGCAGCCACGAGTGGTTATTGTCATGGAGCCCGCTTCGATTGGTCTGATTCCTATATCTCCCAGAAGTTGTCCATCAGCGTCATATTTGACGATACATTTCCTGACGATGTCGCTGACCAGGTAACCTCCATGAGCCTGTATCACGTGATAGGGGCTCACCAGGTCTTTTCTTGCACACACCTGGTGTACCTGTGGTTTCCCTTTTCCAGTCTGTGAATTCTCTGAGGCTGCTGTAGTCGTAGAGAGTACGGAGTTGCTCCTGTTTATATCACTGCCCTTTTTCGTGTCTTTGAAATGGTCTTCCTTATAATACAACGAAGTTTCTGAGACCCGTGACGCCTCAGAAACAGTCGACAAGGATCTTTGTGTTTTCGCCATAATCTTAACTTCATGGGGTATCACCATGCACGTAAATGTATATTAGTTTATTTATATTAGTTTTATATTCTATTTCTGGTTACAAAACCTGTACAAACTTACGTTGATTCTTAGACAGACCATACTTTTAATGCATAAAGGACAAACAGCGCGATACATAAAGGGTTTGCATCACGAGTTGAGCGCTCTTTGGAACTTTGGCTCCGTTAATCAATATATATGTAGAGGCGTGAATCGATCACTATATGATTATCTGATTGACTGATATCACGTAGCGACGTCTTGCATAAATAATGTCAGTTTTATTGATTAATATACAGATCTACAATCCAAATTTACGCACAGAATTGATAAGGACCTTACACGTGTCTTAGCCTAAGTTTAAACAATCCGCGTATTAAATAGGTACATGCATGTATTGAGCCCTCCATGTTTTATATAGTACAGCCGGAAAGGGAAAAGGCACATGCGTGCAGACGTTGTGGAATAACCTTGGGCTGTCGAGACGTATTCTTCCGCAAGTGTCTGCAATTTTTAGCTCAGCTGAGCTATAGTCGTGGTCCATTCGCCGTCCGTCCGCCTGTCTGTCCATCCGGATGTCCGTCCGTAAGACTGGACCTATGAATCTGAAATTTGCCATACAGTTAGATGTCCCAAAAATCTCCTACCATTCCGAAAATTGGGTCAATAGGACCTCGTTCCTTCGAGATATTAAGGAAAAACCTCAATTTTTTATTAGAAATCTATTTTCACACTTCAGGACTGCCTAATATCAAAACCACTCATCTGGTTTTCTTCATATTTACCATAAATATTCCTCTATATAGTTCCTATGTACATGCCAGAAATTAAGTCAGTATTATTTAATTTTAAAAAGTTATGGGCCCAAACATAATGGACTTTGTAAAAAAATCAGGAAAGATATTTGGTCACTTAAGACCAAAAGTGTTTTAAAGGTGGCGACTTTTTTTCAGTAATGCAACTTTAATTGATCAAAATTTAATTGTATACCAAAAATTAGATCAAAATCTGTTAATTTTTATTAAATATTGGCAAAAATATAAAATTGGTACCTTAAATTTTGCCCAAGTTTGACCATGGCACGTTTTTTTTTCCCTCAAAGTACTGTGGATTTAATTTTCACAGCATGTTTTTTATAGCATTTTGTCTGTTAACACCAAAAATTTGAAACCAGTTGATCAAAAACTAGATTTTATTCAAGTTTTCAAGCACCATGTCACAACAAGTTTACATCAAGCTAGTGTTATGCAGTTTGCTAGAGCTCAGCTCCCCAGCTTCAGCTCTAAGTTCCTTAAATTTAGCATACAGTTAGATGTCTCCAAAATCCCCTACCATGCCAAGAATTTTATCACTAGGACTTAATTCCTTCGAAATATTAATGAAAAACTTCATTTTTCCATTAAAAACCCATTGTTACACTGTAAGACTGCCTAATATCAAAACCACTGATCTGACTTTGATCATATATAATATACATATTTTTCTATACATTCGCTATGCATATGTCAGAAATGATGTCAGTATTGCGTAATTGTTTTAAGTTATGGGACCAAACATAATGCACTTTTTAAAAAATCAAGAAATATATTTACTCCCTTAACAAGAGGATTGCTGAAGCTAGAGATTTTTGTCAGGGATGTAACATTATTTAATCAAGATTCAATTGAATACCAAAAATTAGTTCTGAATTTAGTTATTAGTATAAATATAAAATTAGTACCTTAAATTTTGCCCAACTTTGACCATGGCGCGTTGTTTCCTGAGAGCACTGTTGATATAATTTTCACATCATGCACACATAAGGAATTCATCTTTGTAGTTTAGAAAGCTGAAAGAAATTGGCCAAAAATTGCAGCTTTTATTAATGTTCATATGAGACCATGTCAGACCCAGGCTTAATCCAGCCCCTCTTAAGTCACCTGTATGTTGACCTTTCATCAGATTATGCATGCTTGAGCGAAGCATTCACTGGGGCAGCCAGGCAGCTAATGCCTAGCCACAGTTGCTCCAGGTGTCCAACCGAACTCATCTAGTAGTTGTTTTAAAAAACAACGTAACAATAAACAATAAATTAATAATTTTGTATTGGTTATTTATAACAAATTAAAGAAAAATTAATAGAAAAGGAATTTGTTAGTTGATGAGTAACAGAAAATTAACTTGCAGTTACTGATGATGTAAGAATCTAGTATGGATGGATATAATGTCAATGTTATTCCAAATAAAACCATGCAGTCACCTATGGTATTTTTCAGTGAAATTTTAATGATAAAAAAATAAATCATATTATTCATTACTAATCATTAGGGATCATATGAAGGAAATTAATGATAGACAAAGATGCAGTTGATAATATTAATCTAAATTCCTACTGTGTCTAGTGTGTAGATTGATGTGAAAGTAGTCCAAAGTGAATATATTACATTTATTTTTTTTAATATAAATAAAAGCCATAAAACCAGGTACTTATGATCATTATTTAAATTTGTGAATTTTGTTTATCCTGGATTCTCAACGTCTTTCTTTGGCTAAAACTGAATAAATACTAGACATGGTGCGAATGCTTTGCAAATGTATTTGAATACGAATATGAATATGTACTGCATTAAAAAATTTTATTGCATAAGAATGGGAATTCAGGTAAAAATGAAAGAATTTGAATACCAGTGCAGATACTTTCAAAATGTATTCATGAATGCATTCATGAATATATTCTATAATATTATTTCAATAATCATTTTAGTTATATTTTATTTAAAAAAATCATGATTTTCTTATTATTTTTCTTTTAATAAAAATTATATTGGCACAATATTTGTTATTAAATTTTAATAAATAGTTAAACTCTTTTATAATATGTGCTGCTTATAAGTTATATGGCCAAGTCAAAATCTGTGTGACAATAGCACTCCATTTGTTAAAAAAATAAATGAAATCAATCCTCTTCCCTGTCTCCAAAGATACTATCAAAATCATACATAAGCTAAACACCAACAACTCATAATAAAGCTTATATTTATTACCACACAAAACAAGCATGTGCCTCTTTCCAAAATCATATTTTTTATCATATATAACAGCTGAGCGCCGTGACCCATGGGTCCATTGTTTAAAAATTTATCAGCAGTGGATTCATCATTTGCTCTAAAATGTGGTTTTTTTCTGATAATGGGTAGGATTCTCCAGTGAAACAACACCGGTGACACCACCTTATTTTAATAATTGCTCTCTTCCTGAAAAAGTCATGAATTTTCAGGGTTCGTGCGCGGTCTTGCAAAGTCTTACTTTTCATTTTTGCAAAAATAGGGCCTTAGAAATTCTTACTTTTTTTTACATTTTAGAGGCTAGGTCTTACAAAATCTTACTTTTTGTTTCACAGAAACTTAAATAAAATTTTGAATCGTGAAGGAGGCAAAAAAATGGATATCATAAAACCTGAATTTTTTCAAAGCTTGTTCCCGTATTTAACTGCATTTCACACATCATCTGCATGTTCAGACTACCATGGGTCTCATGATCATGGGGTGCACCTGCGGAGTATTTTCAATGGGACAACAGATTAAATCTGAATCAAAAGACACGCATTCACAAAAGTTGCGCGCCAGTTCATCACCAATTATTACGGCATTTTCCTCTACTGTACAATTTCCCTAAATCAAGTAATCTCTGCAGTTTCTGCATGTCGGTGGATGCACATTAACTGTGTTAGAAACTGAAAGTAACGACGCGCTGTGTGTTTGTCGACAATGCAAATAAAGTAGAAGAAATTCCGGAAACTAAGACTTAATCATGAAAGAGTTTGGTCCTAAAAAATCACTCAAGCATTTTTTTTCGTGTTTGCTATACAGGTTCATGTATATTTCTGTATGAATACTGACAGCATTTAAAAAGATAATTATTTTGCTTGACTCAGGCACACAAGGATTGCAGGGCTCCTACCAATAAAAGGTGATTGAAAGTGTGATAGGTATATTTGAACACGTGCTTGAAACTGGAAGTTGAAATAAATATTTGTGTGTGAGTCGGTGTACAAAAGATGCTTCAGTGATTTTTTAACCAGCCAGCATTTATATTACCCTGTATACCAGAACACGGCAAGAAATGACGTGCGTTTTCTGTAACTCTGCATGATTTAGGCTCGTCCAGCTCGTCGACATACCTGTGAGCTGAATTTTTCCAAGAACGATATCGATGGGTTTGAAAATTTGTTCCTGTAGAAGTTAATACATTTGAATATTTACGTCGATAGTCTTGTGAAATATTACGTTGACATATTTACCTCCTTTGTGGTCAAGGACATCTTTTCGGGCTCATATGCATTATGACCATTGTATAATTCATAATTAATTTAATCTATGGATGAAGGTTAAAATCAGTTACAATTAATTATATTTTGTCAAATTTACGGCATTAAAGTATGAGGTCGTTCAGGCTGCTTCGAAAAAGTGGAGCGCGGGAAAGTTCAAATGTGTTACGATTTTGTGTGTAGGTCTAGATCGGCGAGCTTACACTGCATATATTTAGCAAGTTATAAGTCTGCGCTGTATAAAATGTTTGAAATATTTGAGCATTGAAATAACGGGGTATAATTGCTCTGCAGACGCTCATCTAATTGTTGTATGCCAATAAATGCATTCACATTAGAACATTTAATTACGCATTGTGCCCGTGTATGCAAGGCAGAAGGAACATATATTGGTGTCACTAATGACTGGCCTATAGGCTATATCATAAACTGGGTATTTCCAAAATATGCATGACCATCAAGAAATCTATATTTTATCATAAAATATTTTTTTATCATATTGCTCTCGCATATCAGAACTCGTTTTTCCTATGAATTATACGGTCTGCCGATGTCAATGTCGTCCAACTACATTTTCCCAAACGTTTCCCCGTAAATTTTTGAACGTCTAGGCACACCTGCTCTCGTTCCAAATGTCTCATTCTTTTAGGGGGACACGTGGTTTTTGCAGTAGATCATGCTAATACAGAGGTATTATGAAAATATAAATGTACATTACGAAATCTATATTTTGTTGATGTATATTGATTTTTATCCTATTGCTCCCGCATTTCAGAACATGTTTTGCCAACATATAACGGTCTGCCCGATGTGAACGATGTCAGTATCATCCAACTTCATTTTTCCACACGTATCCCCGTGAATTTTGAAACGTCCAAGCTCGCTTGTAGTCTCTCCAACAGACGCTAGGTGCCGCTACCGCTCTTGCACCAGTACTGGTGCAAGAGCGGTAGCGGCACCTGGCGTCTGTTGGAGAGACTAGCTCGCTTGCTCTCTTTACAAATGCCTCACTCTTTGGCGGGGATACCTGCGGTTTTGCAGTAGATTGCGCTAATAGAGCAGGATATTCAAGGATTTCAAAGTGGAAACTGGTCACTCTCGCGGTTTACACCTCACGGTAATGCGTCAGCGAATATGTCATCGTATCAAATTTACCGCTGCATTTTTTGCGGATATTCTGTGAACTCCAGTAAAGAAAGTTATCCGAACATGTCCATGAAAATGTTTGTACCTGAGGACTGGATTGCACGTGTTCTTTGATTTTGGCGGGAAAATGAAGTTGCTCAGGGAGGAGTGGGGCCTGGCGAGTGGGGCGGCAGCAATCAAATTACAACATTACCGTTCTACGGCTAAACACTGTTTATAGATATGGTAAACTTCATTGACAGATTTATGGATATAACGATGCATGCTTTGCCATGTATAATATAAGCCTACGGGAATGGACTCCGATCGTAACGACATATATGTATAAGTATACGGCAACAGCCGGCAAAGGAGTAGAGAATATACGGGCGTTAAAATGAAGGCCTATTTATTGCTTGCCGGAAATCTTCGATTTCGGCAAGCATGTTCGTCAGTTGCGTATGTCTGTTTTGTTTGTTTGTCACGACTCTCCAGGCCACACTTTTGCATCAATCAACTTGAAACTTACAGGCTTGATTGACAAACAGATTTCTAGGTGCCCTATTGTTTTTTGTCAACATTGCTCCAAGGTCAAGGGTCAAGGTCACGACAGGTATGGTTAACGGTTTTTGCACTACAACTTCGCCATAAATAGGCTTATCCACTTCTGCAATAGCTCATTTTTTTCGTCATCACCTGGCCTTTCTCTTGACATGTAGCTTACTTAAATTTGCCGTTACCATGGTTACATTTTTTGGGCAAAAATCATGGAAATTGGAAATAACACGACCATTTTTGTAACTTTGTCAATTTTTAAGGTACAGACATCTGGTTTTGGTCATTATGTACCTTATAGGCAGCTTGACATGATAAAACTGAAAGTCTCGCCAAATCTCGCACCATTTCTCGTCAAACGAGAGTCTTCGAGATTTCATTAAATATGACCTACAGGTTGCATTTTTTTAACAATGGCTTTGAAATTGATATATTTTGTGTTATTTATAAATATCTCGAAATCAGTTTTTCATTTTTTGGAAATAGCCACCAGGGGGCGTGGTACCTGAAACACTGTAACATATCATTTTTCTGCAATATTTAAAATAATTTTAAACATGGCACAATTTTTATTGTTGTATCTTAAACTAGGAACATTGGCTTATTCCTCCGCACATGTAGCTTTGTGCTGCCGTTACCATGGTTACCAAATTTGTGGGTTAAACTTGACGATCTGAAAATATGCAGTTTTTGGCTTCTATCTCGGTTAATATTTATGTTTCAAGGGTCTAGTTTTTTGCATAAGGCTGCTTCCCCTTGGTTCTAAGTCATTCAATTGCAGGTCTCGTCAAATTTCGCTCGGTTTATCGTCAAACGAGAAAAAACGAGATTTCACGGAAATGCTTATAACTCGGCGACTTTTACAGCTACACAGGTCTAGTTTTTGGCATTTCATAACATATGACCAGCTTGACACGCCAGAAAAGAAATCAGGCCAAATCTCGCACCATATCTCGTCAAGCGAGAAAAAAACGAGATATCATGGAAATGCTTATAACTAGGCGACTTTTACAGCTACTCAGGTCTAGTTTTTGGCATTTGGTAACATTTGGCCAACTTGACATAGTAAAACTGCGATACTTGGCGAAATCTCGCACTATATCTGGTCAAATGTGGAAAAACGAGATTTCACAGAAATGCATATATGTCGGCGACTTTCACGGCTAAACAGGTCTAGTTTTTGGTATTCATTAACATTTGGACGGCTTGACATGACAAACCTGCAAGACTGGCCAAATCTCGCACCATATCTCGTCAAACGATAAAAAAGGAGATTTCACAGAAATGCTAATAACTCGGCGACTTTTACAGCTAGACAGATGTAGTTTTCGCCATTTCATAACATTTAGAGAGTTTGATATGACAAATCTACAAGACTGGCCAAATCCTGCACCATATCTCGTCAAACGAGAAAAGACGAGAGTACACGGAAATGCTTATAACTCGGCGACTTTTACAGCTAGACGGATCTAGTTTTCGCCATTTCGTAACGTTTGGCCGTCTTGACATAATAAAACTGCTCGTCTTGCCAAATCTCGTACTATATCTCGTCAAGCGAGTAAAAAACATGATTTCACGTAAATGCTGATAACACGGCGACTTTTGCAGCTAGACAGGTCTAGTTTCCGGCATTTGTAATATTTGACAAACCTGACATGACAAAACTGGAAATCTCGCCAAAGCTCGCACCATTTCCCGTCAAACGAGAAAACACGAGATTTCATGCAAATGCTTATAACTCAGCGGCTTTTATAGCTAGACAGGTCTAGTTTTCGGCATTTCATATCATTTGGCCAGCTTGACATGACAAACCTGAAAACGTCTCACTGCTTCTTGTCAAACGAGATTAACGGGATTTCATGAAAAAATTTTGAAGTTGGTCCCTTTTACACTAGAAAGATATGCAGCTGTTAAAGGTCAGCATGCATAAATAAACATATTATCCGTTTCTGCTGCCCCCACAATGTTGCTCATTCATATGACTGTTTCTACATGCACTCTCTGTCTATCTGTCTCTATCATTTCCAATTCCGGCAAGCGCGTGACTTCTGGTCATCTTGTTTATGTATGTGTCATTTTTAAATTGGATGGGTATAAAAACGAATATAATTAGGAACTATATATATAAGGGTTCTAATAACCATACGAAAATGGTCTTATTTTTCTCGGAAAAAAGGTCTTACAAAATCTTAAAAAGGTCTTCCTTTTTTTTAAATGGAAAAGGGGAAAGAACCCTAATTTTTTTTCCCGTAACTGCTGTGGATTAAATTTTCAAATCATGTTTTATTAGCATTTCAACTGTTAACACCAAAATTTGAAACCAGTTGATCAAAAACTGTAGATTTTATTCAAGTTTTCAAGCACCATGTCACATATTGTTTACATCAAGCTAGTGTTATGCAGTTTGCTAGAGCTCAGCTCCCGAGCTTCAGCTCTACGTTCCTTAAATTTGGCATACAGTTAGATGTCTCCAAAATCCCCTATCATGCCAAGAATTTGGTCACTAGGATTTAATTCCTTCAAGATAGTTATGAAAAACTTCATTTTTTCCATTAAAAACCCATTGTTACAATGTTACCAATTTTACAATGTTACCACTGATCTGACTTATATCATATATAATATACATATATTTCTATACATTCACTATGCACATGTCAGAAATGATGTCAGTATTGCGTATTTTTTTTAAGTTATGGGCCCAAACATAATGCACTTTTTAAAAAATCAAGAAATATATTTACTCACCTAAGATGAGAATTGCTGAAGCTGGAGACTTTTTTCAGGAATATAACTTTATTTAATCAAGATTCGATTGTTTACCCAAAATAAGATCTGAATTTTGCAAATTTTTCAAGTTATTAGCATAAATGAAAAATCAATACCTTAAATTTTGCCCAACTTTGGCAATGGCACGTTTTTCCCCTGTAAGCACTGTTGATTTAATTTTCACAGCATATATACATAAGGATTTAATCTTTTAAAATCTGAAATTTCAAGGAATTGATTGAAAAGAGTGGCTATTATTCAAGTTTTCATACACCATGTCAAGTGTTGTTTACATCTAGCCCACCTAGTAGCACAGCCTTCACTTGAATTCTGTAACCCACCCCAGGCAGCTTGCCTTGGCTCAGCTTGGCCACTACTAGCAGGCTTCCCCTCTGCCTTGCACCCCCCCCCCCTCACCCCCTCAATGGTGCATTAACTAGATGAATGTTATAATTTTCTGTATTTCTATTTTTATCTTGGCTATGCAGTGCTACATTTTAGATTTTGAATTTACCACCAGGGTTACAATGATTAAAGTGCACATTTAGTTGTGTCCACAAAGTGGTGTATGCTATGAAAGTGTGGATGTTCATCAGATAAGTAATTCCTTACTTGAGAAGAGTAAAACCTTCACCAGGTGTGAAATTGACTATTACTTCGCGTAATCAATTATAGCTTAGATTGTAATTACCATAATGATATTGTTTGTCCCTCATTCAACCAACAGTGTGTATACTTTATTTTTTATAGATGTTTTTATTTTACCAAATTTACTGAATCTTTTATTTTATTTCGGTGAATAAGATTAAGTATGAACTGAAAACTCCAATGTGCAAAACTCTTTAATAGGGATTCAAGGAATAATCTTGTAGATGCCATCTTGTGGCATTATTTTTTCTTTTAAATTCAGTTTAAACCTTTGTGATTTAAAAATAATAAAAATATATGTGTATGCATAATATGACCCAATATGAGCTAAACTCTGGATATATAATGATTGCAACTTAGAATTCTAATATTTTAACATATTTTCAGTGTTATTTAATACAAATTTATAAAACTTGTAAATAAAAAAAAAATTAATGAGATAAAAACTATTTTAATGGAAGAAGTGGATATGCTTCAATAAATATAAACTTAAATGCATTATTCCCTTGAAAGTGAAATAAAGGTATTAGTCCATTCTGTCCACTGGCCTGTCCATCTGTAAATTTTTCATATGCATCACAGTATCTCAAAACTTTTACTGTTTTTCTTCATGCCAGTCTTGTCAGAGTATTAGTTTGCAATCATATATTTAAAACTTTACTATAACCAAGTAGGAGGGCCTCTTTCCTCATAGCTTCTCATATGCTTTCATGGAAAACATTAAAACAGAATATTTTGCATTTGCAAAAATTTCAAACTTAAGCTGAGCGCCGTGACCCATGGGTCCCTTGTTATTATAAAAAAAATATAATGAGCAAGTCCTAAATTTGATTTCTGGACTGGATCGGAGTATTTCTTTTTTATAATTAATTAAAGAATAAACGAAATACAGCTACTCCACACCTGGCCGGCTGAAGGGATACCCATGCCCAGTGACACTTCACGTTCAGCGAAACACGTACAAGATCCAGTAAATCGAGGCTGACTGGAAGGCGTCCTAAGGGATCAAAGCGAACCAAACTCCAGAAATTTTGCTATGACGTTTTCTATTGCATTGGCGACACAAGTGCAGGTTCACACCAGAGGGGAGAAGGTTGATAGTGGGTTTTATACTGACTGTAGTTAAGAAAAAAAAAGGTTTAGTTATATACAAGCCTAATATTAGTTTTGAATTTTAATCATAAGAATAAACTTTTGTGTTCTTAAAAAATATAAGATATTTGACTGGCAAGACTTTTGTATATTGATTATATAATTATAACGTTAAGAAAATTAAAACCCGTGGAAAGAAAAACGTTAAAAGATTTAAGAAATTCAACAGTGAAACGCAACCATATTTGAGATTAGAGTTCTTAGTAAGGAAATATATTTTTTTAGTATTATTATTATGGTGGCAGCATACTGAAAGAATCATATATGCCAACACTTCCGTTTTTACGGGTGACTAAAAAGATTGCTACCACATTCATGATATCCCGATGTGAAGATTTCAGGTCCCCCCCCCCCCCCGCCCTCCCCGAAGGGGCGGATCCAGAATTTTTTTGCAGGGAGGGGTCTACGGATGTCATGCACAAAAATTGTCTAAAAAAGGTCGTTGGTTCGAACACCCCCCCCCCCCCCCCCCCCTTTGGATCCGCGCCTGCCTCCCTGAAATGGATATCCGATTAACAGCAGGGTACACTGAACCCAATTTCAGTCCGCATCCGCCCTTTAAAGATCACCCCCACGCTGATTTAAGTGATAGTGAAGTCTTAAACTTTTATCTAACGATATATTATACAATAAACCAGATTCTATGAATAATTAAATTGTCGCAAAATGTCGAATTTATTGTTAATAATATTTATATTGACTCTTACACCTCGCCAAAACGCAAGACACCTAACATGCAAACATGAGATACAAACCAATTTTGGAAATCAAGAATTGAAGAAGAAAGAAAGAAATATGAATTTGAGGTAAATAAACATAAAGAAACATCTATTTTGAAGAGGTTATCTGAAATCGTAGGGGATAATTTGGAATCGAATTGAAGTTACCCCAGAGAGTAAACGTTAATCGATTTCGAAATCATTTTTCAGAATACCCCTTTTATCTGAATCGGGGATAATCTGAAATCGCTACACCAGGCTTTTCTGTTTCCTGCCGACCGTAACGTTGATACACAAAGCGTTCGTGTATTTCTTGGCATTCACCAATAGACGGAATCAAAAATCATTAGTAAATTTAACCACAAAAGGTTTTCCAGAATGCAGATGAACCCTCATGGCCATGCACATGTAAGCTTGATTTGTCAGTGCTGATGCGTGGTTGCATTCACTCACGCGGTCCGTCTTTCAGTCGGAAAAAATGGGATTGTGCATGGGCGGATCCAGGATTTTGGAAAGGAGAGAGCCAAGCCCAGGGAGACCTTAAAAAAAAACCTAAAAAGGGTCCTCTGGTCCGGGAAGGAGGGTTCCAAGTCGCAAAAATTGGACTTGAAACCCTAAAAAAGGTTGTTGCGGGACAAAGGGGGGGGGGGGGGGGGCACTGTGGTGTGTTCTATACTGAGCAGGATCTTCTTGCTTCTGAATACTGGCTCTTTCATTTGTGGTGAAAATTAAATATATTTTCTCGAACATTTATCTATTTTGGTCGGTGTACAAATCACATTTAAGTTGCACACCTTGTCATGTGCATGGCTTTCTTACGTGTTCTTCCGGACCAGATCGTATGGCTGACGTCAAGCAGTGACGGTACTAGAACGCTGAATAAGGGACCAAACCACTTGCACAAATGAAAATTTTTATTTAAAATTTAAAAAAAAACTTACAAATACATAAATCATATGATATTGCAGTCAATAGATAAGAATGCAAAATAGCATTATGTGAGCGAAAATACGTGAGGGACGCTCGGCAATTGCTAGTTGACATTCATAGTCATGGAATCACCATAATATAAACTGGTGTCTTGGGGTTTCATATGGAAAGATCTATCTGCCATATTAAATTTTTGATTTAAAGTGTGTATCATTATATGAAATTTAATTAGTTAAAAACGTTACGAGTAAAATTTAATTTAAGATAATTTCTTAAACTTTATGTACAGTATTCAAGTTAGGTTTAAATAATGCGGTTGGATGTACTGCAGACCAAGTTATTTTTAGGATCTCTTTACAAAAATCAGTAAGAGATTGTACTTTTTCAAGAAATGAAGCACAATATGTTATATACTTGCATATTCCACTTTTACTCCAACTGTAAAATTAAACAGAAAATATCCGAAACGTTCTTTACTTATTATCCCAGAGTCCAAAGAAAAATTTATTTCTCTTGTGTGAACAAACCAAGTAATTCTGCATTATTGCTCAGATATAAAAGACTTACTGTTGGTTGGACGGCAGGGACTGACCTTAACTGGCCATTATGAATGATCAAAGAAGACATGCATGAATGAACCGACACATGATTAATAACTACTGGTACTGTTCATACAGACCACGTGGGGCCTTCACAGTGGTCCTGTCACAACAACCAAAGTCATGCCGTGACAGCCTTTGATCAAGACCCGCTGGCCCAGGACGTCCACTTACGTGTGCTCCCTCCGTCTGCATTTTGTGAGTCGAGCAGGACACACTGATTGCAACCCTTCATCCCTACCCCTAAAAAATGTCGATCTTTTTATTGTAGAAAAAGGTGACTCATGACATGACACTTAGCTAAGAGACCTGGCTTATGACACTTTAGGCTTACATTCTAAACTTTAAGAAAATTTTGAAGAAATCATTTGTCAATTTTTTTCTAACATGGGAGGATCACAGAAATATTGATGCATGTTTTAAGCTCAATACGTGATATTCTGAGGCAAAAATATACAGACAACAGGGTCTAAACATGTGACATTATTATTGCTTGCAAGTCTAAAAATAATAATATGACATGGCAAATTAAATTAAATGTTTAAGATGGCACTACCGGTGACATACAGTCTAAGAAAAACCGTCTAAGACATTCATGCATAGCAAACCTCAAGGCAGTAACTGCAAGAAATGTCCATTAATTGTAAAATATGATTATCTGTATTAATTTGAACTCCAAAAGACCCGATATTGTACTGAAATGTCATAACCTTTTAGTCCTATTTTTATATCTTTTTGGGCCAGTTTGTAGAAACTTTACAGAATAACATTAAGACATGTTTGAATAACGGGTATAGTCTTTTAATGTGATCACCTCCCGCAAAATGTATAATTGGTTTGCTGATACTCTTACATGAAAACTCTTTGTCTTTCTCATGATTAGAATGAGTCTGTCTCATGATAAGTAGTAATGCAGTACCATGTATATGAATCTACGGCTGAGAAAGTGCCGCGAATGCTGTAATTTAGTGTCTCACACTGGGTTCATGTGTGTGTCGATTTATCTATGTTCTGTACATATATAAATGATCGCAGCTGATCTGTATTGCCGTCTGTATAAAAGACGTAAAAATTAAATTTTGCTGAAAGTGCATTTCTTAAGGCGCTAAAGGGATTGTGACAAGCGCACCAAAAGCGACATTTACTGAGAAATTGCTACGTACACACACACATACACCCACAGGTCCGCGAAAATGGAAGCGGTGTTTTGTGGAGTATTTATTATTTTAATTGTTATTCTAATGTAGCCTTACTTCGAGTAAGACAGTAGATTATTTAGTAAGCTGTCAGTGACTCAATTGCAAGTCTCGTCATAGTTCGCGACTTCTACTGTCACACAAGAATAAGCGGATTTTTCACGAAAATGGTTATAACACATTTCCTGAAAGACTAGAGCTAGAGGTCTACTTATCTGCTGGGGTAGCATTTGATAAGCATTCACACACAGTCAAAATCTCGTAAAATCATAATAAAATACGTTTGGGTGAAGCAAGAATAAGCAAGAAAATGCTTAGAACTCACTATTGGTGATTGTAGATCAATCATTGTTATGCTACAGAGGTCTTGCTTTCTGCCTTGTATGATATTTAACGGCTGTACTCAACCGATTCTCGTCAATTCTGCATGCCTAAAGTACGGTTTGCTATTATGTCGTTTACAGCTATCTGCTAATCAGGGTTAGTGACCATATCCCGATAACATCTTATTCTGAATGAAATATTCCTGCTTTTCACTTTAATACACAGAAATCTGCTCATCGTTACATTGGTATACGTTTTAATATCAACCCACGGCAATAAATAATTATAATATAGAGACATAAATCACAGGCAACAATTTTATGAAATCAGCAGTCAGTGTTCTGATAGACCATGACTAGAATACTCACTTTGGCAGTCTTGGTGTTTGTCAAAATATTCGGACAAAATCAGTTTTCTGTTAGCTAGTGACTTATTACGATGTAATAACTCACATAGCATGCACCATGGCTGTACCGGTGGACCGATCATAATTTCATATGTTTTACGCCACTCAAAGAATTTGCTATAATCCGCTGGGTTTTTATCCAAGTTATACAGGTATCTTGCAAGTTCTTTGACATTAGAGAACTCATCAACATGAATAAAAGAATTAGGAGGAGCTACAGATTCGTAGTTACTGAAATCTGGACCCACGACTACAGGTACAATACCGTGATACAGCGCCCACCAAAATTTTTCCGTGATATAATCTTTGCATCTAGAATTTTCGAATGCAAGGTAGAATTTATATTTTCTCTTTAGCGTCCTTGCGCACGTCCACCATAGAGCAGGCTTTGTGAGATACGCTTCGCACGGATCCTTGTTTCCGCACTTCCCGTAGATATCTACAGGAATGTATTTTTGAAGCCTTTGGATTAGGCTCATTCTTACTGTGGAACTCTCTGACAAATTACAGTTTGTTGCAAACCACACTGCTAACTTTGATCTATGCTCAATATGGTCAACGGGTAGGTCGTCGTGAAGGCCAACCTTGCTCCTGTACCAACCATACACATCTGAAATATCCGCATTCTGTTTGTATGTCATGACCAAATCGAACATGCCATCCAGCACTCGTAAATCAGTGTAGTTTTTCTGCCCAAGGTAGATATGGACCGGAGATTCCTGTGTCCGGAAGATCCAGGTTTGTCCCTCTGGCTTGGAAGAAGGAAGATCCAGCGCCCCTGGGAGTCTGAGGTCATACGGGTGCACCACCAATGCATGGCTTTGCTGTAAGAGTGCCCGATCACTGGTGACGAAACATCTCTTCTCAGGACAGCTCATAAATCCCTCTGTCCCTTCCTGCCACCAGTTTTTCATTCGATACAACGACGTCCACAGTAAAATTGTTTTATACTCGTCTAGGTTGGGCAGCGCACGTGGTTTTCTGCTGAGCTGCAGGTTCGGCCGTGGTTTGGCCTCATCCATGGATAACTTAGCGTCCAATAAGAACAGCAGCACGATAAAAATGACGACGAGGGATACGGGTCTGCTGCAGGCCTTCCGACCACACCAACGCAGCAGTCTGTTCCTTAACATTTTGACTGTATCTTTTACACGGGACTACAGGTCTTTGCTCCGACCATTTTTAGCTGCATCTATATATGCCGTCCCATCATCTTACGTCACTGCAGATGCACAAATATAGACCGAGTGTTGTACCGTGTATTTGTATCATCTAGGCTCTAGCCTGAACACATCATTCCGTTATTCAGTCACTTCCTTTTTATAACGTACGCATGCTTGAGATTACATCCAAAGCATTCCATATAAGCCAGGAATGTGTCAAATTTCCGTGGCTCCTTATAGATCTGCTGCAGATTTTATTTGAGGAAGATTATCATTTTGAGTCTAATGAGTACACTATTCGTATCCATATGACAGCTTTCTAGCTTTGTTGCCCATGCTTCCCGTCACGTCCCGTAAAACTGAAGTAATCTGTTTGAAGTCTTACCTTGTATAATATCGGCACCTGTTACGACTACTCCGATACATGCGGGACTCTATCTCACACAAGCATCTAACTAGCAGCGGCACTGAACCTTGGCAGTCTTCCATATATATTATTGTACGTAAATATACATTTGAAACGCCACGGTGCGTAACCGTCGTCCGTGCGGGGCTATTCAGACGACATTGGTTTCCTATATAGCCTTCCCGCGCGGTTTAGTCCTCAAGGTTGTTCAGTAAAACACAATGCACCGGGCTACAGTTACGGCATAACTGTTCTGACGACGCCCTCTTTTTTTTAAGACGAACCGATTTTGTATAATAATAATTATTCCTATACAATTGGGAATATAGTAACCAGATATACAGGCATAAGTGTTACAGGGTAAGACGTATTGTCATCCCCGGACTATGTCCTCAGGCTCGTCCCCGTGAGGTTAAGCATGAATCGACGTGTACTTAACTCCACACGCCTTACTGCACATATTTAACCACGCCATAACATCACGGCCCGGTGCCCAGCATCACAGTGCTATGTTAGTTGCCTGTATACAGGGGATGCGTAACGTCCTCCTGGGACATATGTGATGTAAAACATGGATTAACGAAGAGAAAATAACATCATACTGTAATTGTGAATTAAATCAATTTAAGCGATGTTCAACTTTTTTTATATTCATTGAGTACTTGACTCAAATGATACACTAACGTCATAGATAAAACTACGGATATGGGCCCCGTGGAAGGTAGACACCTATATTCTATATATAGATGCAGAATAGTTTTTATGTTCTTTGTTAACTGGTATAGGGTTGAAAAATAACCCCAGGGGCGGATACAGGATTTGAAAATAGGAGGGGGGGGGGGGGCGCTGGTGAGGGTGAGGGGTAAGGGAGTTTCCCACTCACATAGTGTTCAAATATTTTGACAATGTAGATTGTTACAGCGAAATCTGGAGTAGTTTTAAATGCATCTTGATTAAATCCGGTTGTGTTATAGGTATTAAACGTTTATTGTTATCTCTTGCATTAACGGCAAATTTATAAAACATGTTTTATAGAAATGTCGGTCAAACAGGGGACAATATCATCAGTAATGTCTGTCGAGATCATAGTTAAGATACTGGAACTTCACCGTTATATTCAGATCATTTTATCACCGGTCTGGACGTTCGCTTAAGAGATGAGTTGCCAAGCTTTGTCTGGCCAAGGCCGCCTCGGGTCACATGGAATGGTAACATGACCAAATCCCAGGCCGCTTCCTCCATAAGGTATAATTTTGATAAATTATATCTCCATGGTGCCCTCGCATTGCAGTGAAAATGCTAGAGCCGGTTCTCTCATTCCATACAGTATGAAGAGTATATGGCCGGTATACACGTGTAATCTAGACACCGCTCTCTTGAAGAGTGCGGTGCTTCAGTAAACGCGGTATTTGCCTCTCATCCCGGTGTTATTCCACCCGCCCTGATGCTTGCTAAAAATGGCAAGGTGTGACCTCCCGTGACGTCTAAGTTTAGTAATGCCGGGCCCTGAACCAGATAATGGGAGTTACAGAACGGTGACACCTCGCACATCCCCCAGTTACCTGTGAGACGCTCACTGACCGTATCAGGGCATCCAAGGACACATACTTTAGTCAGCATATACCTTAGCTTGCCCAGTAATGTCAACACAGATTAAAAGAAAAGTTTAATAAAAGTAAACAATTAAACACCAGATTCATGTTATATTTAAATACACCTAATTCTTAAATTCGATTAAGGTCCTGTCATTTAGTGAAGAAACAGCCTGTAACCCTCTGTTAAATCAATGAAATCTGGCATGCACGCTTTTGTTGTTTGGCCTCATTTTTGCATCAAATGAGAATGAGAGTAAGCAAAGTAAAATGGGGAAACCATGTATGAATAGTTGTATGATTGTCCCGGAGAGTTTTGTATTACAAAGCCTATAGTGGTCTTTACTTCGTCCAGGTTTCCAAAAAAGGTATGTTCGAAGAAAGAAGTAGGAGTTTCTGCAGATATGATTTGAAACATCAATATTTTCATAACATCTGGGGGTCTCCTGATAAAAAAAACGGATCTACAGTTTGCTGAACATTGATAATTGTATTTTGGTTTAACAAAAGGTTTAGATAAGATGATACATTTATCTACTAACTTTTATAATGAAGAAATTACAGAATAATACAAAATCAGATTTTTTCATCATATGTATGATATTTTAGCTGAATAGTTAACATAAACTTATGACCCTGTGAGCCTGGTATCATGTTTGCTGGAGAGTTACTGCTAGATCAATACCACCATTACCGTAACCCCGGGTTCAAAAGACATCCCCAGTGAATATTTCTTTTATGAATAATTCAATGGTTGCTAAGTAACATCTGGGGGTCTCATCATCAATGCAAAAGAAGTTCTCATCAGACCCTTCAGAGCAAGGAATGTTGCGTGACTGACCACGGGGAAGAAATTAGTCAGATGGTTAATTTTCACCGCTAATGATTTACTCCGATGCACCAGAG
Source organism: Sipunculus nudus (assembly GCA_026874595.1). Classification (NCBI taxonomy): domain Eukaryota; kingdom Metazoa; phylum Annelida; class Sipuncula; order Golfingiida; family Sipunculidae; genus Sipunculus; species Sipunculus nudus. The sequence goes on along the minus strand of CM049308.1, from coordinate 34,899,449 downwards.
TCTGAATTAGAAATTATTTATGGCAGACCAACCCTTTCCCAGGTAGTTGTTCCAGGTGGATAATACCACCAACGGCGACTGATATATAGCTTTTTTACGTATATCCTGATCTCGCAAAAATATAACTTCGTTTGCAAGTCGATTTTAATCTTGATTTATGGCCACAAAAGGTGTGGTTCTAAGGCACTTTTTTTCAGAAATCAGTGCGGACGGGCGATTTTTTTTCCTACTTTTTTTGTATGTTTCGATAAAATGTCATAAGATCAGAAAAAAGCATGATAATAACAGAAAGTTTTTGCTAATCAGCACTACATAACAAAGGAAATCTTATCCAAATTGTATCTTTATTGTATTTTATCGTCTTGAAAGATGAAAATAAAAATTGTTGATGCGGGGTTAAAATTGACGCGGGCGGTACCTGAGAACCGTGCTTTTTATATTTTTGGCCTAACTGGTGAAACTTCTCAGGAAAAAGTGTATATCATGTCCTGAAGGCGTTCTCTTTAGAAAAGCTAACATTTGCTGGTAAGACGGTGAGTTTATTGACTGACAGGCTTGAGAGCCAGCTGTACAGATCTCCCAAGCACTTGACTGGAACTGAGCCACTGATGCATGTCGACACGCTACACATCACGACGAGGGTACAGTCTCTGACAATAATCAAGCAGTCCTCAACGGTAATCAGAATCTAATATTCATTAACAATGTGCACATAGCGTGCTCACTATATCCAGGTACCAAGGAAGCGGCGGACGCACGTGTTGCTGGGACAACACAACAGCTTGACTGTCAGTGAAATGAAACGTTGCCAGGATAAGTAAGCCTATGCTTCAGATGCCGACAAACAAGTAAAAAATATATAACAAAGACCCTTCTACAAAAGAATTTTATGCGGCATAAAAAACATATGTTAATACACTGTTGATATATAAATGCATACATAACATATATTATAGACGTACACGTTTCAGATGGGACAACACAAAACAAATTTGCGACTGTATCTCTTCACATAATGTGTACAAGAACACAAATCTCTACAGTGCATTTTTACTACATACACAGACGTACAACCTGATATGTTATTATGATTGGTGGAGTTTAAGTAAACCAGTCTAAAATACAAAAATACACAACAAAACTGATGAGTCATTTCAACCCATCTATACCTGATATACAATAGTTCTTTTTTGAGTTGTGCTTTCAATTTTATATTCAGTGATTCGTTTGTTCATTTATTCAGGAATATATGGACAGTTTTGCTAGGAAATAAAAAGGTGTTCAAACATCTTGTAGATTTTTAACGGGGTAAATTTTCCTTTAATATATATATATATTTATATATATATATATATATTTATATATATATATATATATATAGCGGTTACTTTCATTGCTTACATGCAGTAACCTTGTCAATAGGCAATATCTAGTTCTAATTTATATAAAATTTAGCCTTTATAATGGTGGGCTATACCCTGACATTATTTACTGGCCTTTTGCTTGGTCGAGCAAACCAAGCTCATTCTGTGTGGTTATCGTGGCAGTGTACTTTTGGACAGGCTCTGAGTCTTTGCTGTTTTCGTGACATATCTGACCGAGATTATCGTCAAAGGAACGTTTTGTGTAACGTCAGACAAATGATATAAAACTAATTCTGTCAACATGATGCGCAGTCATACTCTCTACTTAATAACATTATGGATTACAGTATGTGACATGGTGATGGAAACATAGATAATATCAAAACATACAAAAGCACGGATACATTACAAATATACAAACCCCCAATTACATAACAGACTTACAAATCTTTTTATTAGTTTCCATTAACTTTTAGAGGCTCAAGATCAGACAGAATAAATCAGATCTTTATACCGGAATGTACCGTGATAAAGGTTAGCTCCCGCGACATTACCGTAATTTCTCGTTTTTGATGTTTCAAGATAACCATGACTTTCGAATTTTGTAGCAAGTGTACATATTCGGTGTTTGCGTAGTTCACTGCTGCACACAGTATTGTTTTCTCCGTTTGTAATAACTTTTAATCATCCAGCTTTAAATTTCGCAGGATTAAATATTTAAATAAACTGAAGTGGTATGTCCTGTCGTGTTTCGGGTAATTTTCAGCGTCCGCTCTTCCCAGACCGTTGTTGGCGATGCCGCGCGATGGCCTGCAGCCAGCAATGGAACTGGAGTTTGTGACTGTCCGTAAACCAGTTGCTGGCGTACGCCGTGGCCACCAGCATGTGAACGTCGTCTTCTGCACTGTGCGCACATCGCCCGAAACGGTCATAGCAGCGCTTAATAGATTCAAAGACTTCATTGCGATCTACATGAGCTGGCTTTTTCAGCAGATACCGCGATAAAAGACATGCTAGTTGACTGATAGTACTGGCACTGAATCCGTAGCCGTACTCAGGATCAAACTCACTGTAATGCTGGTCCAGCAACTCGTTTCGTTTCTCCTCTAGTTCCTCCTGTGTCTTCTTTAGCTCTCGCTCCAACGTCCGGTTACGTACTTCTGCCATTTGTAGATCCCTTTTCATCCGCTTTAGTTGTAGATCTAAACTAGCAACCCGATAACACAGGGATGACATCTCAACGCTCCCCCTTCCTTGAGATGTTTCAAACCTTGCGCTTCCCGGGATGACATCATCATCGCAGGCGGCGGCAATGGCGGCGCAGTTAATCTGATGGTCAGCCAGATCGCTGCGGTTAACTTCCACCCCGCAGCCGGCACATTTCACTTTGACATATCCACAGTTTTCCAGGTGATGCGCCAGTTTTTCGAGTTTCACCACAACTTTACAACCACGAGAAACGTTATCACAGTGAATGTTGAGGTTACATACCAAATTACGGATGGCCAGTATAGGCCTGGCTTCGTTAGTGCCCACATGACCGCGGCATTCTGGACAGGTGTTTGCACCAGAATTTGACAGCCAGGTCTCTAAACAAAGTAAACAGAAAGAGTGTCCGCAAGGTGTCAGCACAGGGTCCTCAAACACGGAGCTGCAGATACTACAGATCAAATTCTGGTCAACAACGCCTGAAAATCGGTGTACTCCTAAACCCATGATGAAGTGGTCGTTCTAGCCTTCGCAGGATAACAGTCAGTAACATACCACGGTAAACGTGATGCACAAATGACTACAACCGGACAACAGGAACAACCGATAAATGGAAATTTAAAGTTTCTGTATTAAAAAATCCACTAGGGTGGTGTTTTCGAAGCAACTGAGACACAGGCGGCCGAGTTTGATCAACCAGCGTATTATAACTTACAGTAGTTTGTTTGGTTTCACTATTCGTAGCCACTTGATGGTCTTTAAGTGAAGATTTAGAACTTTGAAGTTGTTTCTTTCCCTCTTCGCACCACCTCCACGCATCCCCGTGTTTAATCTCCCCCGTGCCGCATCGTCTGTGAAAGAAGGAACTATTCATCCAGAGCTGGGTTTTGCTTGGTATAGCCCTGGCGAGGACTTGTTTATTGATTGAACCCTCTTGGCAGCCCCCGGCCCTCTGAAGGAGAAAGGTACGCGTGCAGTGACTATTTATCTATGCATTAAACAGGGGAGCTTCGCGTGAGCACGATAAGGGGACCGGGGTTCATAGAGAGACCGCCGATCGACAGCCTTCATTAGGTCAGGTATGTCTAAGATTAAGGGGTCCTCTGGCATGTCCCGTGTGATTTATGAAAGGTAACCTCTCTGGCACGTCCGAATGGTTGTATTAACGTTATCAGCCGTGTCAGAAATAGGGCTAAGCAGGTCACTCCATGTTCACTCGCATTATAATCCGTGCTCGACCAGACATCAACACTTCTTCTTAAGACTTGCAGCTTTGTGATGGAGACAGTGATAGCGTAGGTCCAGCTGTAAACTTTATAGAATTGATGATGACATCGACAGTTGTAAATGCGTCACTTCACTAATCAACACTTTTTTTAGTAATTGAGGGCTTCGTGATCACACTACTTTAAAAGGTTACAGGCTAACAACTGCGCCGGTTCTGAACAGACATACGTTTTCGACCAACCTGCCCAAACATATTAGAATGTTAGTAACTGTTTACTTATTTACTAATTTATGGCTCTTAGGTTAAAAACGAGAGCAACCACTCGGAACGCTGTTTTTCGATCGGCAACGCTAACTGAATTTTACATTAAGCAGGATTCAATAAGGTTTTGAGACAGACTGTGCTTTATATTCAAACTGTACAAACCATACGGATACTGAGCCGATAAATACCAAAAAAATAATCTCTCGTTGTCATGCCAGCTTGGGGCTTTCCCGCCTGGCTGAGGTCACGTGTGAACCCTATTATGTAGAGGCACAGCGATGTTTTTCTCGATGATTCCTGTAACGCGTGTTTACTGTGGGTTGTGTTGGATTCTTTAGACTGTTAGAGAAGTGGAAAATTATCGGCTTGGGTCAAGAAGTTATAAATAGGGGGCTGTGTTTTAGAGCAGAGAGAGGTTAAAGAAGATTCCAGCGGACACAGACGTGTGTATGTCAGTTTGTGGGACCCGTCCGATTATACAGTAATTTCAGGGATTCTACTGTTACTAACTCTATACGATTTAATGCTGCCTGCCTCAAGTTTACTTTCTGGATTGTTACAAGAGCTTTGCATTGGACTGTTATTTTCCGAGAGGATTGGTGGCGACTTTCATCCGGCATAGACATTTTAAAGAAATTATCGTTGTGACGGTGGTGGTATCCAGGTACTGTGAACATTGTTTATTTTACTGTGTGATTGTATTGATCATTTGTTATACCGCTGTTTTACTGTATAATTGTATTGATTTAGTGTATTGTAATGTAAGGGTTGTTTTAAGAATAAATTATGGTTATAATATTTGTTAACAATATTATATAATGCCTGGTGTTACAGAATCTGATTTTTTTTATCCCCATTATAAAATTTGTGTTCATCACGCATACGTGATCTGTTGATATTAGGTTCCGTAACCAGGTATATTTGTGTGAGAAGAGGAGGATAGTATATAAATCTGAAATTGACTAAAAAATGAGACGAGACTGGAGACTGTTCTCATGTCCGGAGTATTCAATCGAGACTGTGCTCATGTCTGAAGGTTTTAATAAAGACTGCATGTACTCGTGTCCGGACGGTTCATGGAGACTGTGCTCATTTGATGAATTTTTTGGAGACTGTACTCATGTCTGAGGGTGTTCATGGAGATGGTATTCATGTCCGGATGAGTTGATGGAGACTGTAAACTCAAGTCTGGCGGGATTTAATGGAAGATGTACTCATGTCCAACGAGTTTAATAGAGACTGTACTTATATCTGGAGGTGTTCATGGAGACTGTACTCATGTCTAAAGGTGTTCATGGAAGTTGTGCTCATGTCCGACGAGTTAATGGCGACTGTACTCATATCTGAAAGGGTTTAATTGAGACTACTATGTCCGAATTCTGTAATGGAGACTATACTAATGTCTGAAGGGGTTTAATGGAAAATGTCCTCATGTCCAACGGGTTTAATGGCGATTTTACTCAAGTCCGGAGTTGTTAATGGAAAATGTACTCGTGTCCGACGGGTTTAATCGCGGCTGTACTCATGTCCGGAGTTGTTAGTAGAGACTGAACTCTTGTTCAGAGAGTTTAATGGAGACTGTATTAATGTCTGGAGGGGTTTAATGGAAAATGTACTCATGCCATGAGGGTTTAATGTCGACTGTACTTATATCCGGTGCAAATGGAGACTGTATACTCATGGCCGGAGGTTTTAATGGAGACTGTACTCATATCTGAAGGTTTTAATGGGGACTGCACCCTTGTCTGAAGGTTTAAAGGAGACTATACTCATATTTTAAGGTTTTAATGGAGACTGTATTCATGTCTTAAGGTGAGAGCCCCCCACCAGTGCGTTTCACTCGCGACACGAGTATAACCTAGTGTTGCTCTCACGACACGTGAAAAGGTCCATAATATCTACCTAACCTAATTGTGTGAAAGTTGCAAAGCGGCCGCGTAATTCCGGGTCTAAAATGTCTGCTTTGTCCCACACAGCTTGTTGTTGTTTTCCCAAGCACATACTAACCTAGTTTGAAAATGACGAAAAAGCCGTTCAAAATGGCAAAGTAAATCGTAAATGCCGATAATCCTGTCTCACACCCGGTTCCGTTTTTAAATAAAATAAGATACCGTTTATAGGTATGTTTAATTCTCACTACATGTCGAGAATGGTCTTTTAAGGTGGTCATGGAGACTGTACTCATGTCTTAAGGTTTTAATGGAGACTGTATACTCATGTTTAAGTTTTCATAGAGACTGTACCCATGTCCGGATGGTTTCCCTGAACTGTCCTGATGTTTGGTGGTTTAACTGGAGATGTATTCATATCTGGAAATTTTATTGAAAACTGTACTAATGTATGGAGGCTTTACCTGAGACTGCTCTTGGCTCCACGGTTACCTGGAGATTGATTAATTGCTAAAGGGTTTACTATATCTGAAGTGTGTTGGTGGCACTATTCAGACTAAGAGGTTTGACTTGAGAACAAGAAGTTATACTGTAAACTCTAAATGTCGGGAAGGTTTACAGGGGTATGTAACCAGGCCTTGAGGGGGGGGGGGGCATCTTGCTGGAAATAATCCCTGGAGGGTTGCTGTGTAGTGTGTACATACTAAGGGGTTTACTTGGCCAATTTCTCGGGGCTTTAATGGTGACAGTAGTCAGAACATTGTAACAGGTGCCCTTTTTATTGTGTGGCACGGGCGTAACTCGTGATTTAGTTGCACTCTCAGTTTAATCCGTACTGGTTGAACTCTCGTTGTCATGCTAGCTTGGGGCTTTCCGCCTGGCCGGGTCGGGCTCACGTGTGGACCCTGGTATGTAGAGACACAGCGATATTTTTCTAGATGATTCCTGTAACGCGTGTTTACTGTGTATTATGTTAGATCCTTTAGACTGTTCGAGAAGTGTAAAATTCTCAGCTTGGAGCGAGAGGTTATATAAAGAGGCTGTGTTTTAGAGCTGAGGGAGACAGCAGAGAATATTCCAGCGGACACAGACGTGTTTGACCTATCCGATTATCCAGTAATTTCAGGGATTCTACTATTACTAGCACTTTACATTTAGTGCTGCCTGTCTCAAGTTTATTTTCTGGATTGTTACAATAGCTTTACATTGGACTGTTATTCTCCGGGAGAGTTTGTGTGGACTTTTCACCCAGCATATACATTTAAAAGGACTTATCGTTGTGACAGTGGTGGTATGCAGGTACTGTGCACTTTGTTAATTTTACTGTGTGATCGTATTGATTTGCTGTTATACTGTGCCATTGTATTGATTAGTGTATTGTAATGTTAGGGTTGTTTTAAGAATAAATTATAGTTATAATATTTGTTAACAATATTATATAATGCCTAGTGTTACAGAATCTGATTTTCTTTTATCTCCTTTACAAAATTTGTGTTCATGACGCATACGTGATCTGTTGATATTAGGTTCCGTAACAACATAAGGATTCACTTGAGAACAATCCGAGGCTTAAAGGGTGTGGATACTGTAATGTCATCAGTTGCGTCAATTTATCTTCAAGTTGGGTGGGGGGGGGGGATGGTTGACTCGCAGACGTTGGAGGGTAATCAAAGTTAGGATAACTTTTTATAAACAGACACACACACACATATATATATATATATATCTTTTATTTTCCATTCGACACATTTCACATATATTTCAATTAAGTATAAGGTTTAAAAAGAAAGGTATTGTGTTTCAAGTATATGTTAATTTTTATTAAATTTATATATATAATATTTCATAGTAAACTGTGAAATTGAGCCAGAGTCTATTATTCTAATTAATAATATATTTCATTTCAAATATATATACATTTTTTTCTCAATATCGGGGGGGGGGGGTGAGACCGTACTCACACCTGGAAGGTTTCGGTTCTGTCAGACTGTAGCTCTGCTTATGCCTGGGTGACTGATGAAACTGACAATTGAAACAAGCGTTGTTTGAAATTGAACCATTGATACCGTGCAACACATATATATTATATTATTGAAATGAATGTTTAAAAAAATTTACACCGCCACACGTAATAATATTTGTTGTCAGTAAAGGGTGGGGGGACATATTGAAACAGTCTAGGCGCTTGAATAGCCACATACAGAGCTTCTGTTAGTCATATAACTACTGCAATACATACTTATAACCATAGCGTAACTTACAATAACCAGTTATATTTAATATTAATCAAAAACGCAATATTATAATATTAGGTCCTTATATAGATATATCATATAATACCTTAACATTTAGCGATCTTTAACAAACTTTCAATTAAGGGTCCATTGCCTATGAGATTAGTACTCTCAGTCTGTGATCCTATGATAGTCTGTGACAGATGTAATTCTATGACAGTCTGGAACAGATTTAATTATTTTTGTCTGTGACACGTTATCAATCCGCGACTGGTATAATCCCGTGACACTCTGTGACAGGTACAATCCCAAATCACTCTGTGTAAGATATGATCCCGTGACAGTCTGTTACAGATATAATCCCGTGACAGACCTGATGGCGTGAAAATAATCTGTGGCAGATGTAATTCCTTCACAAAAAAGGAAGCACGTGCATCCTCTCTCAATACTGGCTGAAGACAAGACTGAGATGACAAAAAAAAACCACCTACACAGTGCAGTTGTTCTGTGACATTAAAGCTCTAGCCCCGGACTGTAGTATTTTGCATGACAGTCATATTGTCTGTTAAACCACTGTGATATCCTGTAGACCTTTTGGGGTATGGCCTCGTTGTGAAGAAGTTCACACAGCTTGCACCATGGAGGTACACGTGGTCCTATCATAATCTCGTATACTCCGCGCCATTTGTAATACTCTTCATATGCTGTGTCATTCAAATTCAGGTACCCCAAATATTCCACCAAACTGTCTATATTTTTGAACTGGTCCACGTGGATGAATGATTTTGGAGGGGCGATTTTGACATAGTCCTCATAGCTTGCTCCCATCACTACTGGTACCACGCCTTGGTGTAATGCCCACCAAAATTTTTCGGTTACATATTCCCTGCATCGGCAATTTTCAAAGGCGATATAGAATTTATATTTCCTTTTAGTAACTGTTTCGCAAGCCCACCATTTAGGTAGATCTTTTACTAAATGCTCACAAGTATCTGGTTCGCCACATTTCCCGTATATGTCAATTGGTATTCGTTCTGCCAAACGTTTCACTAATTTAAATCTCTCCGCTGAAAACCGAGAAAGGTTACAGTTACTGACAAACCAGAGAGCCGTTTTTACTCTGTGTTTGATATGGTCCTCTGGAAGGTCGTCATATTTGTGTTGCTTTGTTCTGTACCAGCCATAAGTGTCTGATATATCAGAGTCTCCTCTATATGTCATTGTTAAGTTAAAAAGCCCATCCATTGGAGACAAATCCTTAAATTCCTCCGAGCCGAGGTAAACACGGTAGGGAGATTCTTGGGAGCGAAACACCCATAGCTGTCCTGGTGGTCGTTTAACGGGCATGTCAGCCATACCAGGCTTCCCCAAATCGATGACGTGGAACACAACAGCATTGCTCTGACTCAAACGAGCACGGTCTGTTGTAACAGCGCAGCGTTTCTCCTGACACATAGAAAATCCAGAGTACCCCTCCCGCCACCACTCTCTAATCTTATATAACCTAGTCCAAAGCAAAACCAGTTTGATATCAGTAGCCGTTCCTTGATCCGGAAAGTCCACGATGTTACTGTCATCTTTCTTTTCAAAATTAGGGATCGTAATTGCAGCGTGACTTTCGATTTTACTTTCATCCGGTCCCCTTATTTGGAAAATTAGAATCACTGTTGCCACCAAGAGTATGCTGAGTTTCAGCTTCCTTCTCCACGATGCCATGCTTTCAGATTAATTCACACACATATATTTTATACTTCTTGAGGGTGCTCATGTGTTTTTGCGTGGTTTTGTTCACTCTTACTTTAATAGGCTCTAATATGCTCTGACATTGTTTGGTTATGTTTAATCCTACATGAAGATGCTCTAAGAGTTCTTGCTTGGTTATGTTTAACCCTACATGGAGACGCTCTTGCGTTCTTGCATTTTTATGTTTATTCCTACTGGACGATGCTCTAGCGTTCCTGTTTGCTGTCAAATCCTACTACACTTTGCGCTAGCGTTCTTGTTTAATGTAATCCTACTAGACGATGCTCTAGCATTCTTTTTGTTTAATCCTACTAGACGACGCTCGAGCGTTCCTGTTTTTTTTATGTTTAATCCTTCTAGACGATGCTCCAGCGTTCCTGTTTTGTTTTGTTTACCCCAACCTGACGATGCTCTGGTGTTGGGGTTTGTTTATTCCTACATGGCGATCCTCTATGTGCGTTCTTGCTTGATTTTAATTTTTCCATATATAACGTGAGCAATGGGCACACTCAGAAGTCACCTAAAGAAGCCCACTAAGTACTTTTTACTGTTATTATGTAACACAAGAGAAAATTGCCTTGTGGCCCCATTGTCTATAAAAAAATGGCAAAATATGTTTTAATTAATATTTGTAATGCTTTATGAATAGGAGTAACGACCTAACTGCTCCAGATTTCAGCACTCCAGTTCCCAATGTCTGATTACTTTGCCATTTGGTTGCTCCAGTTACTAAACAAATTTAAAGGGCTCTGCGATATAAACATTGGAATGCAGCGTAGTAAGCCATTAGCGTTCATGCATGGCCGGCGTTAACGTTATCAGAAGGGGACAACGTGACCTGAATATATTATCTTGGGTCAGTGAGGCGCAGAGAACCCCGCTTCACTGAGTTTCTGTGTGTCATGTAGTAAGACCATAACGGTGAACCTCAGGAATGCTTTGTATCATAATGAACACTTCAAACCTTCACTGAATCGGCTGTGCCCGTAACATCTACTTTATAATTGATGGTGGTGGCGGCACTGAACCGCTGTTTCGCAACTCCTCTGTAGCCGCATCTCTAAATGTCCGTTTTTGGTCTTGATCTGTCGGGAACAGTGCTAAGCGTATTTTACGGGGCCCGTTTTCCGAGGAATCTGACATTTTTTCGCAAAGGGTTTACGCCACAATATTGAGCAGTTGAACTCGTACGCCGTCTATCGTATTTGGAATTAAACTGGTCCTCAAGTGAGGAATAATGAACGGGTAATATGCTTGTGTCAATAAATACCGTAATAAACTGTATTTCTCATTTTTTTTTATTCTCGTGTAAATAACATTATACTCAGGCGAAGTCTATGAAATGTGTCGGTCACACTTGGCCAAAGTTAACAACACCGGGCAATTTTTTTATCGCGCCCAGAGACAGTCCATTTTTTTTTTACTAACTAGTGCAAATGTTAGTATTTATATTACACCTGTCATCTGCTCCAGCAGGGATTAGGTAGAACACGGATTGTACTATTATCAAATTCTTCAAGGATCAGTGTATATGGGTTGTACTATTATATAAATCTTTAGGTATCAGGTAGAACACGGGTTGTAATCTACATTAATGATTGACGGCGGTCGCACTGGACTTTTGTCAGATATTTTCCCTGTGGTTACTCCTCAAAAATGAATATTTTTGCTCTTGGGCTGTCGGGGATGATGTAAAGTGTGTCCAAAGCGGGCAATTTTCCTGGTGTCAATAATTTCAGACACACCTAAAATTATTTTTCGAAGGGGCTATCGCAGCGCCATCTGTCGGCAACTACGATTGTGTATCAAAGCTGAAGGCAGTTTGTTAATTTGAATCGGGGCCTAAGGCCCTCCGTATCTTTACCTATTTTGAGACTCATGGAGTCTGATATAACAAAATGTTCAGTTTTTGAAAAAAAACTTCTTTAAAAAATGATGTTTCAGCTGTTTTTGAGCGGATAACGGCATATTTGGACAAACAGGCAGTCACAATAAGGACTAATAAATTGCTTAACAATAAGATATGCTAAAACGACGGTTGGGAAGGGGTCCCCAGTACTTATTATATCGACCCCCCCCCCCCCCCACACACATTGGGTCAAGTTATTTAAGGAACTTTCTGTGTCCTTATTTAAGGAACTGTTAATTAATTTATTAATTTTGACGACTATTTCCAAATTCAACACCTGTTTTTGTTGTAGCTTTAGGACTGGATATCACATCAATTTTGCCGCTTCATGTTACAAGCGCCGGTCTTTCATTTGACAACATTTGCATTATATATGCACCATGGGTAAACAGATCTATCAGCTCATCTTGATTTCCGGTCAGTGTTTTTTTTTTACAGAAATTAGTGGAAACTATGATAACCTTTTTCCTCCTCCACAGGCTCACGAATTGTGGTAGCGAGCGCCACCGTGTGTCTGTGTAGGAGACAAGAACTACCCTGACGTCATTACTGTGACCTCACCCAGAGATCACATCTGGCTTTTGAGTCTGACTTCATATTTTGCAGTGAACTGAACATTTTATACTCAGTAAAGGACTAAGATTACTGTTTAGTTTTGAAGCTAAATAAGGGCATTATACGGATTCATGTTAAATGCTATGCCCAGTTGGGTTCATATTTTTTTATTAACCAGCCAGAGGAAAATGACCGTTCTCAAAATAAATGACAATGTATTATAATAATTTTTTTAAAACTCTTATAGAAAATTGTAATATTACATTAAATTTCACAACCATGGCCTTTTTGGATCATTTAGTATTTACTTAAAACTTAAGATAAAGGATCGAAGGTCAATGTACATTTAACCATTACCTCGGGTAATTTGTATATCTTGGGATGATGCAACTAGTACATTCAAACATTCTTATAAGTTTAAATTAAATTTTGTGGACAAATGATAACAACTGATCACCGCCCTTCAGTTTAATATACTAAAAACACATCGAGCTACACATACTGAAAAAGCCATATTCATGCAAATCATTTCTGTTTAATTTCTCTTTTTGATGTCTGGTTACCTATGTGAACAGCAGTGATTATATATATGTTATATATATGAGGAGAGGTCATTTCATGGCACGACTGGATTTTTGCCTACATGCAGCAGAGCAGACTTAGGTAAACCTAGGCCCAGTCTCTGTTAACCATGATTACGGTGGGCCCGAAGATGGCGGATTCACAAAACATATCCTGCATGTCCTCGCTAATTGATTTATATACCCGTATCTTAAGGCATAAAACAGTCCAAAGCTAAAGTCTCTGTATATCAACTGGAAAGAAAAGCTGACTTACAAATAAAGGGAATTCATAATTGTTGAACAGACAATAATCAACAAAAAGGTTATATTCTCAGGAATTTTTTCAGTGCTCATTTTCACCTTTTTATCTAAATTTTCGATAAAAATTACATGTGATCATTTAACAACATGATAGAAACAGGACTTTTTTTGGCTAAACAGGTAAAACACGTCAAAACAAAACAAAATTTTGTAGAAATTTTTATTTTTTATTTTCCTGAAAGAAATGCTCGGACTGGACCTCAAACTAAGTACATTTCTACTGCAAATAACATTTTGGATGTGCGGAGTTCCTAAGAAATCAAACTGTTTTATCTAATATAAATCTAAGCTGGAAAGAATCGCCGTTTGGTCTGCATTTAGGTGATCTCCTACGTGGTCTTCAAACCCAGCTGGTCTCTGTCCTGGTCTCAAAACCTATCTATTCCCGGTCATAGTCTCCAAACCCAGCTGGTCTCTGTCCAGGTCTCCAAACCCTTTTGGTCTCGGTCACGGTCTCCAGACCCAATTGGTCTCTGTCAAGGACTCCAAACCCCTTTGGTCTCGGTCACGGTCTCCAGACCCAATTGGTCTCTGTCAAGGTATCCAAACCCCTTTGAACTCGGTCATGGTCTCCAGACTCACTTTGTCTCTGTCATGGTATCCAAATTAATCATGCCTCTATCATGGCCTCCAAACCCACCTCGTCTCGGTCAATAATTCCAAATCCGCCCGGTCTTTGGTTCCCTGTGTTCTCAATTACTGCCAAATATATTCAGCAAATAAATTTACATTTGATGTATATCAAAATAAGAATTAACTTTTTTTCATGGTTTATAAGTAACAATTACGTGAGACATGTACAAGAGGGCCAGCATCTTGTAATGACGAAGAGTCTGCTGCCGTGAGAATATATAAACGTATATATCCTCGAAAGATCAAATGGAATGTAAACAAATGGAGAGAAGTAAACCTCTATATGAAGTTCAGTTTTATGCTGGCATCAACATTGTATTTAGTTTTGTGTTCATCGAATAGCCGCGAGAGGGCGTCAATGTACAGCGTGTGATAGTGATCAATGTCTTCCTGTGTGGGCTGCTTTTTAAGTGGTACATCGATCGGACTTCCCACTGAAATAAATAAAGAAATATTTTATTACTATTATCTTTAGTTATTTTCATATGGCAAACCTACTTTAACATCTTTCTGACTGTCATATCCCGAAAGCTTGAGATATCACACCGGCTTCCTTAATTGACACCCTGCCCAAGTAATAAAAATTAGCTTGAGAGATGAATATATATTGGCTTACATAAAGGAACGATTCTATTCTTTTTGTTAACTTTGTGTAACTGAAACATGATTCAGTCAATGCATATGGAATAATGTTTCCTCTATGAAGTAAAATAAGGCGTTGTAAAGTCACTTATCGTAAAAAGTTTAATATATATATAAATTCTGTTGTCATCTGACTTTAAAAAAGTTTGAACAAATCTGTAAAAAGTCATATTGCTCGAAATCCTCTTGGCGTGAGAGCGGAAGATAAAATAGGGATAATTGCGCGAGTCTCGCGCTAAATGGGCAAGGCGTACTGGCATGTGTGATACATATGATTCAACTTATATGAAATTGGAATTATCATTTACAAATGGCTCATTATAACCGTGGAACATCTTAATGACATCTAAAATATATTGCCCTCCATGTGATTTTTTATTTATTTATTTTTTTTTTGGGGGGGGGGGGGCAATAAAATGTAAAAAATAATAACTACTAGTATTCTCTGGTGTACAAGATCAACCACTTATATTGCACCAAAAACACCACTGTTTGTGTCATTTGAAAAAAAAATCCTGCTAGTTAGTGTAAGACCCCTCCCACACAACCTCCTGTCCTCCGCTCGGCGAAGCGCCCTCAGTACTTGGAATACCGAATCTTTTTCTACTATAAGCTCCGCCCCCCCCCCCCCCCCCCCAATCAATAGATGATTTCGCCGCCTATTAAATACATGTATATAGTTCCAATCTGGACATCTACTATATAGGTTAAGTTATATTGTTCTTCAAGAATCAATGCTTCTCTTAAGTCTAGAAAAAATTACAATGCTATATTTGCAACCTCGCCCCAACATCACACGCTCGTATATATTTGTATAGTGATGCATGCATCCCACGTGTTCAGCGTACATGTAACCCCGTGCGTTTTGTTGGGTACAACACGTGGATGTTCCAGGGGATTTACAGGTCTGATCTTTGCACTATTGTGATCTTTTTAATATCACTCCATCGAGCTTGTGGAAATGGAAACCTTTTGTCAACACGTTTGTCCTATTTCATAAACAGGTGGCGACTGGTCCACTTTAACTGTAAGCTAAAGTTCCCTAAGTTAACGTTCAAGTTTATGAATGGCAGGGCGCTCTTATCACAAGTTTTATCCAATACGATAAATATCTGTGCCATGTAGGCGTACGTACTCAAGGCTGCGTGCATGTGCTGTACAACAGGTTTACCGTGTGTTAATAAATCTCTATCGCAGATGCATCACTATTTTCCTTTTTTTTTTGCACGCAAATTAAAACCTATCATGAAAGCAGCATGTTTAGTCATAACATATTTATAGAATGACCTGGAGACCTTTGGCAGTGATCATATACATCACCATGCAACTTATTATAGTGACGTCAAGTTACACAAGAACTGGACTTTGAGTCATTGACAACTCCCCCGTGCGTGGTACATAACGCCAATATTCACGTGTGGTAAGCAGATTTGGTTTAATTATAACAATAATCCATGGGGTCAATTTGGTGTGGGTCGAAGTAGGTATTTAATTTATGGCATGTTCACTTCGACTAGAATTTTGGTCAATTCCATGCAGTGCAGTGGCGGATCCAGAAATTCGAGAACAAGGGGGCGCTTATATTGGATTGATGGGTGATGGGTATTGTTAAAACTTAGTTCTTAAAAATTTGTTTTGTAAATTATTTATATATATATTTATTATAATTTATATAATTTATAACATCTATGGCTAAAAAACTTTTAGGCTACGAACCCCCCCCCCCCCCCCCCCACACTACGTATTACAAAGGTAAAAACTTAAATTAGGCTGAGAGAACACTGACGTTCACACGCAGATTATGATGTTATTTACTTTACACACTACACGTCACGTATATATATATATATATATATATATATATATATATATATATATATATATATATCCATAGCATCTTTCACACTGCATATACATGTAAATTACATGTGTACGGGTCTGGTAAAGTCATCTTGTTTACCTGAGGACAGGGGATATGTTTGTATCGATTATGCAAACAATTGTTGCCCAGAAAAAATCCTTGAAATAAGAAATATCCACTCGAAATATTGTTTTGGAGTTACTGTTTCAATTATGAAGTTATGATAATCCTGTTAAGTAAAAATAATTAAACTGTGCTCCATGATTTTAACTTTAGTGTGTACCAACGAGACAAGAAATAAACATGTATGACGGGCTGTACAGCCAGTCATTTTTGGAAAACAGAAAACAATACGAAACATGACTGGTCACATGGGTTCGCCGAATATGACAACTGGCTACTGCATGGTAAGGATGCGTTTAAACCTCAAAATGCATCAACACAATTGGGTTATTAGTTACATCAAAGATCCAATATATGTGCTATCGTACGTGTCGTTGTAAAATCTTGCCGGCTGTCCAGCCAAACACCACGACAGTGAAGCGGTGGCGAGTGGAGCGAAAAATTGAGCGTGGCGCCACGGCTAACGTATGCAGCACAGACTCAGTAATTACCTGTTATTCATACGATCTGTGTGGATGCATAAGTATAAATCCGTGCAATATCTCCGAAGGTTCTTAACGAATTGCAATGAATTTTTGTGGCCCCGGTGAACCATGGGCCAAAGAACAGGATGGATTTAGGATGGATTAAAAAAAATTAGATGGATTGGTAAACCTGGTGAAATTTAAGTGAGAGTCCATATCTGGATCAAACCACTTTACACAACTTGCCTGGTAGTTCCTCAATGCAATAGCTTCAAAATATATCGATCCCCCATTAATATTTAATTACTTTTGCCTACAATTCACTCTCCCAAAAAATCATTACGGTAGAATCCCTGTAAAAAAATATTACTAAAATTTGTTTTTAATTCATATTAGACTCCGTAAAGTATACTTTATTTTAAAAATGTACCATGTTCTTTCTTATGGTAAGGACAAATTAAAAATAAAATACTTCGTATTTTATGGTTTTGCACTCTGGAGGACTTAAGAAAGTCACCCCACAAAACATTGACAAATATACTGATATATAAATAGACTCATGACCCCGTTAAGCCTGCCTTTCTAGGGGAGGAAAAATATCAACTGTACCTCCGCGGATTGTGGTTCCAATCCTTTTCAAAACAGTACCCTTAAAGATGTAGCCTTACATAATATACTTACCGACAGTAACTACCGGTTTCCTGTAAGGAAGTATGCCAAAAGTATAGTTGAACACGCCGCGACCATGAAACAGAGGTGGCGAGAACCCAAACAAATTCTTAAATTTGTCTTGGAATCGTCTGAGAGGAGAACCGACAGGGTTGTCGGCCTGCAGAAACAGGTCGTTCTCGCCGAACGAGAACAAAGGCACCAAACATGAACTGCAACAAAGGGAGAGTGCAATGAATTCAGCATCAATATTGGAAGAAACATAAACAGCATGTAAAACATATCTCTATAATTGTGGTATGATATACATATAATGGATATTCTCATGCACAGCCAATCACTTGCAATTGATAGTTTCGTGCACTCATGCCAACGAACTTCTACAGACTGCATTAGTGATCCAGCATTCTAAAGAGGACTGCTGACATGAGCGGACGAAACGGTCACTAAAAGTTAGTGTAGGAAGCTGCATGTGCATTATAAGAATATCTATACATGGCATGCATAGCATACAGCACAATCTTATATATAATTATCAGCAGCGCCGTCATCCACTTTACTAAGCATAACCTACGATGCAGTTTTACAGGTTCATGATGTATGCACCTGTGTTATTACCTAACCTATAATATCTCTTGATACAGGCTTTTGGACGCCAACTGTTCATTAATCTGATCGAAGTTAAGGGGCCTTTAAACAGAATGACGACCTTTGTGCCTCCGTGTGTGTACACAAAATTTACCAGGTCGTCGTAGGTCTTTCAAAGGTTGTACACAGGTGTTTCAGACTTCGCCATGGACGCCGTAGTCTTTGTGAATTTTTAAACATGTTCAAAACAGTCGCACAAAGGTCGCAGAGGAGGTGGGATGCTCTAAGGTGGCTCAAGGTTAAATAAACCTATTCCACGTGCGTTTGTTGTTGTGTGATGGGAGGATTTCACCCAGATTCCAGACTTTGCCCTTATTTGATTGGCTGGTACACATGTGACATCATGGACTGAATTTTATCAAGAACTCAGATCTAGTAATGCATGTTGTTTTTATTCTCTGCTGAAAATTTGGGATTGACAGAGGCGGAAATACTGTGCTTTTACTGAGATCTCGAATTTTTAGTCACAGGGGATTTCCCACTGTGTGACGTCACTGCCGATTTGACAGTGCTCATAGATGTGCCCATAGTTTTTGAACAAATCACGCAACCTCATGTTTTTTAGGGAAAAAATAGATAGAAAAAAATGTTTTTCCTCCCGAAATTGGGCTCATTTTATATAAAATCTATATTAATATTTTTTTCATAGGCAATTATGTTATATGATAATATATTAAGATTTGGAATAAGTTTGCTTGACCTCAAAGGAGGCAGAAGGGAGGCACACGCATTGCAATGGTAGCAGAATGGAGGCACAGTGGTCGCGTTGATTGAACAGGGGAAGCACGGGTGAGGCTTTTTTGGTGGTTCAAGGGAGGCAAAAGAATCGCTCCAACTTTAGGCTTTGGCAGCGCCACCGATCACGCATTGGCGGCATTTCCTTTCCTTTTTTTCGACAAAAATTAATTCAAGCTTTCCATTGATAAACAAATTCGAAAACTGTTCATTTTACAAATAATCCCGTTTTCCCACGTGTTTGGATGTTTATATAAGTTCATGTAGGCCTAATATGGCCTATTATGATTGACACGTGGGCCTCATATATTATAGTCTGCTTGAACAATTGGTACAGGATGTTTGTGAATTTTAACTTTTCAGTTTTGATGCCGTATAGCTTACCCCGTTTTGAGCGCCATTTTAACGAACCCTTTCCTCTCTTTGACTGTCAGGTTGTAGTTCCCGGGCTTGGCCTCCAGGGCTTCGGCAGCGCCACCTATCACGACAATGGCTGCATTTCCATTCCCCTTTTTCGTCAAAATATAATTTAAGCTTTCTTTGCTCACGTCGCATACACCTGAACAAAAAAGTAACAAATAAATAATTTATTGTGCAAACATATCTATATTATAATTGACGGTGCTACTTCTTGCACCCAGAGTAAGTTAGAAATTACATAAATTCTACAAGTGAGACAGGCGGGCTTTAAATTAGCGTTGCCATGTCAACATAAAATGAGCCCTAGGGCCAGCTAAAAATTACTCTGGTTTATTCAGGATAAATATTATCAATGAATTATGAAAGAATATATGTTAATAATATATATAATTATTACATATATATAATGTTTGCGGATTCATATCAAAGCGTATAGCCTTGATATGAGCGATCAATAAAATTCAATATTTTACATAAGGGCATAAAAGTGATATGTCAGTCTGTGATAAGAAGAACTTTATAACGTTTAGAACTGCTCAAATCCAGAATTACAATATCATTTTACGACTGCACAAGCAGAGACCAGCTGTGTTATAAACAATACCCTGTGAGAGTTGACTCAGTCATGTATAGAAATATTTAATCAGTTTAGACATTGTAAATGACAAAACAATAGATTACTGTCACCAGGGCCATGTTTGCTGGGAAAATCCCCCCTCCCCCGATCACCAACAGATTATAATCTCTCTCCAAGAATATCATAATTTCTTAACTCCCACCACATATTATGATATATATGTTTTCAATATACTTTTATTTGATTTAAACATTCAAAATATGGGCTTACATTTATGACAACGAAGTCAGGCTGTTTACGTACGCACTGATCTTAAAGTTAAATGTCTCAACATAAGATGCATATTGAGATTAAGGAGTAAAACATAATGAATTTATTAAATGTTTGACGGTAATGTGATACAGAACAACATTATATTCATACATTACCATGCCATAATAGAACTCCTCTTAAAATTGGATATCTGAAGTTGGCCTTCAACGTCAATAAATGTGGCGTGATACCCGGGAACTTCTCACTGAAACCGGTCGCATCGGTTGCAAAATTGCTGAAGGCACCACATCCCATAATTCCATGCGGATGATAACCAAATATGTGGTTTCTGTTGGGGTCCAGATCGGTCGTCTTTACCAGCTCTACAGGAAAGTAGTCCCTGAAGTAGCGCCAGATCCACAGTCTACGTACAAAATCAAAGCGCCGTCCGCCCCGGCTGGAGGTTGAACGGACGAGGATGTCATAGACCATCCAGGCAGCATACGCCAGGGTCAGTGGGAGGATCGGCGTGAACAATGTGACAACAAACAACACCAGGGCAGCCACTGGGGCTACAATAAACAAGGCTGTATAAACAATGACAGCAAGAGTCTGCAGTCGACGTTCCAACGGGATGCGGAGAGGGGCAAATTTTAATCCAAACAGCTCCATGGCGGCGTCGCTTTAGTAATGCCCTCGGCTTCTTTAGGACACACCAGTGTGAGCGGAATACCCCAGGACGGAGATGGTGGTCCCACTTCAGTTTATAAACCGCATCGATTGAGCCGTTCAGTTTAGATGCTTGGGATTAAACCTGCGATCATAACCCGACCTCCAAACCAGTGACGACCTTGAGTTGATTACTATCACGAGCTGACCCGTGTCCGTGAGTGCCAGCTCACCGTATATTTATTATACGTTTTCCAGTAACAGGCACGTGTAGTGTGCCGGTATATGTAAAGATAACAAGGTCAGCATTGATAGCCAGACCAGATAACACGGGTAATAAAATTTGATGTATTATACAATACCAGTACACAGGCTATATATACACAGGGATTGCATAGGTGAAACATGAGACCGCCTGTAGTTATTAGGGCGGTAAAAGTCGGCATATAAAAACTAGCCGGAACTCCTCGTTTCGTTGTAAACAGCGTGGTCCTGAGCACTGCTGTATAGCTGCCGTTACAAGAGCTATAAATCCTGAACAAATATACAACAATTGACAGGGTGGTGGTTCAAGTATTAAAGGGGCCTAATCACCTGTAAAGCATATTGAAATAACACAAAGCTTCTTCCCTTCAAAATTATTTGTACCTGTTAAAATATTGCCCCGATCCCGATAGCTAACTCCTGTAAACGAATGTTAAAAACAGTGGACCGGTCGCGATCAAAGGTGCCAACATAAACACAGCTCTTTTATCGCCCGGCCACAACACGCATCAATCAGGAGATGCTCTGACTGACTTGGCCCAAAAATGTAATGCATATTCCCCCTGAAACATCGCGTGTTGCGGCTCACAATCGGTGCATGTAGTGAAGTTTACAGTCATTTCTATCACGGGGGCATATTGGTTCAACAACCAAGCAAAGGTAAAAGAGCTGCTTCTAGGGAATGCTAATAGACTTGACACGTAACTCTCGCTTGCAGCACTAATGGGGAGAAAACAACGCTGCTTTCTGGTTTTAATCATAAAATGTCCTATTTCACAAATGTTGAATGGAAAAAAAACTTGACCCGCTCCCGCTCTAAACCCGCTCCTGCACCTCGTGGAATAAATGCAAATCGTGCATAATTTCCTGAATGTGTTTCTGTAGGATAATGTTATATCGATTTTTTTATTGTGCTAAATCAACAGAATCAGTGGAATGGATGTAAAGATATAATAGGATACAAATAAAATTTCAAATAACGGAAAAATTGGTGTCTTCATTAACTCAGAAAAAAACATGTCAGCATATGTTTATTTTATAACAGGCTGCAACTTGAATATATAAAATTGGTTTGATACACATCGGTGCACGTTTCCGTGCTCCAGTGCAGCACACGCTTATATCAACAGAGGCGAGTGACGGGTCAGAAGCGGTTATTGATATCATTTAATCAGGTCAAGATGGAACAATTAATCAGTCTGGAAACACGATAAGGACCGAAGGGATACAGGATATACACGGTAAACAGGATGGTACCCGCAGACTTGCGTGGATAAACTAAGGCGGTTCATACGAAACAGATTAATGTTATTATATGGAGGCCTCCAATTGGCTTATTCAAAATGCTTTCCTGAAACCATAACTGAAGTGTAAGGAATGTTTATATATATATATATATATATATATATATATATATATATATATATGTGTGTGTGTGTGTGTGTGTGTGTGTGTGTGTGTATGTGTGTGTGTGTGTGTGTAGTTATATTGTTACGGGGTGCACATAAAAGCAAACCGAACTGTCTCGCTATAGTGAAGCTTGTTTTCTAGTGAAGAGGATGGAACGCTGGACATGTGCGCCACTGACATGGGGTCGAATCCGGGATCGGCCAAATATTTTCCCATGAGCAAAATGTTTACGTAACATATGAGGGATCTTTCTGGCTTACACTCAATTTTAGGTTCTGGGGGACGGTGGTTTGAAGAAACTGAACAATTTAGGTGTGTGTTACGGGGTTCATGAAAGAGAACCGAACTGTCTCGCTACAGTAAAGCTTGCTTGTGCGCCACCGACTTGGGTTCGAATCCGGGATCAGCCATTTATTTCCCCCTTAGCAAAATGTTTACCTAACAGTATATATACATTCATACATATAACGGGAAGAACAGGTGATGGAGACTGGCAATGACGGGAAGAACAGGTGGTGGAGCCAGGGGCATGACGGGAAGCACAGGTGGTGGAGACAGGGGCATGACGGGAAGCAAAGATGATGGAGACAGGGGCATGACGGGAAGCACAGGTGGTGGAGACAGGGGCATGACGGGAAGCAAAGATGATGGAGACAGGGGCATGACGGGAAGCACAGGTGGTGGAGACAGGGACATGACGGGAAGCACTGGTGGTGGAGACAGGGGCATGACGGGAAGCACAGATGATAGAGACAGGAGCATGACGGGAAGCACAGGTGGTGGAGCAGGGGCATGACGGGAAGCACAGGTAGTGGAGACAGGGGCATGACTGGAAGAACAGGTGTTTGAGACGGGCATGGGGCAGTGGCGTCAATTTTTCTTCCAGGGTGGGGGGGGGGGGATGACTTTGAATATATATATAAATATAAATATATAATTATTATTATATATATACTTAATCATATTTCAAATAATTATAATGTTTAGGAAAATAAGTTATTTTGTGAAATCTAAGCAAGGTTTAGATATAACATTTTTTAGTAAATGGATCCAAAGTCTTTAATTCTATTTATAAATATATTTCATTTGCAATATTGTAATATTATTATCTAAAAGGGGCGATGGGTTATTACATTGACCATCCCCCTCTGCAGAACAGGTAATGGACATAGGGGCATGACGGGAAAAACAGGTGGTGGACACGGGGGCATGACGGGAAGAACAGGTGGTGGAGACAGGGGGATGACGGGAAGAACAGGTGGTGGACACAGGGGGATGACGGCAAGAACAGGTGGACATGGCTCATGGCATGTAGTGGAGACAAAGACGGTGATATCAACAGGGATTTGACTGGAAGACCTGATGGGAGGCTGGAGCATGACGGTAAGACAAGATCGAGAAATAACTCGTTCTCTGTAAAGACAAGTAGCACAAATGACGGTGCGTGTTCGCCGACTGCGCAATATTGACGTTCGTGATTCATGCGTTTCGGTCAATTATACTGTTACATAATTTTAGTTAAAAGTCAATAATTTATAGAGAACTATTTTAAATCTAAACTTCTTGGTGATTTCAATTGAAAATTGGTGTAATGTTATACACCTTTCTAATATTTGGATTGCATGTAAAATAAACAACAAGTGCAATCCATGAAAATATTAAGAAATACTTAAAAATCATATGACGGTTACCTAAATCCTTGATAAAATAGTGCAATGTATGGTCCGGCAATTATAAATATGTAGGAAATTATTTACAGGACTTGTATTCGTAAAACAGCGATAGACGGAGCTTTGCAAATTTAAATGTTAGATCAACTGTGCCTTACTAAAGTAATACTGTGGCAACTGTTTTAACGCGTTATTAATTGGGGGTTTTAAATGAGGGATAAGAGATTTAGTGTTCGCTCCATTGTTAAAAGAGCCTCCCAGTAATCTCGTGGACTATGATCTCACGGCGCGTGGTGGCGTAATGATTCGGCGTACATGGCTGTGGGTTCTAATCCTGTTCAGACCGGTTTCCACGCTAAGACTCCTGGCAAAGGTCTTTACCACAAGGGTGGTCCCTATTTACCCAGGAATGGACGGGTACTTGGAATGAATGGGCGGCTTGCAAAATGTAGAATGATTAACCCTGTTGTGTATGTGAAGTCTTAGTGTTATGAAGCAGAGAAAAGCTACTGGACCGAACAGGCCCGAAGACCAGGTAGGCAAAGTGTAAAGTCGGAAGAGACCCAATCAGTGATATCAGACCATATAAACATTTGCTTTTAATTTACTTTTTTTTTACTATATACACGCAAAAGAGGCGTTCTTTAAAGTCTGGAAAATATATGCCGGTTTATTTAATTTTAAATCAATATACAATGTAAAATCCATTATCCATTAGGTCAGAAACCTTTTGATCGTAACACAGCTGCACTTTATATGACGAAATATGGTGTGGGATCATAAAAAAAGCTTTGTTAATCATCGCTAGATTTGTCTAAAAAATCGCTGAGAGCTCGCTCCATCAATAATGTCACTAGAACCACGCACGTTTATTCTTCCCAAAAGAGTGAATGAGAGTAAAAAGCTCACATTAAGATGCCAAGAAAAGTCTAAATGAAGAAGTCGTAAACGTCTCGCCTTCACCGTTTATTTCTTTACTTCCATGAAGATAAGATGTTCCAGACTTCATGACCGGGATAAAATTATGATCTTCTCCACCATGGCTTTGGATATTTCAGCGCAAACTGTAGTTGGCACGAATAATTAAATAAAATGACACTAATTTACTAATTACAAGTGAGTGAGCGTGGATGACAGGTAATTTCAGACGGCTTGGCCTTTACAGGGCTGTTTATAAATTCCCCCAAATTATCATGATTTTTAAAAACAAAATTTAAAAAAAATATCACTTTTTTATGGCTTTTCGGATACTGGGTTTGATGTAGAATGAAAAACCCCCGTAAAAGCCTATAACGCCTAGCGCAGGGACAGCAGGCCTGCCAAAACACTTTTTTTTAAAGTCTTTCTTTTTTTAAGGTTTTCCTAAAAATGACGCTAATTACTCTTTTTTTAATACTTTTTTTCAGCAGCACTTTTTTTTCTCTTTTTTTTCAGTGAAAGAATTCAGATATATACTTTCTCTCCTGCCCTTACAGTCCATTCAGAACTAGAATGGGCCATTTTGCAATTTTTGTATGCAAATGTCCAGCATGTGTCACATGTGGAAAATGCCCTTATCTTCATGCCGGGGGATGTGCGCCATGCATATGTCTGACCTGGGGAAACGATATTCAGTCTGTGATAAAAAAAATGGGGAATTGACGCAAATTTTACCCTGTTTTTTTCACTCTTAATTCAAAGAAGTCTACTCTTTTTTCTGGAACACTAACTTTTTTTCGGTCATTTACTTTAGGCAGGCCTGGACGGACTGAATCGTCTTGTAGCCAGAAGTTTTCCGACAGAATACCGATGCCAGTTGACTATCGCATTATATTTGGGGACTTTACTACTCGAAGGCCTGTTTTCCACCCCAGTCCGTCGCTGTCCGAGGGAACGATATAGAAAAGAAAGATATAAAGAAGGAAAATATAAGATTTTTTACACTTTAAACTCGTGTTTTACTCGGTAACTCACCATGTGTATCAGTTTGTGAAGTACCGTGTAAAGGTCTACCTAAATCATTTAGAAAGCTGTTTGACTGCAAAACTTTTATTCACAGTTTTATAATAAAAAGCCTAACTTTTCAACAAAAACATTTCTATTTAACAATAATTATTCAATATTGAGATTTATGTTATAGCTTTCAAATGAAACTATAAATAGTAAGCTGGACATAGGCAAGTCATTAAGGAACATTTAACGCCAGTAGGGAAAGAAGAACAGAACACTGTTTGTAATAAATCTTGTATAGGTATACTCATTACATGGTGGTCATACATCTAAAACACCACAACCGCATCATAAAAGAGTATAGCTAAAGGTATTTACATGGCACTAAAATCTTCAACTGTATGAAAATATAAAATATTCCAAGTACTGAAAATATATATATATTACAACTGTCCCATGGTGCAAGAAGCTCTGCTGATTATTACGTACAGACCTATTCTGTAGTTATTACTTAAAGATACTTTTGACTAATCTGAGAATATATTCTGTAATATATATATATATATACATACATACATACATACATATGTATACATATAAATGTTAGGTGTGTCTTGTGTATGTATGTAGGTACACATTTGCTTCTTGCAAATACTTATACTATTGATTTAACTTATACTTTTGATACACATTCTGTTACACAGATGTTACTAAATCATTTAGTATACCAATATATGAATATTACAGGTATACAGCTTATTGATTGTTGGAGACATTATACTTGACAGCACATCCTGCCAACCTGTAGTTATGTACTTAGTTTTGCCATTCAAACAAATATCAGAAGACCGTGATCAAATCTTTGTACAAGGTAACAGCTGCAATATATAAATACAAGGAAAGACGGAGGATAACTGCTTGAAAGACACCTGATCAACTCAACATCATCTCACGGTCATCACTCCCATCTAACTGCCTCACAGTGACATCAGCGCCATCTACCGTTCCTGAGGTAAACTAATAAATGCATATGGACAATCGCACAAAAACTCTTCACAATGCTTCACCACAATTCAAAATCCTCTTTAACATCATTTCTTCATATTTTACAAAATACACTCAACAATGATAAATACAATTTAAATTAATTTAACTGATCATCAGCATTTATGTCATGAAATTTCATGCAACTATTGCTCAACAAAGCCTAACCACTGCTCCTCCGTGCCTAACCATTGCTCCACCAAGCCTAACACTTGTTCCACAATATCTGATCATTGCTTCACCAAGTCTAACACTTCCTCCATAATATCTGACTATTAATCTACCAAGCCTAACACTTGCTCCACAAAGCCTGACAATTATTCCAGAGAACTAGTATCTGCATATATGATAAGTAGGAAGACATCCATTGAAAGTTGTATTTCATCAAAGCGGTCTGTCATAGTTAAAACAAAGCCCATTCTTTCAACCTGTTGCTACAACTTCACCTGTGAATACACAACTCATCAGACAATTAAATTAAACTGATAGGCTCCACTTTTTTATCATTCTTGATAAACTCTCTCATCCGAGGATCAAAATGCTTCAAATACAATCTACACAGCCTTGCCAATCTGAATCAACTGGGGGAATCCCCCATGTCATGATAAAAATCTTCTCAAACACAAGGTCAAAATGTCCCTGATGCTTTTCACAGCATGTCGTAAATCTGAGAAACAATATTGCACACTATTTCGTATATTGTTTTTGTATATAAATAAACAATATTTCACAATTTTTTATTTATCATATAAAATCTGTCAGGAATGTTTGATAAAATAGCATATATATATTGTGACAGATATGTTGATATGAGGTGAAAGAAATGATGTTTACATTGCTGAAGGTAGCCTGACAGTTTGTAAAATCATCCATGTTCGAGGTTTCAACTGGTATTCTGTCCTTCTTTCTCATCTTGTAACCTATTCTCAACTTCAGAAATGCATTGAAGTGAATTCTCTGCATATTCTGATGTGTGATAAGGTGTGCTCATTTCTGAACAAATGCATAACACTGAAAAAATTCTAGATTACCTACTCGATTATAAATATCTTTAAATATCAATGAATAAAATAACTGACTGTTGGGGCAAATAAGTGTGTATGAGCAATGATTTTATGTTGTGCACATATTCATGTTATAAAATACAATCTATTCAGACAATGCTGAGAAAAACAAAAGCATTCAGTTCAAATTCTTTTGTAAAACTTCCTTTCTGATAATAAGGAGCATGACAAAATTTTCCCCAACACAGTGTGACTCAGAATTAAAGTCATCCTAATTTATCAAGATCTTGATCTTTTGGAAAAATGTCAGTGATTACAGGTTTATTGATGAAAGGTGCTTTGTATAATGGTAAAATTGTCCAATAACTGTAAGTGGTTACAGCTATTTGTTCCTCCCAC
Source organism: Sipunculus nudus (assembly GCA_026874595.1). Lineage (NCBI taxonomy): Eukaryota > Metazoa > Annelida > Sipuncula > Golfingiida > Sipunculidae > Sipunculus > Sipunculus nudus. The sequence goes on along the minus strand of CM049308.1, from coordinate 34,870,757 downwards.
TGCTTGTTTATATTCCAGTTGTTCAGAACATTATAGTCCGTTCCACCATCTTATCCATCTGTTTTCTCATGATTATTCTTTGGGGAGTCAAAGAGCACCAAAATAATTTACCAATACAGAACAGTGATGATATCATTACAGATGTTACGCACAAAAGAGGCATCCATATTCAGGAGTCAAATAATCAAGAGCTACCGTTCCCCAATTTAAAGTGAGACTTGTATTCTCCTTGTGCACATGCTCCAATGTAACGTCACATTACTTCATATTTCATATCCAAGGAGGTTAAGAATGGTTGGACCCCATGAACCACAGAGACATGTTAACCAGGCCGTAAAGGGAATAATATTTATATTGCAAGCAGGTTGGGTACAAAAAATTACGCATTTCCCTCTTTTTGCCATTGGTGCAAGTTATGTTTGTCAGTTTGTCTTGTGTGGAGATATTCGGGAAAAGTCAGATGGACAGTGTGGTGGAACAGACTAAAGCATTATTCCCTTCATTCCGACATGTCTTGTGACATTAGCTTTATAGTCTGTTTGCAAAATGGCAGCATCTATGAGGGCTTTCAAAATTTTGCCAGGTCAGGGTTTTATAAGGGCACAGAATTATGATAGGGAAGTACCCTAAGAGCAGTCTCAAGCTGGGGATTATCTGCAGAGAGAGGTTGGTGGCCATTAGACCGAATCTTCCAAGTAGAAACTGGAGGAATGATCATGCCTTCATCCTGTAATTTTGCAGGATGTCTATAAATAATAAGCTCCTATGATCAGCAACAATAATGGTACATGTACATACATTCAGTGTGCAGAACTCAAAATATGTGAACAAATGTAAGGAATGTATGCAGACATAGCAAAACTGTTCACCTTACTAAAATCTTGAGTTTAAAAAAATTCGTATAAATACATGTATGATAAAACTCTCTTATGCATGAGAATGTCTCGAGATTTAGTGGTAGATTACAGAAAATACTAAAATGATTTATAATCATATAACTGTTATCTTGTTTTAAATTATACTCCATGTTACAGTGGTACCAATGGCATTGTGTCTGCAAGCTGTCATTATTTTCATATCACAAATATTCAGTCTTGTTCAATATCAAAATGTCTCTGTTTACTCAGAGGTGTGCTCCGTCATGAATATTTGATGAGACAGCTGTCTTCGGTTCTGCTTCAAGCCTCCTCCACACAACCTGTAACCCATGTATAAAAAGATAAAAACCTAAAATTTAAGTAATATTCAAGATCTTTAACAAAGAAACAGAATGCGGATTTAGATCTTTGTGACCATAATGGCAAAAACTGAAAAACTGACTGAACAATTTTTGCCATTAGTACTCTTGTTTCTTGCTCGAAGGTAAATCTAACCAAAAGTTGCATGGTGCTGGATGTTTCAAACCACATATTGGGGTTGTAATCCAAATACAATTTTTTTCAAATATAAGGAGTGACAATGATGCAAATAAAATTTTATTTTGTGAATTAAAGAAGGGACAATGATGCAACTTAAATTTTGGTGAATATAAGGATGGCTATTCGGGCAAATAAAATTTAGAGGAATATATGGAGGGACAGTGTCGCAAATAACATTTTCATGAATATCAGGAGGAACAATGGTACACATAACATTTTTTAATGAATATAAGGAGTAAAGAATGCAGTAAATAACATATTCATAAATATAAGGAAGGATAATTTGGCAAGATCAAGGTGATGAAAACAAATGGCAGGCAGACATTAGACTTTCCTCCTTGTAATGAATGATGTAACTTCCACCTTTATTTCAACCAAGTTTGGTCTAAGACAATAAAAGGCATATTAACACTGACTTAAGTTTCAACAGCTTTAGAATTCATTCTACATGTAAATGTATTTATACTTGTCAAAACTGAGGGTGTATTTACTTGAACTTCCAATGTGAAGGTGGCTCTTGGATAGATAGCTCTTTATGGCAATTTTGAATTAATGAGCATTAGTGGCTATATTATTTTGAGTGTTTTAATTTGAATAATCGTCTTTTAAATGTGTGAATACAGTTTTCATTTCTGATGATGATGAAATCTGCCCTGCTATGGGATGGAAGTGGGAATGATGAGGAACTGATAGACATCCTTATCCTAAGGTCCACCAATAAACTGGCTTCAGTATAAATATCAAGCAACAGAACTGGGTCAAATGATGAGAGTTTTTTCCAAATAAACAAGGTCTAGAAACCTAATGCGACCTGTAAAATGAGATATACATCAGGTATAATGCTTCCATGTTTGCCTGTTAATTTTCAAGGTGTATTTACTTGAACTTCCAATGTGAAGGTGGCTCTTGGATAGATAGCTCTTTATGGCAATTTTGAATTAATGAGCATTAGTGGCTATATTATTTTGAGTGTTTTAATTTGAATAATCATCTTTTAAATGTGTGAATACAGTTTTCATTTCTGATGATGATGAAATCTGCCCTGCTATGGGATGGAAGTGGGAATAATGAGGAACTGATAGACATCCTTATCCTAAGGTCCACCAATAAACTGGCTTCAGTATAAATATCAAGCAACAGAACTGGGTCAAATGATGAGAGTTTTTTCCAAATAAACAAGGTCTAGAAACCTAATGCGACCTGTAAAATGAGATATACATCAGGTATAATGTTTCCATGTTTGCCTGTTAATTTTCAAGTACGTGTGACAAGTATATGTACAATGCAAGTACTAAACATTTTGATCTTTAGTCTAAGCACCAATTACAAAAATGTCACTGCTGAAAAACTGGCATTGGTGCACACAACACAAAATGATTGTAAGTGGTGCCACCAGTCTTGAGTAGATAAAACCATAGAAGATATATAGACATTCAAAATTTCAGCAGATACTTCTAACCACTCTTGGGCTATGTGCACACGTGCATGGACAAAGGATGTATCGACATGCATAATTTCAGGCTGATATGTAAAATCACTTCTAAGAAATTAGCAGGGGGCAAAGGCCATCTAAGAATCATTTTGTGCCAAGATACAGAAGTTGAAAACAAAAGTTTTGCAGAAGAAGACTATTGCGGCCTTCTTTTTTAATCAGGCTTACTAATGGCCAAAAGACCAACTTCAGCTTTCTATGACTCTACCAAAAATCTATGAATCCAATCTATTCTTATACAATTGAAAGAACCCTACCCTAGGATAATTCTTGTGAAATAATTATATGATTCAGCTTGACAGTTTCATCATAAACATTTTTAAGCTGAAAGAGGGAAGAAATTACTAGGTTTTTTCCTTAAAAATTAGGTCAATGTAGGTGGCACCACAAAAAACTGCAATTTCAAATAAGTGTCATGTGATCAACATTTGCCCAAAACTTGTTGATGCTAGCTCCTGTTGTTTCTGAGATCTCTATATGTTAGTATGCTTTTTTGCCCAAATGACTTAGTTCAAATTCCTGTAACTCAGCTAAAATTAACAAACCCAACCCATTTGAACAGACTTGAGAGAGCTCGTCTCTGGGATCATTTTTGGAAAATATTGAACAATCTCGCTGAATGATTTCAGAGAAGAAGATTTTCAAAGGTTGTCAAGCTTTTTCCATGTAAAATGTAAGTTGAGGCAGGTGGCACCATAAAAAGCTCTATCCAACAATATTTGATATGTGACAGATTTTCTGCATAAAAATTTGGGATGCCAGCTCTTGCTGTTCCTGAGAAATTATGGGTTCATGTACTGATGATCAATGACCCCCCTACAAAAAAAAGGTCAATGCAGGTGGCGCCACCAATACATCAATATCAAATAAGACTCATGTGACCAACATTTGCATATAACTGGTGATGATAGCTCCAACAGTTACTGAAATTGTAATTTTACAATGCTTTTTTAAAGAAATGAATAAGTTCAACTTCCTGTAACCAGGGTTGCCAGTTGACCAATTTCAGGGCAAGATTTATCAAATTTGGCCATTTTGAACTCCCATTGGTCATCCAAAATTTGTTTGTCCATCTAAGAAAAATGGCCTAATTTTGGCCAAATCCCATGGTTTCTGGGAATTTCCATAAAATACCATTATTTACATTCATATTCATGACACTGTTTGGTGTTATGAGATAAGTCTATATGTCACTGGGTTGAGACAGCTTTGCAACATATTGCAAATTCATTCGCGAGAGAGAGTCTCAAAAGTGTCTTAAAACCTTTGCAGCGGTTCTCAATTTTCACATGTGATTTGCAAAGTGTCGCAAACTTGTCGCACAAATTTTGAACATGTTAAAAAAATTCGTAAAACATAATTTCTCGCAAAATAGTCGCAGAGGCGTCGCTTGTGTCTCAAACCCATCTCAAACATTCTCGAACTATTCTCAAGTCAGTTTCTGTGAGACAAGAATTGCGATAACTGCAAGACAACTTTGAGAGGGGATTGCAACCTATGCAACTAGATTTGGAGATAAAAACAAGGGACCTATGGGTCACGACGCTCAGCTGTTATATATGATAAAAAAATATTATTTAGAAATGAGGCACATGCTGGTTTTGTGTGGTAATTAATATAAGCTGTATTATGAATTGTTGTTGTTTAGCTTATGTATGATTTTGATAGTACAGGGAAGAGGATTGATTTCATTTATTTTACTAACAAATGAAGTACTACTGTCACACAGATTTTGACTTGGCCATATAACTTATAAGCAGAACATATAATATAAGAGTTTAACTATTTATTAAAAAAATTACAAATATTGTCCCAAATATAATTTTTATAAAAAATAATAAGAGAATCATATGATTTTTTAAAATGAAATATAACTGAAATGATTATTAAAATAATATTAAAGAATATATTCATGAATGCATTCATGAATACATTTTGAAAGTATTTGCACGAGTATTCATATACTTTCATTTTTACCTGAATTCCCATTCTTTATGCAAGAAATTTTATAATGGAGTACATAATCATATTGGTATTTAAATACAATTACCAAGTATTCGCACCATGTCTGGTATTTATTCAGTTTTCACCAAACAATGAAGTTGAGAATCCAGAATATACAAAATTCACACATTAAAATAATGATCATAAGTACCTGGTTTTATGGCTTTTATTTATATTAAAAAATAACTGTAAAAAATTCATTTTGGACTAATTTCACATCAATGTACACACTAGACACAGTAGGAATCTAGATTAATATTATCAACTGCATCTTTGTCTATCATTAATTTCCTTCATATAATCCTTAATGATTAGTAATGGATAATATGATTTACTTCTTTATCATTAAAAATGAACTGAAAAATGCCATAGGTGACTGCATGGTGTTATTTGGAATATGTGACATTCTACCCATCGATACAAGATTCTTATATCATCAGTAACTGCAAGTTAATTTCCTGTTATTATAAACTAACAAATTCCTTCTCTATTTTTATTTAATTTGTTATTAAAAACCAATAAAAATTTATTAATTTATTGTTTATTGTTATGTTGTTAGTTAAAACTACTAGATGAGTTGGGTTGAACACCTGGATCAACTGTGGCTGGCCATAAGCTGCCTGGATTCTCCCCTCAAGCGTGCATAATTTGATGAAAGGTCAACAAGGTCAACATACAGGTGACTCAAGAGGGGCTGGAGAGAGCCAAAGTCTGACAGGGTCTCATAAAAAACATTAATAAAAGCTACAATATTTGGCAAATTTCTTTCAGCTTTCTAAACTAAAAAGCTGAAATCCTTATGTGTGCATGATATGAAAATTATATCAACAGTGCTCACGGGAAACAAACGTGCCATGGTCACAGTTGGGCAAAATTTAAGGTACTAATTTTATATTTATACTAATAACTTATAAAATTTGAAAAATTCAGAACTAATTTTGGGTATTCAATTGAATCTTGATTAAATAATGTTACATCCCTGACAAAAAAGATCTCTAGCTTCAGCAATGCCCTTGTTAAGGGAGTAAATATATTTCTTGATTTTTTACAAAGTGCATTATGTTTGGGCCCATAACTTAAAACAATTACGCAATACTGACATCATTCTGGCATGTGCATAGAGAATGTATAGAAAAATATGTATATTATATATGATCAAAGTCAGATCAGTGGTTTTGATATTAGGCAGTCTTAAAGTGTAACATTGGGTCTTTAATGGAAAAATGAAGTTTTTCATTGATATCTCAAAGGAATTAAGTCCTAGTGACCAAATTCTTGGCATGGTAGGGGATTTTGGAGAAATCTAACTGTATGCCAAATTTAAGGAACTTAGAGCTGAAGCTAGGGAGCTGAGCTCTAGCAAACTGCATAACACTAGCAATATGTGACATGGTGCTTGAAAACTTGAATAAAATCTACAGTTTTTGATCAACTGGTTTCAAATTTTTGGTGTTAACAGTTGAAATGCTTACAAAAACATGCTGTGAAAATTAAATCCACAGCAGTTACAGCAAAAAAAGTGCCATGGTCAAAGTTGGGCAAAATTTAAGGTACCAATTTTTTATTTTTGCTAATATTTTTAAAAATTTAAAAGATTTTGATCTAATTTTGGGTATACAATTTAATTTTGATTAATAAAAGTAATATTACTGGAAAAAAAGTGCTTAGCTTTAACAAGTTTTGTGTTAAGTGATAAAATTTCTCTCCTGATTATTTACAAAATGCATTATGTTTGGGCCCATAACTTTTTTAAATTAAATAATACAGACCTAATTTCTGTCATGTACATAGGAATTATATAGAGGATTATCTATAGGAAATATGAGGAAAAACAGATGAGTGGTTTTGATATTAGGCAGTCCTAAAGTGTGAAAATAGGTTTTTAATAAAAAATTGAGGTTTTTCCTTAATTTCTCAAAGGAATGAAGTCGCAAAGACCCAGTTTTCGGCTTGGTAGGAGATCTTGGGGACATCTAACATTATGCTGAATTTTGGATTCCTAGGTCTTACGGTTTCAAAACGTGCCACATCTACGGACGGACGGACGGACAGACGGACGACGGACAATGGACCACGACTATAGCTCAGATGACTTATAGTCAGCTGAGCTAATGAGAATCTGACATTCTGGTTGCGTATTGTTGTGCGAATATTTCACAAATGTTGTGTGAATGTCTTGTGAACATCGCACAACATTCGCACAACGGTTATACGAACTCCAGCCGAATTTTGGGCCAAACATTCATACAGTGTTCACAAACGTGGTAAATATGATTCAGTGTGATTGCAAGTGAAATTGGTCGCTAATTTGCGTATTTTCACGCAATTGTCGTGTCTTTAACTAGTCACAAGCTGTCGCAGCCCAGTGAGATACTACCTATAGGATCAAAAACAAAAAATGTCAAAGATCCGCCAAAGAGTACTCCTGTGCTTGTCACATGCATGCACTTTGTGACATCAGCAGTTATTTCTTTTTTTTCACATGATTTCATTTCACAGAATATGGTAATCAGATGACACTATGCCCAGTAAAGAGCACTGGCTGCTATGAGTCATTATTAGAGCATAACTTGAGCATATATGCATATATAAATTTGGCTGAGTTTTGGCCGTGAGCAGATGGGATTCTGACCACTTGCTGTTTTTCTAGAATCTGGCAAACCTGCCTGTAACTCAGGCAAAAATCACCGAACTGGAACCATTAGAACAAACTTGAGAGAGATGATTCAGGGATTATTTTTGTGAATTACTGAACAATTTGGCAGGACATTTTCAGAGAAGAAGATTTTTTAGAGTTTTTTTAGCTTTTTCTCTTTAAAATCTAGGTAAAAAAAAGAAAGCAAAAAAATAAGGAAAATCCTATAGTTTTTTAGATAACAGGTTTTTTAGCATAAAATTTGGTGATGCTAGCTCCTGCCATTTTTGAGATAGTATGTGTTTAAGTACTATGACAGACAACACAACACCATCGCATGAGCTATTGATTTGCTAAAAAGCCCTAAAAGAATAAACTTAATAAAAATATGTAAAACTTGGATGGGTTAACTTCATTAACTGATTGAAATTCCTATGAACAATATGATATGATAATATTATCAAGAACTTTATCAAATGATGTAAGATAAAATCAGACGTACATTACACATCTCCTTGAGTATGGCTCTCTCTGTCTCACCAAGCTGAGTACCATTAGTAACTCGGCTGTGTTCCAGCTCATCTTTGACCTCCAGCACCTTAAATGTAGGTAAAAATTATCACCTTAACTGTACATAAAATAAGCACCTTAAATTTCCCAGTATGTAAAAGTCAACACCTTAAAAATAAGTCAAAATAAGTCATCTGATGCAGGTAAAATAAGCAACTTCAATGTAGGTAAAAGTCAGCACCTTAAATACGTAAAATTCAGTGCCTACAAGTCAAAATCAGGCAGAATTTATGATACCAGAGGTTTGTCTAATGTAAGCTCTGAAGGCCAATTCTTTTAAAAGAAGACACCATGTACTGACTCACATAACACACCATTAGTGTAGTGATGGTCAGGTTCTAGTCTATTTTTAAGTATATTTAAATTTTATGTAACTGTAATATTTATATGAATTTAGATATGTTTTGTTACAAATATCAGGACAATCCATGCGGCCATCTTTAGAGAACCTATCATTAGAAATAGTGTATACTAAATGCAGGATGACTGTAGTGTTTCACAACTGCTTGTCAAAATTAAATAATATTCATGATGATAAAAATATATATCTATATAAGGCCAAAAACAAGAATGGTTCTGAGGCACTTTTTTCAGAAACCAGTGCGGGTGGGTGATATTATATTTTTTACCTTTTTTTGTATGTTTCGATAAAAATGTCATATGATCAGGGAAAAGCATGAAAATGACAGATTTTTTTTTTGCTAAACAGGTAAAAGCACTACATAACAATGGAAATCTTATCAAAATTGTATTATTTTATCTTCTTGAAAGATGAAAATCAAAAGAAGAAAGATGAAAATCAATATAAAAATTTTTGAAGCATGGGGTTAAAATTGACTAGGGCAGTGCCTGGGAACCATACCTTTTATTTTTTTTGGCCTAATAGATATGAGTTTAGATATCAAAATCACATAATTTGACAGCATCAGCTGTGATCCTTACTTTCATGGCCTGAGCCACAGCGTGTGGCTTGGACGGGAGATTCTGAGTGGGAGAGCTCTGTCCAGCTGGCTCCCATGCAACAGGTGGAGAGACCTGTAAACAAAACACTTCACCATGGTAACTCTGCTTACAGCCGAAAGGGTATACTGTTCATGTACTGAAAGGGAAAAATTATCATGAAGTGGAAATTAAATTCATAAATCAGTATAATTACTACAAAGGATTAATTTCCACTGTGTGTATATTCTTTTCTTGTATGTTTCAATCTAGATTTCATTTCTCTAAATTTATAAATGATCTGAACTTGTGGACCTGAGAAACACTTCACTGTCTACAGCTTACAAATATACAGCATCAGGCTTTATTTAAGCAGTCAATATAATGCAGGGGAACTATAAGGGCCAAACGTCTGAGGTCAGACTTCTCTCTTCAAAACCTAGCCCTGAACATGAATCAGCAGGGCTGAGTATCAGGAGACAGATAATGTCAATTGTCAGCACAAGATTATCATCAAAGAATGGATATTTGATTTATGACAAGACAACCTAAATAATTCAATTGTATTACTACACATTGGCATAATGTAGATGGGACGGGGAAATGCTTGGATGCTCTGTTTGAAAGGTAATCATGGAATCCTTGTATCTGATTTGAAGGCTAAAGTGTTCTTATTTCATGACTCAACTGAAGGAAAGTGGAAAAGCCACAGAATGTTGTTAAAGAGAGGTGGTGCCATCTGCATGTTATAAATAATGACATATCAGTCATGTGATCAAACTGTCTGGAAAATTTATATTTGATGGAGATGTTCATGAGATATCAGATAAAAGATTTTGTACCATTTATACATACATGTGAATTGAAGAAATATAGCAAACTTTGAAGTCTTGCTGAAAAATAAGTATGAAAATAATTCCCCTCCATACAATTTTCATTTAATTCTGATTACAAAGAATCTTTGTTAATGATTTGCAGGCTCAAGACAAGTGTTCTTATTTATTGAGTCATACTGACTTATATGAAGTAAAATGGTAAAAGACCATTTTGGATCACACAGATAGTAGTTAACAAAGGTGGCCCCACACGCAGGTTATAATCACGCAAGTCATGTGAGGAGTATGTCTGTAAAATGTTGTGAATATAGCATTAGAAGTCTTGTAATATTTGGTAAAAGAACAGGGTTGGGATGGACAGACAGATGTGGACCCTTCTAGTGGTCTTCACCTCTATGACGAGGGACATAAAATAAGTCATTGCACTTAAATAAACACCCTAGAATATAAGCATCAGGCCTATGGAAAAGCTGATGTTCACGTCCTGATGTGGACCTACCATATCTGAGCCTGTGAACCGGTGATCGGGTGGTCCCTTTAATCTTGGTGTGGCAAAGAAGCGATGTGCTCCATCTCCTGCATCCCTGCCTGGGCCCTGCTACAATACAAGTCATACCAATCTATTCAAAATCAGTGTTACTTCTGAAGTAGGGCTGAAATGGATACAATATTATGGACTCGAGTACTGGAAAAGCATAACTTGACTTTAACTTTAGTACTCCTTGCCATGGCAACACCTTAATAAAAGTGTAATTGTTAATAATTATATGTAATAGTAAATAATCATAGAGTTATATCTATACAAATTTTGTAAAATAGTATTATACAAAATATTTATTATGTAAATATGTATTAACTCCTTGACAGCTTTTGAAACTTTTAAGCAACAAGGATAAAGTGGAATATATTAAAAATAAAGCAGAAATACATTCCAAAGCAAATGACTAATGAATCAAAGTTCTTTCCAAATAAGCTACATATTATATTCAAACAATGTTTCAATTTAATAGCACATGTTCAAGGGTCTAGAGTAATAATTTAATATTGACTGCCTGCCGGTTTCCAATTATATTCAGATGTACATGAGTATACAAGTTATCTTGTCCAGGTTTTGGACTTGAGTGATTGGTAAGTATTGCCCAGAGGTGTTGTCAAAAATGACTATAGTATTTGTATCCTTATTTTACCTTACTATTTGTACTAATCAAAGCTAAGCAAGTCAGTCTTGCACTCTTATACCTTATCATCTTACAGGCAATACAGACCATACCACCTAATACAGGGCGTGGAGTACAGGGCATGGTTGGGGTAAACTATTCCCCACACTATAATTTTACGAGTAAACAACCTAACAGTATAAAGCAGTCATATGATCAGACTACCATACCTGTGTTGGTGTATGTTGATTTTGCTCCAGGCTTTGTATATGTGATTCCAGCTGACGAATGTATCGCAGAGTTTCCTCTGAAATGAAAAGTTAAGTTAATCTTTAATGTCTTTATTACCATCCATGCATCTTCAAACTTAATATTAATGTCATTAATATACAGTATGATCCTATAAAACTCACATGTCCATAAAGCTGACCAATAACGCACATGACAAATTATCCTTGTCATTGTCAGATTTTCTAGAACTGCAGATGACTTAGTACTGTTAATGGTGTGGTGGGAGGACTACTGTACTCACTGTTTTTGGTGTGGTTGGAGGACAGTTGTACTCACTGTTTATGGTGTGGTTGGAGGACAGTTGTACTCACTGTTTATGGTCTGGTGGGAGGACCGTTGTACTCACTGTTTATGATCTGGTGGGAGGACTGTTGTACTCACTGTTTATGGTCTGGTAGGAGGACCGTTGTACTCACTGTTTATGGTGTGGTTGGAGGACAGTTGTACTCACTGTTTATGGTCTGGTGGGAGGACCGTTGTACTCACTGTTTATGATCTGGTGGGAGGACTGTTGTACTCACTGTTTCTGGTCTGGTGGGAGGGACAGTTGTACTCACTGTTTATGGTCCCATGGGAGGACTGTTGTACTCATTGTTTATGGTCTTGTGGGAGGACCATTGTACTCACTGTTTATGGTCTGTTGGGAGGACTGTTGTACTTACTGTTTATGGTCTGGTGGGAGGGACAGTTGTACTCACTGTTTATGGTCCCGTGGGAGAACTGTAGTACTCATTGTTTATGGTCTTGTGGGAGGACTGATGTACTCACTGTTTATGGTCTGGTGGGAGGACTGTTCATGTTCTGGTGGGAGGACCGTTGTACTCACTGTTTATGGTCTGGTGGGAGGACTGTTGTACTCACTGTTCATGGTCTGGTGGGTGGACTGTTGTACTCACTGTTTATGGTCTGGTGGGAGGACCGTTGAACTCACTGTTTATGGTCTGGTGGGAGGACCGTTGTACTCACTGTTCATGGTCTGGTGGGAGGACCACTGTACTCACTGTTTATGGTCTGGTGGGAGGACCGTTGTACTCACTGTTTATGGTCTTGTGGGAGGACCGTTGTACTCACTGTTTATGGTCTGGTGGAAGGACCGTTGTACTCACTGTTTGTGGTCTCATGGGAGGACCACTGTACTTACTGTTTATGGTCTGGTGGAAGGACCGTTTTACTCACTACTTACAGTCTGATGGGAGGACTGTTGTACTCACTGTTCATGATCTGGTGGGAGGACTGATGTACTCACTGTTTATGGTCTGGTGGGAGGACTGTTCATGGTCTGGTGGGAGGACCGTTGTACTCACTGTTTATGATCTGGTGGGAGGACTGATGTACTCACTGTTCATGGTCTGTGGGAGGACCATTGTACTCACTGTTTATGGTCTGGTGGGAGGACTGTTGTACTCACTGTTCTAGGTCTGGTGGGAGGACTGTTGTACTCACTGTTTATGGTCTGGTGGTAGGACTGTTGTACTCACTGTTCATGGTCTGGTGGGAGGACTGTTGTACACCCTGTTTATGGTCTGGTGGGACTCACTGTTTATGGTCTGGTGGGAGGACTGTTGTACTCACTGTTCATGGTCTGGTGGGAGGACCGTTATACTCACTGTTTATGGTCTGGTGGGAGGACGTGTACTCACTGTTTATGGTCTGGTGGGCGGACCATTGTACTCACTGTTTATGGTCTGGTGGGAGGACCGTTGTAATCACTGTTTATGGTCTGGTGGGAGGACTGTTGTACTCACTGTTTATGGTCTGGTGGGAGGACCGTTGTACTCACTGTTCATGGTCTGGTGGGTGGACTGTTGTACTCACTGTTTATGGTCTAGTGGGAGGACTGTTGTACTCACTGTTTATGGTCTGGTGGGAGGACTGTTGTACTCACTGTTTATGGTCTAGTGGGAGGACTGTTGTACTCACTGTTTATGGTCTGGTGGTAGGACTGTTGTACTCACTGTTTATGGTCTGGTGGGAGGACTGTTGTACTCACTGTTCATGGTCTGGTGGGAGGACCGTTGTACTCACTGTTTATGGTCTGGTGGTAGGACTGTTGTACTCACTGTTCATGGTCTGGTGGGAGGACCGTTGTGATCACTGTTTATGGTCTGGTGTGAGGACTGTTGTACTTACTGTTTATGGTCTGGTGGGAGCACCGTTGTACTCACTGTTCATGGTCTGGTGGGTGGACTGTTGTACTCACTTTTCATGGTCTGGTGTGAGGACTGTTGTACTCACTGTTTATGGTCTGGTGGGAGGACTGTTGTACTCACTGTTTATGGTCTGGTGGGAGGACAGTTGTACTCACTGTTTATCGTCTGGTGGGAGGACTGTTGTACTCACTGTTCATGGTCTGGTGGGAGGACCGTTGTACTCACTGTTTATGGTCTGGTGGTAGGACTGTTGTACTCACTGTTCATGGTCTGGTGGGAGGACCATTTACACTCCCAAGGCAGCGGAAATCTTGCGCTTCTAAAGAAGCAACTGATTTTCACACTGCCAGCTTTGACCGTTTATGATATATTTAGACACCAGATGGCAGTTCGTTGTCCAATGAACAAAATGTGCGTATGATGTGACAAGCAGCCAACCAGATGCCAATAAACAAACACACGACAGGCATCCTGGCTCCACCCACAGCTGCACTTCAAGCGCTGTTTAAAGACAAGTTTACGTTAGAATTTTAATTGCTCCCTCTGCATTCTCGCATCATTGACCGAATCGATTCTGACAGTATGACTGTTTTAGCGTAGCCATGTGTCTGGTGTCTGCAGAACTGAAACCAGCCAGCGAGGTGTGCACGCAGCCTTTGTTTTTATGTTTCGTGTGAATTACAGCTCACCGACCGGGCATCCTATGTGCCCAAGGCCCAAAGTAAACCATGTCTGCGGCAATTCTCTCTGAGCTTGTGGCCTGTTCATACAGTTACCCGGGGGATGAGCTGTCACTTAAAGGAAATGAACATAATTGGCTCCGTGTATTCCTCACTTGGCCGTGTCTTCCAGCACAAGGTCTCATCTGATTGGACAAAAATACAGTGCTCCCCTCTGGTGTAGCAATTCAGGATACGAGGTCATAACAAACAGTGCTTACCATATAGGAAGTAGGCCTATAGTTAAAGCGCTGTGTAAAGAGCGAAGTGACCATTGTACTCACCATTAATTCTGGAGGGAGCCACTGTGTTAGCTGGCTGGTCCGTGATGTTAGGTCTTGTGGCTGGGATGTTGTTGGTTGGCACATCAGAATCGTCACTGTTCTGAGTTGTCCCGCTGCTGCTACCATCCCCTTCATCGCGTTCATCGGTCAGGCTTCCTCCAGAGTTACGCTCCTGGTCCAGAAACAAGCACAGCTGTTTTAATTCCAAGTTATCACGCATCATTTCCATCTGTTTATCTTCCAGTTCTTTCAGTTTTTCTTGATATGTCAGTACCTCACTACGCATCACCCCAGAGGTGTAACGACCAAAACGCTGCCACTCCTTGGCAATTTTCTTGCCCTTTTGTCGATCATCATCTAAAAAGCAGCACAGATCACGAAGCTCGCCATTTTCATCTTGAAGCCTCGTGTTTACTTCTTTTAGTCCTCGAATTTCACTCAGATGGAGCTGTAATCTCTTGTTTACATCTTTCATCAAATTGCTGTGGTCTACCATTTGCTGGACTCTGTCAGCTTCACATTGCCTTAATCTCCTAATCAACTCTCTGACCCCAAGCTGAGCAAGTTCATCATCTGACACTCTCATTAAATTGGACATAGCACTCATTGTTGAACAATTTTTATGGTTACATTAGCCAGACTTCTCCTCAGCAAATGTATCCTGCAGTGCTTCTGGTAGAAATGCAGATGAGCATTTATCAAACTGGATATGCTGTTACACCATCCATCAGTGCACCTGAAAAATATGCATGACAAATAAGACAAAATATATTTTTGACTGTGGGTCTTTACACCATGCAACCAGGTATCTCTGGTTGTGACACAAGACACTTGTGGACCAATCTAATGAAAGGTTTTAATCCTATTCATATGAGACATCACTCATCACTCCCTGCATGGGCTGGTGACACTTCAGACGGAACAGCAGTTACTGCCTCTGCCAGCAGGGTATGCATTCATTACAGTTTGTGTGTGTGTGTGTTTGTGTGCACAACATAATTCATGCAATCATTGATGTAATCCCATGAAATTATCAGGGAACCTCGAGATAGGGCAATGAAGAAACAATTAGAGTTTGGTGTAGGTCTGGCTCATGATCTGGATCCAGGAAAGAACTTCAAGGAATATTCACAACTGTGCGGTCACATATGCTTGAATAAACCTGGGAATATGGGCCATATAAGTGGATGCAATCACTTTCCATCCTTGTGTGCCATGCAATTGGCCTGCCCCTTCTTTGTTCAGGTCAAGGTTAAGCCCCCAGTACTTGGGGAGTGAGGGTGTCTTGTTATTATTTGCAATACACTTTGCATACACTCGCAATATCAAGTATGAACTTAAGCATTAGGATTTACATGTTCACAGAGCATTTTACAAATGTGTGCTCTCAGTTCTAAGATGAGCGGCCATCTGCATCCCAGAATAGGGAAACCCCCCTCCACACACACACACACACACACACACATGAAGGAGGCTTGCATACAGATTTTAAGCTTGTACTTTGTAGCTATGATGATCTCATTGCGCATACATTATGACAGTTAAAAGATCATTCTCAACTTGTAGTGAGAATTAAACATACTTATTACATGTGTCTTATTCTATTTAACTCCACTAGAAAATCCATGTATCTGACATATTTGCTGTGACTTTGCAACTTGTATGCTAAAACTGGAAGTATGACAGGATTATCAGCATTTACCATAAACTTCACCGTTTTGACAGCTATTTCAGCAAACCAAATTAGTATTGTGCTTGGGAAAACAACAACAAGCCATGTAGGACAAAACAGGCATTTTAGACGATGCATTACTCAGTTAGTTTAAAACTTTTATTTCATTAGGACAGGTAAAAATATTATGTCCACATGGACCTCTCACATGTCGTTAGTGCAGAACATTATGTTATATATTCATGTTGCCAGTGCAACACACTTGTGGGAGGCTTTTTAAGTGAAAACTGAAGTTGATTCCTCCTCTTCTCTCTTAATGGCACCATAGCCTCCCTCAATGATCAGATACATTATGAAACACAGAACCAGTCTAGATATGTGAAGTAATAAATGACAGGGTTTGCATTTGACCTAGGTAAAACCTATTTTACCTAACTCAGTTGGCAAAACCTTGGTTAAAAAGTATTTTACTCAGGGGTTTGCCCAGTTTATTTCCCAAGCTTTTTTCTATTTTATTTGCCTTCAAATTAACAAAATGAAGGAACAAAATGGCAATTTATACTAACCACTGGGGATGGAGAGAGCTACAGAAAGAAACTGGGGACTCATGAAATGGTATCAATTGTTTATCAATATCAGGTGTTAGTGTTTACCCCAAATTTCAACAGTACTTAAAGTGCTACCCTATCTGTAGGCATACATTTGTGCACCTACAGGACACTGGGATTTACAGGTATACCCTTAATCTGGCCAATCAGAGGGCTGCATGCATGACTGGTGGCTGGATGGAGCAGGGCTACCAGAGTAATTAGTGTGTCTGAGACTGGTGCCAGCCATAGAGCTTATCTACTGAGTACACACTTCGACCCCTACTCCAAAATTTGAAGCATGTTCAGAATTCTGTCTACGGCTTGTGTTAGCTCAACAAGTAAAGAGGGCGATATCTTTGATGGGGTATGAGAAGTTGATAGTAATAATGTGTGAATACTGAATTTTAAGTACAGTTTCACCTCTTTAAAAAATAAAAAAAAAAAAAAAAACACTAGCTCTTCTAGAGTCCGAGTTTGGGTGTAGACAGAATTTAAAACAAGCACCCAAAATTTTAATTTAACTAGGGTTTTAATGGTTAATAATTGACCCCTGTTTTTCAATGTTGTTTAAGTTGTGACTGGTGACACAAACGACCCTCTGTTTTTAACTATAGCCAAGAACTATCAAATAAGAAAACTGGGACTATGACATAACTGAGAACTGTTTTATTCGCCTGAATATTGTCCTGATCATTTGTATTGACAGTAGCGATAATAGACGTGATAACGGTCGGTATACTCACCGAGCTGACCCCTTCTTGCCGCTCAAGTTTGGCCGATTTCCTGCCCGTTCACGCACTTTGTGTTAATATAACCATTGACCAGTCAGATAAAACAGAACCTCCATCTTTCTGTCACATAACCAACTGTTTGCAGAAACCACAGTATTTCAAACCAATAACTTCCCTTCTCACCTGTTAACCTGATGGTCTTTTTCCGTGTCAACAGGTGGGCTTCACATCGCTCCGTATTTAGTTATCTTCGAACCGAACGCCAGCAATCCGAACCGTAGTGAAGGCTCATTGTGACAGTAGCCTATTGTAGCGACACCTATTGGTATAAAAACTTCACCTAGATGGCGCTTCTTTACGAAGTGGGGGTTTGGCCACTGGAGTTTTTTGTAGAGAGGTCATGATAAAAGGCCACAGAAATGTTTGACCAAACGACAGGAAATTTTGAAAAAGCTCGTTAATTAGATGCCAATACCAGTCTTATGACTATTCTAAAAACAAAGTTTCATATACGAATTTCTTTGGAAATTTTAACTCAAATATATTATTGTAAATAAGGTTAGCGTCAATACATGATAGGGTAGGTTGTAGCCCTTTGTGATTTGTTTGATGAATAAATAGAAAAAATAAAGCACTCAATGAAACGGTCCACAGGAACAAATGAAAATGGTGAAATTCTATTTGATTTAGCCACCAGGTTATGGTTAGCATGCATGATATATACCATATGTGAATTATTGTCTAACAACGATGGCACTGCTGAACTTGAGAGAGGGAGGTCATGTGCCGGGGTTGGTTTTGCTGTAGCGCCAGATCGGCCCTCTGACATATGGCCAGATTACTGGCTTGCCAGAGTGCCTGGACATTTAACTCTGAGGATCGAGTTAATGAGGATGCAAATATTTTCGTCATTTTTGACACCGCCTCATTGCTTACAAGTATCGTGTCACTTCAAATAAACCCACTAGACATTTTAATAAGTTTCTTATATCTCCAACGACACCTACCATGTGTGTGAAATATTCCGTTATAACCCAATATATTCGTATATTGTTCTGCATGTATGGGAGATTTCTGCCTGCGGTCTGCCTGCTGACTGTATGCGGAGATACGGTTATAAAGCGTGGCGTGGACTTGCAGGGCGGTTCTAAATTTGGCTTGTGTCACGACTCAGATGGGGGTCCCGAGTCGTGTTTGTTACAGCTAATTTTGCTGGAGAAACTATCGGATTCAGCCAAATGAACTAATAGCATGGAATATTCAGATATTTTTGCAAAAATGTCTATGTGTCTTTAAGTTGGTTATCAACACGTTGTGTGACACGTTGTGTCACCTTGTGACTGTTGAAAATATCAAGCCGACCAACTTTGGTCTCCATATTTTCCTCTCTGAAAAAATAATCTACTGCTGAAAAAGACATTGCATTGTCCTATTTGCAGCTGGAATAGCTTGACAAATCGCAAGACAATACACTATGGTGACGAATTAGACACTACAGCGTGTCCCTAGTAATTACACTACTAGCTTATTGTTGTTGCTGAGAGCATCTGATAAGCTGCCGATTTCGATGCGGACATGTCTCTACCCTCATCGGCGGCTATTTATATAAATCTAAATATAGACTTATATATGTGCATACTAGATAGAATATATATATGCATAATTAATGTTGTTTCTGTTTTGACTCTTGATTTTAATGAATAATCTAATAAACAAGGACCCAAGGATACAAGGCTCACTTGTGAATTGATCTCGTATGATAAAACTGTAAAAACTAGAATAATTTTATTTCATACAGGTATTTTTTTAATATCTAATGGTTGATTACCACTTGAAACCCCTGCAGAGAATTTTAAAAGAATAAGGGATAAATCTTCTATTATATTGAACAAATTGCCAATTTAAGATGTTATAGGCATGAGGGCATGAATATCCAGTAAAAGTAAAATCTTTGCTTGATCACAGAGATATTACATGCTGAATACACTTTTACTTCTCTAGTAGTACGTACAATGCCTGTGCACAAGCTGATCACATTTAAATGACTGCTAAAACTAAAAAAAGTCCCTCATAAAACCGTATCTAATGCAAAAAATACCAAATAACCTACGTTTACTAAGATATGAATATATATTGGGCAAAATTAGGTGAAAATACAAACCCGCCTGAAGAACAAAACAAACTGCATCACGAAAGGGTCTCAGGACTATCTCAGGAGTGTGTATAAATCTGTTCCAGCATATCTTTTAAGATACAGAAGATTTTTAAATAACCCATACATTATTTTTAATACAGGTGTTCAGTTTTATAATTTAGACAAGGAAAAA
Source organism: Sipunculus nudus (assembly GCA_026874595.1). Taxonomy (NCBI): domain Eukaryota; kingdom Metazoa; phylum Annelida; class Sipuncula; order Golfingiida; family Sipunculidae; genus Sipunculus; species Sipunculus nudus. The sequence goes on along the minus strand of CM049308.1, from coordinate 34,850,942 downwards.
TCTGAGGGTTTCATACACTACACAGTATATAGGACAATTTTAATTTAAAGAATATAAATTCTGGTCTGAGGGGAGCAGTTTAGGTAATATTTATGCAAAGGTTAGTGATGATAAGAAATTTTACAATTTGATTATAGACCCAAGAAAAACAACAGTAATAGAATTGAGGAAAAGCCAACAATCTGGTGACCACCAAACAATAAGTCCAACTGGATTTAAAGAGTTGTCTGTAATGATTCTAAAAAACTGGACGCACCTTCTTTAACTTTAATTAAACAGTTCAAAATGCCGGTAAAAATGCTTGGATACACTCACATATTTAGTCAAGCTAGCATTAAAAAAATGGAGGCGTTACCTCCAACAACAACAAAAAAAAAATAAATTATGATTTTAACACATCATTTACATTCATTTAGTCACAGCACCACTGGATAAAAAGTATGTTCTACATAGTCCAAAATGAGGGGAAAGGTATTATACATTACCTTCCTTTGGTGTCTGAGCGAATTTTACGAAACTGTTCTGAACAGATTTTGTTTAAATTTTTAGTAGGGATAAATCTCAGCCGAGGCGGTGAGGTTTTTCACGGCCGGTCCCTACCCAGGGTGAGCGCTCAACAGAGGGAACACTCTGCAGGCTTAATGAGAAGGCCTTGCCCAAGAGCCGAGTTTCACTTACAAATGAGTGCGGTTTTCGGGGTTTCTCGGTGGTATGACCCAGCAAATGGGCCAGGGACGTCAGGTGCAGTAGTTACAGGGCCTGGTTAACAACAGGATATTAAATGAGAGGAACCGTGTGCTACTGCCCTGCAATGTAGTCCGAAAATGGAATGGAATCCTGACTTAGTTAAGCTAGCATTAAGAAACGGAGATGGTTACCTATAAAAGACTTGAGAGATTGTTTCTTGGCTAGCCTTACCTGGGACCTTAAACGTCGTAAGCGAGGGAACAACATCTTTATTTTATTATTAATGTTTAGCAAGACATGACGACACGAAGGGATGCTTCTTGAAAATGTTCTGAGCACTTGTAATAATACAGTTTGTGCTCCACAACTCTTCACTTTGGAGATTAATCATTTATTTTTTTTTTTGCATTATTCAGCTTTATAGGCTTGTCAAAGTGTCTTAACTTCCTAACTCTCAATGGGAAACAATCTGACCCTGACAAGGTGTGCCCATTATTTGCTATTCATATTGGGCTGAAATAATGTCCTACACCAAGCCCCCCACCCCCTCCACCCGCTCCGCCTGAAATCATGCCCCCCCCCCCCCCAGCCATGCTGGGAATCTAAACAAGGTCGTCAGCGGATACAGCCGAGCCTGTCACCTTTCGATTACCCCCTCTACGGTCCCTAAACCTTGTTCAAGCAAATGACAACACTGTCGTTTTAACTCAACAAAGTAAATGTATTGCAACGTAATAGTCACATTCGCCACCAGATGTCAGCTGCCATAGCAGCTCGTCACCCTACAGCCTCAATTATTAAATCTTGTCGTTAAAACTATACAACGAACGAAATATTAGAAAGAAGTAAACGTTAATGTAGGCAAAAGGCGCGAAACTTTATAGCGTTCGAACGTCATGGTTTTTTTCGTGACGTCACATCACTGTTTCCACCGGACGTCACTTTGAAGCTTACGGCTCGTGTGTCAGCATCGTTTGACAGACCGCTTGCAAGTTTCAAGATTCTTCTCGCTCTCACCTAGTGATGTAAGTATACCTTTCCATATTGAATTTTCACGAAATGAGAAATAATTATTCCCTAATTTTATCTAAATTATTTTCCTAAATGATTGTTGAATTTGTAAAAAATATCAATAATCCATCATGAGAATTTCATTGGTCCTTACAGTATTTTAGACACTGGAATTGCTAAACCATTGTTTTATACTGGAAATGAAAGTTCTATCGTAATTATCATTAATTAAATCCATATATTTAAACAGTCAAACGTTATATTGAGGTAGCTGAAGACGAAGTGTAAAGAAAATAACGAAGTAATTAATATTAAATACGGTTCAGATTTCTAATATATATTATATTGTTCCTAGAAGGATTAAGGGTCGGTAACGGGTTGAACTAGTCAGTTTAGAAAGCAAAGGTTAGCGAATTCAAAATATGTATATAGCCTATAGGTTGATATGACATATATGCTGAAACTTCTGTCTTTAAAGCAGTTCCTTCCATTTATATAGTAGGCCTAATCAAACATTGGTTACATAATACGAAATTCATCCCGTTTTGAAAACAAAAATAGGTCTGCCAAACTCGACTTATTTTTGCTTGAATGGATCTTTTGCTTTATAACAAATTCCGATATAGTCATAAATATTGAGAGAGAGAGATGTGTATATAGAGAGAGATATGCCATATATTTTCATATAAAACTCAAATCTCACAAACCCAGCTGTACTGTGTGACCCACCTACAGGTGGTGCCATGACGACATTGACGTGACGTCATAGTATAGGTCAGCAAGGTCACGTCTAGGAAAAATGCACCTTGTACTGTGATGGCTTCATGAACTTTTCCATACACGTAATTGGATCATTAAAGTAATTGTGAAATGTCAATCATTATGGACGGCTCAAATATTTTCTAGAATATATAGTATTCATTGCCTTTTAGTTAATGTGAGGAAGACACTCCGTGTCAAGCATGATGTGTTAAAAACTATGTTAGGTAATAATGTTTATAATATGTGTTCACAGCAGTAAAATTCAAACACTATGAAAACTATGAAAAATTAATTATTAATCCTTATCTAAGATAAGATGCACATAACAGGGTTATCACTTGTTCCCATCCTCCTTGCACTTTCTTGGAGTTCGATTTTAGAACTGCCAATTTAATTTCGTTCCGCATTCTTACTTCAGGCTTATTTAACGTGAGATTACTTGTGCAGGTTTAAGATAGACCCTTTAGCGTTAACATATTAATTTTGTGATCTACGATGCAATTTACATGGAATCATGAGATCCATATGAGGATACTAAGGGTTAGCAATTTTGTTTTAATTCATTTGTTACACATCTAGTTTTATTGAGCAAGCGATTAACAATGACAGCACGAAAAATACAAACGTACACAGAAATACAGTCAATTTTATTGTCTTTTTTCCCTACACCCACTCATGTAAACTTTTACCATGACAAACTTTGATGACGCTGGTTTTTACGTAGTTTTATTTTTTTGTTTGAAATAAAACAGTTAAAATAATTTCAGAGAACATAATTTTAATTCAATAACACTTGAAGCGTGTTTTTACTATATATAATACATGTATAAGATAATATTCAATATCAAAATATAATAAGATGTTAGCATACTTACCCATGCTATGATATGAGCCAAGTTAATTTTGCATGTACTGTGACTGACGTTATATGAATTCAATATCATTTAGATAAAGGTGTGTATTTTTATGTGTTTAGTACATGTATATTATATAATATAAAATAATATATAATTAATAAGCTTAGTGCATTATCTTAATTCTGAGAAATGAGCAAGATTAGACATGTACTGTGTATATATACGTGTCACCAGAAATCGGTGACAATATGTACGGTGTTTTGTATCATAGTTTAACGAAGTCTGGTCACCAGAAATCGGTGACAATATATACGGTGTTTTGTATCATAGTTTAACGAAGTCTGGTCACCAGAAATCGGTGACAATATGTACGGTGTTTTGTATCATAGTTTAACGAAGTTTGTTCTCTATTGATATTGACGTGAAGCGTCATCCTAAAGCGTTGACAGGTCTTGATTGTATATATATATATTGTGTATTCTTGTATGGAATCCCATCGGCTATCAGCTGATTTATCCGTGTCACGCATCGTGTGTAATTGTTACATTTGGTATGTGGGTCGCCATGGTGACGCTAACAGTCAAACTAGGTCACATATATCCTTATATGGGACACTTGAGAAATAAGCCAATCAGAGAACCGGATCGCCGTATTGTGACGACGATTGTGACGTCAGAGTTCAGGGAGAGACGCTGGAAGTTGCCTTCAGTTGGGTCTTGAAGCTTGAGGTGGCAGCACGCACGCACGAACATTGAAACGCCAGGAACGGCATAGAAGCAAGCTTCTACATGAAGCAAGGACCCAGCTCATAAGAACTCAGCCGTGCTGCCGAAAGAGCTTCGTATTGGCGATATAGAGAGAGCGCGCTCGACACCTGCCGGCCTAGTTCAGCTTGACCTAGATACATAACCGCCGTAAGCCGAGAAACCATTGCTACACGAGCAAGGTCAAGGACTCTAAGCTACACGTAAACAAAGGCAAGCAGGATCAGTTGAAGATCGCTAAACTCAGAAAGACTAGATCTATATGGTACTAACCATACGCTAGATTCTACACTAAACAGTAACCAGAGATCTCTGAAGGAACTGGACTTTATGGTTTTTTTATACAAATCACGGACTCGGTAAATATCCTGTATTTTTAATGTGACGGACTGTCGCATTGACACATCAACGCACACACACTTACATCTACGTCTTTGTAAGTATTGTCTTGAATTATATTTGTGAATTTAACCTGATGTCTCATAGTTTCTATTGATCTGGGTGTATGATTGTCTGGTATTTTTATACACGTCCTTAAAAGAACCTGGAAATGTCACCTGTAATGACCGGGATCTAATTTCTTGATTAATGAAATCAAGTGGCGAGCGTTAACCCATCCTATTGTTTTATAGGATATATCCGTTGTAAAGTTTTCACGTTAAGTAAGGGGTGACATTGTATGGCGAGCGTGCCAGGATATAATTAGCCTTAAAAAACTGGCTAATTACAGTAAGTTTCAGAAGTTTTGAACTGAGAAAACAGTACTGAAACCAGACATTCATATACTCAAACTAGAGTTGATCTGAATTAATAATTGGAAATGACACCAAACTGATGTTGTAGTGTATACTTGCACAATGAAATTACCCCACTGTTAGGAGTTAATATTTATTCAGTGAGAATATTACCTGAAGCACAACATTGTTTCAGGATTAGCATATACCTTGAAGATTTGGCTAGAACTCATGCATGTTTTGTGAGTAATGCTAGTTCAGTGATACCTGAACATCATTACTGGTTTGATATAAACCCAGATTAGAGTGAAAATTTTTGATGTTGTTAGATACGCCCTGGTATAATTTTTTCTACACTAGTTTGTGATTGGTCACGTGGTAGGGTCTCTTGACAGGTAAGTTTACCCCTCCCGATTGGCATGGTAATCATAGGTGCATGGTGTTTATTGATATCTTGATATCCATCCGTCCATCCGTCTGACCCTTCGTCCGACCTTCCGTCCGTCCGTCCGTATAAGTAGAATTTTGATGCGTAGAGCTACCGTAGTGTTATTGTACGGATACCGCCGGTTCGTTAGGTTGGCTTTAACAGTACGTATTTACGGATTTTTAAGAGCGGATATTACTAGATACTGGAATCTTACTAGGTTAGAGCGTTACCATGGAAACGTTAGAGTCACTTGTTAGATGCGGACAGGCCTTGGGGCTTAAGGACCAGGCTTTACAAGATTATGTTGAGGCTAGACGGCGTGCGGATGAGGAACGTGAGGAAAGAGCTAGGCAACGTGAAATAGAGAAGGAACAGCGGGAATTAGAGCGGGAATTAGAGCGTGAGCAGCGGGAATTAGAGCGCGAGCGAGAGGCTAGAGCCCACGAATTAGAGGTTCTAAGGTTAAAGTCTGACTCTGGGGTTAAAGAAGAGAGAAGTAGGGATGTATTCCCGAAAATCCAGCTTCCACCCTTTGATGAGGCTCACGATCAGCTAGATGCGTTTCTTGAGCGATTTGAACGATTAGCTGTATGTCAAGGCTATGATAGGGAGAATTGGGCGTTACACCTGAGTCCGTTACTGCGGGGTAAGGCGCTAGGGACTTACACACAGTTATCGGTTAGTGAGGCCATGGATTACGATAAGTTAAAGATAGCCTTGTTAAAGCGATACCAAATGACCGAAGAGGGTTATCGACACAAGTTTCGGACTTGTAGGCCTGAGCGAGGCGAAACGCCGAGTCAGTTTGCGGTGAGACTGAGTGGATACCTAGACCATTGGATAGGGATGGCAGGGGTCGGAGGTGAGTACGACGGGGTAGTTAACCTGTTGATGTGTGAGCAGTTCGTAAACTGCTGTAGTAGGGATCTCTCTATGTTTTTGAAAGAGAGACAGACGGTGTCGTGACTTTGATAGTATGGTAGACTTAGCCGAGAGTTATACGGAGGCTCACGGTGTACACAGCCTTACAGCAGGTCCTCGTTATGGCAATAATGTGCCGCGTCCAGCGCAACCGGTATCTCAGCCTAGAGAGAAGCGAGAGGTTGAGCGCAGTCCGGGCGGTCAGACATTTAAGCCATCAGGAGGCATCAGATGTTATTTATGTAATGAACTGGGACATAAGGCGCGGGAATGTAAGACTAGTGCCCGGTCGAGGCCTAGGTCTTCCCCTCAAGTAGGGCGTGCTGCTGGCGATCAGCAGAGGTATAGGACTAATTTTAGCCCCCCGTATAACCCAAAACAGAAACCGGAGACTATGTCAATGGCAGTAGTCGAGGCGGAAACGGAGACAGTCGGTGCGGTGAAACCGGAAGTAGAGAGTCCGAGTCAGTCGTTAGGATTTGCTGCCCAGACAGAAGGCGGAATCTCGTTACCTGTGTGTGAAGGGCTGGTGAATGGTAAGTCAGCGAGGGTGCTGCGGGATTCGGGATGTTCCTCGGCAGGAATACGTGAGTCGTACGTGGAGCCGAATCAGTTCACCGGACACCAGGTCGAGTGTAGGTTGTTCGACGGGTCTGTAAGACAATTTCCTACTTCTAGGATTAATGTGGACTGTGCGTACTTTGTCGGTACTATCGAGGCAATGGTGGTCGGGGATGCTGTATGTGATTTAGCGCTAGGTAACGTAGCGGGAGCGCGTGATCCGTATGATCCGGACCCGACGTGGAAGTCTGAGCGGTCCTCAGGCATAGTGTGTGACGGTGTAGAGTCACAAAAGGAGGTGTCGTCCGCGGTGGAGACACGGAGCGCTGCACGAGAGAAACAGATACCGACGCGTAGCTTGAATGTTGCAAGCCCAGTTGCCGATGTGAGTCCGGCCGAATTTTTGAAGGCGCAGGAGGAGGATGGGTCTTTAGCGCCGTATTGGAGGCTAGCTAGAGAGGCTAGAAATGATAGTCCATTTAGAATTGAGGACGGATATTTAGTTCGGGTTGTGAGTGATAAACGGGGAGATCAAGATGGATCTCGAGTGGTGGTACCTCAGACGTTACGGTACGACGTAATGAGGATGGGCCACGAAGCGGTTATGGCGGGCCATCAGGGCATAGACAAAACGCACGACCGCGTGAGAACTCAGTTTTTCTGGAAAGGGATGTATAATGACATTGCTGAGTTTTGCAAGTCCTGTCCCATTTGCCAGAAAACCATACCGAAAGGCAAGGTGCCTGGAGCTAAGTTAGGCCAGATGCCATTAATTGATGAGCCCTGGCGTAGAATTTCGATGGATCTGGTTGGGCCGATCCATCCAGCGTCTGAGAGAGGTCACAGGTATATGGATTATGCCACTAGATATCCGGAGGCTGTTGCTTTAAAGAACATAGATACAGTCTCTGTGGCTGATGCGCTAGTTGATATTTATGCGCGGTTAGGAGTGCCGTCAGAGGTGCTTACTGACATGGGAACACAATTTACGTCAGACCTCATGCGAGAAGTTAGCCGTGTTTTGTCTGTAAGACAGCTCACCACTACTCCTTACCATCCTATGTGCAACGGAATGATGGAGAGATTCAATGGAACGTTAAAGTTAATGTTGAAACGGATGTGCGAGGAAAGACCGCGAGATTGGGATCGGTACCTCAGCGCCGTGCTTTTTGCGTACCGAGAAGCGCCACATGAGAGCACAGGGTTCTCACCCTTTGAGTTGCTCTATGGTAGGATCGTTAGAGGACCGATGCAGATTCTAAGGGATCTGTGGACCAAGCGAGATACTAGTGTCGAGACTAAAACCACGTACCAATACGTCCTGGACCTACAAGACAAACTAAGCGACACATGCGCGTTAGCTAGAGAGGCGTTGAACAAATCAGCGAACAGACACAGACTGTTATATGATAGAGGTAAATGCACGCGCAGGTTTGAGGCCGGAGACGAAGTTTTGTTGTTACTCCCGACGGAGCGGAACAAATTAATGGTACAGTGGAAAGGCCCATATACTATTGTAAACAGGGTTGGGGACTTAGACTATCGGATTAAGATTGGCGATAAGGTTAAAACCTTCCACGTGAATATGCTGAAACGGTACCATTCTAGAAACGAGCCCCAGCATATTCTGGCAGCGGTAGCCAAGGGCGCACCTGATTCTATACATGATCCTGACGGTGTAGACGGGGAAACAGAGCACTGACAGACCTAAGACAAAGAAGGCTTTGCGAGCATTCCTAGGTCTTACAGGGTACTATCGAAAATTCGTGCCAAACTATGCGGAAATAGCGGTGCCCTTGACTGATCTAACGCGTAAAGGTCAACCTAACAAACTAGACTGGAAACCCGTACACGAGAACGCGTACTGTTCTCTAAAGGCTAAACTGTCAGACCCTCCCATACTGAAGCTACCTGATTTCAGTAAACGATTTTATTTGAAATGTGATGCATCTGATGTGGGTATTGGCTGTATCCTGATGCAAAGACACGAGGGGATCATGCACCCAGTAGCTTATGCCAGTCGTAAACTATTGCCCAGGGATAGAAATTACTCCACCATCGAGAAAGAGTCATTAGCAATTGTATGGTCTGTACAGAAATTTGAGATGTACCTGGCTTGTAGACCGTTCACCATTCAGACCGACCACAAACCATTAAAGTGTATTAGCAAATCAAAATGTGCTAATAAGAGAGTAATGAGATGGGCACTGGTTCTACAAGAGTTTAGATTTGATATTGAAGCAGTGTCAGGTAAACTAAACCATGGACCTGATTTTCTTAGCAGACTGCCTGAGTGTTAGGATGTAATGAGCTATAATGTTTAGCCAGTTTAAGTCTAAACATGTACAAGATTTTGCCCTGTGTCATAGACCGTGGGCATGTACTAATGACAACTTGTTACATGACCCTTATGTATTGCTATGTATTGCTACATGTAAATATGTTTAGCTGGACCCTGTAAGATAGAACGATACGATGTATCGAGAAAATACTGTGTATTTTCCTTAAAAGGAGGGGGTGATGTCACCAGAAATCGGTGACAATATGTACGGTGTTTTGTATCATAGTTTAACGAAGTCTGGTCACCAGAAATCGGTGACAATATGTACGGTGTTTTGAATCATAGTTTAACGAAGTCTGGTCACCAGAAATCGGTGACAATATGTACGGTGTTTTGTATCATAGTTTAACGAAGTTTGTTCTCTATTGATATTGACGTGAAGCGTCATCCTAAAGCGTTGACAGGTCTTGATTGTATATATATATATATTGTGTATTCTTGTATGGAATCCCATCGGCTATCAGCTGATTTATCCGTGTCACGCATCGTGTGTAATTGTTACATTTGGTATGTGGGTCGCCATGGTGACGCTAACAGTCAAACTAGGTCACATATATCCTTATATGGGACACTTGAGAAATAAGCCAATCAGAGAACCGGATCGCCGTATTGTGACGACGATTGTGACGTCAGAGTTCAGGGAGAGACGCTGGAAGCTGCCTTCAGTTGGGTCTTGAAGCTTGAGGTGGCAGCACGCACGCACGAACATTGAAACGCCAGGAACGGCATAGAAGCAAGCTTCTACATGAAGCAAGGACCCAGCTCATAAGAACTCAGCCGTGCTGCCGAAAGAGCTTCGTATTGGCGATATAGAGAGAGCGCGCTCGACACCTGCCGGCCTAGTTCAGCTTGACCTAGATACATAACCGCCGTAAGCCGAGAAACCATTGCTACACGAGCAAGGTCAAGGACTCTAAGCTACACGTAAACAAAGGCAAGCAAGATCAGTTGAAGATCGCTAAACTCAGAAAGACTAGATCTATATGGTACTAACCATACGCTAGATTCTACACTAAACAGTAACCAGAGATCTCTGAAGGAACTGGACTTTATGGTTTTTTTATACAAATCACGGACTCGGTAAATATCCTGTATTTTTAATGTGACGGACTGTCGCATTGACACATCAACGCACACACACTTACATCTACGTCTTTGTAAGTATTGTCTTGAATTATATTTGTGAATTTAACCTGATGTCTCATAGTTTCTATTGATCTGGGTGTATGATTGTCTGGTATTTTTATACACGTCCTTAAAAGAACCTGGAAATGTCACCTGTAATGACCGGGATCTAATTTCTTGATTAATGAAATCAAGTGGCGAGCGTTAACCCATCCTATTGTTTTATAGGATATATCCGTTGTAAAGTTTTCACGTTAAGTAAGGGGTGACAACACGTGTGTTATACATAAAAATAATATATATACCTTATATCAATTAAAATGATAAAATATGACCCAGTAACAAAGAGACGAATACATAAAGAAATATTTTATATATAAATATTTCAGATGGAGAAAGCGAACAAGGCTATGCCTGAGGATGATCCGACTTCAACTGATCCCCCTGCTACCCAACAGAAGGCCATTTGGTATGTTACCTCGGTTCTTTCAGGTCTTTCAAATGATAGCATTTAAAAAAAATTCTTGTTTACATTGATCCAGACAGAATCTGAATATGGGACCCAGTTACATTCAATGCATAATTATTAGTTACAAATTACGTTTACAGGTATCATGTATAATTCCCTATTAAATAATCAGCATTCAGGAAAGCTTTAAAGCCACAGAGTATACAGCCACAGAGTAGAACCTTATAAATCTTTGCCTTTTCAAAGTATTGAAATCATAATTTAACGCTTAATGTCATTCAACAGGTTCACCATCCCTTGGAACGACGATGTACCGCTGGCCAGAGTGACGACACCAGTACCTCCCGATCACCAGCTCGCCATGGATGACGATCCGAATAATCACAGTCACGTCAGCGGAACCAACGTCCATGACATCGAGACAGGCCAGTCTATGTCCGATTTTCCTGTTTGTCCGCGTTTTGACACTGACTGGTCTTCGTTAAATTCACGCGATTTTTTACCCGAAAACCCGTTGCCCGAATCGCACGATCACCAGCTCGCTTCAAATAACCGAAATCAGCTCCGTGACATCGAGACAGTCCAATCTGCGTCCGTTTGTCCTGTTAGTCCGCGTTTTGAGCGTTTTGATATTGACTGGAATTCGTTAAATTCATGCGATGTATCGTCCGAAAAGCCAATGCCCAATTCACACGATCAGTCTCGCATGGTAAATTTAACTGGAACCCAAGGATCATTTGGCGCTCCAGAGCCGGACATATTGTCTCTTGACAGACCTTGCTTTGAAGATGATCCTGGTATGATGACATGTGACCATGGTTATTTTAATGATTATGACAATTTCGACTACCAGGAACCGGAACTGATCCAATGCTTGCCTTCGCCATTAGCCGACGGAGCACGTCACAAAATGACAGGAAGTCCCATATCTTTTAAAATTGACCACGGGCCTGATTATGAAAAACCTATGGGGCTCCGTAAGATTTTACTTTTGTCCAAACTGCCCTGGGTTCGGGTGCCCGATGGTGTGCTGAAGAATAACTTGTCCCACTCAGCAATATATAGACCCCGAAGAGTGCCGTATAGGTTTTATAAACTGATGGACCCGTGGCCTTTAGCCAAGCCATGGGACTTTGACGATACCCCAGGACCTCCGAAAAGCCACAAAAAAGCTACAGGTAAAACAAAAAGCCCCAAACATGCCAAAGGAACTGCAGTTAAGAGCCGTGCAGATTCGTTCCAAAGTGGCAACTCGAAAGTTCCCTGCTCCACACAATCGGCTCGGTGCATTAACTCTAAATATAAACCAACAAGACGCCAGGGTGACAATTTTACAAAGAGCCAGGTCGTCAAAAATAGCCAAAAGTCTGCTGTGTCTAAGGCTTCTGTAAAGCCTGACAGCCAGACAAAAGTAAGACAAAAAATACAATTCCCCGGAGTACACAGACAAAACAGACAGGGCACTTGTTCAAAAAGCCCTTCAGTAAAAGACAAACCATCAGATAAATGGGCGAAAGATAAAAGAGAAAACATGACAAAGGTAACTTCTGTCGATCAACTGGCACCTGGTCGTATTAGAAATAAAAAGGCAACATGTTCAATAGTCTCCCCCACCAACCATCAGTCACAAAGGCAAACTAGCTGTAAGACTGGTTCCGCCTCAGACAATCCTTCTCTCAAGGGCAGGCGTAAGTCTCAAATTCCTCTCCCTGGTGTCTATTTGTCTGAGATATCTGTAATAAAACCTCTAGCAGACAGGAGTAGAAAGTCTCGGCTCAAAACTATGTCAGAACCAAAAATTTGCAAAGCACAGGTCCCTACAGAAGGGAACCAAGGCAAAGAGGCAACAAACCGACCTACACGTCACTTACAACATAAATATGATCAAAATGTAAAGGCGACCTGTCTAGGTTCATTCACAGGTCGGCCATCTCCTAACCCCAGCCCTGTAGCTGATGATAGCAACAACCACGGCTCCTGTTCTGTTGAGCCAGCGATGAAGCAGATTGAGCTGCCACTCATAAACGATAATATTCAATTAGTAGGCAACAGCGAAACAAAACCCTCCAAGGCCGCTGTTCAGAATGGTACCCCGGTGTTACCATATCTACCGGCACTGCCACAGACTAAGTCTGCACCAACAGACAAACTCCGTCGACGCGTAAAAGGTAAGCCCACATTGCCGGATTTTCCTTATATATTTATAGATTCTAAAAGCCCTCAGACAACACTGAACTTCACGCGGTCATCTGGTGTGAATAAAACCAGTGTTGTCTGTTCTAAACCGGCAGCAATACTTCCCGCAAAGCCAAATAAAACGTCAGTGACCGCAGATAAAACCACTATCTGTCGGCCACCTCTCAAGACCGTAGGCGTTGAAACGTTACCTGTTAGGTCTCCTGATGTATCAGTTAAAATCTTGCCAACAATACCCGTTATGTCCACTTTCCCAAACAAGTATTCAGTTCTTTCTGATGTAGGCGCCGACAGCTCAACTCCCCGGGAATATTCATCAGCCAAGTCTCTCATCGGTGATACAGTGGTATCACAACCCAGGGTGTCATCTCAAGTATTCCCATCAAACCGTTCACCGCTTGCTGTTTCATATAAAGACATAACACATTTATCGAAGAAGCCCCAGCCTCCGCCTGGAGCGCCACCTGATCGGGTATCGCGAAGTCGTTTACGAAAATGCACACTACAATAGGAGATAAATTACACGTAGCAAACCAAGGACAATGATAATCAGGCGACGTGTCTAAGTTTTATTCACACGTCAGGTTTCATGTAAACAGAACATATATATAGACAGTCGACGTGTCTAAGTTTGTTCAGACGTCGTCTATCTTATTGCACTACAAAGATAGACAGGTGGAATGTCTGGGTTTATTCACAGATCGTCGTGAATAAACGCGAACAAGCGTGTGAACAAACTTAGACACGTCGCCTTTTTATTTTTGTTCTGTTTACAATATAGGTGACATATGATAAACTTAGACATGTCGCCTGTGTATCTTTGTTCTGTGTTCATGATAGACGATCTGTGAATAAACCCATCTTTGTAGTGCTATAAGACAGACGACGTCTGAACAAACTTAGACACGTGGCCTCTGTATCTTTGTTCTGTTAATAATATAGCTGACATGTGAACAAACTTGGACACGTCAACTGTCTATCTTTGTTCTGTGTACATGATAACTGACGTGTGAACAAACTTAGACACGTCACCTGTGTATCTTTGTTCTGTTTACACGATAACTGACAAGTGAACCAACTTAGACACGTCGCCTATTTATCTTTGCTCTGTTTACAGGAAAACTGACGTGTGAACAAACTTAGACACATCGCCTGTCAATCTTTGTTCTGTTTACACGATAACTAACAAGTGAACCAACTTAGACACGTCGCCTGTTTATCTTTGCTCTGTTTACATGATAGACGACGTGAAAACAAACTTAGACACGCCGTCTGTCCATCTCTGTTCTGTTTAATGATTTCTTACATGTGAACACACTTGGACACGTCAGATGTCTATTTTTGTTCTGTGTACATGATAACTGACGTCTGAACAGACTTAGACACGTCATCTGTGTATCTTTGTTCATATTACATGATAAACGATGTGGAAGCAAACGTAGACAAGCAATCTGTCTATCTCTATTCTGTTTACATGATGGACGGCGTGTGAACAAACTAAGACACGTCGCCTTTTTATTTTTTCACATGTCAGCTATATTGTTAACAGAACAAAGATACAGAGGCCACGTGTCTAAGTTTGTTCAGACGTCGTCTGTCTTATAGCACTACAAAGATGGACAGGTGGCATGTCTGGGTTTATTCACAGGTCGTCTATCATGTAAACAGAACAAAGATACTCAGGCGACGTGTCTAAGTTTATCATATGTCGTCTATCATGTTAACAGAACAAAGATAGACAGTCGACGTGTCTAAGTTTGTTCACACGTAAGGTATCAACAGAACAGAATAGAGATGGACAGACGGCATGTCTAATTTTGTTTACATGTCAGTTATCATTTAAACAGAACAGAGATGGCCAGACGGCGTGTATAAGTTTGTTTTTACGTCGTCTACCATGTAAACAGAGCAAAGATACACAGGTGACGTGTCTAAGTTTGTTCACACGTCAGTTATCATGTACACAGAACAAAGATAGACAGTTGACGTGTCCAAGTTTGTTCACATGTCAGCTATATTGTTAACAGAACAAAGATACTGAGGCCACGTGTCTAAGTTTGTTCAGACGTCGTCTGTCTTATAGCATTACAAAGATGGACAGGTGGCATGTCTGGGTTTATTCACAGGTCGTCTATCATGTAAACAGAACAACGATACTCAGGCGACGTGTCTAAGTTTATCATATGTCGTCTATCATGTTAACAGAACAAAGATAGACAGTCGACGTGTCTAAGTTTGTTCACATGTAAGGTATCAACAGAACAGAATACAGATGGACAGACGGCATGTCTAATTTTGTTCACACGTCAGTTATCATTTAAACAGAACAGAGATGGCCAGACGGCGTGTGTAAGTTTGTTTTCACGTCGTCTACCATGTAAACATGTAAACAGAGCAAAGATACACAGGTGACGTGTCTAAGTTTGTTCACACGTCAGTAATCATGTAAACAGAACAAAGATAGACAGGCGACGTGTCTTATTTTTTTTCTCACGTCAGCTATCATGTAAACAGAATAGAGATGGACAGGTGGCATGTCTGAGTTTGTTTATACATCAGTTGTCTTTAAAACAAACCTATTAGAGGCGACGGGCCATAAGTTTGTCCACACGTTGTTTATTCTGTAAGAGTGAGAAAATTAGGGGACGTGTCAAAACCAAACGTGTAACTGAACCAAACGTGAAACAAAACCAAACGTGTCTTTCTTTGGAAGATTTGGTTTTGTGGTCCTAAAGAGGCTTAAGACTCCAACGTCTAATAACCCTCCCCCCCCCCTTCCCGTTCCATATGCAAAGACATACACAACCATGTCACAAATTGCCTTGTGGTTTTGGCTGGTTGCCAGGGGTGAGAGCTTACAGTTGACGAAGACGCGATTGAATATCGAGTTGAAGTAGCCGCGAGAGCTTTCGAGTTAACAAGAGGTGATTTGGCTTTCGAGTTTACCTGGCGCGATAGAGCTTTCGAGTTTAACAAAAGCGCGATAAAACTTTGAGTTAACCAAAGGCGCTATTTAATTTCGAATTTACAAGGCCCGCAGAGCTTCGAGTTTACAAAGGCTCGATAGAGCTTCGAGTCCACAAGGCGCGAGAGATCCATCAAAATAACGTGGCGTGATGGAGCCTCCAGTACTTCAGAGCTGAGATTGGTTGACTTCTCAGGTACCATATGCCTTCTGCAAAGAACTGAATGAGATAAACGATATCTGTTGATTTTATGTACTATCTTGTACAACATTTTATAAATTAAAGATTGAGGATAAATTCTTTTTATGTTTCTTTATAATATTCGTAAGTGTTATGCTTGCTTTTAAATATATATAGTAAACGTTTTCCGTAAAATGTGATATTGGTTTGTCTATCTAGCTGCAGCTTGTTCCTGTTTTAGAATCTGGAACTTATCAGCGGCTGTCCACCACAACACTGAGCGAGTGCGGGGCTCAGTGTGCATGAACATTCAAAATCATCCACTTCTTACAAGTGGCACTATCACGCCGCTTTTGATGTCTCACCAAAGAAATGTTTAAATGTTGCATACTAGGATTTATTTTTCAAGATACATGTAATCAGAGTAACTGCTAGCTTGAAGAAATGAGAAGAGACTGCTATCTACACACTTAAGGTGTCGGATAGTAAGCAATTTTTTTAAAGGGACATAATTAGGAGCAATATTATTCCTATTCTTTAACACTATCAGTTCAGTTTTGCTTTTTACAAAAGCTTGCCAGCAAAACCATTCCAGCACGCAGTCTCATTTCCTCCCATACGACTGTTTAACACCTTGTTACAGCCCTGCGTGTTAGTAAACACAGCCTGTTATGTTACGATAACAAGGCCACGTGACCTGAGTCAGATTAAGAGGGGCAACACGCGGTGTTTCAGCCAGGAGGATAATGTAATACATTTTATGAGCAAAGTCAGTCAGGGCATCTCCTGACTGGCACGTGTTGTGGCTCTGAGCAGCACACGGCCCGATAAACTGTGTTTATGTTTACACCTGCGATCGCGCCCGGTTCACTGTTTTTAACACTCGTTTACAGGATTAAACAAACGGTTTCAGGGCAATATTTTGGCAAGTGCAGATTAATTTTAAAGGGAAGAACTATTTGTTGTATTAACTCAACATGCTTTATAGGTGATTGGGGCCCCTTTAAACATGTTGAGACTCATTTACTCATGTGGCTCATTTCCTCCATTGTATTCTCCGTAGTCCTCCACTGTTTAGTCTTATGTAAAACATAGCTAGGACTGCTTGCAAATATTATAATGCAGTTATATAAGTGGATGTTAATATTAAGAAAATTACTTCATTTTATGATGAATATAATTAGTGTCTAGGAATACAGAGTGCTAGAAAAAATTTTATCTTTGTTGTATACAAAGTCAGTATGGAGGGACACAATCTGTTATATTCTGTACACATTAATATATATTTTGCTGTAATTACAGTCATAATCCATTTATATAATATGCATATATCATATAAAACTAAATATATGCAAACGCAAAACTGGTAATGGTTCAAATTCAAAATATTAAAAGACGGCCATCTCTGAATAATCTGGTCCCTTGGTATTCCATTGCTTTACAAGTGGGCCGTCCAGGCAAAATTTTATGCTGATGACGAATGTCCGATTCTACGTCTGCGCAGTTCTAACATTGCCTTAAAATATACGCTGTCTTTTTCCTCTTGTCCTGGAGGCACCGGGAGTCTTCCTCCTCCTCTTCCTTTACTGTGAGTGAAGCTTGGACACCTCATCGAACTGATTATCTGTCTGAGACTGATTCTTTTGGACTTGCCCTACATTCCTGGTTTTCCCTCATAAGACTGCGAAAATCTATTTAAGTATATTAAACTGTCAAACGTCGAAACTACAAGACATGATAAATGGGGGAGTTCTCATAGGCGCCGTGCGGGTCTAGGAGTAAGCCGGTAGGACCGTAGTTAAGCGTAGTTAAACCTATTCATGCCCCACTGACGGGATTACCGTACTTGGGCCCTCTTTGGAAGGTAATCCAACGGCGTTAATCTGCTTAAAACCATACTATAATCCTTCTGTAACCGTAAATAGACCGTAGGAGGACCCTGCTAAAACCCCAGGACCGTCTGTACATGATTCATCCTGGTTTTAGAGTCAAAACCATGGTCGAAGTAGCAGAGGTGCACCGGGATGAGCCGGGACAAAGCGGGACGAAAAACCGGGAATATGTGACAGGGGCCTTATACCGGTGACCATCTGGTGATGTGTGAGTTTGTTTACAGAAGTTGCTGAAAATATAGTTGTAAGAATGATAAAGATACTCATTGTCACCAGAGGACTGTGACTTTTTATGTATATGTTTGGATATAGGGAGTATGATCATATAATTGTTTTGCAGATTATATTAGCGTGAAAGACTCAGGAGTAGCACGTGGTTTGTTTGATATTGACATCCACCTACACCTTTGATGTTCCTTTCTTTGAAGCCGATCATGTTCGAAGATCTCCTTAGCACCGGTGTTAAGCTGGCGCCAACATATCTATGTCTTTATGTGGATTTCATTTAGATTAATTAGTTTTCCCCTCGTATTACACCTTAGGGCGTGTCTACTGTAATTTGATGTTTGTGACAGCGGAACAGATGGATAGTGGTGCTGATTGGCTGAGGAGTCTGGCGAGACTTGTGACGTCAGGAACCGGTACAAAACTGGAGAGCGGGCGATTGTCGACCGTACTGTGTGTAGCTGCGAGCAGTCCGACCGGCTGGTCTTCAATTCTTCGGTGCGCCTTGTGGTGCTGTATCGTCATATTGTATGACAGTCTAGTATGAGGGAGCAGTCTTCTGATGTTGTGTGCAGTACTGCAGATACTTTAGTGATGTTTGCCGATGGACAGGCAATTTGGATAGTTTAGAGAGCTCCCAGTATAAACAGGCGAGAGACTTCGTTTTGACGCTGGGAAACTCGGTATCCGACAGCAAAAGAGTTATAGCTGAGTCTAGCTTAGATAGAGAGCCAGTGTGACAGAGGCCTCTAACACAGGACATTTGTAGATTAACGCTTGATTTGTATCCATGGACTGGTAACGCGTGTTCCACGGTGATGGCCATCCGCTAGAGGAGAATTAAATTGCGAGTCAGTGATTTGATGTTTACTGTGGAAACAGGGATTACGCTAGGACTGTTGACTTGTCAGTGTGGAGTCAAGTGATGTGAATCAGCTGTTCGGAGGACTGTGTATGTGCCTTATTGAATAGGACTGGGTGATTACGTTAATTGATGTTGACATTCCCCAGTGACCATTAAGGATTCTTTTATTTCGTTATTATATCATTTTGGTAACCTACGTTTGTCTTTGGGTATATTTGGAGTAAACGCGTGTATGTATATTTCCCAAGGTCTGCCTGTTGATTTGACTGACTGAAACAGAACCTGGAAAGTCGCATCCTCCGTAGAGTGACACTCATTTGAGATTCAATCAAGGGCTTATGCTTAATACAATGTCATGAGCCATTTTCGCAGCGTCATGTACACTGGCATGTGATCTGTCGGCATTTACCCTTTTGGGTCGTCCCAGAGACCGCTTGCCATACCTGCCGTATCTGGTGACACATATGGTCGGAAAAGGGGCCATAATCACGATGGGGACGCGTTGGCCGAATGTCACAAACGACAGTATATCAGGACAGCATACAGTTTACTGTATTGTCTAAGTGCTGCTCTCAATCTGCAAACAATTGCACAGTTGCTGCAGTATGTGTTGAGACACGGATTGTTTTGATCACCTGTGGATGCGGTCGGAAGAACAGGATTTACAGACCCGCAGGCAGCCTTGCTTCGTTAGGTGACAGCAGTGTGTGGATTGGCCACGCCCGATGTGCTGCAGGCGTCTCCACCCAACTCCGAGGCGTCAGCACTGCATTATTCCATCTTGTGGAGGTTGATAGAGAGAGTACCGGAGGAGATCCAGTATAATATTATGACGTGGGATGACAAAGAGATGATTGCGCCGGCAGGTATAAACGCCCAAATGCATACGGACAGGTTGCTTAATGGTACTGTTCACAGGACGTGGATCGCCTTCTGTAAGCATATGGGTCACCTAATATTTTCTGTGTTTGGTGTGGTGGACAATAAAGTGTTTTTTTTTTCAACAGCGACAAAGAGCCACCAATGGAGGTTCCCGGGCTAATCACCAAGTTGTCCATTGGGCTGCATACAAGGGCGGTGTGCAAGGAGAAAATTCCAGCATGGAAGGCGATTGAGGTTATTAACAAGGTAAAGGGCTCCGAGGCCGTGGCCATTGGGGAGGTAGGCCTGGAATTCTAAGGGACCTCCCAAAGTGAACAGACCAACCAGAAGAGCTTCCTGAGGTCCTTGTTGCAGGCCATCCGAACAAGCCAAGTGAGCAACCGTGTCCTTTTATCCATGTTAGGGACAGTTGCAGTGGTCAAGCGGCAGCCGATATGTTGAACCTCCTGAAGGATTCACACATAACGCAGTTAAGAGTAAAAAGGCACTGCTTTGGGGGTAAATCGGAGGAGGCTAAGGACTGGCAAGAGACCCTACAGGACTGTTATTTCGGAGTGACCAGAAAGTCCATGGAAAATGACTCCACATGCCAAGCGTTGAAAGAGGTGCCCCTCGAAAGACTTCTGCTGGAGTCAGATTCCCCGGATCTTGTTGATACACCATGGGACTTGTTCCCAATGTTGCAGCGCTTGACGAGACTGCGGGGAGTCTCAGTGGTCGACATGGTGTGTATTACCAGCTGTAATGCCACCAATCTTTATGGGCATTTTTAAGAAGTCCTATTCAGAGAGGTATTGAAGAGTTAACAAAAAAAAAATAATAATAAAAATATAATAAAGGAAAAAGAGAGAAAAAAAGACTTGTTCAGAGACGGAGGAGCCATGCGCTGGGTACGGGCTCCACGCAGAGCAGCGGGGACGGGGCTGTTCTGATGGACATGCTTTTAATTGGTGTGTCGTCATTTATATTTGTGTATCCAGTGTGGGGTATTCACTGGTTATGTGTTAAATCCCTTTTAAGTGATTGAGGTCGGAACTGCTGGGGAGTGAGGCTTCCGCTACAGTTGTGCTTTATTTCCAAATTGAGTTTTGGAGACAGGGTCTCCTTTTAGAAAAGAGGGGGAGTGTTGGGGATTTGCATGCACGATGTATTGTGGGTGCCTGGGGCATCTTGTAACCCCTGGTTGCCATAGTGACCGTGGTCCTTGGAGACGGACCTGAGAGCGAGGCGAGAGGGGACAGAAACGCAAGAAGACCCAAGAGTTCCCCGAGCAAGATTACAGGAATCATCAGGTCTTGGGCTGAGTTGGAGCGAGAAACAGGTCAGCAGCGAAGTATTAACCGATAAGTTACATTACATTGTATAGTTAGACGGAGATAAAACCTATATTAATATTCCTAAAAGACCATCTAATTAAAAATATGATTTATACTCTACTTAACTTTTATTATGATTGATCCTTAATGATTACTGTAGTCTATGTAGTCCGTAAACGGCCACCAGCCTAGGATATACCACGTTAGCAGAATGGGTATACCACCTTAGTATAATGCATGAGTAATCATTCTTTACGACGGATATAGCAACAATTATAACATATGTATGTACTGAAACCTTGTAACAGACCTTTGTAGATGCCTTGATGTCTTTGTATGTATAAAATAGGGCTAGGAATTGGTTTTAAAACCATAATTTATGATTTAGAAATAAAAACGACCGATCACTGATTATTAATCGATTACTTTATGCACTTTTAATATAACCTTGAAATTTGCTGTATACCAGTACCTAAATTACTGATCCAAGTAAAAGGTCTGACATGTATGAAATGGTCAATCCATCCCTATCCAAGGTCGACTTGTCATAGGTCTATTGTCAGCGGGCAAGGCTCCATATTGATGGTGTTCGTTACTTTATGTTCGTATATCTCTGACAGGATTAGATTCTTTGCATGTGCATACATAATCATTTTGATCGATGATGCAAAAATGCTATCGATTTAATGGGCTTTGAAAAAACGCCAAATCATCGATTAAATCGATTAATCGGCTTAACACTCGTATATACGATATTAAAATAAAGTAAAGAAATGTGTGCAATATGTTAACTAGTATGTCAGCCAACATATTTGTAGGTCATATATTTGTACTTGATGTGGACACTTTTTAATAGTTGGCCATTTTTTTTTATTTTTCTTCAAATTCACGTGCTTGTACGATCTTTGTAAAGAGATATTACCTTTCTATACCAGAGTTAATAACCTATGATTATGATTTGCTTGCCTCCGTAGATATACAAGACATAAATAGCCATATTAGGAACATATTGCCCAGTGTCTTCCAGATAAGAAAGTGTGTGCCTCTCTACCTGTCGACGTTTCAGGAACGCAAGGCATGGCGAAATATATGTGATTGTAATGGACAGGGGAGTTCAATACACCAAAAGACTAAACGGTTTACAAAATGGATGCGATAACTAACAATAACTTTAAAGGTCATCATTATCATTTGAACAGTCAAGAAAAGTCTATTAAAACTAGCCAGCTTGGAAAAAAAACTGCAACAGAACTATTTTACCATTTTACTTATTTTCATCTTTTTGTCACAAAGAAAAATCCCTTTAACTGATGGCCGCTTATTTTTCGAAGGGCAAAATTCTAATCTAGGTCGTCTTTTAGTGAGCAGGGTCGTTTTCTAATTTTTGTTTTAAATAATTTGTTAAAAGCAGGTCCACTGAATACCGAAAGAACATCCCCTTGCCAGGTCCTTCAACGACTTGTGGACTTCTTGCATGAGAACACAACTGGAGCCTGGGTTGGAACTGTCATGTTTCTTGTTTTTTTTATCTTTCTTCATCGTATATTTTACACAATCAGAGAATAAGTATGTGATAACAACAATAATCGTACGATATTTATAGTGGTACAACAATGTGAAAACTGCACCTTTCAGTTTGGAACGAATTTTATCTCGAGATGAATTCGAACATCGTCCGGTTTCATCGTAACCGTATAGTATGACTTAACGAAAACCACCCGAGAAAACAATTTGTATATCTTCCAATCCTTCGTTGAATTCCCGTTGCTAGGATTTGCATTTTATATAAAAAATATCTTTACTTTTTCGTTAGCATTTTCAGGCGGTTTCTGGTGTAAATATAGAACTGACATCAGCTTGGCAGTACAGGACAGACGGGTGGTACAGATAAATATTGTTTATGTAATCATATCTTGTTGTTTGCACCATAGCCATCAGCAAGGAAGGAAAAGGATTTTTTTAAAGACTGTTTTTGTTGTTGTTCGAGGTAACCGCTTCCATTTTTTATGCTTGTTTAACTATGTGATATGTACATCTGCAGAGTTTCATTCCGGTTTCGGACTACGTGACAGGGGCTCCTGCGGGTCCTGGGTGTGTGTCCTCCCCATTGCTGGATCATAACAACGAGGACCCCCTAAAGGTGCACTCGTCTGTGAGTGAAGCACGACTGTAAGGAACGAAAATGATGCTGAGAAATGAGTTGTGCTTAAAATTCAAAAGCAGTCTCACCCATCCGTAGCTTGAAATTACAGAGATTCAACATATATAAGACAGCCTGACGAGTGGCACGACTGGTCAGTGTGACGAAGACCTAGGAATCACATTTCGAAAGCTGTCAGCAGAAACATTAGGTGGGGATACTAAGGACATACCAGTTTAAAGCCCTTTTCCATGACGCGTGTTTTCCGAATAGTTTACGCGCGTAGCACGCGCGGCCTTTGTAGTGTAGACGGGGTTGTATTTCCGTAGGAATTTGATCCCCAAATCGGGAAAATGACAGATTTAGCATAAACAGGATATGAACTAATGAAAAATGTTAGGCAACTCATTTTCAGATCCCTCTAACACCGAAAATCCAAGATGGCCGCCTTCACCCATGGGAAATATTGAGTGTTATAATTTTTTTATGAACCCTGTGACCCTAGGATATCCAAGATGGCCACCACTGCAGTCTTAACATAGATATGCTATTATACTGTAATTGTCGCTCAAAACTTAACGATATTTGATCGATTTATACGTTTTGGAATGTGTTCTGTCGGTTGCAACTAAAAAGTTTTTTTGAGATCTGTGTCCCCAGGGAATCCAAAACGGCGGCCATGGCAATCTAAACATAGAGATAATGATAAAATAGTGTAACTTTCGCATAAACGTAATTATATTAGATAACTGGATCCATTTATACTTTTTTTAATGTGTTCGGTTTATTGAAACTAACCATGATTTGTCGGAAGCTCACAGAGGGTACGCAAGGTCAAAGTCAAATGTGTGTATACTAATATTTTAAAGCATAAAATATTTTGGGCACCACACTGTCATATGTTATATGATATGGTGATCAAAAGGAAATAGACCTTATGACATTGATGCTCGTGATCTCTTTTTTATATTATTTGCTGATTCTCTCATAGTAGTACTACATGGTCTAGTTGCCTTCCATATTACAACAAAACAAACATTTAGAATCAATTTTGTGGTTATATGGATGATTCCAAGATTCAAAAAGCCTTGTAAGTGGTCTTGATACAGAAAAATTCGGGTTATATTAAACTATTCAAAGTACCTTGTAGAACAGGGGGATCGGTAAAAACCGTTGTCTGGATATTTTATATTACTATATAGTTTATCTGAATATGAGCTGAAACAGGTCTAATTGTTACATGTTATAGATAAGGTACTTCCAAAGCTATAAAAAGACAAATAATGCACAAGAAAAACTAATCAGTCATATTTAATCAGCAGAAAAGAAGGCACATCTGCATATATAAAATGGCATATGAGTTCGCATTATTCCTAATGGAAAGTTTGCACATTACGGGAATACAAATATCTCTACGGTACACTTGTTGGATAAAACAGACCATGTAGATCCGGGCATAGAGGCTAACAGCACGGATGGAATATTTTTATATATTTTTTGTTTGTTTGAGGTAGCCGCCTCCATTTTTAATGCAAACTTATATGTACATCTGCAGATTTTCATTCCGGTTTCGGACTTCGTGACAGGACAGTATCACACGCTTCCTCTCATTTTATATTCTTGCATTAACCAAGCCCCAATGACTACTGCACCTGCGGGTCCTGGGTGCGTGATCATCCCCATTGCTAGGCCATACAACAGAGGATTCCCCGATAGGCGCACTTGTTTTGTGAGCTGGGCACGACCTTCCCATTAAGCCTGGATGGAATCACTGTCGAGTGTGCATCAACCAGGGGATGCAAATGCCATAATAATATAAACCATTAGCTTTTAAACCATCAAGAATGTGGCCATGAAGTTCAGCACTGACCAGTATGAAAAGCTGATAGAGCTCGTTAGGAACCGGCCATGTCTCTATGATTCGTCCAAATCAGATAACAAAGACTTCCATCTACAAAAAAAAAAAACTCTGGAGAGACATAACTAAGGTTATGAGCGTGAAGGGGATGACATGTACCTATTATAAGGCCTACACACCATAACTTTATAACATGAAAAGTTATGTCGGTTAAAAATGCACAACATAGTCCAAGTGCTACTGTTTGTATAAACACTGACACGCCATTATGGTTGTACGAGAACTGCGGGTCCACACGTTTTTCTTGTTTTTAATAAGCGCCTCATGGAAATAGATTATCGGCGCGGCTTTTAAAACAAGCGCTGTAAAAACACGTGCGGTAAAAGTATGCGAAAAACACGCTCCATGGAAAACGGGCTAAAGGTGCTTTTCCATGTAACCATTTTCCCAAGTCATGTTCTATTTCCATGATTACGACTGATGCGCGGTAAACGCACGCGTCAGTTTTGGAAACCAGCAGAACGGGATTCGATCCCCAAATCGGGTGTGCGCCCACCTTGCTTGTTGTGGAGCTCCAGTTAGGAATTGCAAAGACCTTGCCCTGCTCGCTCCTGCATCTTTTGGGATTTATAATGCGCCAGGCGATCAAACGCCTACCAAGCAGTAGAAAAGCTGTTGAGAAAATGTTAGGTAGCCAACTGTTTAAGACGAAAAACGAACAGGATTTGCAAGAAATTACCATTTATTTGGCAGCTCCTTTGTTTTGACTCACAGTGAAGGATTTAGTGAGAGAAACGTAATGATCAATTCGTTATACCAATATAAAGAGGTGACAGGCGAGGCTTGGCTAGAGTTTTTTTTTGACGCAATTATGAAAGTTCCATTAGTTCCACCAGGTAGTTTCTATACAGAGAGTTCTTGGATTTAATAAAACCAGGGCCGACGAGTTTTATAAGAAGCTCCAGTCCAAGATTTGCTATTTTTCAAAACTGGGCAAATTGTTTTGACTGGGCACATTGGTTTGATTTCACCAGAGCATATCTTTGATGTTGATAAATACGGGTACACAATTTGTCACAAACCCCTCAGGATCGATGGTAAAAAGGGGAAAGGAAAAGTTTGCACTGTAACAGCAGTCGTCAGGTTTTGCTCATTTTGGATGGTAGATACTAGAGAACCGGCATCGTCATAACTTGTGTAGCTGTCGGCTGTAACAACAAACAAAATATAAAAGTCCAGGAAGTGACTCCATAGGTAAGAGGGCTTTCATGGTTTCCCTTATTGTGATTGTTTAAAACTCGTTTCAGGAACACTGCAAATGGAAGCGGAAGATTCATGTCAACTGACAAGAGGCATAGGTTGGAAACGAACATTAATTTTGTCTGCTTTGCAAAAGTTAATCTGTGATGATGATATAAATGTGATATGAATATATGACTGGTTCACCATATTAGCAATGCATTAATTTATTTTCATAATAATTCATTAAACTGAAAAAAGTGCTCTTAGTTAGGGTTTTTTCTTTGTTAAAATGTCTGCCTGTGTTGTGGAACTGACTTTGATCAGCAAACAACGTGTTACATCAGTGTGTTACTTTTAAAACAAGAATGACAGTCCAGGGATTTACTTGATTCAAGAGTAATCATACAAAGATAAGCCAGAGATACGAGATTTTCCAGAGTTGTGTGTACAAGTTATGGCTTAAAATATTTCCAGTGATATCTATATAGTCTTCACAGTGCCCATGAAACTGTCCCCCAGGTTACCACTCTAATCCTCATCTAAATTATAGATTATTGAACTGCTGGTGCTGATGAAAAATGAGGTATCCAATCTATGAGCAAAGATATTTAAAAAATACTATAGCATGCATGACTGTAACAGTTGACGTCGATTTTACCGTTACACAAATATCTGCGAAATGAAAAAATACATATTGTTATGTCCATAAAAAATAAGGAAGTTCTCACGCCTAGGGTTATCAATCGGTTATTAGGTCTGACCCACTTTAAGACGGGTTGACCATCTGGAGATGGGCGATGCAATATCCGATCGGTTATTGGGTCTGACCCATCTTTATATATATATATATATATATATATATATATATATATATATATATATATATATATATCTGCCTTGTTCAATAATTGGTCTGTATTTTTCGGTATCAAAGAATTCGAGAGTTATATAACAAAGTAGATTAAGCTCGTTTTCCTATGATATTATAGTAAGGAATTTTATTTTTTTTACACTTGTCATTAATATTACATTTAATCATTTGTGTTACAGTTTTTCCTGGATATTCCATGTTTCCATTTATATATTCCCTCTCATACGCTGAATGTACCTCTGTATAACTTCGCATGATGTATTATCAATTGATTGGTCATATGCATTCATTTTCGTACAAGTTATTGAAATTGTAAAACGATTGTTAGCATCATAAATGTTACATTTGCCTTCAACAGAAATCTTAAAAGGTAAGTAAGAGACCGCTAACTATTTAGGTTGTGTTGTGCAAGACACATTGTTTTTGAGATGGAATTATTTATTCACTTACCTTGCAGATAAATTGTTTTGCTGAAACAATGTTGTCTTGCAACAGAAATGATAATAGTATCTACCCTCCATCAAATAATTGTCCCTTACATTATTTTGTATGATTGGACTGCGCTACTTTTATCTATTATTAACGAAGAGACTCCCATCCAACAACTCAAAAATGGTCTCGGGTCCATGCTGCCACCTTGAAAAGAAAAAATTGGCCCATCGATTAGATCAGCCTTCCTGTCAATTAAGGACTAACAGCTAACAAAGAATGCAGTCCTGGCAGTCAACTTTGAAAAAAAACTAGATCATAAGGCAATTACTCAGATTATTTATACAAGGGCAGTATAACTAATCCTTATAGTGTATGTGTGTGATGTGGGGGGGGGGGGGGTTGTGTAAAGCGTTAGGATGGAAAATGACAAACTCAACAGAGGCCATATAAAGACCATTTGGGTGGAAAACCGAGAAAATATAAGAGACAAAATTATAAATGTAAATCGATCAAGAAATAAATTGGTAAGACATTTACGAAAGACCACGTCCAAGGCCATAACGGAACAAGAAAAGATTATTTGCAATGAGACTCCCATAGAACAAGTGAAGTTCCTGTCATAATCCCGAAAGCAAACTGAAGACTAAATAAGATCCGTCACACATCCAGAAGACAATCTATAACTGCCGCACTTATCGGAATAGGTCCCACAAACTGACTTATATACTTCTGTGTCCGCTAGAATATTCTCTTACCTTTCCCCCGGCTTAACAACACAGCCTCTATATAACTTTTCACCTCAAGCCGAGAACTTTCCATTTCTCGAACAATCTAAAGAACATAACATAACAGACACGCTCAAAGAACATACTAGAACAAAGAACGCTGGGTATCTACACGCCAGGGTTCAATCAATGCGGATTAAACAAGGATTTTCCTGCAGAGGTCAACTAAGGACTAACAACTAACAAACAAGAATGAAGTCCTGGCAGTCAACTTTGAAAAATAGCTGGTGCATTAGGCAGTTACCAAGATTACTTGTACAAGGGCAGTATAACTAATCCTAATAGTGTCAGGGGTGGGGGCGGGTAATGTAAAACGGTAGGATGGAAAAATGACAAACGCAACAGAGGCCATATTAAGACCATTTGGGAGCAAAACCAAGAAAATGTTAGAGACCAAACTATAAATGTCAAGCGATCAAGAAATAAATCAGTAAGACATGAACAAGAGACTACGTCCAAGGCCAAAACGAAACAAGAAAAGATTATTTGCGAAGAGACTCCCATTCAACAACTCAAAAATGGTCTCCGGTCCATGCTGCAACCTTTTAACAAAATACATTGCCCCACTGATTAGATCAGCTTTCCTGCACAGGTCAACTAAGGACTAACAACTTACAAACAAGAATGTTGTCCTGACAGTCAACTTTGAAAAGTAGCTGGAGCATTAGGCAGTTACCAAGATTACTTGTACAAGGACAGCATTACTAATCCTAATAGTGTCAGGGGTGGGGGCGGTTTGTTAAAACAGTAGGATGGAAAAATGACAAACGCAACAGAGGCCATATTAAGACCATTTCGGAGCAAAACCCGCGGAAATATTAGAGACAAAATAAACCGAGAAAATATTAGAGACAAAATAATAAATGTAAAGCAATCAAGAAATAAATCGGTAAGACATGAAGGATAGGCCACGTCCAAGACCAAAACGAAACAAGAAAAGATTATTTGTGAAGGGACTCCCATTCAACAACTCAAAAATAGTTGCGGGTCCATGCTGCCACCTTGAAAAAATATAAATTGCTCCATTGATTACATCAGATTACCTGCACAGGTCCAATAAGGACTTACAACTAACAAACAGGAATGTAGTCCTGGCAGTCAACTTTGAAATATAGCTGGTGCATGAGGCACCAAGGGCAGTATAACTAATCCTCATAGTGAAGGGGGGGGGGGGGGGGGGGGAGGTATATAAAACGTTAGGATTGAAAAATGACAAACGCAACAGAGGCCATATAAAGACCATTTGGGAGCAAAACCGAGGAAATATAAGAGACCAAACTATAAATTAAGGGCCAAGAAATACTGTGGTTGTCTTCTTATGTGCGGTGGTTTCAAATTCGCGATATTCACGGTCGCTCTCTGACCGCGAAATTGAAACCACGCAGTTTTGAATGCATATATACCAGGCCATTATCGTTAATTTTAGAAGCTGCCGATAGTTGGTGACAGTTGAAATTAATCTTCGGTTACGTAGTGATGTCTATCGAGCCTGGTGCATATAAATAACATGATTCAGGGAGAATAACAGGGTCCACTTAAAAAACTAAATAGTATCGGTTGGCTTAGATGCAAAAACCGTGACCCTTTGCAAGGATGTGCTGACCGGTTGGGCGCGCCTGGTAGTTTTTTCCCGCCCCACGGCACATGACTGGAGCTTGGAAAGTGTCAATGTCCGCCAAGCAGTAATATTTAAAAATTACGTGTATGTGTGCCAAGCCAGATGACATCCAGTTCCGCTTAAAAGAATATTGAGTAGAGGGTACTGTTTCACATTGTGCCGTATTAACTTATTGTTAATGAATAAATTTGCCACTAAAGTAGTGAACGTAGTCGCTAGGGAAGCGCCACCCTGTAACTGTATAAAGGACTAATTCTGTCCCTGCGAATTCATGACGCGCCAAACGATGTTTGATTGGCTAGTGATGACGTGAATTTTGAATATATTTGGAAGGTCACAGTTCATTATGGGGCCAAATTGCCGTAGAACAGTGGAAAAAGAGTTGTTTAGAATGAGCCTTGCCCTGAACTAATTACATCCAGCTGGGTCAATGCTCCCCGCACGTGACGGCTCAGCCGTCCGTGACTGTTCGAACGTGCGATACTAGTATCCTGAGTTCCGGACAGAGAATTAGTAGACCTGAAATTGGGAAATCCGCGGTTTATGAAATAATTTGGTCATTACAGTTCATAGTTTCATATTTAAAAATTAAATTATACTACTAAACTAATGAGAGCGCGAAAATGTAACCCCGTGAAACTTTTAAAAATACAAAAACCGCGAAAATTCAGCCCAGCCGATATAAAGGCAACCACAGTAAGTTGGTAAGATATGAACCAAAGACCATGTCCAAGGCCAAAACGAAACAAGGAAAAGATTCAGTAATTTTATGAAAGATACGAGATGTAGCCCCAAGGTGTACTGTATTTGCCGGGAGCCCTATGATCCCGAGCGATTCATGATAGAATGTGAAATCAGTACAGTACGGCACAACACAGACTGCCGGGACTTAATGAGGAGAGATATGATGAACACACCATGTAATTTATTCGTGGGGGGGGGGGGGGGGGATGTGTTGAACGATCGAGTGTTTGATTGTTGACGGGCAGAACTATTCACATTTTAGGGGCGTTCACACCTATCCGTATTTTCTTTCCGCACCGCTTCCGTCAAATTAGAGACATTTTAAAATACATTAAGCATTCACACCTACACGGTTCCGCACTCACATCACCGTCCGCACAAATCGATTTGTGACCGATTCACTGCGGTAGCGGACGACGGGAATCCCTACCAGGACGTCATATTATCGGGGATTTCTGGAATGTTCTTATGGCCTACCCTTTGTAGAAAATGCCAAAAGCGGTTGATTTGCAATATGAAATGCTTAAACTTGACGATGGCATTCAATGCTTTACACTCCAGCCCACGAAATCTATGATTATTAACTGATATAATCAAAGCAATGCTGAAGTAGAATCATTCGAGTATATATATATATAAATATATATATATATATATATATATATATTTATATTTATATATAATATATATATATATATATATATATATATATTTATATACGTTTGAATTTTTAAATCATATTAATTAGCTTCTATGGAAAATTTTGTTCCATTTATTTAATTGAACGTGTTTTTAATCACAGTTCTAAACTTCCGTTACATGAGTTTGGTCAAATGGAGGATAAGAGGGTACAATGTCCTTGAACGCGGACACAGACAAAAAATATTGTTTTGAAATTCCTGAAATATGGGTGATCGAACTTTCCAGAAATGAGCGGGATTCCGTATAAACCAAAAATGAAACGCAACCAGTGCTAACAGTAGACTTTACAAAAAAAATACTGCCCTTGCAGGATCAAGCTTTTACGGTGCAAAACAAACTGGCTATTTGGTGTTACTTTAACAGCTACGTGGCTTAAGGTTTACACGTTAAATGTGCTCCCTTTCATAATAACGTTTTAATTTTTAGCTTTGCTCATTTGGTAGCTACTTGGACTAAAATTAAATAAAACTTACTTTTTGCTTTTTTTTCAATATTTCAAGAAGATTTTGATTGACACACCAGTCATATGTAAGATATCTTGCCTATAAGGCAATTCATTGTCATCAGAAATTAGTTCTAAAAGCACTTTCATCTGCATATTTATTCATTTTACAGCCTTCTTTCACTGCCTGGCATTATTGGTGTAAATAGGGCTGGTGAGAGTACACAGCCTTGTGGAGCTCCAATATTTAAATTTAACATATATCACGATCTTTACGCATCTTATCCAAACACTTTATCAAACACTTCAGTGCATGTAGTTCGTGAATGTAGTGTTCAAACACCTTAAGAATGTATAAAATACTAAAGACATCAAAGCATTTAGTTTCTAAGCAGATGGATGTGTTTATCCTTTCCCATCGATTTTCAGTCAAACGTAACAACATTCCCGCTGAAAACTCCTTGCAGAGCTGGTAGCCGTTTTTATACAATAAATGGCTACGATAAAATAGTCTTTAATGTCAAAAGAGGTCGAAGGAGCGGCAAAACTATGGGAGCAAAATTTGACCTATCATTTATTGGGCAGAACTGGACTCTCATGGAACATGACGAGGAGTTCAACAGAGGTACTTACAGGAATCATAACAGACGGGCCTCCACATATTATGAACACGTTGAAATAATCAATACAAGCAGCCTGTGTCCAGTGATATCCACGTTTTGTGGCCTATTTTTATGCAAGCGCCAAGGGATTACTTTTAGTTTATAAAGGTCAGATAGGTGATTGGATCCCTTTAAGAAAGGTCCCAGGCTATGTTGACAGCAGCAGCCGAAACAGATATAATGCTGTTCTCGCATATATATTCAATACTTAAATTTAATAACAAATATCTTTAAAGAGACTGTGGTATATTTCTTATTATGAGCAAGTTAGAGTATCATTAATGTATTTTATCAACTTTTAATATATGTATGTAATTAAATCTCAACTTAGTTTTTTTTTTTTAATTTTTATATAACCCATTTTGTTGCATGACCTGCCACAAATGCCACAAGCAGGCGTAAAGTCTGATGTTTTGCTGAAATGTGCATCATCGAGGAACATTATCATAACAAGAAAATAGTCAGAAACAATCTTTTCAACCCTAAAGAAAAAAAAAAAAAAAAAAAAAGCTAGCAAAGCAATGAAAAAAAAGGAGAAATGTTAGAATCAGTGATGATGTGCTACCAAGACTTGGCAGAGAGCAGTGAAGATCCAGACAGTTTAACAGAGATTGGGAGGAAGCAGAATATGCGCCATGGCTTGACAAACAATGATGACAAATGTGCAGAGTTGTTTGTGGCTTATCACATCAAGTGTACAAAAAACTGTGACAAGTAAATCACTGGATCTTTGCTCATCAACATAATCTGCTACAATATGTAGCCGGACCTGCTGTAACCATGTCGGTCTTCAATGATGGTCACATCATTCTCTGCTTTACGACCCATGAAATAAAGTGCATCAATTGTCAAGAAACAAAATTAAGGACAACTTTTTTTAATTGTCAAAAGTTGTCCACATATTTGGACGGGCCTCCAAATATTATGAACACGTTGAAATAATCAATACAAGCAGCCTGTGTCCAGTGATATCCAAGTTTTCTGGCCTATTTTTATGCAAGCGCCAAAGGATTACTTTAATTTATAAAGGTCAGTTAGGTGATTGGATCCCTTTAAGAAAGGTCCCAGGCTATGTTGACAGCAGCAGCTGAAAAAGATTTAATGCTGTTCTCGCATATATATTCAATAATTAAATTTAATAACAAATATCTTTAAAGAGACTGTGGTATATTTCTTATTATGGTCACATCATTCTCTGCTTTACGACCCATGAAATGAAGTGCATCAATTGACAAGAAACAAAACTAAGGACAACTTTTTTTAATTGTCAAATAGTTGTCCACATATTTGGAAAACTCAGAAAATATAATATAGTAGGATTACATTCATTATGACATATTTAAACATTTGTATAAGGGGAGAAATTTTATTTATGAATAAGTACACATTTCATATTTCTTTGAAGACTTCTAATTATTAAATAACTTATCAGAATACTACTTTTTAAAAAAATACAGATGTATTACAAGTTTGCTATGTACAGTCAAAGATTAGGACAAAAGAATGCAATCTTGAAGCTTGTAAGCCTTGCTGTTATATTCATCAGTTAGATCTCCAGTTAGCTCAGATTACACCATAGTCTAAAAAACACAAACATTTTCCAGGAGCCTAAATTGGCCCCCAGCCAAAAAGACAAAAGGCCAAAACCTTCAGTAAATTGATAGCTAATGCATGGATTGTCATGAAGCTTACCCTGAAAATTGACCAAGACTAGTTTTGTTAGTTCCAGAAAACTGGTGGCGCAAATCAGTGAAATCATACTGGACAAACTCCTTTCTGCCTTTCTACTTGTAGGATCGCTTATTCTACCAGGACAAACTCTTGATAGTCGACATTCATGTACTACAAACATCTTAAATATGCTGAATGTTAGCAAATTATGGTATTTTGTTGACACCATGCAAAGTGAATGCCAACTCGTTGGTAACGGAAAGTTCCATACAGCATATACGGCAAAGCCGTGATCTCTTATGGACAGGTGTTGATTATCTCATAAGTCTGAAGTCTGCATCACCATATCACACAATTAACAATCAGCAAAAAGGATCTACATGGGTGCTGATTCTGTCATGTATTCTTAAGCTACACAGAGAGGATAGATATCCAGTTCTCTAACGGGAAGCCAGGTGATTCCAAGAGCCGATACTCGACCGTCGAGCAAGCATGCCTTGCTTCAGTATGGTGACAGGGAAGTTGTATTCTTATATGTACGGAATAGATTTCATTTTTGAACCTGACTTTCCACTTACCATCAGCGTCTGGTGTTTACAGGTACAAAATCAACAATCGAAGCATCATGAGATGGTATTAATAATTCAGATTATTAATGGCAAAGATGATGTACTTGCACACTGCTCAAGCCAATGTATATGAGAGGTGCATGACACAGTGACATAAGGGCGGATAAAAAAATCGTAGGGGTGTAATACTGTAAATATTCATCTTAGGTTAACTTTCTTGCTGAGAATATTTGGGGTATGGGAGGTTTGGAAGACCTGCGTTTATCTTAAAAAGGGGGGTTTCCCTCTGTCCAGTGTACACGTAACGTGATGCGATGGTTCAGCCATTGTAAAGCCGACTGGTCTCTATGTATCAGATGAGATATACTCGTAACTCCTCATACAAAGAGAGACCATCAGCAAAACTGCTCGTGGTATGCACTCCAGCCGGTACTATACATCTTTTGTTTCAAAGGCGGCTTTCGGCAACATGTCTGACAAAGAAATTGTAAAACGGTCTGGCATATTGGATTTGTTTGATCCAGGGGATGCTCTTTTTACTGAAAGAGGTTTCAACAGTCAAGAGTTACTACTACAACGGCATGTAAAATTGGAAATAATCCCTTCTAAGAAGGAAGAAATAATTTAAAATCGCAGATGATACACGCTCAAAGAATGTTGCCAATGCACGGATTCATACTGAACGTGTTATGGGGCGCCTCGAGGATTTTGATATCATGAAGTTGGAATTGCCTTCAGACAGGTTTTACTTATTTGATCATATTGTTTTTGCTGCCTAGGTAAACTTACAATCACCTATAATTCCTTATGGAAGTCGATAATAAAATGAAAGAGACGTGGACGCTGATAATCAATGTCACTTACAGTAACAACTGGTGGTCCATGAGAGTTTTCTGTGTTGCAACTGATATTGTAGATATTTGTCAGTTTCACATCTCATATTGCACATTGTGTCTGGGAAATCCATATGAATAGAAGAGATAACATTAAAGATAATTAGACTTTCAGTGTATTCTATAAGTGCCAAGAGTATGGATCTTTATTATATTTAATATGTCTATACTGATTGTTGTATACAATCATTACTTTAGTGGGTGAAGTAAGATCCCACAAAACATGAAATATAAACAGGTACATTTGCTCTTCTGGCATGTCACAACGTGTTTGGGCTCAAGATTGTTCCTTTCGCTGCACAAACAACACATTTCATATCAGAGTACTGGAAAGTGTTTTAGGACTTTCATGTTCCTCTAAACTTAACGGAAAACACTGATTTCTTGATATGTTTTCAAACTGAATTTATTCAAGCTTATTAATAAAAAAGTAGGACTATAACTGCAAAGACATTTTGCCATGAATGCATACCTTTTTTCGACTGCAATACAATTATTATATGCGAGACAAGTTCAAAGCAAGTACTTACAAGGCCTTCGTAAAGCTATATTTTACGTCCATTTTATGTGTTGTGGCCTCTTTGTCTCATTTAATATGCATGTATATTGCAAATAATTTAAATAATCAGGAAAAACTGTATTGGTTAATATTTATAATGAGCTTCATGAAAATGCATCAGATTTTCGGTAAGTCATCACGACGCCACCAATTAAGGTCGGCTGTCCTCTGGCCTCATTAAATATGCGTGGATTTGCATATTATCGAATTCCGGCGAAATTATCAATTGGTAAGAAGTTATGATGAGTTTTATTAAAATCCATCAAATCCCTTTAAAGCTGCCTATTGTTTTAGATTGTTTTTAAAGCCTTGCATGTGACTGAACGACCATCCACACCGACTCTAGCATCTGCAAATTAATAAAAAAAAAAATGAAACAAAGATTAGCAAAATATGGCCATTAAAGGTTTGTAATCTCCATACTATAGGCCATATAGTAAACTGTTTTCCTTGTTTGTCCATTGCCTGTTACGCTCCCGAGGCAGCGGAAATCTTGCGCTTCTAAAGAAGCAACTGATTTTCACGCTGCCAGCTGTGACCGTTTATGATATATTTAGACACCAGATGGCGGTTTGTTGTCCACTGAAATAAACGTGCGTACGATGTGACAAGCAGCCAATCGGATGCCAATAAACAAACACTCGACAGGCATCCTGGCTCCGCCCATTGCCGCGCTTCAAGCGCCGTTTGATGAGTTTCCGGTCGAATTTAAATTGCTCCCTCTGCATTCTCGCATCATCGACCGATTCGATTATGACATTATGACTGTGTTAGCGTAGCCATGTATTTGTTGTCTGCAGAACTGAAACCAGCCAGCGAGGTGTGCACGCAGCCTTTGTTGTTACGTTTCGTTTGAATTACAGCTCATCGGCCGAGCATCCTATGTGCCCAAGGCCCTAAGCAAACCACGTCAGGGGCAATTCTCTCTGAGCCTGTGGCCTGTTTAGACGGTTACGCTGGGGGATGAGCTGTCACTCAAAAAAGAAATGAATATGATTGGCTCCGTGTATTCCTCGCTTGGCTTTGTCTTCCAGCACAAAGTTTCATCTGATTGGACAAAAATACAGTGCTCCCCTCTGGTGTTGCAAAGCAGGATACGAGGTCATAACAAACAGCGCCTTACGATATAGGAAGTAGCCCTATAGGTAAAGCGCTGTGTAAAGAGCGTAATTGCCTGTAAGGAAGTTAATTTATCTGGAGGTACATGGCCAGACTGATATTTTAGATCTCTGTTGCTGATATCACAATAAAGCGCAGTATAATGATATGGTGAATTTAAAGGCGTGATATGATAACTGATGGGTCAAAATATTGTTGATATTGTAAATACTGGTTAACAAGCTAATTTGTTATGAAATTATAGTTGGGCAAGTAGTTAAATCAAGACCTAGCGATGTCCAGCCTATCCAAAATCCAACGAGTGAACCTTTTGTGTAACACAAATAGCTCCCTTGCATACTAACCAGTCAGTCAGCTGAGCGTCATGACCTACAGTTAACTTGTTCTGAAATGTGTAATACGTATGAAAACAACTGTTCATAGAACCAATATTTTTTTTTTTTCAGTCTTAAGAGGTTATAAAAATATCAGCTAAAATCTGTTTATAAAACAAATAGCATTTTCAATTTTGAAAATAAAAATAAATATAAGCATTTAAGAAAACCACATGAACCACACGCATGTATTTTTTTCAGGGACAGATATCGAAGGCCTATCCGAAAAATACAAAAGGTCTGCCAATAAGGACTGCCCGATCAATGAAAAATCAAGGGGTCTGTCCGAACAAGAACTTAAGGAACAGAAATGGTCTGCCCGACCATGGTCTGCCTTTCACTGAGGCGGAGTGAACTCCTGATGGTCGTATTTGATGTATATCCACGTCTTGGTCATATTAATAAATAAAGTTATATAAAAACTTTTTTTTTATATTTCAATCGGCATAAATTCATATTTCCATTGGCAAAAATTCGGCCATCTCATATTAAATTTTTATCCACTGGTGAATTTCTGCGACTGTAAATTTTAATTTTGAACTTTGTTTCGAAGCTCAGCTCAAAATTTGTGAGATTATGAAAGTATATCTTTCATATCAGTGAAAATAAATGTGAATAACCACACTGGGGAAAAATGTGTACTTCTACAAATTCTGGGGTGATTATAGAGGTCCGTCTTCATCGAAATATTTTTGTAATTATAAATCTTTCAGTGAATCGGTCATTTACAAATGTGCAACATTTAGGGACTTTGCTCTGTCCTTACATCAACAATAGTGGTGTTTTTATCGGTATAAATAATGGAAACTGAGGAAATAGGTTTATGGGGTCCGGGGACCATGGGGTTCGGGTTTTACTCACTACCCTGCATTCACTACCGCTCGGAAAATTTTCATTCTTTGAAAGATCCCTCTTTTGAGCATTTTCCTCACGCGAGATCTCCTTGTGCACAATAGACCTTTTCGCTGCGCGGAGGTTGCCTTTTGAGAAGGGATCACCAATGGGGATTATTTCGGGCCGGTCACCGCAAATTTAAGAAAAGCCCAGATAGGGCCCCCGGAGAAAAACTCTGTCCCGCCATGAAACACTCTGTGGCCATTGTGTTACCAGGCCCGAAGACACAAAGAAAAGAGGCGCCCGCGGGGGAGCAAATATTAAAATTATTAATTATGCAGGTAATACGCAAATATTGCAAATAAAAGGGGGCGGAATCTCTTCGGACAAATCCAGAGCATATGTATGTCGAAAATCACGGCAATCCGTACGGCGGTATCAGAGGAGATACGGAAAATCACAAAAATCGCCTTACGCTATTAATATATAGATAATAAACCTATAGATGCATCTGTATCAATGGAAAAATCGCAGATTTTCGATCAGTCCAAACACTCATTATATGAGAAAAGATTCCTATTGGACGAATAACTATAATTATGCCACAAAAAAGAGGAAAATAAATCAAAATAGGCATTAAAAGCCCAATTAAATTGTAATTCTAACTCTACTTACAACCAAATCCCGAAAAAGAACGGGAAGAAAAATGTATCCAAAATAAATTATTTGCATTTGCTCGCGTAATCTCTACTAATAAAAGAATATGCAGCTTGAAATACGTTGATATAATAATTGAGCGAATAGAGGATGCGAAGATGTGCCTACTGCGTCTATTCTTTGATTTAAAAAGCGTTTGACACAATAAACCATGATGCATCACATGGATAACCATCTTGTATTTACACTCGCGCTACGGTCCATTGTGTCGAATAAATTGAACAATTCGTAACTGATCAACGTATAGATAGCAATAAATGAAATTTCAACATAACGTGCGTCGTTGTTTTAAATTTAATATAACGACCCTAGTTCAGTCTCACCAAACTCCGATGCCACAAATATATCACTGCTAAAGGACCAAGATCTGTCACAAACATTTGACTTTACGGAAATACATATTGTTAAGTAAACAATGTTCTCGGTATACTGCTGCGTGAACATTTGTATGATGGTCTCAGCATTTTTGGACATCTTGCAACTGTTCTTATATCCTTTAACTGGCGCGCGCGGCAATCATTGATTTTAATTATCTGAAAACGATATGGCAGTTAGACTATAAGGTTCGGTTCATTTCTATTAAGCTGATGTGCACGCCATTTTTAAAGTACTTTTACATCAGCTTCTTGAACTGTCAATTTCCCGGGGGTAAGACAATAAGTGACATTCTATTGGGAAAATGTCACGATTGACCTGCGTGTATAAATGTATCAGTTATTAACAACGAAGTCGGGTTTTACCCGGAATTTTTGTCTCTCTGTCCGTCATGACAGCTTAACATGCGAAAGGCGGAAATTTCGCCCCTATTAGTTTTCTCAGATTCTTCTGGCAGTTTTTATTATTATTAAAATAGGTGTCTGATGCTGAACTTCACGTTTAAAATGATTTGAAGTTCCATGTGTGTGTACCATTATAGAGACGCTTAATATCTTTAAGGTCTTCAAAATCAAATAGTGAATTGGTCCACAATGGTCCAAAACCCAATTCATTGCCTAGTAAACGCAACAGTTTCAGCCAGTATGAATAAATATGGAGACGAGATATGTATGTCGAATCCCTCTCTGGACATTTAAATAACTTTATTTGAAGTACAACTCTCAATCTGATTATAGTTTATGTGTATCGATTTAATTCATGATTGAGGGGAAAATGAATTTTTTTTAGTACTTAATAAAATTAATAATTTTAGGTCTAAGGAATCGAACGCTTTTTGAAAATCGATACCCGAGCTCATCCTAGTAATGTTAATTTTTTTGTAAACTTCAATATATCTGAAGTTATTGTCATATTGTCCCCAATATATGTCCCCTTAATATATCTGGTCTGATTTTTTTTTAAATAGTGTTGGGCAAAACACATTTTAACCAAAGGCAGAGTGACAGAACTTTAATAATCTACATTCAAAAGGGATAAAGC
The DNA here is from genome assembly GCA_026874595.1 of Sipunculus nudus. Lineage (NCBI taxonomy): Eukaryota > Metazoa > Annelida > Sipuncula > Golfingiida > Sipunculidae > Sipunculus > Sipunculus nudus. Next base: position 34,810,110 of record CM049308.1, on the reverse strand, counting down.
CTCCAATTCTTGTTGATTTAGCAAGTAAAATGATAACTGCTTATTTTTGTGAGCTAGATAATTCCCTTTTTAAAGAGACATTAAATGAGTTTAATTAGCCGAAAAGAGACCAAATCTTTTTATAAAATTCGTGTTAATCAATCATTACCTAGACTTTTGTAGCCTGGCTTTAATGTAATTTATCTCTCTAAATCATCTAAATCCGATTGCTTATTGTGTCCAGTTTAATTTGTTCTAAATACAAAGCTATATCTCCCACTTTCTTAATTTTGATTTGTAAAATATTATTCTTTCTGCTTCTCAGGTATTCTGTTCATATATGTAATCAATCCTCCAGAGGTTAGTTGCAATTTCCTAATACAGTTTTGTCCATTTTTGAATTTTTCTAGATTAACAAAAAAAAATTGAACTTTTTTATCACCATCTTCAAAGCATCTTACTATAAACCGTATCATACATCCCTGAGTCTTGTATTTATCAGTTTCTGTCAATTTATTTTTACAGTTCTGTCTCATTCTTATGATTTTCTGTTTCCTCATCAGTTTTATTTTCCAAAGTTTCATACAGAATTTTAATTTTCATTCAGGTCTCTTTCTTCCGTACTCCTATATTTATACAAATTTATACAAAATGGTCCAATTTTGTATTTGATGAATTCCAATTCGAATCTTTCATCATCTTTATCTTCACATACTTGTACCCATAGAGACTTTACTGATTTCTATTCCTGTCACAAAATTAGCTGCTTGAAATATATTTGAATTCAATTTCTAATATTATTAACCCTTTTTTCTAACTCAGTTAATTCTCTTTATCCAATGTAATTGCACAGTGATCATATCGTACATATGGAAGAACATAACATTTCTTTTATTCTATCTTGTATATATTGAGATATCCACCAATAGTCCGATCTACAACATATATTTTCACTAAGACCTCAGAGGTTACATTCCCAAGTTCTAGGCAAATTTCGAAGACCTTGTCATTAAAAATCAAAATTCTGCGAGTCTTGGAAGCAACTAATTCAGGAGATATGCAATTATTTCGGGAACATTTGAGAACCTCAGTCCTCGTGTTGGAACCCAGCTTGTGGGAAGTGAAGAACGAATCTTTTTTTTTTATTGATAGGTGGGTGAGTTTCACAGTATTGCCGACTTCTATAGCTGCTGATGAATATCCTCGTCAAAATGCCACATTGGTAGATCTCGTTCGGTCAGAAGTAGTCAGGTTTTAACATTTCTGCACATTTCATCCTTGAAAATGAATCTCATTCAGTTCACACAGTTACGATAGATTTGTATACCAATGTTATTCCACAGATTAAAACACATCTTATTTTATTTCCATTTAAAAAAAGCTTAATTTTGGCGTAGTTATATCAAAAGATTTTTTTAATGTTTGCCAATAATTTAAAAATGAGTGATCGTGCGGATCCAGGGGATATAGGTGCGTAACCTTTGTCTTTGCGAAATACACAAAGCATCCAGACAAGATTGTAGCTGACAGAAGGGGGGGGGGGGACTTTATGGCCACGTTTAAAAAGAATTTTTTTTTCATATTTAAAAAGGAACTTAAATATTTAAAATTAGGAAGAAACTGGTGAATTTTAACATGCCAATGAGTTTCACGCCATTTAGAGGTAATGGCCTAGAAACTTGCGTTTTGAATGGTCCGTTGGACGGAGTCTCGTTGGCCCACAATCCACTCAATCTGGTTCAAGGGTGAGACTAGAGGGGTTTGTGATTTTACAAGTTCTGCGGCTCTAAGGTTGACATGTTCCAGGACTTGCAGCTCGGAGGTCTTTGCTATTTGGGTTTTAGAGTTCAAAAGAATTCTTCCATGATGTCGAATCATAAAGTTTGTAATGATAAAGCTTTTAGTTTCCTCAATTTTCTCAGTTATCTCGAGATTACCGCACACTATATAAGTGCATGCCGTCCTATCGGCGACGAGTTCTACGCTAGTTTTCTGTAGAATATGAGCTTGTTCCCATGGCAACGATGGTAATTTTTGCAATAATTATGAAATTTACAAAGAAGACCATAGCTTTATTAGTTTTGTATATTAAATGATGAAATAAACGCCCAAATGCATCAGATAAAAAGATATTTATTTTAAATATACAAAATAATTTGCATGTTTGGTTGTATGCGAATCAATACAATTTTCATGTAAAAATTCAAATTTTTCCCCTTAATATGTTCACATTCCTCTGTTTTTGACCAAATAAACCCTTTCAGCTTAAACTTAACCTTGCTGGACAGGAAATGAAAAATACAAACCTTGCTGGACAGGAAATGAAATATACAATACTTTTATTATGATAATCATAATTATTTATCATGTTTGCTTCATTTAAGACCAAATACACCCTTTCAGCTTAAACTTTACCTTGCTTGACAGGAAATGAAATATACAATACATTTATGTTTGATAATCATTATTATTTATCATATTTGCTTCTTAATGAATATTCACTGGGCACTCAAAATGACAGTGTTCTTTGTTTATCTGTCACTCTATGTGTTGTTTTTGAGATGTATTGAATGCATATTTTGTAAGGATGTAAGTATCCATGGTTCTCTATGTAATTTTCATAGGACAATATATATTTACAAATACACAAGTGAAATTTGCATATTAATGAGATTGATATATGCTTTTATTCGTATTTTCTGTGTGCTTCTTTTAAAGAGACTTTAGGGCCTTTCAGTGAACTCCTGATGGCATTGATATAATTTTCTTCAGTCATTTCCAGATCATTTCCAAGAAAGTCATCAAATGTCATTGCTTCATCTTGGCCCATATCTTCCACTTTTATATATATATTTTTAAAATTTTACTCATTATCCTTATTTTCTTATCTTATTAAATAAGACGGGGACAAGGATCCCCTCCCCCTCCCCCCCAAAAAAAGGGAAGGGGGGGGGGGGGGGGGGGAGGGGTTTAGACAGACTCAGGACTGCGGTTCCAAACGAAATGTAGGTTTTTACAGACTTCCCTCGGGATTTTTTTTCTGGGAATTTTTTATGATTACACAAAGTTAAATTAATGTTTTTTTTGTATTTGTGTGTGTGTGTGTTTTTTTTTTTTTTTTTTTTTTGGGGGGGGGGGGTATTCGGGGACTTCCCAGTTTATCCTAAATATTCAGGGACTTTCGTCAGAGTTTATACACGCCCCTTGTGGTAGTTTTGACCGACACACACATTCAAGGTCAGTCATTATGCCACATTTTACACGCACATTAAAAACCCGCTTGTCATTCCGATCACTCATTTTTCCTCCACATCCTTGCATGCATGTTCAAAACATGCTCCATCCACAAACTCCATAAAAACATGGAGAGTAGGTCTATTTTATATAAAAGAATTCCATTAATTATAAGCCCAGCAGTACCTAAATATAAGATAAAATTTGCCGCCGAATCGAAGCCCTCGATTTTTTTTGTGCCAGCATTTAAGTTCCAAGTACATTGTTTTTATACAATTGAGGTACAAGTACTCGGAGACCAGGAAAGCAGAGATATTGGAAGAACGGATTGGAATAAAAGTAACTAGGCTATTGTTTTCAGTCAGCTGAAAGGTAATCTGTAAACAGTAATTTGTAAGAAGTGCATGAACTGGGAAGCATTAGGCGATAGTTATTAGAAGTTTTAAACAAGTTTGTTTTAAAAATTAAAATTAAATTTTAAAATTAAAATTAACAGTCGCATAAATTCACTAGAGGATAAATCCACCAGTGGATAATAAAGTTTTAAACAATTTAAGATAAGGTGGCCGAATTTATGCCGATGGAAACATGAAGTTATGCAGATTGAAATATATAAAAAAATACAAAGTTTTTATATAACTTTATTTAACAGGACAAAGACGTGGATATACAGCGAATACGACCATCAGGAGTTCACACCGCCTCAGCCTCTTGTTGTTCGGGCACACTATTTCCTTTCCTCAAGTTCTTGTTCCTGAAGTCCTTGTTCGGACAGACCCCTTGATTTTTCATTGATCGGGCAGTCCATGTTGGCGGACCTTTCTCTTGTAATATTTTGGGTAGGCCTTTGATTTCTGTTCCTGAAAAAAAGACATGCATGTGGTTAAAGTGGTTTTCTTAAATGCTAATTTTTACTTAAATTTTCAAAGTCTAAAATGGTAAAATAAGAGCAGACTGGTTATTAACAACCATTTTGATTTGTAATGACTAATGTTTGTAAATTTTTTTAATCTCCTTATCCCACAATCCTAACGTAATTCCTGATGCCCCAATTCTTACGTAATGAAAGTCCTTGCTAAAATGAAAAGTCTAAAATGGTAAAATAAGAGCAGACTATGGTTATTAACAACCATTCTGATTTGTAATGACTAATGTTTGTAAATTTTTTTAATCTCCTTATCCCACAATCCTAACGTAATTCCTGATGCCCCAATTCTTACGTAATGAAAGTCCTTGCATAACATTTTATTTAGGACAACCGCTTTTAACATGTTCAGGATGTCGAAATTGCAAGTCAGTATTATTTAATAAGGCAGCAAATTTTGAACATGACTTTTTCGTGCAAAAATGCTCTGCTCATATTTAATTTAAATAAAAACAAATTTTATATAAATATTCATTGATATTCATTGTATGTTACCTTTCATCATTTAGCGATTTTAGTAATTAATATAACATTGAACGTACGCCGACTTTTTCACTAGGACACGCAGTTCGACGATTTATGGTCCCCGCAGTTCCACGATGTACGGTCCCTGCAGTGCCATGATGTACGGGTCCCCGCGGATTTACGATATACGAGTCTCTGAAGTTCAATGATGAAAGGGTCCCCGTAATTCCATGATATACGGGTCCCCGCAGTTGACCGATGAACGGGTACCCGCGATTCCACGATGTACGGGTCCACGATGAAGGTGCCCCCCCCCCCCCCCCAGTTCCACGAACTCTTCCAGCAGGGTAGCCTCTTCAACCGTTCTGAAGATTTGCGACATTACATCATTGCTTGCGGAAAGGGGCTATTAGGTTGAGCTGGTGGTTTGACCAATGTTGCTGCGAGCATTTCGACTTCAGCAGGAATTGCAAATGCACTGGATCTTGTAATCGTGGATTTGTTTGTTACAATTAGATTTTGCCTCCAAAGCTTGGAAGTTTTGAATCAACATATAGTTTGTTACAAATTCTTTAAATTGGGATATTTCGTTAACAATGCAATCTGTTTCCCCACAGCAAACAGCCAATGACACTTCCCATCGGCAGTTCACTAAGGGTGTTGACGTTTCCCTGTTTAAGCTTCCTCACTCCCACGTGCATGTTGAAGTTTCCCTGATGAAGTTTTCCTGGAAGTCCCTGTTGAGGTTTCCCTGTGGAAGTTATCCTGGAAGTGCCTGTTGAAGTTATCCTCCCCCTCCAGTCGCACTTGAGACTTAGATTGGCTGATGCCAGAAAAAATGTATCTTTACCATCGCCACATGGCCCAAAGTAACATTGTTACCATTTCATAGTCGGCCCCTAGAAACACTGTTCCAAATGGATAGTCTATGATCAGAATCTGAAACGTATGAATAAAAATCACAAGGTTTATAATCAGTGTGCACCAAGGTGGCATACAAAAGCGAAATGTCATACCGCAGAGCGCGACATATTTGTAGAGTAGAATGTACGATATGTCGCTCTCTGCGGAATGCAGTAGAGTAAAAAATGTGTAAGGCATAATTCATCTAAGGAGCTCATTGTAGGTAGTTAACAAATTCACATTTTGGAATATTATGCCAGCCGGGAAATCTAGAAGACATCTGTTTGATCGTTTTCCAAATTTTTAACAGCTTTTTCAATTGTTTAACAGAGTTCAGAAGTAATTACCATTTCTAAATCACGCTTTAGATAATTAATTAATCATTAGGAATCATGGATTCTAACGGAGAAGAAAGTGCCATGGCACAAATTTCATTCATAGAAATTATGTTGAACACATATCACATTTGTCAGAAATCTATAAATCCACATTTGCAACTTATAATGTATACATGTTGAACAATTAATCTCATGAATGAAAAAAAAAAGACCTGAGGATTAATTTATTTTTAGGAATATTTTTGACCTTTTTGTTTATAAATTATTAGGATTCATGGAATCTACGTCCACGACGACTGCTGCATCGTATCTGTTTAACAATCTCACATATTTAATCATACATTTAAAAGTTGAATCATACAATGATATAAATGTGAATGATCAATCAGACGAGGTTGGTAGATCCACCTAGGTTGCTTTATACATATAACATCTGAATCAAGACCATTTTCATTTTGCATTTATCCATTATCTTACCGCTATTACTAGTTTATATTTATGTCAAATGAAGTGAATACTTACATGTTGTTACAAATCCTGATACTTAGAGCTGCTCTGCACAAACCTCTGGTATCTCAAAGATCTGTACAAACTTCTGGCATCTCCACATCAGCAAATTAGGCTACCCATACGAGGATGGTAGATCCACCAAGGTTGCTTTTTTCCCCCAAACGAAGATGCACAACATGTACACCTAAGTTTAGTTCCTGTTCCTTCTCTCAAGTTTACACATTTAAAAGTTCCCGTTTGTCCCATAACGATTATACCTTTGGTGTTCCCCGACCGAACAGCCAAAGATGTTCTTGTTCCACTCTTCACATTTTTTCCTCTCGGGCCCGCAGCTGGCTATTATAAAAATTGTATATACCTTGCACATGCACTTGTATGCGACCTGTGCACATACGTTCGAGCAGTTAATTGTCCTCTGAGGTTCCAATAGGTTTCAACAATTAGTCCTTTATTGCACACCATTTCGATGCATTTTTCTTCTAGTGCATCGTCTTTTTAAAGCGGCAGACTATAGGTGTCTCTCCCTAATTCCAGATGAAACGAAAACTTAGTGACGATGACTTGCACCATTGGTGATGTTCCAAAGCAGACTTCTCCCTCTGCCCTGCCCAGTTGGATGGGTCAACACGTTAGGTAAGATGTTTGATGTGCAGTCCTTAATTGTTCTGCCTCCACTTAAACAAAGCACAATGAAACAAAATACATACAGTACCATATTTAAAATATTGTGAACAGTTAACCTGGACTGTATTTTTTAGCTAAGCTGACTATAAGTCATCTGAGCTTAAGTCGTGGTCCTTTTTCTTCCCTTTTCCACTGAGATATCCCAAACAGGAATTTACGTCTGAAGTTTCTTCCCGCTTCATCAACTACCGGTACAGTTCTTTCTGGGGGAAGCCATACATCACTAACAGCCTCCTCCCGCTCTGAAAGTTCCTTCCTGGCTCATCCCTTTTTCTCCCATTGTAAAATGTTAGTCTACACATCACTACCCCCCCCCCCCCCCCCAAGTTTTTCCTTATGGGTAAAATTATAATCTTTATATGTAAAGAACGTAATAAAAGAAGCAGTATCATTTTAAATATTTCAATTCTATACAGTTCAATGGAGTATGAATTAAGTGAGCTTTCTTGTCTTCTTGTTGGGTAAAAGTGTTCTAACGCAAGGCTCTTTGGGGGGCCACTCTTGAACAATGTGACCTCTTAGTTGCAAAATATCAGCTGTAGGGTCTGGATGTGAAACGTCATTGTGAACATCTCTTCTGGTGATGTTCAATTTATGGCTCAGTATGAGTTTATACTAGGGGTAGTTAACTGCTACTGATTTGAATATTGTGTTCCTGTCAGCCCAGTATGTGGTTATGCTTGAGTAGTTCATGACGTCCTAGTCATTAGTGTTGTGCCCTTCATAGCCCAACATGAGAACCAGTTAGAGTAGTTACTGGCTTCAAAATTTTCTGAAAATCAGAGACGTGTAATCAGAGAACTGCCTATTGTTTGTGCCTTAAATGAGTCCAAGTCTGAGTGTACATGGCCCTCAGGGACTCAGTTCATTCGTTATGTGCTCTGCATAACCAAACATGAAATCATGCAAAAGATATTGGGAAAAAAATAGTTCTTTCTGCGATGACGTTTACATATATATAACTACTGCATACCAACAAAGAGGACATTTAGATAGGATCATGCACGAGTAATGTATGAGAAATGCTTACTGATTATGTTCATATTTTCTTATATATGAATTGTGATATAAATAAATATATGTATATATTAATTATATTTCTTTATTTTCAAATTCCTCATGTAATGTGATATATATTCTTTGGTATATATACTGTGACATGAGGTATATAATGTATACATGTGCAGTAAATACAGAATTTGAATAAGAAAAATTCATTTATTTATTCAACTTATCAAATAAAGTTAACAGACTTGATCGGCTTACATGTTTATGCTGCGTTCAAAGCAAGTTCGTATTCGCACAACTTCTAAGTAGTTAAAAGTGTTCCAGTCACGTTCCTACGTGGAAATTCACCTAAAGGACATGTCGAGAAGGCGCGGTGCTTTTTCAGATTCTGAGGGAACTACTTTAGAAAACATTGCGGATGAAACTGAAAGCATAGAAGCTATGTAGCGTCAGAAATTTAAATTGTGATCAATGCATAAATTGCCATAATACAGGATCATGTTACTTTTGTAAAAAAAAGCCGACCAGGATTCTGTTTACAACAAAGAAATCCTAATATTTTTTTAAGGGGGGGGGGGGGGGAGGGAATGGAGCGATCCCTTTTCTGAAATAGAAACTTTCCCGGATTCCATTCTGTGCACACGATTTACACAACACGATTGTAAAGCAGCATAATTCACGTCTGTATTCTGGGTTTCCATTTTCAGTTATAACAGATGTCACAACTATTATAAGATCGTACAAATGTTTTACCCTCCTGAATATATACAAAAAAAAACATGTATATTTTGGAAGTTGGCCGTTAAAGTGTCCACTTTCACTTCTTTCTGCGTCGCAGAAATGGCACCTATGTCGACTTTTGCCTTCTTGCTGGTTTTTGCCTCTGTTATATAGCTTTCTACAGGCCAAGTTTACCAAGCTTCAAGAGTCACTTTGTTACTTTCATCATCTTTTATCGGAACAATTTCTTTTAGCTGTATGTGTATTTAAGATTAAGGTCAAAGTTCAAAGTCAAGGTCATGAAAACACTTCAAACTTTTATTTCAATCGTAACTTTGTCAATATTGGTCCACCCTTTATAAACTATGGCTCATTTTCTTCCTAGTCTTCTTTATGACATGTTTTAGTTATCCGTCTTGACAGCCACAATCCTCACAGCCCAAAAGGGTTTGGCCTTTGGTGTTAAGGCAGGCCGGAGTGGCCCCACACATTTCACACGTGTCAATGCAGACATGGTATTTTTGGTACGATTTAAAACATAAAAAAAAAAAAAAATGATGTTGAATCTTGAGATTGGATTTTATTTTTAAAATCCCCAGGCATGGCCCCCACGCACTTTGATAAACAAAGTAGGTTTTCGAGAATCCCAATTTTTAGACCGGAACATGACTTCTTTCCCGAGCCCCCGAAACACAAGGAGATTACGGTCCGGAAAACACAGGGCAATTTGAGGCATATGGCCCACCGTGACCCGCCCGGTATAAATTTTAACTTCGGTTTTCACAGCCCGCACGTCATGTTTCAATGCCTCTAATTTCGGTTTAGAAAGCCTGCGTTTACGCCAATGGGACGGTAATTTTTTCCGCAGCATCCAATCCATGAGGACACAGCTGGCAATAAAACAATCATTATGAAAAAAAAGTCCAGCAAATGGAGGCCGGGTCCACATACGTCCGAGGGTATTGTTGTTCAATCCCATCGACCGCCCCAATAGATTCAGAGACTTCCACGGCTTTCAATTCCATTTCAAAATCTTCCGTGAGCTGAAAATGTTTATGCTGTTTAATGTTTTTTCCACTTGGGTCATAATATATTCCAAGGGCATATTATTATATTTCAACCATTTGGTATTAAAGGCTTTATTATTCAATTCCGGGGTGACCATATTGACTTGCCAATAGGAATGGTCCGGTTGATTTTCTTTCCATTCTCCCAGTAATGGTTCAGAAATAGCATACATGACATCAAAGGGCGTTTCCTTTTTCAATTTTTTCAAGTCCGGCTGCACTTGGTAGACGACCCCTTTTTTCTTGAAGCGCCGAAAATAGGACTGGGCTTTTTCCGGGACATGTCAGTGTAAGGTTTCGTAGTGATGACCTTCAGCTGGACCAGGTGCAGGTTTTATAAAGACCTTGAGAGGCTTTTACGACCTGACTTCCGGTCCAGATGAGCTTTTGGCACAGGACTTCCGGTAGCCTAGGGCATAAAAGGCCAGAGCGAAACTAAACTGGCCATTACGTCCCTTATGGGCAATACGTGCTCAGATTCCAATACAGACGACGACAAAGGCATCACAGTATTGTATTATTCAAATCCCAAGAAGCAAGACAAAAAAGAAAGAGAAAATGACTTCAGATGAAGGGACCAAGCCTTTAATTGAAGATAAGGATGATGATAAACCCACCCAAGCTGACTTAGAAGAAGCGGCCCGTTGGATGGCAGGGGGCCAGATGCGGCCCAGTGCTTTTGACAATGTATTCCGGACCACCCCACCTGAACGAGGGGCTATTGTTAATGTGGAGAAAAAAGAAGAAAAAAAAAAAGGGGCGGTGTCCAGCGATTCGGAAGATACTCCCCCGGCCGGTAAAAATGATCATGAAAAAGACATGGAAGTGGTGAAAGAAGAACCAGCACCCGTACCTGGCCCCCCATATGATGTGCATGAATTAGACTCAGAAAAAAGTGATTATTGGGCCCATGACATTCAGTTTTATGACTACAAAGATAAAATGGCCAACATGCTGAAACGGTTACGGTTTGCTGAAGAACAGATGGTGAGAAAAATCAATAAAAAAATCAATTCCCAGTACAAAGTCCTGTCCACCCACTACATTGTCAAAGATACAGAACATGAAGCCCGTGCCCGCCAGTACATTAATGACATTTGCCATGTGGTATTGCCTGAATTTCAATTGAACCAGCGGTGCCATATCTTGGGGCATTTGAACGGCTTTGAACCCAGAGATGAAGGCAAAGAAGCCAGGGCCCGGCTGACGGTTTATGGCGTGCCCGCATTGAAGTGGGCATTTTTCTCAATTACAGTGAAACCCTGATCATGATCCTGCAGCATGAATTACAGCTCAATTTGAACACAGGGATGGTGTCACCCAATGGGATCAGCCGTATCGTCATGGCCGAAGACTGGTCGTCCCAGATCCCGAAAAAGCAACCCTACCCCTGGCAAGGGATCATCATGTCAAAATGTGTGGCGCAACAGCTCTTCAATAAAATCACCATGGCTTTATTGAAACAGGCGGAAATCAGCGATGAGCGGCTGTTGGACCGACCCAGGCTGTGGAACGCGAAGTACAGCAGGCATGCCGGCACATCGGAAGTCCAAGACATCTTTGATGTATTGCACCCGAACAAAGAGCGGTTTTTATGGAGCTACAACAAAAGTTACTGCATGTACATCTTAGACCACCAGCTGTTCAGTGTCGCGGATGCCATTGCCATGAGTTTAGGGCATGCGTGTTTCAGCATGGAAAGCATCTCCATGCTCAGCAGCAAAATCCTGGATAATGCCTCAGCCCATGTCCAATTCATCCGCGTGCTGAGTCCCGGGTTAGCCCAAGAAGGCCCCAGCTTCAAGCAGAAACGGCGCCGTGTGTTTACAAGTTGTGATTGTAATTCCCACAAAGCTGCCCAACGTGCCGCGAAAAAAAGCCGTGACCCGTCTGGATGAACCGTTTTCTAGTTTATTCTACACCACCCAAACCAACAAACGCGAATGTGAAACCGACAGTGAGTGACTAGAGAAATCATTAATGAACATATTTACCACCGGCATGCATGTAGGTGTCATGACCGGATTAGTAGTAGGAATAGGTTTAGGGCTAGTCCTATTTTCTCAAGGACTTCCGGGGTTAAGTTAAACCTAGTGTATAAGGCTGTATAGCATTGAATTGAAGTATTGGAAAGACACTTCCGGTTGAATTGTCACGTGTAGGCTTTTCGCGTTAACCCTACTAAGATAAAAATATCAAAAAGAAAACGTTAAAAACATGTGCTTTATGTTAAATATTAAATTCAGTGCCATTTCAATGAGATTCATGTATTTATTGAGTGTGGAATAGGTGTGGGGTATGTATTTGCATGGGACTTCCGGTACACGAAGATTCTAGAATGTATGTCATTGAATGCCCTTGAGGACAAATGCATTGTCGCATGGGGGTGGTATGGTCCATGTGGTGCATGCTGATTGGTGGGATTAATGGAATAGTGACCCTGTCTCCCCTATGGCCCATGTTGAGTCCCTATTACTTAAATCCAGCCCCAGCACATCTCGCCACACCCGTCTCCAACTTTAGAGCAGTCGTGTTCCAGCCAGCTTTCAAGCCAGCCAAGTTCAAGTGCTACAGTCAAGTCTTTCAAGTTCAATTTCTTCAAGTACCCATTTGCAATCACACTGATCTTAGCTTATTATCTAAGCGAACGATTATGCAGAATGGGCTTCCTCAAGAGGATCAAGCTGTGGTGGGCGGAGAAACGAATGAAGAACAAGCTCCGGGCCGTTCAAGTAGAGCCGCCAACAAACCTAACAGAGGACCCGGAGATTAACGAAGTGATCGACTTCCTGATGGAAGAAGCGACATAGAAAATGAAATCAGAAATTGTGCATCAGGTGCTGCAAGGGGAAGGACTGAGACGAGTTATAAACTCACCCACCCCACCCTGTCGGTCCTTCAAGCCAGCACGTCCAGCCACGCTGCCTCCAGCAATGATGGCAAGTCCGGGAATGGCCGCCCCCTCCACCTCCAAGTCCCCCCTACGACTCCGCTCTATTCCCGTAGGGCCGTACTGGTCCGTACAGTACCTACAGCCCCCCCCCCCCCCCTCCGTTGTGTTCGACGTCCCACCCCGTTCCACCTCCCCCGTACCAACCGTTAGTATGCCAACCAGGCCCCGCCCCAGTGATATGCTAGCCCGGCCCGGGTTCCAACCCCTGTATCTCACGACCTCACCGCCACGTCAGCTCAAACTCCATCCTCATTTTGTTCCCCCGAACCCTCTACCCCACCCACGGCCCCTCCTGCATTGCCCCCCCCCCCCCCCGTAAACGATGTTGGCCTTTCCCAGACAAGCCTGCCGTGTATCTTAGAAGAAGAGCCCGAACCAGTGCCAGTCATGCCAGTGAATCCTCTCAGACCACGCCCACGAAAGCGGTCGAGGCAGAGTACGATTGGGTTGCCAGGGAACTGTATAATACCGCACCAGCAAGTAATCCTGAGCCACCCTCTAGTCCTGAGTCTCCAGGACTACCTCTTAAGAGGGAGGCACGCCCGTTACACTATACCGCAACTCCAGCAAGCCAGTCAGAACAAGAAACGGGCTATAATCAAGAATTTCCTGTCGCGGTATATGGAGCGCATGGAAACGGCACTGGATCGATTTATACTTCTGTCAGCAACAGTGCTGTTGATGGAGACGTCTATCCCGGAGACAGTGGAGACGTGATCAACATCTCCAGCGATGAGGACTCTCTTAAATAAAATAAAATAAATAAAATAAAAATAAATAAATGAAATAAAATAAATAAAAATAAATAAATAAATTTACCTCCGCTGTCCTTAATTACCTTTTACAGGTAAATAAATTAAATTAATTGTCAAATAAACCGCCATTGACCCCAAAAAGTCGGTCAAGTGTCAATTATTCAGCATTGATTTGTCAAATACTATGTATTACACTACTGGTATATACTTTGATGAATATTAGTACTGAATAAAGGTTATATGAAATGCTGATACATATGAAGTATAAAGGTTCAACCATATAACTGTAGGATTTCCTTACATATTTCAACAGTGGTATGGATCTTGTGGCTGATGATTAAGTCTCTTTAAAGACAAAAGTAATGCAGTTTGAGATCTTTAGTTAGATATATATATATAGGAGAGGGAGAGTATGTTGTTTATCCCATATATCATATCCCATTATTTATGTTCCAACAATTTGTAAAACGTGTGTCATTCAGTAATGGTTACCATAGCATTTATGTCCACCCATTAGTTGCATGTAATGTGTTCTATACCATTTAATATTATTGTATCTGTTATACCAAATGAGTAGTATTGTGATATAATGTCCATAATGGGTCAGGATATATGGTATTATATAGCATATGCATACTACTTTGCACAGTACGAGGTTGTTGGGAGCAGTGTATTGGAGTTTTACCGACTTCTAAAGAGCACTGTGTAATTCTGTATTGCTGAGTTGTTTAAGTTTTATTTCTTGTCTGATATGTTACTAGGAGTATATTGAATATTATAGGCAAGTTATGGCTAATTAAGTGGAGGGCGAAAGTGGTGCAAATAATGGACAGTTATGTAATATCAATGTTTTGGGTTTGGTTACAGGTACCAGCAACCTTTTTTCTGAGAGATTACTCCTTTACAGTCTTCTTTAGGTGCCATTTTTCTGTGAGGACCTTGTGTCAGGGCACCTACTTGTCATTCTGTACGCCACATTGAGCTATTCCCCCCCCCCCCCCCCCGCCCTACGGATAATGGATGAACAATAAACGGTGTTCTATGCAGACTGGAGTTTTTGTTGAGTGAGGCTGGACTACACATGGATGGCCATGCCACCAATTTAGGCAGGTGCAGAGAGTTGGGGTTCAACTAGAATGTGGGAGATATTAACCCGTCCTCCATACACCCCAAAACTAATCACAAGGTCTTCATCATCATGGATGCTTGCCACATGCTAAAGCTCACCAGAAATCTTATACAAGCCCTCGGTTCAATATAATCTCCAACAGCAACTGTGCGATGGTCCTACATTGAAAAGCTTCATAAGACCAAGGATGATGTCGGGCTTCGACTGGCGAATAAACTGTGATGCTAAGGAGGTACCATATCCACGTGCCTAGGATATCAAAATTTAATTAAACAATACTATAGATCACTGCTATGTATAACATAACATGGAATCGTTTAAAATGTTAGGAAACGGTGAGTGTTTTGGCCTGGGTATAGCGGCAATGAATAAAAATCTAAATATATAAATATATATTTTTATATTTTCTATAGCTGTCATACGGTCAAAAGTAGGTGAACTTATCTGTAAGTGGTCATTATCACGCACACACCAAAAATAGGCCAATATCCGCGGATATTGAGAAAAAAAAGTCTCTACATGTGCATTTATATGTTCAGGAGCTGTCGAACTGTCAAAAGTAAGTCTACCGCGACGAAACGCAAACCCGAACTGTAACTGGCCATGACCTGGCTAGGAACAATTAATCAGGTCAATATCTGAAAGCACTGCAAAAAAAGTCTGTACCTTTGAATTTTTCCTGAAAATGTCTATTTGCATGAAATTTTCTGTACTTTGGCAGTCTTAAATGGTCATGATCAAGCCACACACCAAAAATCAGGCTAATATGTGCAGGCATTGCGAAAAAAAGTCTGAACGTGCAATTATCATGAAAATTTCTATTTTTTTTTTCATGCAATTTTCTATGTTCAGCAGCCGTCATACAGACAAAATTAAGGTCAACTGGGAAGAAACGCAAACTCGATCTGTAACTGGTCATAATCTGCAAACACTGCAGGCATTGCGAAAAAAGTCCGTACATGTGCATTTTTTATGAAAATTTCAATTTTTCATGACATTCTTTCAAATAAAGATAAGCATTTTAGCCAAAAACAGAACGGGGGGGGGGGGGCCGGGGGATAAACAGAAAATGTCGCAGTCTGCTTGACGATCGCCAAAACTTGCAAAAGCGTGAAACCGACGGCAGCTGGTTCCGTGAGGTATATATATTATTTTCTAAATATTAGCTGTTTTTCTCCAATCTCAACTGAAATACGTTCCTCGGCTAATTGGACTTGATAGACATCCCAAAACTATTTTCAAGAGCACCTTGAGGTAAAACATATTTGACACAAGGAGTCTGAGTAGGAATAGAACCTGGTATCTGGACAATGTTAATGATTGAAAAAAAAATTACAAGAGTTGTGTAACCAAAAAAGAAAAAGATGGACATGTGGATGTCCTTTAGTTCAAAACAGAAGGCATGACTTTATTTGAGTATCCTTAATCTTAAAATAAAATAGCATCAATGGAGTGTCATATTTCTTCATGTAATAACATAGGGCATTCGACCCTGAAAAACACAACACTTGAATGAAGACGACACACTGTAAATCACAGGGGGTCTGCAGTGGCAGTCATACTCCTCCTTATTGTAGTAAAATTGATCATTTTGATTATACAGTAATTTTTAATTCTCTTGTCATAGCCAATATAGTAAAAGTAGAAGGGGGATGATCATATATTTTGACTATATTTTGGGGAGCACTCCACTGTCTAGAGATGACCACAGGATGTGCAGAAATGCTGGCTACATTGATTTTTATTAGAGCGGTAAAGAAGCCTGATAAATGTTACATGTTACAAATTCCAATGTTAATAAATAAAAAAAAATTCTGAGGCCACGAGTCTTCAGCCTGCTAAATTGATACATGCACAGTTGATACATTGTAAGTCAAAACTGACTGGGAGATGGCTCATGCTCAATGGTTGATGCAAACACCTTAACTGGCGCATTCTTTTCATCTCAGTACAAATTAAATCATCTCATTTTATGAAATTATATCCAGACATTAAACTTGTATATCTTTATTCATACATCGTGCGAGCTGTGTGTTCAGACTCCCACTGCGATAATTTAATTAAACTGTTTATTACTGAACTGGCATAGTAGTAGCAAGTGCATTATTAAAGAATGCATTGGAACTTGAAATCTCTGTACAAGGTCTTGACTGTCAGTCTTTTTATTTTCGTCCGTAAGTCAGTCGCTAATAATTATTTAGTTAAAAGTAGTGTTTGTTTACATAACTCCACGCACGCCTAGGACCAGGTCATAGGGACAGGTGAAAACTGCGCTCCAGAGTATGAAGATCAGCTTTTTTCACCATGTACAAATACAATAAAGAATGCAACCGCAATAATCCGTTGTATATTTACTCCAATACTCTATGAATATTTCTGTTGATGACTGCCAGACTCTTCCATGCCGTTTGGTTGAATACTGTAGGCCCGGCATCACACTCAGTCCAAACTACACACACTCCACACAACTATGAACTCCTGTTGGGGTGTTGAAGTTTTCTCTCTTCATGGATGCCAACCAAGTAGTTAACTAAAATGGCTTTATATTTGCAGGGCTGAAACATGTCTCCCCCTATTGACTATCCATAAACATTCGGGGTAAAATATGCACTGTCTCAAAACAATGATTCTTGACTTCAGCAGATTTGACCTTGAAGATCAAGGTCACCACTTCGAACTCCGATGAGATTTTGTCAGAAAGAACTGGTGTGTGAGGTCGTGGCTTTAAGGGGACACGTGTCGGTCTGATAAGAACATGGAAATAATGCTCATGAGGGTTCACAAGAGCCAGAGATTACTTTAAAAAGCCATTTAAAATGTGTAATGATAGTATATTTAGCAGGACGCTATCTTTTTTGATCGACTGTTTTCATTTGCAATTTTCTTTCATGTAGTAAAAGTAATGATTAGCTAAATAACCAGCTAAGTAGTACTAAACAGTTGAGAGGAACATGTCAGATGAATAAATTCCTGGGTTGTATGTGTGCTGTGGGTTTGTCAGTATCACGTGACTCATGGATCGATCTCGGTGCTGCCTATACCAATAGAGGAATATGCAACCTTAAAAGATGAGCGGAGAGAGATGCATTCCTTAATTTATCAAAAGCGTTTGACACAATGAACCTTAATACACTGGGGGGGGGGGGGGAGGGTGCACATGGTATTAATCAGCAATGCTCGCGTTACGGTCAATTGTATCGAATATTCTAGACAATTCCTTATTGATCAATTTATAGATATTAATAAATCAGACTTCCACAAGAACATATGCGTGCGTCGTTGATGTTTTTAATTTAACAAAACCAACCCAGTGCAGCCTCATCAAACTCCAATGGTATAAACATACGTGTGATTGTGTTCTCAAGCCACAAATATATCATTGCAAAAGGACTAAAGACTTGTTACATGCATTTGACTTTACGTAAATACATTTTGTAAGTGATACAATTTTCTGGATACGCGACTAGGTGAGCTTGTCTATGAGTACGTCTCAGCATTTTTGGACACAACTTAACACTTGATACATGCATTTGACTTTACGTAAATACATATAGTTAGTGATACAGTTTTCTTGGTAAGCTGCTAGGTGAGCGTGTGTATGATGGTCTCAGCATTTTTGGACACATCTTGCAGCTGTTCTAGTTCCTTTAACTGGCGCTCGCGGCATCAATTGATTTTTTAAAAACCTGAAGGGATGTGGCAGTGCAAGCTACAAGGTTCGTTTAAATTCTATCAGTAATTTTTTATCAGCTTGTTGATAAATATGTTTTATGTTTTTGATAATTTATATGAAGTTCTTTATGAACACTTAATGTGTATGAACACTTAATGTGTAACTGTTAATATAAGTGTGAACTAGCCGGTAATGTACAACAAACTCCAGGTATAATTTTGTTTAGATACATGCTATTATAACAATTTTATTACAGCAATAATGTGTAGATGAAACAGATTTATGAATTTCTATTATAAAAATTCCATAAAAAATTATGGTAAGGACAAAGGATATTCAATGGCCACAAGGAATAAATAAATTTGTAATATTATTAAAAAGACATCAAAGTAAATTGTAACACTTTTTGCTAGTTATTGTCTTTAAATGTTATCATTCGGAAATATATGAACGGTTATTTAGAATGTGTGCTGTACTTTCTCTTTCCTAACAAATTTTCTAGTTTCGTGTCATTCCGAGTTTTTCTAATGTTTGATTTTTTTTTTTTTTTACTATTTAAATTTATGGGATGTCTGACCGACATGCGCTTTGTTAGGGATTGAATTCCTGCGAATAAGTAAAATTTAAAAAGCTTAAACATGCTCTTCATGTTAAATATTTTACAAGCGTTGGTGTTTATATGCAAGTGGGTAGAACCAGCATCGTGCAACAGCACTCGTCATCAGTATGTAGTCAGGTAGGTTACTGTTAACAAGACCAGCTGTGACACTGAAATAAACAAGCCGGGTATAAGCGTTATGAAGGACAATGACCTTGATGCAAAGTACACCTGTACTGAAGGGTGAAATCGATCAGTTGAACCACATCTGACCCTGAAACTGACAACTGTCACATCTGACCCTGAAACTTACAACTATCACGTCTGAACCTGAAACTGTGCTTTTCCATGTGCGCGGCAGAAACTGCCGCGCGTCAAACGCATGCGTTAGCCGCGCGGCCAGTCCTTTTCCATGTGAGCGTTTTGTAAGCGTTTGTCGCGCGGCAATCGCATGCCTTCCTGACACAACTGAACGGACTTAAACACACGAGTACGGGGAAACCCCCAAATGTGACGTCATTAAGGCGGAATTCCCATGCGTTTGCCGCGCGGCAAACGCAGAAATCCAGCACTGCTGGATTCCAAAACTGACGCGTGCGTTTGCCGCGCGGCAATCGCATACATGGAAATAGCACATGACTTTTAAACTGGTTGGATTTTCGCCGCGCGGCAGCCGCGCGGCAAAGGCTTGCAAAACGCGTACATGGAAAAGCACCCTTATGTGTTGAAAAATGCCTGTGCTGGAGCTTTGACATTTTCTACATTTAAACCCCAATAATTCATATAAAATACAGAAAACAACTTGGCCAGGTCTAAGGGGCCCCCCAGTGTTCAACTTTGGAGGTTTGGGAGGACAATGCGAAGGGCAATCTTTTCACTCTAAGGAAACAATTTGTAATACCTTCAATAACTGCTTGTGGTCTAAATCTCTTTAACTGGTACAACGTCTTCCTCAGATTCAATCAAGTTGGAAGTTTCTTCCGCATCTTTTGCCAGCTGATGAGCTTGCGTAAAATCCGCTAAAATGGTAACATGTAAAATGAACAAAAGTACCAATTAGTTTGATTTAATAACTAAATAATAATTTTGTCATGGAGCTCAGTTGAACAGCTTAATCCATAAATAATATGTACATGGTAATGACCAACTGGGACAAAATACAAGAGACCAATGGGTCACGTCGCTCAGCTGAATTCGGGAAAAAATTAGCAAGTGCAAAATATATTTGTTTCTTTTTGTATAGATGCCTAAAAATATATATTAAGCTATAATATATATATATATATATATATATATATATATATATATATATATATATATATAGAGAGAGAGAGAGAGAGAGAGAGAGAGTAGTATAATTATTATGTACATTAATATATGTGACTTCATCCTCCTTCTGTTTAACATCCTCTTTCCGCTTCTTCTCCTCCTCCTGCTTAACCTCGTCCTTCTTCTGCTTCACAGCCTCCTTCTGTTGAACCTTTTCCTGCTTCTGCACGTTTCTTTTTCTCCTCCCTCTTTGTCTGCAGCCTTGTTCGGTGAATTTTAATCATTCTGAAAAAAAACCTGTTAACTCAATAAACTTGTACAAATTGCTTGTTAGCCTCATTGTATTAACTGTATGCA
This sequence comes from Sipunculus nudus, assembly GCA_026874595.1. Classification (NCBI taxonomy): domain Eukaryota; kingdom Metazoa; phylum Annelida; class Sipuncula; order Golfingiida; family Sipunculidae; genus Sipunculus; species Sipunculus nudus. The sequence continues at coordinate 34,789,543 of CM049308.1, read as the reverse complement.
TAATTATTCAGTATTACAATGGTTATTTATGCATAAAGAGATATATAGACAGCTTCAGGTCTTTTGTTAATACAAAAGACTTAGACAAGTTATGGTACGGAAATGAAAACATGACAGACAGTGACAGAAAGACGAACAGAGAGACGGACAGACACTCCAAAACCAACATGCAACCAAGGTAAGCCTGAGAGCAATCCCTGACACAAATCTGAATGAAACATTATAATATATAGGATATTTTAACCATCCTGAAGGTTGTTTTCATTGATAGTGCTTTTTTATAAACATAAATATTATTTTTTTCACAATTAAACATTGAAATGTTGAATTGATTTTGCAGTGAGATATGAACTATTTTGAATACATGATTGTTATATATTATTGTGACAAGCCACTGAAGTGATCCTTATTTGTAATAAATTACTTTTCATAGCTAATCGTCATATATGAGACCTGTATTAAAAATTGCACATAACAGTTCAGTGTTGAACACTAATCATAAGACATTTGCAGTCTAGTAGATTTCCCTTTGACATTTTGCCCTCTTCATACGTATGTGCTTTGTTTATGAAGCAGCTGCAACTCCAGTGTTATGAACCCGACATGTTTTTTTTAATCGGCAGCTGTGGTTATGTTTCTTCTCTTATATAAGGTTAATTCCAATTATAATTCTATTTGCAGTGTTGAATTCAGTGTTGAAGTCAAGTCCACATTATCCAATTTTGATTTCAGGCCAGTCAAGTCCGGGACGCTCGACTCCGAGTCCAAGTCCAAGAATAAGTTGACTCAAGTCCGGACTCGAGTCCAAGTCCGAAAGCGAGTCCTACATGACTGGTTGAAATCATAATATCAGCTTATCAAAAAACATATCTTTCTGGCGAAAATATTAAGGTCGGTGGAAAAAGAGAGGAAAGGGGATGCACAAGAGATGTAAAGGTAAGTTTTCAGGAATTGATTTAGTTATTACAGTTGCACCAGTTCCTGATTCCCTGTTAATGATTTGTTGTCTAAAATGCTATTTTTTTTCACATACTTTACAATGTTACCAGACTGGGGGATTTAAAGAAGGAATGAATGCCACCTGTCACTTCTCTCCAGGCTTAACTACTCTGAATTATTAAGGGCAGAATTTTGATACGTTAATAGATTTCAATTCAGGTCAGCATCATGGAACACTAACCACTTTTTATATGATATTCTCACCTTTTGCTACATGCTGGATATCATAAAAGTGATAAACCGACTCAAGGTGTCCTTTTTATCCACTGGTAAATTCTTCTGTGACGATCAGTAACAATCGCACCGATTGGAATATCCTGGCCCTGAAAAAAAGCTATACTTCTTGTCAGACTTTCTGGCTCCATCCTTTAACACAATTCCACCTGGACTTGCGACACCCATATCTGTGGCTCTCAGAACGAACAGATCTCCATCCCCATTGGAGTCATCGCTGATTGTCACTGTATAGGGATTTACATTGACAACAGCTGCATCATCGGCGCCTTGATGTGTTTCTAAGCAGTGCTTATCGGGTTCATCCTTGGTAGACGTCTCGAGTCCAAACACTCCACAATGGTATGGCACATCTTTTAATGGAACATTAACTTTCAGAAAGTGACACATGGCCCTGGCCTTTCATCCGAAGTAACTGCATTTCGGCGCAGTACAGGCTTTGATGACGATCAACAGATTTCTCCCTGTAACGACAGGATAAGGAAGGTGAGGTGAGTACTCAGGCTTCAGGTAACATGTAAACAGATTTATTGATAGTTCTTGTTCTGGCACCCTCTCGACCGATCATCTGTGGGGTCCCTGTCGTCACTTATAGCCATATTTGATAAAATATAAAGAGAAATCCCAAAATTCGCGAATATTGATTTTAATAAAACGGAAAATAAATATTTATAAAACGGGCTCTATATTTTTAATAAACTGATTCCGCCAGGTGCTCTTGTTTACAGGAGTATAATTATGATTCTAAGATTAGAATGAAATATTGGAAGAAATTTTAATATTTTGAAGAGAAAAGCACTAAAGGTGTATTGTGTATACAGAGCTTCTGTTGATTTATTTGTAAAAAAAGTAGAACACGTTTTACTTGATTTTAAATGAAAATTGACCAGTAATTGTTGAAAACATTCTCATCATGGTGCAACTTGTAAAAGTAGCTGAGGTTTGGACTTCCTGGTTCCTTGAACTTCCTTCATCACTGAATGGATTTTGTGAAGGGTGTCAAGATCTTTGCTCGTGTTCTAATTCTCAGAACTTTTTGCCTTCTGTAGGCCCTACTTATTCAGCCACCATTTGGCCAGACACTGCCAGTGCTCCTTTTTGGCCAGAAACCTTGCTCCGTTTTGGTGCAAGCCTGGACTCCACGAGCATAAAATTCTGAAAATCCAAGACATAAATATAGAATCATATTTTTATTTACTTTTTAACATTTCTTTTATCCCTTTCTTCCTCTCAAATATTTATAACAATGTTTAAATAGCACCTGTGTACTAGCCATTACACAGTCTGTTATGAACCTGTTGGAGGCTGATGCCGTCATTTACCCATCAGAATGTAGCATAGCTTTAAGGATTTTTATGAATTATATAAATAATTTGCCCATCTGCTGACATGCTTGTGACACACCGAACCTTGCAGCTAAATCTTGCCAAAAAATCCTTTTCTAAACCTGCACAAAAAAATGTAAAACTGGTCAAGTAGAGGCATTGATGATTCGCTGAAAATACCAGTTCTTATATTGCCGACATTAGAAGCATAGCTTTCGATCTATGTCTATCTTATAATGTTGGCTGCTTTTGGTTTAAGGGAGAGCGACATATATTAAATTAAGGGGTATATAATCTTTCAAACCAAAGTAAAGGGTAATAGCTCGTGAATAATAAGAAAATCGTTCAAGGAAAAGTAATTTGCCTCCCATTTGTGAGTGTGTCATTTTATAGCTCAGCTGAGTGAAAGTCATCCGAGCTATAGCGATCACTCTTTGTCCGTCGTCCGTCTGTCCGTCCGTTAACCAGGCACAAATCGTTACCGCTGGACCTAGAATCTTGTAACTTAGGATTCTGAGAGGTCCATGGAAAATCTCCTTTGAAACCAGAAATTAGGTCCCTGTGACCCATATCCTTCAAGCTTTGGGGCCCCAAAGTACCCCCTAGAATAGTCAAAAATTTCATACAAAAAATTAATATCTCATTAACTACTTGACTGATGGTCATGATTTTTGGCATACATATTGATCATGAGATGTTCCATCAGTTCCTGCAGACTGGTGGCGCCACCTGTATTTTTCGATTTTTTACGAATTTTTTTTTTTCTATTTATGAAACCTTCAAAAATGTGAACATCTGTTAACAAGCCACAAATCGTCAAGACTGGACCTAGAATCTTAATTCTTGACACACTGAGAGGTCAATGAAAAATCTCCTTGGAAACTTGAAATTAGGTCTCTGTTACCCATATCCTTTGAGCTATGGGGCCCCACAGTACCCCAGAATAGTCAAACATTTCATACAAAAACTTCAATATCTCATCAACTACATCACTGACGGTCACGAATTTTGGCATACATATTGACCATGGTATGTTTCATCAGTTTCTGCAGACTGGTGGCACCACCTGTATTTTTCAATTAATAAGAATTGTTTTCTCTATTTTTGAGACCTTTAAAAATGTGAACTGCTGTTAAAAGGGCACAAAAAACTGGACCTAGAATCTTCATTCTTGACACAGTGAGAGACCTATGAAAAGTTTCCATGGAAACCTGAAATAAAGTCTCTGTTACCCATATCCTTTGAGCTGTGGGGGGCTCCCAATTACCCCCAGAATAATGGAAAATTTGATAAAAACAAACTGCAACATCTCAATGACTACAACACTGATGGTCATGATTTTTGGCATACATATTGATCAGGAGGTGTTCCATCATTTCCTGCAGACTGGTGGCGCCACCTGTATTGTTTTCAAATTTTCACAATTTTTTTCTCCTCCATTTTTTAGAACTTAAAGGATGTAGTTATCTGTCAACAGGGTACAATTCGTACGACTGGACCTAGAATCTTCATTCTTGACACACAGGGAGACCCATGATAAGTTCAATATGGAAACCTGAAATAAGGTCTCTGTTACCCATATCCTTTGAGTTATGACACTCCAAAGTACAGCTCAGAATAATGGAAAATTTGATACAAAAGCTGAAGTATCAGAACAACTAATGCAGAGATCACCATAATTGTTTGCATGGATATTGATCATGGAGTGTTTCATCAGTTTCTGCAGACTGGTGGCACCACCTGTATTTTTTTTTAAGTTTATGCATTTTTTTTCTATTTTTGAGATATATAAATACAGTCACAATCTTGGCCTGTTGGTTAATCTGTTTGATGCTTCAGTTGAATGGGTATATACTACCATTCAGATGATAAAATTTCCTTTGTCGAATATCTTCCAAGTCAGCTGAGCGTCATGACCCATGGGTCACTTGTTTCCTGTTAAGTAGAAATGAAATAAATTTAAATACGCTAAACAAGCACAAACATACATTGTTAAAAAAAATAAACGCCATACATTATCATATATGATACTCATAGTAATACCCCCCCCCCCAAATATATATATATATATATATATATATATATATATATATATATATATATATATAGTTAGCCGGAGTGTCGCCACAGTTGCCAGCAAACCTTTGAGTTTAAAATTTTTATCATGAATTTTTTAATTCTGCTCCTTTCTCATGTTGAGTCAAATAAGCAACAACTCCTCACATTATCTTATCAATACCTTATTTTTTACCAGAGTGCTAGCGGCGAATGGCCGGTAACCGTGAACGAAAAACCGGTTGAATGCTTGGTAAGGTATAATAAAACATGCATTATTTGTGTACAGAGGCATGTGAACCCAGAGTTTTACAAACATCAATTTCGTCATAGTGAAGAACAACAGATAAAATAAAGTGTGAGTTGTCACCAAATATTGGATGTTGTTTAAAGAGTTACCTATCTGCCCAATCTATTTAAAAACCTTCTGGGGCTTGGATTTTATCTGAACATAACACTGAAAATATTCTTTCATTTTGCATAATTGCAGACTTTGTAAAATTAGAATGTAATAATTACAGTTCTTTCCTGTTGTCATTTGGTATTTTTCTTTCTTTATTAATTATATTGTCGTGTTCATCTTAAAGAAATTCATCTGGCTCAAGAAAATGTTCCTGTGCTGTTTGATACATGTACAGGTAATAAGCTGAATCCAGGTGAAGGAATTGATCAGTTATGTCGTCATCAGTTTTCCTCGGTATATCTCTAATTTTCTCTACTGTCAATTCCCTGATTCTGCCACTTTATTCATTATGCAGCACTTCAGCTTGTCTGCAGCTGATCTGAGAAGAAGCCTGGGACCACTGATGACATGAATATGGCACACACCTCCTCTCCCCGCTCCCCGTCCCCAGTACCCTGTGTACCTCTGCCCCGGGCCCCAACCCGCCAAGAGAATAGCCCCAGCTGGCTATATCATTCGTTCGGGCTGTCCCCCCATAAGCATTGTGAATCCACCCATATCCCAGTTGAAATTGCACCCGCATTATCGGACGTCCTCCTTTGTACCCCTTCACCCTCTACCCCACCCCCGTCCCCTCCTCTATTGCTACGGCCCAGGGATTCACAATTTGGGTGTTCTAGGCTAATGCTAACTTAATAAAGAAAAATACCATGAATCCGTTTCATTGGTTAAGATAAAAGGCCAAAATAATGTGTACGTCAAAGGACACTTGTTAGCTCGATGTCTAAACATAGAATTTCATTGATTCATTGTGCATCTCACTATCGAACTTCGTAGCAAAATCCCCGGCCATTTTTAACAAACAGAAAAACGAAAAGAAAAAATACACTTCCGGACGTTGAGTACAAATGGTTAGAACAAGGAACAGAGCACGAAGCAATGTGTGGAAGAGCACTTCGAAGAATATGGCTTTCCCTTGAAAGCTGATTAATGTATCCTTGTCATATTAAATGACCAATGTGACTTAAGTATTAATAATAGTATGAATTAAGCGACCAATGAAGCAACCAAGTAACAGATTCGTAATGGAAACGGGTCATTGGGCCTGGTCCGTTGAAATGTGTTGTGGATTATGTTAGTAAAACCATGATGTTATTGTACAACTGTTAAAAGTTAAACGCGTCTTTAAAGTTTATTTTGTTAACATTTCAAAAGCACTCGACAGTAGTGTATAGACATTTAGTTGCCAAAATAATCCGGTTTATCTGCCACCCGTGACGTCACAGTACCCCAATCCGCCGTAACTGCCACTTTTGACCTCTTTCAATCCGGTTTATCTGCCACTTTTACTACTAATCCGGTTTATCTGCCACTTTTACTACTAATCCGGTTTATCTGCCACTTTCACTCTCAATCCGGTTTATCTGCCACTTTTACTACTAATCCGGTTTATCTGCCACTTTCACTCTCAATCCGGTTTATCTGCCACTGTCAGGTTTTTCTGTCACTCATTAATTAACATACTTATAGTATGTTAATTACTTTCATTCAGTGCATACATCATTCATACTAAGAACTTCACAAGTCAAGTAATGGAATATATAACAAATTTATTCCAAAAAATTCTAAAAGAGCTAAATATGTAAGTGTCTGTATGCCACAGTGTTCTTCTTATGTCTAGATATGTAATGCAGGATCCTGTGAGTATGTAATGTTATGTTTTGTAGGTGTAGCTAGCTAAAAGTGTAGTGTAAAACCGCAAAAACTAAAAGGAGGGTAACTTAAGAGAAAAGGACTTAACACTAAAAATATCACAGCTGGTTTGACGGCACGCAACAGTTCTTAACGAAAGTTAAAATCCAGATGGATACGTTCCCTGTCGTGCAGGGAGTATTGGCTTACTTCTACTACGTCGCTATCCGCGATCAGATCCAATACCATCATGATGGCTTTCAATGGAGTTGAGCTTAGCCCATCGGTGAGAGAATCACTATCTGACGAAATGTTCACTACTCTGCACTTGTCAAACTCTCCATCAGTGCAGCACATGCACTGAGGAGAATCAGCCTGTCTGCTGGGCATGTCATTTGGTCCATGTATCTGTATAGAAAGCGTCGGATTTCTCTGGCCCTCTGACGTACGGTCAGTTGTTGTAGTTGGGGGATTGTTCTGTGTGAATCCCGGCCCATGCGGATGTAATCTTGCAGTGTTAGCATAGAGCACATCGGCGATCCGATCATATTCTTGTTCTGCGGCGTTCTGGGCGAATGGTGCAGGCATACAAAGTTCTCGCCGTGTGCTGACCGCCGTAGTCGTGGTACAGGTACTGGTGCCGGTAGAGGTGGTACCGTCGGTTCTTCGGCGATACACGGCAGGCTTCTCCGGGTATGGCCAACTTCCCCGACGTCGTGCCGTGCGGGAACGCCTCGGAGAAGGGGGCGTGGGTGGGGTAGTAGGGGGAGGGGTGGTGAATGAGGGCGGTAGTGGGGGTGTAGCTGGAGCTGGGATACGGGCGGTAAGGGTGCCAGGGGCACCGGCGTGAAGCCCGGCCGGACTATGTAGCCTGTCGGGCAAACAGGCCGGGGCACCCGTGGGCAAGGGTACACAAGGTGGGGGGGGGGGGGGGGGGGGGGGAGGGGGAACAGGGCGGGTTAAAGAATTTAACGTGGGACGGAAAGTCCTGACTAATTGGGCTGGTGCTGAGTAGGGGGGAGGAGGGGGGGCCATACCCGGACAAACCTGCTGTGGCATCACCTTGGCAACCTTGACTGTTGACCTGGGTGGAGGTGGTGCTGGTCTCAGGGGCTTGAGGGGCCGTTTCAGGATGGTACAGGCCTGCAACGAATTCTCTGTAACGTTTGTAGGCCTCGTCAGAGACGTAGTAGTCGGCGGTTTCTTGCAGCACGGTTTGGTCATCAGTGATGGAGGTAGGGCTGCTGTACACGGGTCTGGTGGGGTCGCACGGCGAAGCGCACCGTGTTCCCCCTGTAGTACGGTCTCGACTATCGCTTCTTTCGTCCTGGAGGGTGCTTTCTCCAGGAGAAAATCCAAGACGGAGTTTATTTCGGGGTCCTCCGTCAAATTGCAGGGTGCCTCTACTTGTACGCCCCGTAGCTTTCTCTTGAGTGTCTTGGTTTGCCACCAAAGCCGAACTCGCTGGATTATCCCCATACTGCATTAGTGTGATTACTTAGATCAGTGATTGCTGAACATATGCAGTATGAGGCTTGTTTGACTTCACAGGCTTGGCTTGGCTGAATGGAAGCTTGGCTGATGATTGACGGCGAATTGGTTGGCTGGCTCGAAGCTGGCAAAACACGTGGCTGGGCACTAAAAGAGTCAAGGCGAGTGCGCCGAATGTTCCAGAAGGGGGTTTAAGTATCCATAACTAAAAATAGGAATTAGGTAGCGCAGGATAGCTATAGTAACTTATTATCCAATCAGAGACAAGGTCAAACGTAAAACACCCCCATTCGTGAATGTATTCGCCCACATGTATCTCAAGTTCATTCAAAGTCGAATGTTCTAGAATCACGTATACCGGAAGTATCATACATATTCTTTTAAAATACAACTTAAAATTAATATTTTTATAAAATTTGCATTGAAACGGCATAGTATATTTTTTTGGCTTTTATATTTTATCATTTTTATGTCTATAAGTCCTTTACTTATTGCAAAATACTTAAAATAAGGTACCGGAAGTACCGTGCGCAAACTGCTATATACAGTCTAAATGAAGCGGGTACCGGAAAAACTTGACACATTCATAGGTTAACGGCTACTCAACCTATAGCTAATCCCACTAAACTTCCTGTAACGATTCCGGCGTACAAACCACTGCCGAAAATATTCATCAGAGCTTTTTCTAGTCAAGCTTTCTTATCCGTTAGGGTTCTTGTTTTGGTTTTCTCGTCATCTTCCGAATCATAATCATGTTCCATGGATATTTCACGCCACCTGTTTTTATTGTTAAAAGCTCGTTTCTGGGCCATACGTGAATTACAGTTACAAACTGTAAATATCCGGTACGGGTCATCAGGGTTGTTATCCGCGTCTTCTCTGGTGATATGTGCCATGATAATTCGCAGGAACCTCTCTTGGTATTTGTCACCTAATACCCCATCAATGAAATTGATCATACTTTCTGCCGAAAAAGCTTTCTTCTGTGCTGATAGGATATGCTTGTCGAAGGCATAATAAACTTGATGCGTGAACTCGAAACAGGCAAATGTTTTGTTGTACACCCATAGGAAGCGTTCCCTGTTTGGTTGTATCACATCTAACACTTGCACGGTTTCTTTAAGTACAAACGAATCGTAACTTTCTCTTTCTTCTACACGCGACTTGTACAGTTTACGTTCTTTACCGTTTTCTTGATCGTTCAGGTAAGCTTCTTTCAATAGCCCCAAAGTCTTTTTGTGGAACAAGTACTGACCAGCACAGGTTGAGAGAATAATACCTTGCCAAGCGGATTGTTGATTTTCGGGTGCTTGAGTCGACCAGTTTTCTGCAAAGATGATCTTGGTGGAAGGAATGGCACTCATACTTCCTTTAATCAAATCAATGGCATATTCATACTGAACGATCATAATGGTAGATTTGTTTTCTGACATGAATTGCCCGACTTCTAATCTAGCTCTCCATACCCCGTCTGCAGGAATTTGTGACGCATCATCGAACGTGGAAACGGCATTCAGATGAGCCAAAATGTGACATCTTTTGTTCAAATATTTGTCTGGGATATAGACGAAAGGTACATCATCAATGTAATTCCTGCTCGTACGTTCTTCCCGGTCTTCTTTCACGATGTACATCAAAGACAGCAAAGCCCCTTCGCCGAAACGATGATCTCGCATGGATTCCCATATAGCATCTTGGATTTTCTTTAACCCCCGCAGAGCTTTCTCCATGTAGGTTTTATGATTGAAGAAAACTTTATCATAGCTCCAACAATCCAGATTACTCACATATTTTTCCAATTCAGACATGTCATAAGGGGGTTTATCTTCCCGTTTGGTTTTTCTTATTTCATCACAGACCGTTTCTTCCACCTTGGTGCTCGTCTCGATCTCCATATCACTGGTTTCTTCTTCTTTCACTTCAATAATTTCTTTTTCCTCATCAGAATCCATGTCGGTGGTTCCTTCTTCTTTCACTTCAATTTCTTTCCCCACATCCGGTACTGTTATACCTTGGAACACTTTGTCTAATGGGCTAGGACGTATTTGCGACCCTTGCATCCATTCAGCAGCTTCAGCTAATTCTTTATCTGTTAAAGGTTTACATTCATCATCAGAAGCCATGGTGTCTGCTGCTAATGAAGGCTGTATCTCATCATCAGAAGCCATAATAGTGGCAAAAGATTGATTACAGTCTTCTTCCAAGTTTTTATTTTTCTTCTGGGTCCCACACAATCTCTGCCCCATCGACTGATAAAATGTGCCGGCTTATTAGAAAAATTCGACTTTTATGCTGTTTAAACCGGAAGCGCCGTACGCAAACCGAGTTCAGGTCTTGGAACCCGGCCAGATCCAAGTCAATTGGCCCGTACCGGAAATAGTTGACAGATTCTCATTCTAGAATAGCTATTTATAGCAAGGTCAACGTGAATTATTTCATTCGCAACTATGAAGCCTTATACGGTTAAAGAAAAAGCCCGTTCCTATTTTAGGAAATTCAAGAAGAAGGGTGTGGTGTTACAAGTGCAGCCGGACTTGAAGAAATTAAAAAACGAGAAACCTTATGATGCCATGTATGCTATTTTTGAACCGTTGTTAGAAGAATGGAAAAGAAGTCAAGAAGATAATTCATATTTACAAGTAAATATGACAACTCCAGAATTAAATAACAAAGCCTTCAATACTAAATGGTTAAGAAATGAAGATATGACCTTGGAATATATCATGACACAAGTGGAAAAAACTTTAAACAGTAATGAAAATTTTCATTTGACTGAAGATTTTGAAATGGAATTAAAATCCGTAGAAGTACAAGAATCGGTAGGAGGATCAGACAACGGCAATATTCAACAGCAGTGTCCCAGAACGTATTTAGACCCGGCAGTTATTTCTTGGCATTTTAATCACGACGATTGTTTTATCGCCAGTTGTGTTTTAATGGATTGGGTTATAGATAAAAAAAATACCTCTACGTTGGCGTAAACGTAAATTTACTAAAACAAAAATAGATGATTTGAAAAAAGAAATCCGCCGTATAAAAAAAGAAACAGAAGTTTATACCGGGCGTATTACAATTAAACACATGTTTGAAATTGCGAAAGCTTTTCCGGAACGTAATTTATTAGTATTTCATGGTCGTTCTAAAAATTGGGATTAAAAAAAACCTACTATATTTATTATGGTGCGGGGATCACACGCGTGGGGGATTTTAAAAATTAAATCGCATTTAAATATCCGCAATAATTTTTGTTTTATGTGTTTTAAAACATATAAAAACTTACACATATGTATTGATACTTGTAAAATGTGCGGGTTTAGCCCACCTTGTAATTATACAAAAGAAAATACGATACTGGGATGTGACGAATGTAATTGGCACGGGTTTTTTAATGAACAGTGTTTTCAAAATCATAAAATGGTTACTCCTAAAGGAGCCCCCATGTGTGAAAAAAGGCGCGTGTGTGTGAAATGTAACACAGTATCATGCACTACACGCCACGTGTGTGGGGAATACACGTGTAAAATATGTTACGGGAAAGCACATGCGGGGGGGTTTCATTCGTGCTATATGCAACCGCTAAAAGAAAAAGCCGTCAGTAAAAAAACACACCCTTTTATTTTTTGGGACACTGAATGTACACAATCAGAAAAAGATGTGAACGGATTAAGTATACATACCGTAAATGCCGTAGTGGCACATTACGTGTGTGACAATTGTTTAAAGTATTGTGAAGCTGCACATGTATTAAAAAGAAAATGGCAGAACTGTAAATGTTCACGACATCAATTTGAAACGCATACCCTTTTTTTCGATTGGCTATTCGGTACAGTATTAACACGATCAAAGAAAAAACCTATATGTTTCGCTCATAATTTCGGAGGCTACGACGGGGGTTTTTTACAACAATATTTAATTTCTAAAGGTTGGTATGCTTCTTCTTTAATAACACGGGGATTAAGAATTATTTCTTTAACTGTACGAGATGTACAATTTAAAGACAGTTTAAATTTAATTCCAATCGGATTAGCACGGTTTCCCAAAGCTTTTGGAATCGAGGAATTAAAAAAAGGATTTTTTCCTTATGTTTTTAACACCAAAGAAAATAAAAACTATTTCGGTTTCATGCCACCGAAAGATTCGTTTAAACAAGCCGGTAATGCAGATTTCGAATATTGGTACGAACAAAAAATAAAGGAGGGGTACATGTGGGATCACCGCCAAGAATTATTCGAATATTGTAACAGTGATGTAGAATTATTAAAACAGGGGTGTTTAAAATTCCGGGAAATGTACATGAAAAAAGCCAATTTTGATTTATTTCAATATAACATGACATTAGCTTCAGCATGCATGATGGATTTCAGATTAAATTATTTACAGGAAAATCAAATCGCCATGATTCCACCACAAATTTCACGCGTGCATTTATCACAAATGGCAGAATATTGGTTAGCAGATATGCAGAAAGATTCATTGTTTTACATACACCGGGGTAACGATAACTGGAACGGAAAAGAATGCCAAATTCAATTAATTAACGGGAAATACGTTTCTGTGGACGGATACTGCCCTGAAACTCATACCGTGTATGAATTCAACGGGTGTGTGTGGCACGGGTGCCCGCTATGTACTTCCCTGGAAGGTAAAGTCCCCAATTCAGATATACCTAATTTTGTGGCTTTCATAAAACAAAAAAATAAAGAAAAAGAATTGAGAAACTCGGGGTATAACGTAATAAGTATCTGGGAACATGAATACGAATGTTCAAAAACGAACATTTCGCTAATACCGAGACTCCAGCCCCGTGAAGCATTTTTTGGAGGAAGGACAAATGCCGTGACCTTGTACAAATCTATTCAACCAGGAGAACGTATTGATTACTATGACGTGACGTCATTGTACCCGTTTGTACAAAAAACAAACAAGTACCCCGTAGGTGAACCGGAAGTTATCATGCACCCAGAGGAAAAAGATGTAAAAAACTCACCTGGGGGAATCGTGTGCGGGAAATTCTTACCACCCCGTCACTTGTTTCATCCCGTATTACCGTACAGAGCTTGCGGAAAACTCATGTTCCCTTTATGCCGGACTTGTGCCGAAACATTGAACCAAAGAGAGAAATGTACACACAACGAAAACGAACGGTCCTTAGTGGGCTCGTGGTGTTTGCCGGAAGTCCTGAAAGCTTTAGAAAAAGGGTACACGCTGATAGAAGGGTACGAAATGTGGAGTTGGGCAGAATGGGAAAATATATTCGAGCCCTATATCAATAAATGGTACCAAGAAAAAACCCAAGCGTCCGGTTGGCCTAGCGATCATCAAGAAGAACGGCGAGAATATATCAAAGAACTAGAAAAACAAAACATACCAGTGGATCCAGATAAAATCGCTCATAACCCGGCATTACGGTTCGTAGCGAAACAAGCTTTGAATACTCTATGGGGAAAATTCGGCCAAAGAGATGGGATGGCTCAGAAAATACAAGTCAATAATTACGACGATTTAATACAAGTTTTAGAAGACCCCACCAACGAAGTGTGTGAAATTATTAATTTAGGAGAACAGATCTTACAAGTCGAATACAAACGAAAAGAAGAAGATTACGGCCTGGGTAAAACGAATAACGCGGCAGTGGCCGCTTTTACTACTTGTTACGGTCGAATGGTATTGTATGATATTTTAGACGAGTTAAAAGAACGCGCATTATATTATGATACGGACTCTGTGATTTTTATTACACTCCCTAATGACATACCCTTGAAAAAAGGTTCTTTATTAGGTGACTTAACAGATGAATTAAACGGGGGATATATTACAGATTTTATTAGCGGGGGGCCTAAAAATTACGGGTACCTGGGCTACGACGGGAAAGGAAATCCCATGAAATGTCAAAAAGCTCGGGGGTTTCAAATTCATAATAGAATTGATTTTCACGATTTGAAAAAAATGGTCGATGCTTTAATCGGGCAAAAAGAACAAGAACCTATTAATGTCCCTATAGAGTTTCATGTAGTCAGGGATAAACAAGGGTACGTTAAATCTAAGAAATTAGATAAAATGTATGTGGCCGTATACGAAAAACGCCGCTTTTGGCAAGAAGGTGATGTGGGAGATAAGTATACGACATTTCCATATGGTTACCAATAAAAGCTGTGTATATAAGTCAATGTGTTTATGTGTTTCTATCTAATTATGGGTGATATACCGTGGTATAAATTTAAACATCCTTTTACTATGTTAGTAGCGAGGCCTACTTCCTCCGGGAAAACCGTTTGGGTCACGAAATTATTATATAATATGAATAAAATGATATCTCCACCCCCTGAACGTATCCTTTGGTGTTATGCCGAAAAACAACCCATTTATTCTCAATTAAAAGAAACGTTTGGTGATAAAATTTTTTTCGAAGAAGGGTTACCGGCACGTAATATAAAGGCCGACACGTTATTGATAATCGATGATTTGATGCGTGAGAGCGGAGCCGAAACTGCAAAAATATTCGAAAAAGGAAGTCACCACCGAAACATTTCTATTATCTTTATCGTACAAAATTTATTCCACGAAAAAAAAGAACAACGGAACATATCTTTAAATTCTCATTATATCGTATTATTAAAGAATCCCAGAGACCGATTACAATTCGAAGTTTTAGCCCGGCAAATGTTCCCGACAAAAGCTAAAGAATTACGAGACGTGTACGACGACGCCACAAAAGAACCGCACGGTTATTTGTTATTGGATTTTACACAAAAGTGCCCAGACGAATACAGGCTCAGAACTTTAATTTTTCCAGGGGAAGAACACGTATACTATAACCTTTAAAATATGCCTATTCCCATTATTGCCGTAGCCGGTGCTACTGTAATAGCAGCGTTTGAAATTTTAATTGATTAAGCTATTTCATACGGGTTAGACGAATTGATTAAATTTATACAATGGAAAATAGCCGGAGAACCATCACCTGCTGAACCATTCGTACGAAAGTCATGGTTACAATACCACGCTAATTACCGCGCCTTCTGGCCACCTACAGATTCTTTTGTTTTTAGTTTACATGATTTATACACACGAGGGCCAAAAACTACAGGGTTTTTAAAAACTAAATTAAAATACGTATTAAATAAAAAAGGATATTATGAAATTAAATTTGTACACGAAAGGGTAAAAAATTTATGGGGGCGGGCTCAAACGGAGAATAAACCGGGACGTAAAATTTTTTTGAATGCTGAAGAAACACAAAAAGTTTTATCTTGGTTTAACAGAAGCGGAATAGTAAAAGAATGGATAAAAGTGAATACTTTACTTTTAATTTATTTACACTTTCCATGGACGTTATGGGCCGAAGCTATTATAGACGAACCGGAAGATTTAGCCGCCGGTGAAAAGTATAAAGAAAAATGGGCTAACAGAGATCCTCGATGGCAATTGATTTATGACCGGTATAATAAAAAAGGTAAAGATTATAAAGCATATCATAAAACTATAAACGGTCAACTTTATATGAAAGTAGATATCCCATTACCGTTTTTTGAATTGAGTACCAAAGGGTTTATGACTCAAGGAAAACAAGTACCGTGTTTAACACGGGACCCCACTTCCCGGGAATTCCTGGAAGTAGGAAGAAGATTATGGTGGCATCCCCATTTCGCTGAACGAACAGACGAATATGAATTTTACAATATCCGGCACAAGTTTATGACATTATTAACAGATGACGAATTTATGCAAGGTACACCTTTTCAAGGTCATACCAATTTACAAGATTTCGGTATCAGACCCGTGCCGGCAATATGGTCCGGAAACCGTATTACTCATTACGGATGGGAATACAGGAAGATAGGTCATTGGTTACGTGAAAAAGACGTGGGAAAGGCCCGACCTCCGTCATACATGAAAGACTATTCATGGTACAAACAAAAAGTTCACGAAAAACATATAGAAATGGGAAAAGATATGCAAATGGAATTACAAAAAAGAATTATCGATTTATGGAAACCTGTTTGGTGGAAAATCAACGGTCCCGATGCACCAGGATACGAAAACATAAACGAAGGTGAACCGTTCTGGGGAATAAATTTTAAAAACCACGGAAACGGGGCAGAATTGCCTATGCCCCATTATTATCACCCTCCACATTTACGTACACGTTTATTGGAATTACGAGAAGAATTCGGGTACGATGCAAAAATGTTAAAATCAATTATTCAAATGACTAGACCAAAAAGTAAATCATACAAATATTTTAAAGAACTCGAACCTTACAGTGAAATGGCTTGGTATTTACTCGACCCGGAAAGAAACCCCGAAAAAATGTATCCTTTGGCTATCACACCCAGATCTCCCACAACTAAAAAACCAAAAACACCGGCGACGTTTACTGAACAAGGTAGAATGATTTTACAACATATTTTTACAGATCAAACAGTTACTTTAGATACTTCTAAAAGTCCTTGGTATAAATATTTTCATTTATCGAAACTTTTACCTTACAAAGCTAAATACATGAAAGTTAAAAAATATGAATTAGTTTTAAAATTATTTCACGATTACGAAAAAATAGCCGTGGCAGATTTAGATGTTTTAAAAAAAGCTTATATAGCAAAAAGTGAGGATCTGGCTATAATAAAAGCTGCAGGAAACCCTAATTTTATCGGGACCCCTGATTGGGATCCTTTTAATAAACCTGACGATATTCCCGAACTGTATCCTTCCTGGGAAAGAATGCAACAATTGGAACGTCAAGTATGGTTAAACGAACAAGAAATAAAATTAGCTCAAGAAGCTTTGATTCAAGTCAACCGGTTTTTCCGAAAATATCAATTCGAAGACGATGATGAAAAAGTGCAAACTACTACAAAAGCCAAAAAATGGGCGAGATTATATAAGAAAATGAATAATTGGTTAGAAGAATTATGGAAATTTGAAAAAGATGTTTATTTAGTAGCGGGGTATCCCGAACCCGGGTTCTGGAAAAAACCTGTGATCCAACAAACACCTGATTTAGAATATTGGAAAAACCAGGAAAAAGATTTAAATAAAAAATTTCTTACGAAAGTCGCGGCTTTAGCACATGCAAAAAATAAAGCTTGGGATTGGTCAAAATACAGAGATCCTTGGTTTTATATCCGAGAAGAACATTTACGGACTAATGATATAATAAGTCAAAAAATCCGGGTCCGGGAAAGAATCGATGAAATGGAAGACACTCCCGAAAAACAAAAAGCCCGAGCATTGTTCCGAGAACAATTAAAAAATTGGTATTCGGTAGGAAAATCTGAACAGAGACCTTACGTGGATACGGGCCCTGGAAGGATTGTAGGAGTATAAAAGTAAGACTCCATCCTTGATATTTTAAACCATGGTGGTGCGAACCATTGGAACTCTCGCCGGTAAACAAGCCGGTAAAATCGGCAGCCGTGTCAGCAACCTGGGTAATACATTATTACGTTCCGGATTAAAAATGAAAAAACCCGCTTTGAGTACGGCTCAAAAACGAGCTTTTGCACAAGCAAAACGAAAAACCCCTATCGCTCCTAAACCAAAGATCGCCCCAAAACCAAAGCCCCCTATCGCCCCAAAACCAAAGCCCCCTATCGCCCCAAAACCAAAGCCCCCTATCGCTCCTAAACCAAAAATCGCCCCGCAACCCAAACCCCGGACCGCTCCTCCGAGACCGAAAGCAGCTCCCCCACCACCTCCCGTAGCTCCGAAACCGAAAAAAATTCCTTTTGACGCCAGTAAACCTTTACCGTCTACACCCAAACAACCTTCTTTACGTGAACGAATGGTTGCTTTCCGTAGGCGCCCTTCTGCTCCTCCTTCGACCAGTGCAAAAAGACCTAGTATATTAGACAATTGGCGTCAAAGAAGAGAAATTAGTAATTTACAAAAACAAATTGGTCAATCCGCTACGAGCAGATATTCATAAAAAAAATCAGGACCGATCGGCCGTTATTTTAAAAAAAGAAAAGCTGCTCATAAAGAAAAAAAAGAAATTGCGCGTTTAAAAAAACAAATGAAAAAATCATCTTTGCATAAATATGGAAGAACAAGTAGAAGTATAACACAAAATTTAAACAAACAAGAAAAGAAAAAAAATTAGCTAGTAAAACAAAGAAAAAAGAAGCAAAAACTAAAAAAGCTGAAAAAAAAGCAAAAGCAAAAAAAGAAAAAAGCTGAAAAAAGTGCATTAAAAAAAGCAGAAAAAAAGCTAAAAAACAAGCAAAAGCCAAAAAAAAAGCAGCAGAAAAAAGTAAAAAAGCAGAAAAAGCAAAAACTGATAAATTAACTAAAAAAGAACAAAAAGCTATTGAAAAAGCTACAAAAAAAGTAAAAAAGCTGAAAAAGCATCAAAAGCCGCCGCTAAAAAACAAGCAAAAAACATGCCAAAGAATTAGATAAAATAGCAAAAAAAGAAGCTAAAGCTTTAAAAAAACAAGCAAAAAAATTAAAAGGTGAAAGAAAAAAAGAAGCAACGGAAATAATTGAAAAATTAAAATCTAGTTCAGATTCAATGAAAAAAGCACAAACTACCGGCGATATAAAAAATAAATTTAAAGTAACAGAAAAAATGTTACAAGATGCTAGAGCTTCATTAAAAACAAGTCGCGGAAAAGCTAGAGATACTATTTTAGCTGCTAAACGTAAACCACCACCTATCCCTCCAAAACCGGCGCCGCCCGTACCTACAAAACCGAAAGCGCCGGCCCCGCCCGTTCCTAAAAAACCGAAAGCGCCGGCCCCGCCCGTCCCTAAAAAAACCGAAAAAACCGGCGGCCCCGCCCGTTCCTACAAAACCGAAAAAACCGGTTCCCGCACCACGAAAATCGTTAAAAGCAAGAAAAAAAGCCAGAAAGCGGCAGAAAAATCACAAAAAAAGGCAGAAAAAACACAAAAAGCGACAGAAAAAGCACAAATGAAAGCTGCAAAAAAGCACAAAAAAAGGCAGAAAAAACGCAAAAAGCGACAGAAAAAGCACAAATGAAAGCCACAAAAAAAGCTGAAGCAAAAACTGCCAAAGCTGAAGCAAAAAGTGCAAAAGCCGAAGCAAAAACGCAAAAAGCTGCAGAAAAAGCCAAAATTAAAGCCGAAGCGAAAAATGCTAAAAAAGCTGCGGCGGCAGAAAAAGCTACTAAATTAGCCGAAAAAGCAAAAGCTAAAGCTGCAGAAAAAACAGCAAAAGCCGCAGATAAAGCTAAAGCTTACGCTGCAGAAAAAGCCGCTAAATTGGCAAAACAAGCCGAAAAGAAAACTGCTAAACTCGCCAAACAAGCTAAAAAGCACGCCGAAAAAGAAGCGATGAAATTAGCTACAAAAGCAGAAAAAGCAGCTAAAGAACAAGCTAAAAAATTAACAAAACAAATAAAAGCCGAAGCATTACAACAAGTAGAAAAAACAAGTATGGGTAAAAAATTAAAAAATTTATTTAAAAAAGATCAAACATTACCAGACCCGAAAATTACCAAAGCTGATTTAGCAGAATTAAAAAGATTAAGTAAAATTAAAAAAGGTCCCGCACCACTTCCACCGACTAAAGCTAAAAAATCTTTTAGAGAAAAATTAGGATTAGGAAAATCTGCTACACCTGAAGAAATCGCTACTAAACTCGTCGAAAAAGGAAAAAAGAAAGCTGCAAAAGAAGCTTCTAAATTAGCTAAAAAAGCACAAGACGAAGCTACAAAAGCAGCCAAAGCTCTAGCTAAACAAGCTAAAGCCGAAGCTAAAAAACAAGCTAAAGAACTCGCGAAAAGAGCTAAAGCCGAAGCTAAACAACGTTTAGGAAAATACGGCGATCTTATTTTTGGAAAAGAAACGACAAATAAATTAGCCGCACAAGATAAATTAATTACAAAAAGCGATATTGCCCAATTAGAAAAATTGAGTAAACATACAAAAGGGCCAGCTCCATTACCTCCCGGAAGTAAACCGGGAGCACCTATAGGCAACAGCGCTACAACCAATGCGGTTTTACCGGGAGCTAACGTTCCGACCGGCCGTGCTACTAATGTTATGGACGGGTTGACTAATCCTTCCATGAGTGATAATTTAGCCGCACAAGCGGCCTACAAACCTCCTGGCGTATGGTCTTCGAACTTGGCGCAGGGAGCAGCGGCGGCATTAATGCAATTACCACAAATGGGATTCGGTATAACTCAATCTTGGATCCAAGCTACTACCCAAGGTTCGACCAGCATAAAAGTCGACGTGGACGTCGACGATGATGACGATGACGATAAAAAGAAACAAGAAGAAAAGAAAAAAGAAGATAAAAAAACAGAAGAGAAGAAAGCATAAATAGTACACGTGAAATGAAAATCGTGCACAAACATGAACGAAGACCACGTGTACGCGTATTGCCGGTTCGATGCAAACGAACAAATGTTTGTAGCTAATTTAACTCACCCTTTGTATAACCCTGACCAATCGTGGGAAGTGGCGTGTGATTTAATTACTTACCCGAAACCTCAAGGCATATGTATTCCGGCAGGCGCATACATACGTCCCGTCATTTATGAAATGGGAAAAACCACAAAGAATAATACCGATATTGCTCTAGAACCGTTATTTCCCGATTTAGAAACACGTTTAACATTTACAAATCCCGATCCTAGTTTAATTACAAAAATAAAATGTAAAGTATCAGGCCAAAACAAATTATCTGATCCGAAAATCGAATTTAATATCGGGTGCGTACATTTTTCTCCTCAAGAATATGTAGATTATATGAATGCCGCATTACATTTGTTGTACCATCGAAAACATTGTTTAGAAGAAATAAAACCCGATCCTGAAGGTCAATCAATAGATACAACAATTTATATTAACGACGGAAAAAATGCGCCGAAATACGACCGGGATTTTAATTTTACATTTCGTTATAATGCACCCACAGAAGAATTATTTTTAACGATGGAATTTACAGAAGAAAAAGCTGAATTGTACACTGCTGATACTGGAAAAAAATGGTAATGGTTCGAAGGATAAAGGTTATTTTGTTAAATATATGGTCGGAATTTTTTGTTCAAAAGGTGTTTTAACCCCTTTCGGTGTAAACGAAGACGTAACATTAATGTTTCCATTAAATTTTATAAAAAGTTCACACCCATTATTTAAATATAATACTAAAAATGTAATATCGAATTTCGTTTTACCACCCAGACAAACTAAATTAGTAACGATTCCTGAAAAAGTCGTAGCTAAAGTATTTATCCAAAAAAATAAATCTTGGGCTAGCAGTGTAGGTAGTAGTTCCGGGTGGAAAGTTTATGAACGCGTAACTATGTCATACGTTTTTAAACGTACAGATTACACGGCGGCTAACCGTTCGTTTATGTTATCGTGTAATTTAATTACCCCGACGTATATTTGGAACCAACCTATCGATAAAAAACAAAGAATGGATATGTACCCGTTATTAGTACGGCCGTCATCAGCCCAAGGGTATTACGAACCCACAAATTTAAAATTTTTTACAGTACACAGTACTTTAGAAACGAGTACGGTATTATTTAGATTACAAGATATGGAAACTGATCAAACTTTACTTTTAGAAAACGGGGATGTAGTTATAGGATTAATTTTCAGATATAACCCTACTACAAAAAGAAGTATTTTTTACCAACCCATTACTTATCACCGCAATTGGAAAGAAGGGATGGATTGGGACGAAATGGTACAATCGTATGACGGACAAGCACAACCGGCGGAAACGGCTTTGAAAGTATTTTCCTAAGCTATATAAACACCGAGTATTTTCATCACACCAGGCAAAATGGATTTGACAAAGAAAGCCGAACAATACGCTCCCGTTTACGCCGGACAAAAAGTTTTAAATAAAGGTGAAGTGAATTTCGCTTGTAACATGTTGTACAATTGGATAAAAGGGAAAGTGCCTTTACAAAAATCCGTTTCTGACCAACTGTATAAATACGGGGCGGAAAAGCTCATTGTAGAAGATTCGCCTTACATGAGCAGGAAAGAATTCTTAAACAAAACTCCTGAAGGTCAAAAAATCAGAAATATCATATCGAAAGAATTATGCAAAAATTGGTGTACAACCACGCCGACGAACGCGTCCCCCGGAGTATCGTCGAAAATTTCGAAACCCCTTTCCCAGAAACCGGTACACGAAGAAGACGCGTTTTACGAGACGCCCCCGCCAGAAAGGTACACGCCCCTACCGGCCGAAGAACAGTACCGGGAAAAACACGGGCATTACCCCCACCCAGAAACTCAACAACAGACCGTCGGGTACCCAAGAAGAAAAAGCCGTCAATACCCCCCGGTTATCCACCGGCAAAGTACGTTCAGACGAAAACCCCGAGAACCAGAGAGCGACGAGGAAGAGTACATGAGTTTGAGCGAAGCGAGCGAAGACGACGACGCACCGATGAGTACGGAAGAGGAGGAGTCGGAGGAATGGGACAGCGACGAAGACGAGTACGAACAGTTACCCCCACCCCAGTCAAAGAAACGCCGGTACAAAAACCAATAAAAGCCCCGCAGAAACAAGAAACCGTTAAAACTCCTCCTCGGGAAGCTAAACGAGAAGTCGAATTTTATTTCCCGTTTTAATCATCATGGAAAAAGTATTTCGTAAAGGACCTTACGCATACACGGGAGACGCACGGAAATTAGCTAAACAAGCCGGAGTCAGTAAAGAAGAAGCCGAAGATTATTTAGGAAAACAAAATGCTTATACTTTATTCAAACCTGTGCGTCGGAAATATAAACGCAGTAAAACATTGGTGGGAGGATTAGACGAACAATGGCAGGCCGATTTAGCCGATATGCAAACTTTAGCCCGGGATAATAAAAATTACCGATATATTTTAACAGTCATTGATATTTTGAGCCGGTACGCTTGGGCCGTACCCGTAAAAGATAAAACGGGTCCTCATGTGAAAGCAGCTCTGGAAAATATTTTTAACGAATCGGGACGGATGCCTGAAAAATTACAAACGGATGAAGGGACGGAATTCAGAAATAAACACGTTAAAGATTTATTGGATAAAAACGAAATCATATGGTTCGCTACCGGGAACAGGGATGTAAAAGCTAGTTTAGTAGAAAGGTTTAACCGCACTTTAAAACGCCGGTTGTTTGCCGCGATGAACGCGGAAAACCGTCGGCAACGGTACAAGGATTTACCCGTGGCCGTAGAAGAATATAATGCGAGACCTCATACTTCACACGGCGTACCGCTTAATTCCGTGACGTCACAAAACCAATCGCAAATATGGCGGAAATTATACGGGCACCCGAAAGATTTACACGAATCGGCGTCCGGCAGTAAAACCCGGCACCGGCCTCCATTACCCGTCGGGACATCGGTGGTATTGAGCAGTTTGAAAAAGAATACTTTCGCCGAAAAAGGATACGTGCTACGTTGGACAGAAGAAACATTCATCGTGAAACGCGTGTACAGGGAAGTGGGGGGTGCAGACGTGTATAAATTAGAAGACGAAACCGGTGAACCTATAAAAGGCAGGTTTTACAGAGAAGAATTACAACGGGTTAGTACACCTCGCCCTGATAAAGTCGAAGAACGTATCGTGAAACGTCACAAAGGATGGAAATTAGTAAAATGGCGGGGATATCCGGAAAAATACAACACATGGGTTCCGATAAAAAGGAAATCGAGACGACGGCGACGTCGTCGTGGTGCACAAAGAGTATAATTTTATTTTGTACGCAATTGTTTATCATTTGTGCTTTAATTATTACAGCGTTAACTATTTTAGCCGGAGAGTATTGTATACCCGAACACCGGACTTATTGGGCCGGGATTTTATCGGCGTCTACGGGCTACATGATGCCTACACCTAAACTAAAACGTATAAAAAGAAACGGGGACGACACTTCCTTTCAGTAACACCATGTTATTTAAACAAACAACCGGGACGGGATTCGGTGTACGTAAAGTCCGGAATTTAGCCGGTAATTTAGGTTCACCCGCCCGTATTAATTTAATGGAAACTGCTTTCGCTCAACCGGTACAAATTCAAAATCCAAAACAAAATTTCACTTCTCCGGAACCATTACCCGTGCAAGGTAAAGGCGGAGAAGTACCTCTAGTGCCGGAAGATACTTTATTTTCTCCGGCGTACCGCGTACCTAAAACCCACGTGGATTTCGAACGGTCCGGAATCGGGCCGTTGACCAGCAACCAATTGAGAGATGCGGCCATGTTTAATAATTTCAGAAAAAAAGCTTTAGACCCTAACGCTACGTATTTACCTTACGACGAAATGTTTAGATTACCGTACCGGCAAAACCAGCAACTCGACCAATCCCCTTACGGGACAGAAGCTTCACCGGCGGAAATGTACGGGGCAGAACCTGAAGGAATACCACTGGAACGGGAAGAAGACGATGTGATACCTATAAAAAGACCACGGTCTAACGGCGGTGGAAGATATCGTAGTAAACGTGTTAAATTGTATTATTGAAAAAAGTATAAAAGGCCCTCATGTGTTTGTTTTGTTGTTTAGTCCTTTTTAGAATGGCTAAGAGAAAGTATAAAAGCGCGAGAAAACTTACCCGTCCTACTAAAATCGGTAAAGATAAAACCGGTACTTTAAGGGATAAAGGGGTCATTACCATTCAAGGAAAACGTTGGTATACAGGGCCGACATGGTATACTCAAAGATAAAAAAAATTCAAAAACAATGTAAACGCAAAATAAAAAATAAAGGGAAAAAAGCTATTAAACAAATAACCCGTATTAAAAAACAATTGAATAAAGAAGCCCGTAATTGTTACGGAACAAACGAACCACGGCCTGAATGGTTTAATAAAATCATGAACAGGTTAGGTGGAGGAACGGGTGGTGGTGACCGGGGAAATTATAAAAATATCAGACCTCCCCCTGAAGCTGTCCAACAAGAAAAATGGTTACAACGAAAAGATCCTAGATTCGCCCGGCAACAACAATTACAACCTTACAGGGGTGCTATAGGTAACGACGAAAACGAACCCCAATGGGAAACCGCACCGACAGAAACGTCTTTATTAATGACGCCTCGGGTACGAACACCCGTCATGACCCGGGAACGCGAACAATTACCCCAATACGATGCCCAAAGTGGATATTTCGATATCACCCCTCGGTAATAAAAAAAGTATAAATAGCCTCGGTCATTATTTTTTATTTTTAATAATCATTCATCATGGCGCCTAAAAAACCACCCAAATCTCCTAAAGAAAATAAACCGAAAAACAAAGGTGGGCGGAAACCTAAAGCAGAAAAAGATTTGACTCGCCCTCGAAGTCGGCCATTAAAAATAAGAGATTTACCTCCTGCTCACCCTGTACATTCTACGGAATTAAAATCCTTATTAACCGGAAAGAAAAAAAACTGTCACTATACCCCCACCACCTCAAACAGCACCTCCATTTCCTCAAAATGTATTTTTTTCAGAAAAAATCCCCTATGCTGTTCAATAGGCCTTTAGACGATTACCTGCATAAAAGTACTGTGACTACCGATTACAGCGATATAACTGATTTTTTAAATTTCGCTAGCGGCTCTCCCGCTAAACCTTCTCCTGTTAAAACGACTTCTTCTGCGGTACTGTACCGGACGTTAGGCCGTGTCCCCGGTAAACCTTTACCGGCACCTACTCCGCCTCCTTCTTCTGCCCCTGCACCTCCTCCTCCCACACCGGTAACTTTCGCGAGATTTTCACCCGTACAACAAAAAAATAAAGGTGGACCTTTTAAATCAAAATTGAGTTTAAAAAAAAGAAAGTAGGTATGAATACACCCGCACCCGTGCCCGCTCAAGCTTCCGGGACCATGCATGCGGCTATGGGAAACGTTAAAATCACCGCTAAAGGTGTACGTACTCTAGTCCCTAAAACTGGTAAAAGTAAAGGACCGAGTATAACTCAACGAGTTTTAGCAGAAATTATGGCTGAAGAAGATATGCAAGCTCCTACCCCACAACTGATTGCTAAACCTGCTACACCTAAACCGGTTAAAAAACCCAAATTAGCTACGGAAGAAAATGTACGAGTAGTACGCCCTGCTCCCAAAACCATTACCGCTCGGCCTCCCATGACTAAAATGTATCAAATACAAGTGGGAGGGGAAAGACCGATCACCTCGGTTTTACCTCCACCCCCCACCCCCGTCGCCCCGCCATGGCTTAGCACCGTATACGGTGTCAGTGGTGGTAGCGGGGGCGGCGGTGGAGGTATGGGTAGTGGTAGTGGCGGTGTTGGAAATCAACAAATTCATCGCCCTACAGCTCAAAAAAGTCAAATCGCTCAAACAGATCCTGTCGCAGCAAACGTACAAACAACAGGAATGCAAACTTTAATTCCGAGTACTTCAGATGCCACTACACAAATCATAGCACCGGTTTCCCGTGAAATAGAAACACAAACTTCTCCCGTAGAAATGGAAACGGCAGAAACTCAAACTACCGGGCCTGAAACACAAACTATCGGTACGCAAATGGGGCCAGGATTAAATTTACCTCCGGCAAACGCTTATTTTTTTTCTAGAGATATCCGAGAAAATTTCCGTAAACATAAAGCTATTTTACAACATATGGGTAGACAGCCGAAATTATTTTTAACGGGACAATTACGGCGAGATACGTTTGGAAAAAGCCCTGAAGAATTTATTATTTTATTAGCTTTAGCTTTAGCCGTGACTGAAGAATCTTTAATGTGTATTCGCGAAGAACAAAATAAAAATACGTTTTGGTCGTTCGTACGATCAAAAGCAAATACTAGTCCTTATTACATAATTAACCGTGGATTAGGACAAATCATGCACCAGCATACGGGACAACCGGTACAAGCTATTCAAAACATGAGCCGTAGAATCCCGCAATGGGACAGTCATACCTTAAACGTCGCCAGGGAATGTTTAGAAAATCCTAGCGGTCGGGTCTGGTACATGCGTTTGATTTTAGAAAGTGCTGACGATACGGTATTAAACGATCTTTTACTGGTAGCTATTCGATACTTTACGGCGATCATGGATGACCTTCAAACTATATAAAAGGGGAACGGCATACGTCTTTTACCACACATCGCCATGGTAGACGCCTCGACAGATATCGTCCAGCAAACAGCTCTGTTACGACCCATAATGTAATAACTGGCCCATAATGTAATAACGGTCCATATTGTAATAAAAACGACCCATAATGTAATAATAGCCCATAATGTAATAAAAAACGGCCCATATTGTAATAACTATACCCTGCCCATATTGTAATAAAATCGCAAGTGGGTAAAACGGCCCATATTGTAATAAAATCGAAGGTGGGTAAAACGGCCAATAATTTTATAAATCAAAGTTCATGCAAATTAATTTAGACAATTCAAATATTGACTTCTCGTGACACGAATGTGTAAATGAACATACAAGTATGAAAAACCACTGGATTACATAATGACTATCTGTTTAAAACGGTGACCAAGCTAATATGAGCGAAATATGGACATGATTCATGATTATTCTTATGTTGAATCAGTGTTTAAATAGGATGATTAAGTATTTAAACAAGATTATATATATATATATATATATATATATATATATATATATATATATATATATATATATATGTATATCGCCAAAATGTAAATATTTTGTCAATTTTAACAGATAAAATATACAAAACTCTCATTATCGATACATTTTAATGTATTTTAGTTCTTTTTAAAATATAAATGAAAGTTTAAATTTCAGTGCGTTTTGCTCAATGTATCATAGAGAATATTTTATATGATCTCTTGAAACCTCCCGAGATTTGGAAATTATAAATGGAGGTACTGCTGCAATTTTTTGATGCCTATATATGTATTGGTTAAGATGTCTTAGGTTAACATGTATAACACGTCGCATAGATTAAGAGCTTTCAACGCACGTATTTGAAGTTAAAACCTGGATGCGTCATTCGTGCGATTCAAGAGTTTACAATTTATTTTTTTTAAAATAATTAGCCCAAACAACAAAACAACAATTTGAAAATGCCGGTTTCTGTGTTCTAGAGGTAGAGCATAGGGCGCAGAGCGGGGAGATTCAGGGGCGTAGCCAGGTTTGAGGGAGGGCAGGGGGCCATGATTATTGGCGGATCTAGAAATTCGAAAGTTGTAGGGGGGGGGGGGGGGGCGCTAATATGCATACATGGGTACTATGAAAACTGTTATATATACGTGTATATATATATGTATATATATATATATTATTATTATTATTATTATTATTATTATACGTTATATTTTAGTGTATGAAAATAATATTTTTTTATTCAATTGTGAACCATGGTTTCTTTGAGGTTAGTAAAAGGTTCATGGAGAGGGTATGGAAGGGGGCAGGATATTATGTAAATGACACTAAGCGTGTGCCCTGTCATTCTTGAGCTTAAACATATGTTATTACAATATAAATATGTTATTACAATATGGGTCGTTTTTCCCACTTCCCGTTTTATTACAATATGGGTAGGGTATGATTATTACAATATGGGTCGTTTTTATTACAATATGGGCCGTTATTACAATATGGGCCGTTTTTTATTACATTATGGGCCGTTATTACAGTATGGGCCAGTTTTATTACAATATGGGCAGGGTATGATTATTACATTATGGGTCGTTTTTATTACAATATGGGCCGTTATTACATTATGGGCCGGTTATTACATTATGGGTTGTAACAAGCTCTGTTTGCTGGAGGTATGAAACAAGATTCTATCAGTCAAGGACGATGGGTGAAAACCGATCCTTTAACTCCTTCATACAAAACGGGAGGACCGGTTAATTTTTTTATCAGCGGGAACAGTCACGAATATATCGATTTAACTAATACGATGATGGTAATTAAAATGGGGATTTTTACCGCAGACGGTTACCCGTGTCAAAAAGTCACGGATGAATTTATTTCTCCAATTAATAATATCATACACAGTATATGGCGGCAAATTAATATTAAACTTAACGGGACGGAATTGAATACGCAAGATAACATGTACCCGTACCGGGCTTATTTAGATAATTTATTAGGGTACAGTCAAGAATACAAAGAAACGTGTTTATCGGCAATGACAGGGTGGTATAAGGATACGGCCGGTAAATTTAATGAATTGCCCAACGCCATGAACAGCGGCAGCAGCAACCCGGAGTACTCGACCACCACGGCCAGCGGCACGCCAAGCATGCACGACTGGGGCACAGAGGACGGGGGAACCACAGGCAGCAAAAGACCTTACGCCAAATACACATTCGACAAGGACACGGCCACCACCACGCAGGCCGGGGGAGAAGTCTATAGAACTTATTTGATCCCGAGCATTAATGGCATGATCGGATTATCCAAACAGAAAAAAGTGAAAGAATCAATAATACTAGCATGTATGAATAAGAATCACGGAATGATGAATAGATTTTTACAATTTTTCCCGAATAACGCATTACCTAGTGATAGTGCCGGAACAAATATTGAAACATCAAAATACATTACGTTTAAAGCCCCTATTCATTGCGATTTCACGGGTCAAAATAAACTGATAGTTAATGGTATTGATGTCGGGATCGAATTCGATTTTACCGGATCATCGGAATTTCCTATTATGCAAGTGGGCGGGAAAAATAACCAATTGAAAGTTATGAGTATGTATTTAGAAGTAAGAAAAGTTACACCGTCAAAACGATTTGCCGATGCGGTGAATCAAAATCTCGCTAGGAATATGCCTATCCGTTGGCCGTTAAAACATTCGTTTTTGCGCACGTACGATCTACCGGTGAACGGGACACAAGCATCTTTACCCAATATGTTACAAGGACAAATGCCTAGAAGAATGGTTTTTGGATTTGTAGAAAGTAGAGCTTTTGCCGGTGACGAAACGAAAAACCCGTTTGAATTTAAAAATCTAAACGTTAATAAAATTCAAGTCCATATGAACGGACATCCCGTCCCCACTTACCCTTATGAACCGAAATGGGATAAAGACTGGAAACGGGAATACATTGATTTCCTGAACGGTGTAGGAGTCGTGAGAGGCGGTCTAGGTGTAGATATCACGTACCAAGAATTTAAGAACGGATACACGCTATTCGCTACAGATTTCTCCCCTACATTAACCTCCGATGAAAAATACGTCCAAGATCCGACAGTGGGTGTCTTGAGAATGGATTTAGGCTTTGATAAGGTGATTACCACACAACATATAGTTATAGTATATTATGAAATGGACGGGGAAGTGACCATGGGCAATTCCCGCGAAGTATTGAAATCATACACTTAGAAAAACCTATAAAAGGCAAGGAATTCAAATATTAATTCACAGTCCACGATGGTGGACGCGGCGGGCGACATAGTCCAGAACACGGCTTTTTTTGCCGGGGGTACAAAACAAGATTCGATTTCTAAAGGGCGATGGGTAAAAAAGAAACCCGTTACGGCTTCGTATAAAACGGGTGGGCCGGTAGAATTTGTAATTGAAGGTAACGATACGGAATATATCGATTTGGGTAATACGACACTAGTTTTAAAATTAGGTATATTTACTCCCCAAGGTTACCCGTGTCAAAAATGGGTCAAAGATTTCGTTTCTCCCGTTAACAATATCGCACACAGTTTATGGAAACAAGTCCGTTTAGAAATAAACGGGGTAGAAGTCAATACGTTGGATAATATGTATGCGTACCGTGCTTACATGGAAAATTTATTTTCCTATAATGCGGAATTTAAACGTAATATTTTATCACAAATGACAGGTTGGTATAACGATACCCCGGGCAAATTCAATGCTATGCCGAATGAAGAAAAATTCAAAACTAAAAATACGCATTTTGAAGAAACCATTAAAGGAAAATCAAATATTGATAATGATAATGCAACTAAAGAGTTATACGCATGGTCTCGTACCTCGGATAAGAAAAATACCACTTGTAACAAAAACTATGCATGTAGTGACTGGCGACCTTATGTAAAAGTTTTCTTTAGTAAAGAAACATCCGATTCCGTTTTATCTAAAGTATACATAGTTCCTACCGATCAAGGTCTAATAGGAATAGGAAAAAAAATGATAAAGCTAATAATTCAATTTTAACAGCATCATTAAAAAAAATTACGGAATACTAAATAGATTTTTACAATTTTTTCCCGAAAATGACCCGTTTTGTGAAAATTCAGAAATCTCACAAGAAATCACATTCAAAACCCCTTTGCATACAGATATCACACGACAAAATAAATTCATACCAAATAATGTATAGACATCAAATTTATTTTCGATATGAATCATAATTATGAATTTTATGTTATGCAAGATAGAAAATCAGGTGGTAAAATTGAACAATCAGGTATATTAAAAATAACTGATATGTACATGGAAGTAAGACGAGTTACTCCCACAGAAGGATTTAAAAATGCAGTCGAACGAAATTTAAGTCAAGGCTTACCTGTACGTTATCCTGTAAAACATGCATTTTTACGAACATATGATATACCCACACAAGCAAAAGAAGCCAACATGATGAATTTATTAAACGGGCAAATGCCTCGAAGAATGATCTTTTGTTTTGTAAAAAGTTCGGCTTTCAAAGGACAAGATAAAGAAAACCCTTTTGAATTTCTTAATTTAGATACCAATAAAGTCCAAGTATACATGAACAATTATCCCGTTCCAGCTTATCCTTTTGAACCCGATTGGAATACAAATTGGAAAAACATATTCATAGATTCACTTAATACATTAGGCATCGTCAGAGGTTCATTAGGCATAGGTATTGATTATCAAGCATACAGAAAAGGCTATACATTTTACACCGTTGATTTTTCACCCCTACTAGCCTCTGATGAAAAATATGTCCAAGACCCTACAGTCGGTGTCATCCGTATGGAATTAGGTTTTAATAAAACATTAGACGACAAGCAAAAAATGATGTTAGCTTATTACGAAATGGACGGTGAAATCACCATAAACGTTGACCCTAACGATGAAAATAAAAAACGTCAAGTCCTGAAAACTTTTGTATAAGTAAAGATCTGGTCTATATAAAGAGTTTTTAATACAAGTAGAATTTTATTTATTTGCACTATCAATATTACTATTTGACTCTTACTTTCTTCAATATGATTATTTTTTGCCTTTTTAGAGTTATTCTTCAAACGGCATAGTACGCATTAGCATTCTCGTTCTCAAAATCAGAGTCCTCATCAAAATCTTCTTCCGACGTAGTTTCATCCAAAAAATCGAAATCATCACTTTCTCTGTATTCTAACTGCACGTCACTTTGGTCTACAGCTTCTATTTTAATCAACATTTTCTCGGGTTTTTCGCAATCAGGATTCGCCACATTTTTCCAAAAAACCCCGCATTGTGACACGTTAATTAATTCTCCCGTTTTCTTTTTGAATTGTTCAAATTTATTGTAGGTCCCATCGGTGGATCTCACCATCACGTGATAATTCATATCTTCTTCTGTGTGTTTGAAACCGGGTCGGGGGTACACGAACGAATACGGTCCGGAACTTCTCGCTGCCCATACTCTTTCCCCGCACTGTAGTTTGCACCATAACCAAGCGGCTTCTTTTTCCACGTACATTTGCAAGAGAATAGTTTGTGTCGCTTCAGGTCCCATGTACCATGTCATCATTGATTTCATATCTTTGAAATCTACCGGTAATTTCGCCATGGCGAAACTTTGTAACGACGGGGGTTCTTGTCTCCATTTAGGTTCGGGTCCTAAATTCACTTTAGTCAATTCCGGCGGGGCGACGTCTCCGAACATCACGAGTTTCCCGCTACGCAGCAGCAATTGGTTGAATGCCACGGAATGTATTTCTTGTGTCTCTTTGTAATACTCGTTCATCAACCGCCATAATTCCGGTACGGAAATATCCACGGAGCGTACTTTTTCTTTCATGCCCGTGACCTTGACTTTCTTGTGGAGGTACTTGGTACAGATACTCCCGTACAAACACGACATGTATTCTTCTTCTTTCATTTCAGGAGCGTATCCTACCATTTCAGCCGTGACAAAACACATGTGGCCTAACCACGTGTTGTATGCGTACCGAGGTACGGGCAAAGTCTCTGGCACATCCGGAATCACTTGCGAGACGATTAACACTCTTCTATTCCGTTCGAAATTCACAAACATGAAATCCACGTGTGAAGGGTTACCATACGTCATGTAGTTGGTATGCCACGTCTGCCAGAAATTGGGTGGGCTTTCTTTAGCGCGAGCCATCCTTTTCAAGTATACGTCTCCTGAAAATATAGCTTTCATCATAACATCCAATTGTTCGCGGGGTACAAACTGTGTATTTCGCATAACCTTCTCCACTTCCGGTGACATTTCATCTTTATCTGACAAATTTAATTTCAAGCAATGTGTAGCATCCGTTAAACTAAACGGTGTCCCCCGCATCATTTTCTGAAACTGGAACGGTGTGACGTTCGGTGAATGTCCCAGTAATAAGCTGACGACTTTCGCCATATTGCTATAGCATGTCGTACAAATGCACCATATCCCATAAACGGGGAAACGTACCGCTAAATTTTCTTCCTGGCTCATCAAACGTACTTGACACATGATATCCGCCACGTTCTCGCACTGTGCTGCTTCTCCTTCACTTTCACAGAAAAAATACCGTATCCAGTCACTGGCGTAGGTAACGGTATTATGCCCGAACCGTTCTTCAAAAATATCACCTTTCGGTTTATTGTGTTTATAAACCACATGTTTCCACATATCTCTGTAAAATGTATCCACACATTCTTGCCGTTTTTTCAAAGTCTCTTCTGTCATATCTTCAGGATCCAATAAATCAGCGACTTCTTTCGTCAGATATCTACGCGTATCACAAACTCTGTAGCGCATATAGTCGCTGATGACCAATCCCAATACGGGAGTCAATTCCCCGCAATCAGGACATACAGTCCGGTAATTATCTTCGTCAATATGCACCAATCTGTTCACCACACACGCATTACACGCGGCCGTATGACACCCGGTCAATACATTAGCTCTTCTAGACCGGCAAATCAAACAAATGTTCTTGGT
This sequence comes from Sipunculus nudus, assembly GCA_026874595.1. Lineage (NCBI taxonomy): Eukaryota > Metazoa > Annelida > Sipuncula > Golfingiida > Sipunculidae > Sipunculus > Sipunculus nudus. Next base: position 34,755,305 of record CM049308.1, on the reverse strand, counting down.
AGTGTACACGTACTTTTCATTTTCTTCTGCACTACCTTCACGTAATTTCATCCGGCGGTAAAATTTACGAGCAGGAGGAATACTTTGCCTGTTAAAGTATTTAGTTGATTTCATATGGAAAGGTTTCTCCATATGTTCTTTCCTCAATCCTCTGTATGGTGTATCAGTCCATATATTACTTAACATCCCACTCCATATTTCTGCTTTATGATTGTTTCGCCACATGTTGGATTTTTTTAATTTTCCTATATTAAAACTCGCATTTATAAAGCCCTAGACGAGTCCATTATTAAAATCTGTTCACTATTTCCGGTAAGGGACTTGGATCTGGCCGGGTTCCAAGAACCCGGTCCGGTTTGCGTACAGCACTTCCGGTCCACCCCCTATATTAGAATGAACCCGTCCCAAATCGGTACCAGTCGTCACCATGGCTACCAAAGAGAAACGTGTCCGTCCTGCATACAGTGAAATTGATGAATGTAATGCTACCCGTAAAGTCTTTTTAGGGTGTGTCCCCTACAGTTGGTGGTTTGCTACACCTATGGGTAATAATATCCGGATCGCTTCATGGAGTGAAGGTATAGTGAACCAGAATAAAAGTGTGGTATTGAACAATGCAGAAATCCAAAAACTTCAACGTAACATAAAGAAAATTAATGAAAATATTTCCTCTGCCGTCCATGCCTCTGACCAAGAGTACCGGTTTACCTTATCTGAAGGTTCTTTCAACGACCCGAAAGCCAAAATGACCGTGCTGACCTGTTCCAGTGAATGGCCCAATGTCATCAATATCCGAGAATGGTATTACGACAAGAAAGACCGTACCCGCTACCCCAGCCGTATCGGTGCCGCCATATACATTGATATCTGGAACCAATTAGTAGAAAACATCAAAGACGTCTGTGGTTTATTCTGCCAACCCCCGAAAGAAGCTGGCGCTTTCGTCGAATGGTTGAACGACGACAGTCAAGACAATTATTGATAAATTATTTGTATATTGTATATATTGTATATATGTTCAAAAGAAAAAATAATAAAATTTGTGTTTAAAAGAATTTTGGTGTTGAGAATAATACTATATAAATGAAGAAGGGATGTAAGTATGCACACAGTTATGATGGAAGTGGTATCGGATAGTACATTAATTCAAACCCGTCCGTTTTATTTAAATTTAAAAACTGCTACTACTACAGAAAATGGTGATAAAGAACTTAAATTTAAACTCGATCCGCAGCTTTACTTAGACCCCAAAGTCGGGGCTTGGGAAGTAGCTTTAACCCGATTAAGTTTCCCGAGTGCTTGGTACAATATCCACGAAAAAGAATGCTGGGTCCGATTAACCCATTATGATATAGAAAAAGATAAAACCTATAATACATCCTATAGTATTGAAAGCTATATGCCTGCCGGTTACTACCCCCGCATATTCATGTATGCCGATACGGATTCCAAAACCCAAAAATTTAATATAGCTTCTCAATTTGGCTTATGGAAAGCATTAAATAAATGTTTTATAGATTTAAATGCTCAATATAAAACTTTACATTTAGAAGGTTCAGAACAAGAGCAAACACCCACCGGAAGTAGTAGTACTGAAAAATTAATCAACCCGGAACTCGTCCGGCTCGCCCCTAAATCCTACAAAGGTAGCACCAGTAATACTAATGATAAAGCACAAAATATGACCATGGGAATACAAATTCCTAGAAATGAAGAAAACAAACATGAATACGTGTTAGAAATGCATCCTAAATTACAGTTCATGATCGGCTTCACCCGCCCCCGTTTAAGAAAACAAGACAAAAATAAATGCAAAAAATTAAAATTTGTGATGTCCAATACGGGTACCGCAGCGAAACCCATAAACACAATGATTATACCTTCCAATACTACTCAAACAAAATGGGAAGAAACAACAGCGACTTTCAATATGTCAGCAAAAAGCACAAATTACACATACAAGTATCAAATCTTTTACCCGTGTGTAAATCAAACAGATTTACGCCCGAACGAAATGGAAACCATTATGGAAATTCATACGAATTTTACCGCCGCCGATACTTTCCATACGGGCACAGAGAATGGAGGTCCTGCCCGAGTCTTAGCCACGTTCCATACACGTGCCGAAGCCAATGCCAACCGCCCTGAAGACCAAAGTTTTACCAAAAGTGTATATGAATACCCCGTTGTAGGTTTCAATGCCCCGTACAGTTCAGTCCGGCAACACATATCCGGTTCGGCCCATTATAGTTCGAGTTTTCACCAGTACCATCCCTGCCGTACAGGCTGGTATTCCGAAATGAAATTTCAATTCAAACACCCTACCGGGTATAAAACGTATTTCATTCCAGGCGGAGATTTATTCATGCAATTATATTTCAAACCGCGCCGTAAACGGTAAAAGCTATATAAAGTCGAAGCAAGGAGCACTCTTCAAAAAATGGCCACACCAACGGACCCGACGGCCCACCGCAGCACGGAATTTTTCGTGGCGGTAGACGAATTTATCGACCGAATCAAACCTGCCACATTCGATGTAGCTTTAACCCCTCCCTTGTATTTAGACCCCCGCGCCGGTCAATGGGAAGTAAGTTTAACCAAATTAGCCTACCCCTCATCCTGGTACACTGTCCAAGAAAAGGAATGTTACATGCGTTTAATCCATAAACAAACCCATGAAGGCCAAACCAAAACCCAAAGCATAGAATCCTATTTCCCTGCCGGCTATTACCCCAGACATTACATGTTTCGCAAATACAAAAACCAGAAAAAGAATATAGATCGCAGCATTAATACCAATTCATTTGCTGCCCTGAAAAAAACCATCAAAGATATAAATGATGAAAAAACCAAATTGGATTTAACCAACACACAATTTAAAAACATAGAAGAGGATTACGAGCTCGTACAATTAAATAATTGGACTATGTCAGGTACTGATGATACTAAGGACAAAATAAATATGAATGTATTCATAGGTATAAGCTTCCCTGCTACAGAATGTACGTCCTCCAACAACTCAAATATCGTAAAACCCGTCGCCGGTTATACCAATGAATACAGATTAGAACTACACCCCAAACTACGTCAAATATTAGGTTGTACTGATGATTTGTACGAATACGATAAAAATGCTGCTCCCCCAATGGACATGCTGTACGTCATCGCCAAAAATGAAGAATGGAGACTTAAAAATTTAAATATGCCCGCATACTTTCACATGCATTATGCAATTACCAAAAATACATCAAGCAGTGCATTTTCCAATGCAAAAAAAGCATGTTACCAAATGCATTACCAGTATCTGAATTTCAGTCAATTAAAAATCAACGATATTGAAAATATATTAGAAATCCATACAGATTTTACTCGAGCAGATACATTTTCTCACAATCAGGGCCCGCAACGGATATTAGCCACAATCCACGCCAATCCCGAAGTCAATGCCAGTCGACCAGAAGACGAATATTTCGGAAAAAGTATAGTGGAAAACCCAAGTTTAGCTTTTAATAAACCGTATAGTCAAATCCGAGAATTTATTTCATCCACACACCACCATAAACTAACCAATACGAATTACCACCCATGTAAATCTGGCTGGTATTCCAAATTAAAATTTCAATTCAAACAACCTTCCGGGCATAATACGACCTTCGTTCCTGGTGGAAAAGTATTCATGCAATTACATTTCAGACCCTATTAACTGGCAACGAGCCAATTGGTTGGGTTCCAAAAGCTGAACTCGGTTTGCGTACAGCGCTTCCGGTTTGAGAAGGCAAAAAAACCCCCGAACTAATCTATTATACCACTATGCGGTTAACCCGGCACATACCGTGCCACGAATGTCACCTGCAGAATGACCATCTAGTAACGTGTAAATCAGCAGATTACTACCGACAATGTGATAGACTAACGAACATTCAAGTTTTTCATGAAATCCTCTGGGGTTTATGCCCGAAAGATACTTTGGACTTAGTAGAATTTTCACAGTACCATTTAGATGCAGTTCATCTAACAGAACAACGCTTGGGTGAATACAAGATCACCAACACCCCTTACATCGAGAAACGAATAATTTTAAATCAGCAACACGATTTCTGGACTGAAAGCAATAATTACGATTTCGAAGAACCTGAATTTGTAAGAAGATTTACCAATCCTGAACATCACATGTTCATCGTATACGCTCCCGAACCACACACCGTTCCTGATTTCTACGAGGAGGAAACATACAAATGCAACGCTGTCATGATAACAAGATTAGAATCTACAAACGTAAAAAGAAATACAGGCCCGGCTACGAACGCTGTAACTGGGTAAAAATCGTGAAAACCCTAAAAATCAGAAAACTTTCTGTACCGCCTTTCATCTACTACCGGTACCGATGAAGAAAAGGAAGAAAATCTACATCGTCTACAAAATAATTAATTGTAAAGACAAATGCCAGTATGTTTTTCATCGCCATCATCAAAAACAAGCAGAAGAACTCGAAATAGGTCCCTACTTCCGGTATGAATATCCAGATTTCCAACCTCGCTCTCCACGCCATACCGGCTGTTCATCAGAAAATGATATAGCAGAAGATAAAGAAAAATGTTGCTGGATATCCATAAGAATGAATTAAAAAATATCATTATGGAAAAAAAGAATAATAATATGAAATTTTATGTGATGTACAAACTATTGAACAGACGTTGTTGCACAAAACGGTGCAATACAAAATTAATGCAAGGCTACATTTCACATTACCGGCATGTATGTTCTCAAAAAAACCCTGAATCGAAATGTTTCCAATACCGGACATGGGGAAAAAGTTTATGTTTGAGTGAAAGCCGTTTAACAAAATCCCCGGCTTTGAGTTACTTTGCCGTATTAACAAATTACAATACCCCCATAAAAAAATCCGGTACGAAAAAATATTTAGTAGTACGTGAATCTGCCGGTGCGTATTACCAAGACACTCCTAATATTTACATTTGTCATACCAAAGAAGTAGCTGATTATCTACAAGAATGGTATAGACGTAAAAACCCTACATTAGTGAGTTTCCAAGGTGAATCATACGATTGAGAAAACGATTTCCGGTTTGGCTCGATGCCAAATGAGTTTGCGTACGGGACTTCCGGTGAATAGAGGATATAAACCGCGCACTGGTATAAAGCTGATCATAACGGCGATTCGTCACCATGGCACAAGCAGCAAGCAGTTCATTCACAGATGCAGCTCCACCTCTCGACTTGTACGAGATATTGAACAACAGTGCACCGCCAGTACCTGCCGACATCCCGCTACCTGAAGAAGACATCCCGCTACCTACACCGAAAATAACTGTACCGGTTACCGTGGATGAAGTGTTGATGCCCCCCCCCCCCCCCACCGCCTCCGTCAACTGCGCCCAGTACTTCAGCACCTAAAACGCGCAAACGTAGGAGACCTGTACCTGCCAAAACACTGAAAAGAGAAACAAAGAGACGCACTTCTGCAGCTTCCAAGAAAATCTACACTGTTGTTGAAATCACCCAATTAATTGAAAACTACTTGGAACAAATCAACGACATCATCTAATGTGTAACGGAACAGATCACTAGATTAGAAAAACTGGACTGATGATTTATTTCACTCTACGTTATGGTGTTGAACCTTTGGTACAAAATCCTCACGTGAACATTCGCAAAATAATACGTGAAAAAAACCTCACCAATTATTTAGTACTGGGAATCGCCGCCTTCGACTTAAAATATCAACCCGGGACAATTATAGAACACACCTACTTGGCTCCAATCTACGATTCATCTGAATGGCGCTACATGAAAGAAAAGAAATTCACTAACCGGGAAATATTGAATAAACATTTACTTCAATTATAGATATATTTAGAGCTTTTTTCAATGGACCTAGACGAAAAAAGCCGTTACCCGTATTTGAACTATATCTTAACCGTAGCTGGAGTTAAAACTATAACTCCCAGGAATCCATTTGATCTTGAGAATACTAACATAAATAGTTGGGATTTTTCTGGTGTATACAAACATTCCTTAGACAGGCAAAGAACACAATGTGTAATAATGAAAAAATATTGCAATTGTTGTAATAAGATATGGGTAGAGACTATAATAGTTGAACCTATAGAAGATGTTGTGGATGGAACTATACATGTATTTTCTAAATGGGATCCTATGAATGTAATAGGATCAACGAAAGGACGTTTTAGAAAGAAACTAGATATTCATCATTTTAAAGTATTGAACAATGACTCCGTTTCATAAAGTTAAAAAACGTTATGTGAAAGTTAATGATAAAATATATCAATTCGTCACAAAAGAAGTTTTATTGTTAAGAAGCAATCATAATATTTCTAGCTTAAGTATGCGTTGTGTAAAAAAGAAAAAAGATGTTCATTTGAAAAAACTATGTAAATAAATTGGAATAAAATTCATTTGTGTATTATATTTCCGGTCTTTGTTTTTCTTTACTCCCCCCGGCCTGCGTGGTGGTGGCCGTGTCCTTGTCGAATGTGTATTTGGCGTAAGGTCTTTTGCTACCTGTGGTTCCCCCGTCCTCTGTGCCCCAGTCGTGCATGCTTGGCGTGCCGCTGGCCGTGGTGGTCGAGTACTCCGGGTTGCTGCTGCCGCTGTTCATGACGTCGGTCCAGCACAGTGTGCACCCCCAAAGTGGCAAATAAACCGGACTGGCAGTGAAAGTGGCAAATAAACCGGATTGGTAGTGAAAGTGGCAGATAAACCGGATTGAGAGTGAAAGTGGCAGATAAACCGGATTAGTAGTAAAAGTGGCAGATAAACCGGATTGAGAGTGAAAGTGGCAGATAAACCGGATTAGTAGTAAAAGTGGCAGATAAACCGGATTAGTAGTAAAAGTGGCAGATAAACCGGATTGAAAGAGGTCAAAAGTGGCAGTTACGGCGGATTGGGGTACTGTGACGTCACGGGTGGCAGATAAACCGGATTATTTTGGCAACTAAATGTCTATACACTACTCTCGACATAGATAACTTTCTAGGTGAAACAGGCATAATGTATGGGATGTTAGCCGCCGGCTCAGCGGGGTGATGCCTGACACAGAGTTACCATAAAAATAAACAGGACTGTACGTTAGCCGAAGTTAAAAGGTGATAAACAAATAGAATACAAAGTGAAAAGATGACATGATTTTGGATTTTTTTGGCGGGGGATATCGGGCCCGGCCACTAAGGGTTTCCGTCCACTCTAATATATCTTTCACTTGTCAGATCATACCTCACCTCCTAGACCAATAAGTTCCGCTCTCTCCTATCATTTTGGGCGTTGCTGGTAATTTGAATTCTCACCGTGTACATATTTTTCCTTGCCTTATACAAACCCTTCTTAGTTAATTATATACGTGTATCAATTCCGTGTTTTTCTGAATACTACTACAAACTCCGATAACATTAACTCCGCTACTTTGGCAAACGCCCTAGTAGCCCCCACAACGCCTAAACAGGGTCCTGCCCTGTGGTTGTTTTAGAGCGTTGTAGGCACCAACCAAACAGGACGCCCTTTGGTTGTCCCCCTGAGATTACGAAGTTCTCCGCTAGGGGTACCCCATGACCTCGAAGGCGCGGCTAGGCGCCGAATCCTCCCGCTAACTCGACGTGGTAACAGACAATTTACATGCTTTGGGCTTACGCATAAACTGGGTGTCCATTTTGGCAAAACGACCATCTTAGTAAGATCAATATAGGTTGTCCGATTATCAATAAATTCAATATTCAAAGGACGTGAGGAATAATTAATTTCAGGTTTTATTAATTTCTTTTAAGGCTCTGTCTCAAGGAATATAAGCTTTTTGATTTAGAATTTATAAACGATAATTGCGCCTGTAGCTCTCAAGTGATATTGTTATAAGAATGAGAGGTATGTATTCTTAGTAAATGGTACACATAAGAACAGGTCGACGTGTAAATAGTTCGAAGCAAAGTTCAATATACGTAAGGGCCACCTTTACAGCTTTAGAGCTTATCTCTATCGGCGCACGTTTTTCCACTGTACAAACAGTCAGGTACCCGGTGACAGTGATCTGTTTACAAATTGCCTTGCAATCACAGTGAAAACAGAGGGTGATGTGGGAAGCAATATGAACTTGAATTCTACATGCTAAGGAGCACAAGCCTCCGCAAGGGGGGGGGGGGGGGGTGAGATGCTCCCAAACCGTGTTTGTCTTAATTATTCGGCCATGCGTTCAGGGACATTCGTGCATAAGTGACAGAACACGTGTGAATACTCCTTCATGGCGTTCCTGAAGCCGGATCGTAAGCCAGATCCACACCTAAATCTGATTGATTCCTCTTTATTCCATTTCCGGAATGTCGGGAATATTCAATGAGATCCCGTTCATGATTACGTTGGTTGTGTTATCAAAAAATCACACAGGAGGCACACGTACGTGGGTGAACGGAAGTAGTATGCATAGGGTGGTTTGGGAGCATTAGCAACCAGTAACAGATATTTTGGTCTCCCGGGGCTGGGGCATGGAAATGGGTGTGGTTTACGCATGCGTGGGGGTCTCAGGTTGCGCAGGAAGTCATTTGCGGAGGTGGGGGTGGATGGGCCCGGGGGTAGAGGGGTGTTTGGCAGGGGGGCAGTCCACCAGGGGGCGCCAATGTAGAGGGCGCATACGCAGAATCAGTCTGGCCAGAGCCGTCGGAGCAGACGGACGTGCCAGGAGGTGGTGGTCCTCGTGTGGGACCACCTCACTAGGGGGCGAGACCGGCGCAAACGAATCGTCTGTGTCGGTGTTTACAGGGTGTATTCAGATATTCATCCATGCATACTTCGTTCATTCCACACAGTAAAAATCACAAAAGACATATTTTCTGAACAACGGCGGAAACTTTATTTAAAGCAAACACGAACATATTTACAGATGTGTGAGTACAGAAAGTCTGCCCTAAAATGGTGAGTCAGATCATGGTTAGCTGAGGACATATGCATGACATGAGTAGATCAGTTGATAATGTGTGGATATAAATATATAGACGATGTGAATATGCAATATATTACAGATCATAATACTGCGATACAGTCGTAGAAACTGGTTGTCACTAACACAATAGTTGCGGTTGATGTCATCGTAATATATGTATCATAACATTAAGCGTCAAGGCATAACATTGTACGGATTCATTTGTACTGAATAAAGTCTATTTTCCGAAAAAGTAACTAAAATTACCTAAACACCGGTAAGTGTAGGTAAAACATCCCCGAAAGAACTGTCTTAGATCAAGCGGGGGGTAAGATCACGAGTCATACTAAACCCACATTCGTCTAGATTGTGGGTATGTACAAAAGTCCATATGAATAGCTTTACACTGAGTTCTTTGGCATCAGCAGTGGGCTTGAATTTTGTATTATCTCGACGGGCGTCCATAAGCTCTTGTAGAAGACCGTCCAGAGAGTCCTGCCGTGTATCATAAACATGATGTTCTGGCGTCAACCAAGGTTCTTTCTTGAGCCTTTCAGGTGTATAGAAGGCCTTGACACATCCGTGAAATATTCGAGGAGCCATGGTGTAACTGTGGTGCTGCCGTTTCGTTGTTGTTTCGCAGTATCTCATGTCAGTCTGCGAATGGGTTGTAGCGGTCTCCAATTATAGCAGACAGTGAGAACAGTTCATTATTGATAGTCGTATTTGTACTATCGTACGCGGGAACCCCAAAATGTGCGCTTCATGTTTGACACGAAATGAAGAGACACTGACGTGGACACCTGGTACCTGTCCACAGGGGTCATGGTCGTGTTGTGTGGTCATCTCAGATAATCGGGAATCGAGAGCGTTGCCCTGCCGCTCGCAGATCCTTTGAGGTCTACCTTGAGAATCGTAAACACGTAGATATAAGCGGCGCGGTCCAAAGGCCATGGAAAGTTATAAAATAGCAGACAGTGAGAACAGTTCATTATTGATAGTCGTATTTGTACTATCGTACGCGGGAAACCCCAAAATGTGCGCTTCATGTTTGACACGAAATGAAGAGACACTGACGTGGACACCTGGTACCTGTCCACAGGGGTCATGGTCGTGTTGTGTGGTCATCTCAGATAATCGGGAATCGAGAGCGTTGCCCTGCCGCTCGCAGATCCTTTGAGGTCTACCTTGAGAATCGTAAACACGTAGATAAAAGCGGCGCGGTCCGATGGCCATGGAAAGTTATAAATCAGTGTGATATGTGCATACAGATTGGCTCCATATGCAGCCCTGAGGGGCATGACACGCATGAGGTGATCACATGATACTCATGAGGTTATCACATGCTTCCCATGAGATGATCACATGCTGCCCATGAGGTGCTCACATGACACCCATGAGGTGATCCCATGCCTTATGCTTGGCTGCACTGATTGAACTGTTGACCTATATTTGGCTGCACTGAATGAACTCTTGATCTGTTGCCAAATCTGAAACAGTTGGCAGTTTCTCAACCTATTCAAGAAACATACATAATCTTGGCCTGTTATGTAACTCTGCTAAAATTTATCAAACACAAACCATTTGAACAAACTTGAGAGAGCTCGCCTCTGGGATCATTTCTGTAAAATGTTGAACAATTTCGCTGGACATTTACAAGAAGAAGACTTTTAATTTTTTTCCAGCTTTTCCCCTGTAAAATCTAAGTAAATGCAGATAGCAAAAATAAGTTGAATCCATCAAAATTTGATATGTGACAGATAACATATGTGACAGGTAGCTCCTGCTATTCCTGAGAAATTATAAGTTAGTGTACAGATGATATCTAATATCATAAATCTACATATTTTAAAAGCTTTTAAAAAACATTCTTGTCCATATTTTCCATAGATAACCTGACATCTAAATGTCAAGAGGCATGATGTAATGGATGCTGATAAACTGGTGCTAGGCTAGATGTATCTGCTTCACACAGCTAAAATGTATGGTAAAATGACTCAATTCAATCTTTATAATTCGGCCAAAATTCATTTTTTGGAACCATAAAAGACAATTATTATAAGAATTATTCTTGCAAAATATTAAACAAACTGGCCTCAGTATCATCAGTCGAAAAATGTTTTGTAGGTTTATAACTCATATGGGAAAATACAGCAAAATGGCAAAGTTAAACTTCCCAAAACTGAGCCAAAAATCATTGAACCAAAACCATTTGAACAAACTTGAATTATCAACATCTAAGGATAATTAATGTGTGAGATTTAAGAATTTGGCCCAGTGGTTTTTGAGAAGAAGATTTTTGTAGCCACTTAGCTAAAATGGGCTGTTATGGCATATGACTAAATTCAGCTTCCCATAACTCAGCCAAAATTCACTGAACTGAGACCATTTGAACAAACTTGAATTATCAACATCTAAGGATAATTAAAGTGTGAGATTAAAGAGTTTGGCCCAGTGGTTTTTGAGAAGAAGATTTTTGTAGCCATTTAGCTAAAATGGGCTGTTATGGCATATGACTAAATTCAGCTTCCCGTAACTCAGCCAAAAGTCACTGAACTGAGACCATTTGAACAAACTTGAATTATCAACATCTAAGGATGATTAATGTGTGAGATTTAAGAATTAGGCCCAGTGTTTTTTTAGAAGAAGATTTTTGTAGCCACGTAGCTAAAATGGGCTGTTATGGCATATGACAATTCAACCTCCTGTAACTCGGCCAAAAATCACCGAACTTAAACCATTCGAACAAACTTGAGAGAGATTGAGAGAGATTGTTCCAGGAATCATTTCTGTATAATATTGGACAATTTAGCTGAACAGATTCGGAGGAGAAAATTTTAAAGCTTTTTTAGCATTTTCCCTATAAAATCAAAGAAAATGCAGTTAGCCAAAAAATAAGCAAAATTCGATAGAGTTTTGTAGATGACTAATGTTATACATAACATTTCTTGATGCTAATTCTTGCCGTTTTCAAGGTAGTATGGGTTAACGTACAGACGACGGACGCCGGACGACGCCACACCATCGCATAAGCTTAAAGGTTCGCTAAAAAAATGGCTTTTATTTAACAGTAAACATACACAAACAACATAAGAAAGAATGTCACAGGTCATGTGACATTGAACTGAATTATGTAGTGGGCCGCTATAATAATGTGCGAATGCCCAAGCATGAAAGTAGGCCTATGTCTAAAGCTAAATCAGTTGAGAAATCACTAAAGAAAGTTTGTGTAAGGAATACTTAGACAATATTAAGAGTATAAGTTAAAAAAAGACCACTATGACGCAATCTATCATTTATGAAGAAACTTACGCACGATTAACATCTCTAAGCAAATGATCGCTAATCAAAAAGTAACCGATTTAACTGAAAACAGTAATAGTATAAGTTAAAACTACGATTTAAAACACATAGACAATATTAAGAGCATCAATTAAAAAGAGCACTATGAATCAAACATTTATTTAGAAACTTACCCAAGATAACCATTAAGACTGCTAAATGGAAAGTAACCGATTTAACTGAAAAAAAGTAATAGTATGAGTTAAAACTAGATTAAGAACAAGTTGTGCACGCCTTCGGCGTAAAACTAATACAGTTTTGAGTCCATATTGAAAGAACTGTTGTGTGCGCTGGTTGAAAGAATCCAGTTGTTTCTACGTGTAGTAGGCCCAGCCAAAAGCACAAATGGTCATCTACAAAAGAAAGTCATCATAGTCACACACAGCAAAACAAATATACAATTAAATTCAACAAATATGTAAATTGTACATGTGTAATCATATTTAAACCATGGTCCGGAAGATCAAATTTAACTGGTTTACACAAGGTCCTAATTAGTCTCCTCTTATTCAGTGATTTATACGAATAGAAATGTAAATTATTAAAAAGTAAAGAGTAATCTTAATCAAATGATAAAGGGTTCCATGTGCTTGTAATAATATGCGGGAATCATTCATTATCCTACAAATTTTTCATTAGCAATGGTAATTAGTATGTTCAATTTAATCAAAAAGTCACTAAAAGAATAAATCAAATTGCACCAATTCACTTGCAATTGCAAATAAAAAAAAAAAATTCTAGCGTCTGAAGGGGGGGGGGGGGCAAATCCCCCCTGAAACACCCTTTGTTCAAGCAATTGCGCATATTGCCACTATCGCGCCAATCATACCCCCCGATGAAAAAAAAAATCTACACAACTGATGACCTCTCATTGACAATTAAACTTGCATGACACCATTCTTTTTAAGTAAGCTGTTTTGGGCCAATTGTGTTCCGATTTTGGAATATGTGCAAAGTTGATAATCTGTTGTTAAGTTTTGTAGCCAGTATCTTATTCTCCTTCAACACTGGGCTCAATGAAACTCATTATAAATATAAACCAATATTTTCTCCGGATTATTTGAATTATTTGCAATATTCATGCATAATAAATAAGACAAGAGGCCACAAGATACAAAATGGGGGTTAAAAAAAAAACAGCTTTACGATTGCCGTGCTTGTCTCACACTATATAATTGTATAGCAGTCGAAAAGAGGAATGCATTAATTTGAAAACATCTAAAGAAATCAGTGTTTTCTTTGTTTACAGTATAATTTCGATAGAGGAACATGAAAGTCCTAAAGCACTTTCCAGTTCTCTGATATGAAATGTGTTGTATGTGCAACGAAAGAAAAAATCTTAAGCCCAAACACGTTGTGACTTGCCAGAGTGGCAAATGTACCTGTTGCTATTTCATGTTTTGCGGGTTCTGACTATGGCCACTTAAGCAATTATTGTTAAAAACAATCAGTATTGACATATTAAATATAATAAAAACCAAAAATCCTGGTATTAATATAATAAATTGAAAGTCTAATTATCTTTAAAATTATTTCTTCTATTCATATATATTTCTCAGATCGATAGGACCTATAACCATGACCCAAAGTTTAGGCAGTTATAAAATACGTTAATAACAAGTGACCCATGGGTCATGACGCTCAGCTGACTGGGAAGAGATTCGCAAAAGGAAATTTTATCATCAGAATGGTAGTATATACCCATTCAACTGAAGCATCAAACAGATTAACCAACAGGCCAAGATTTAGTCTGTATTTATATATCTCAAAAATAGAGAAAAATGTGTAAACTTTTAAAACTAGAATACAGGTAACCGACAAGTGACTACATGTATCTGCCAAAATCGGATAGTGAGGCATGGATTGAGTGGCAAGGGGAAAAAGTGAAGTATGTTGCATATTAGCATGGATGTCTGCAGCCTAAATGTGTATGTAGGTTGTGCCACCTACCACAAATCCAGAAAGCTGTCCAAGTTGTATACACCTGCAAAATTTTAGGCAGAAAAGTCAAACGACTACATGTATATGAGCGATTTTTGCCCATGGCAGACAAACAGACAAACACTGTGCAAAAATCTTTGCAGGTAACCCCTCCAGTTTTTTGTATGATAAAGACCTATGTGAGATCTAAACACATGCACAATTTTGGCCCAATCGGTCAAATGGTTCCTGAGATATATGAGCTTGGATGTGTCCAGCGTTAACTAGAATGTAGGTGGCGCCACCTGTCATAAAATCAAGAAAGCTGTCCACGATGTATAAACCTGCAAAATTTTAGGCAGTTATGTCGAACCACTACAGAGAAATGAGTGATTTTAGGCCACGGCAGACTAACAGACAGACCCTGTGCAAACATTGTTACAGGTGGCGCCACCATTTTTTGTGTATGTTACAGAGCTATCAAAGGGCTACATTTGTATAAATTTTATTTCCTGATCGGTCAAACGGTTCCCGAGATATAAGCTTGGATGTCATCAGCGTGAACGTGAACGTAGGTGGCGCCACCTGTCATGAAATCAAGAAAGCTATCCTGGATGTATACACATGACGAATTTCAGGTGAATTAGTCAATTCACTGCAGAGATATGAGTGATTTTAACCCAAGGCAGATGAACAGATGGACACTGTGCAAACATGATTACAGGTGGCGCCACCATTTTTTGTGTATGTTATAAGCAATCCAAGGGCTACATTTGTATCAATTTTATTTCCTGATCGGTCAACCGGTTCCCGAGATATGAGGGTTTATGAGTGGAAACAGACCCACAAATGGACACTGGATAGAGAGAAAAGGTCAGAGGTCAATGCAAATTGGTTAGGCACCAGTTCACATGTGACCCGATAATAGGTGTAAGTTTGGGAAAAATCGGTCCATTAGTCTCCGAGGAGCTCTCTGGAAACGAACGCCACCGCGGCGGAGGAACTCTGTCAAAAACATAGTATCGGCAAAACTTCGTTTTGGCGGATACAAAAATACAGGTGGCTCCACCAGTCTGCAGAAACTAATAAAAACACTTAATGGTCAATATCCATGCAAAAAATCATGGTGATCTCTGCATTAGTTGTTCAGATACTTCAGTTTTTGTATCAAATTGTCCATTATTCTGAGGGATACTTCGGAGTCCTATAGCTTGAAGGATATGGGTAACAGAGCCCTAATTTCAAATTTCCACAGGCACCTTTCATGGGCCTCTTTGCATGACAAGAATGAAGATTCTAGGTCCAGTTGTTGCGATTTGTACCCTGTTGACAGATAACCACATCTTTAAAGGTCTCAAAAAAAAAAAAATTCGTAAAATTTTGAAAAAAAAATAGAGGTGGCACACCCAGTCTGCAGAAACTGATGGAACAGCTCATGATCAATATGTATGCCGAAAATCATGACCATCAGTGTTGTAGTTATTGAAATACTGCAGTTTTTGTATCAAATTTTCCATTATTCTGGGGGGGGGGGGTTATTTTGGACCCATACAGCTTAAAGAATATGGGTAACAGAGACCTAATTTCAAGTTTCCATGGAGATTTTTCATGGGTCTCCCTGTGTGTCAAGAATGAAGATTCTTGGTCCAGTTTTTATGATTTGTGCCCTGTTAACAGATGTTCATATCTTTAAAGGTCTCAAAAATACAGAAAAATTTCGTAAAAAAACCGAACAAATACAGGTGGTGCCACCAGTCTGCAGAAACTTATGAAACACTCCATGATCAATATCCATGCAAACAATTATGGTTATCTCTGCATTAGTTGTTCAGATACTTTAGCTTTTGTATCAAATTTTCCATTATTCTGAGCTGTACTTTGGAGTGCCATAGCTCAAAGGATATGGGTAACAGAGACCAAATTTCAGGTTTCCATGGAGACTTATCATGGGTCTCCCTGTGTGTCAAGAACGAAGATTCTAGGTCTAGTCGTTACGATTTGTACCCTGTTGACAGATAACTACATCCTTAAAGGTCTCAAAAATGGAGAAAACAATTCGTGAACATTGAAAAATACAGGTGGCGCCACCAGTCTGCACAAACTGATGAAACATCTCATGATCAATATGTATGTCGAAAATCATGACCATCAGTGATGTAGTTAATGAGATATTGAAGTTTTTGTATGAAATTTTTGACTATTCTGGGGGGTAATTTTGGGCCCCATAGCTCGAAGGATATGGGTAACAGAGACCTAATTTCTGGTTTCCATGGAGACTTTTCATAGGTCTCTCAGTGTGGCGAAAATGAAGATTCTAGGTCCAGTCGTTACAATAAGTGCCACGCTAACAGATGACAGCATCCTCAAAGGTCTCAAAAATAGAGGAAAAAATCGTAAAAAATCAAACAGTACAGGTGGCGCCACCAGTCTGCAGGAACTGATCGAACATCTCATGATCAATATGTATGCCAAAAATGAAGACCATCAGTGATGTAGTTATTGAGATATTGAAGTTTTTGTATGAAATTTTCTACTATTCTGGGGGGTACTTTGGGGCCCCCTTTGCTCAAAGGATATGGGTAACAGAGACCTAATTTCTGGTTTCCAAGGAGATTTTTCATGGACCTCTCAGTGTGTCAAGAATTAAGATTCTAAGTCCAGTCTTTATGATTTGTGCCTTGTTAACAGATGTTCACATTTTTAAAGGTCTCAAAAATAGAGAAAAAAATTCGTAAAAAATCGAAAAATACAGGTGGCGCCACCAGTCTGCAGGAAGTGATGTAACATCTCATGATCAATATGTATGCCAAAAATCATGACCATCAGTCAAGTAGTTAATGAGATATTGAAGTTTTTGTATGAAATTTTTGACTTTTCTGGGGGGTACTTTGGGGCCACATAGCTCGAAGGATATGGGTAACAGAGATCTAATTTCTGGTTTCCAAGGAGATTTTTTATGGACCTCTCAGAATCCCAAGTTACAAGGTTCTAGGTCCAGCGGTTACGATTTGTGCCTGGTTAACGGACGGACAGACGGACAGACGGACAGACGGACGACGGACAAAGAGTGATCGCTATAGCTCAGATGACTTTCAGTCACCTGAGCTAAAAAACGTTAATAAAAAAAACTCGATTATCTTGTATGTTATCTCTTCTATTCATATGGATTTCTCAGACACAAAGTGCAATATAAGATGTGAAACTAACAAATATCTTCAACAAAACAGTGGCAAAACAGGAAACTCTCATGAACCGTCAGTTAGATGTTACTGTAAGTGACATTTACCATCAGCGTCCACATCTCTTTCATTTTATTATCGACTTCATCAAGGAATTATAGGTGGTTATAAGTTAACCAAGGCTGCAAAAACAATATTATCAAATAAGTCAAACCTGTCTGAAGGCAATTACGACTTCATGATATCAAATCCTTAAGGCGCCCCATGACACGTTCAAAATGAATTCGCAACATTCCTTAAACGTGTATCCTCTCCGATTGTAAACTATTTCTTCCTTCTTTGAAAGGGGGAGGGGACCTCTCAGTAATAAGAACATCCCCTGGATCAAACAACTCCAATATGCCAATTTCTCACCTCCTCTTCTCTGGTCTCTCTCACCCTCCTCCTCCTCTCTTCTTTCTCCACCGTACAGTTCGTTCTCCAACTGGTCCAGGGGGTCTTCCGAGTAACAATAGGATCGTTTTGATCTGCCGGCACCGGCGGCAATATGATGGGGGCGGGGTGGAGTTCTGGCGGGAGAAGGGGGGTGAATGTGGTGTAAATGACTATGGAACGATAACCTACCGCCTCCTTCGTCATCGTTTTCTCTACATCTTTCTTGAGTATATCTTCGACTGTCGTTGGAATGAGCGAGCGGGGATCGCGAACGGGAGCGGGAGGTGGCGCGGTCCTGGTTTTGTATGTCGTCTGTCCACCGCAGACCGGCCACCCCCCTTCTCCCGTTTGTCCTCCTCTCTCGTTCTCCCTCTCTCTGTCCCTCTCTCCTCCTCTCCCTGTTCCTCTTCTCCTGTCTCGAACTTTGCATAGCGGCTCTTTTCAGTAACTTAAAAATCGCTTTCGAGGTATTGATGAAAGACATAAAATGTACTAGAATGATTTCTGCTAAACTGTGGACTGTAGATTGCTAATAAGACGCAAGAACCAGCGAGCAATCGAAATCGGGGACACCAGAAAGACGGACATAATGGACAAAGTGACACATTTGACATAAAATATGGCCAACAAAAGTTGTGGGTAAGACCCAGGGCAAGAAATGGAGACTGAGTTTGTAAAACATAGTGATAATATTGAGTAATTTATGACGAATATAATTTTGTTTTTCGGTGATATTGCAGAACTGCTCGTGTGATATCGGACAGGAAGGACTTGTTGGGAGCGGAGGCGCTGTTGAACCCGACCCCCGTACCAATTGATTCAGTGAAAAATGGGCAAGAAGTAACGGTGGAGGGCAGAATTGAATGTGTAAGGAAATGTTTTATTAAAGCATGTGCTCGATCGATTGTCAGTACCTGATTTCTATGTTTATACTGTCCTAGAAATGTAAGCTGTGCTTAATTAAAGCTAGTCAAGCGATATGAATTTATAAACATCCGGGTATGAGTCGTGTTAATGTAGGCGCAGATTAGTATTAACTGTGAGATTGCTTGTCGCTTGTATCCTCTTTCGCTTGAGAGATGGGACATTTGATTTCAGTTTTTAATATTTAAAATGATTTATGATGTGCCATTGAAATGTCCCAATATTTTTCATTTTTTTTTTGCAGATTGAAAGGCCCAGAGAAGTGTCGCTGCAAGAGGGAACTGCAAAACTGCAGGAGCTGTCCATCAGGATGATTCTTGGATAATTGTGGAGGCAGGCGACAGAAGCTGGGGAGGGCCTCGCCAGTGGTCAGACGGTTAAACTGGTGGATGTAGGGGCCAGGTATTCCAAATACCGCTATGCGGTGACATTAAATGTGAACTACGAAGATAAGATCATTGTGAATAATACATTTTCTACAGGATAAAGACAGGAATGATTATAAACCTAAATTATAAACCTTAAGTATATATTTAAAGTAAT
Source organism: Sipunculus nudus (assembly GCA_026874595.1). NCBI lineage: Eukaryota > Metazoa > Annelida > Sipuncula > Golfingiida > Sipunculidae > Sipunculus > Sipunculus nudus. The sequence goes on along the minus strand of CM049308.1, from coordinate 34,736,022 downwards.
ATGTCGTCTATATTGTGGTGAGATAATGGGATGGATATATTAAATTTTTAGTTATTCATGCAATTGTTTCATGTCAGTTGATATCTCTCATTGTTCTCTTTCCTTTTGGTGATAATATTTTTTCTGCATGATAGATTTTATAGTACAAACGAGAAACCTGTACAGTTTGTTTATACTGTAAAGTAGAATAGCAGGATTGCTAATTGAATGACGAGATACTTTTATAAGATTAGCATACACATTACGGAGTTGAAAAGAAGGGATAGTGGTAAAGGGATGAGTGTCTTGGTGATAAACTTATCACCGACATTACTGTAGAAGAATGTTTTTTTACATTGCAGCCCGTCGAAGGTACATCGCAACACACCATTACGGGAACGGTCGAAGGAGTTGTTTCAAGGAAGGACCAACTGAAGATCTGTGTGGACACCGGGAAGAGTTTCCAAACCCTCAAGGTTGACACCGGTGTTATTCGGAGGGACCTGATGGTGGGCGAAGATCAGAACGCGGACCCTGAGAAAGCCTTGCTATAGAAAATTCCGTATCTTTCGAAGTTCAGGAAAGACAGTAAAAAGACAATTAAGTCGGTAAAATCGATTACTTTCAATAAAGTGGTTTAGACAATTTTTTCTTGTCGGGTGTATGACTGGCATTCGGTATCTGTGCCTCGAGTACTGTTAACATTAATATAAGTAGCTTTATATGGTTGTAAATGTGATGTTGTGATTGTGAAATGTTAGTTGGTGATCGTGTGTACGAAGTCATCGGGGCTTAGTTTTTGTAACAGCGATTAATCCCGGAAGAACTATATACCCAGAAGTCCCTTTTCCTGACAGGTGGGAGGTTGTCTATGGTATGTCCATTAGTTTCCAAATCGTAACGACCATTAGCAGAGTGGGATGCATTGTTTGTGAGAGAACGAAAGTAATTTAGCAGAACTTGTTCAACCTGGAATGGGTATTAAAGCGATAATGACCTCAGGAAACTCAAACCTTCCGTAATATAAGCACCCGTGATCCTCTTTTTTTAAATTCCACATTGTTTTAGACTAGACAGAACCGTATAAATCCTATTCATATACCTCCTATCAAGTTTATGGATATCAAACTCTCTTGAGACTTCCCAGCAATATGCCTTTTTATATATACCCTGCAATGACAGCATTACTTAAATCGGCCGTGATAATTAAAGCCCTTCGTGCTTTTCAAGCAATCTAGTGCTTATTATCGCCTCGCAACGAAGTTGCGAAAGGGATATAGTAACGCCTCCGTCCGTCCGAAATTGCCTTGTGGATCAATTTCAAGCCAAACCGTTTGCCCAAAACCTTTCATCTCGCACATATGGCTCATCCACCCACGGATTTAGAAACCTGTCGATTTTGAGGTCATTGGGTCAAAGGTCACGGCCACAGCACCCACTTCTTGAAAAAGCGTGTAGATCGATTTCAAGCCAAACCGTTTGACCAAAACCTTTCATCTCAAAAATATGGCTTACCCCACACATTGATAAAGAAACCTATCAATTTTGAGGTCATTGGGTCAAAGGTCACGGCCACAGCACCCACTTCTTGAAAAAGTTTGTAGACCCATTTCAAGCAAAACCGTTTGACCTAAACCTTTCATCTTGCACATATGGCTCACCTACCCATGGATAAAGAAACCTATCGATTTTGAGGTTACGGGGTCAAAGGTCACGGCCACAGCACCCACTTCTTTAAAAAGCTTGTGGACTGATTTAAGCAAAAAAGTTTGACCTAAACCTTTCATCTTGCACAAATGGCTTACCCACTTCATGGATGAAGAAACCTATCGATTTTGAGGTCACGGAATACAAGGTCACGGCCACAGAACCCACTTCTTGAAAAAGCTTGTAGACTGATTTTAGGCCAACAGCGCATATACTATCTCCTATGTTTGTACATCCGTCTTCCTGTCTGTCTTCCCATCCGTCCCAATATACCTTATTGATCAATTTTCAGCCAAATCATTTGATCTTAAGCTTTCTCCTTCACATATGCCTCACCCACCCATACACGTACAACTTATTGAGTTTGACGTCAAAGCTCAAGCTCAAATACCTTTCTTCCTCTTAACCCTTGCGTAATACACCCCATATCATTATGCTCCCATGCGAGGGGATGCTCCGCTTTGCGGTGCCCTTGTTTAACAGGAGTAAACTTATTCATATGTGACTTTTTTAGGCCCTCTGTGCCACAGGAGCGCTTATCCAGTTTCAATAGATGGTGTAACACGATGGGCCAGAACTTGAGAGTATGACCTCCTATACCTTTTGGCCGTGTGCAGCCTTAAGATAGCAGGACTGGTCAAAATCGTATAAATTGGTGTTTTTTTTTTCAATAAAAGGTAAACGTAATATTGAATACTGGGCGGATCTAATGCAGCTGAGCCCATTTTGGGTCGCCGGTTACATTTTGTGGAAAAAGTATTTCTATTCAGTAAACACCAAGATGTATTGACAGGGTGTTTGACAGTTGTGTAAAATCTGAAGGATTTTATTAAGGTAAAATTAAAAAATTGAATGATTTGTGAAGATTTCAAAATTAAATACTCTGTTAAATCGTAATTTTTGAAACTTAACTCACTAAACAAACAAAAAAAAAAAAAAAAAAACGCCTCGGGATTATTATCTATATTCTCGATTTATTTAAGAAGATTTTCTGTATCTGCTTTAGTTGTGCTGGAATAAACTTTTTTCTTAAATATTAAAATTAAATTAAAATTCTTACAAATTCAAACCTGTTCCTCAGGAACAAAGTTTATTATCACCAAACTATAGAGAATTTTCTTAGCTTTCAGAAAATGTATACTTTAGGGGTATTAAAGCATTAGATTGTTTAATGCAAAGGAAAAACTGATACAAAGTCAGGTCAGGTGGGGGGACCTGTCCTGCCACCTTAAACGAAATCATCTTCGCCCCCACCCCCTTCCAATATCTGGTTGAATGATGGTCAGGTGTCTCAATATCCTGAATTTGTCTTTATGTTCCAGTAAATCTCGGCAGGAAGGCCGTATGTCTGGTACACCTGTGTCCCCATAAAAAAAAAAAAACTTTCCCACGGAATCGTATTCCCAATACCTCTGAATGGAGACGTCCACCTATCCATTCCAATAAATAGGCTTTATGCGATGTAGTAAAAAATTTGAACTTTTAGTAGGGCTGACGTATACGTCGTAATTCTGCTTTACTGACGCCTTCTCCCGTTATACCTTGTTGGTTCGTGACTTCTCTCTTCGCCTATCCATAAACGGCCATCCGCCTCTTCCCAATTTTAAGTTTAGCGAAGTCATGTACAAGGAAAGACTTCTTCCGTGTGTTTGTGCAGCAAAGAAACCTAATACCTGCTACACATTTAATCGTTTTGCTGCAGAAATGAAAAAAAAAAATCAATGGCATACAAAGTAGATATCATAATTGATAATTATGGTGCTTTCAGACAATGTCAGTGTGAATGTCCTGTAGGTGCTGGTCTGAATGCCCACTGCAAGCATATTCAGTGTATATTAATTTATCCGGTTTCTTTCAGCAATAATACCAAGACTATACTAACATCATATATCTCCACACAATGTTTACAAACATATCACAAATGTAAACTCTTCCAGGGCTCGCCTCTTAAGCATCCTTACTGACACTGCGCAACACCTGCAGTGGAACTGTCAGAAATATTAAACAGATGACGAGTATTACCCCCGTCCAGTTCACCTGAGAAACATGCAAGGATATGTTCTTTTCAGCAATAAATGTATGAATCATCAGACAGGATGACAGTAATGAAATTATAATGCTAATCGTTCAGATAGTTGCACCAGACAATATGTATACTTTTACTAATGACCAACACTATCTGGACATGTACCGTGAAGATATTTTCCGTTTTCCGTTTTCCGTCATTTGGTGTTTCAAGTTTGACAGGAAGAAATTATATAGTTGAACAAACCCCAAGGGCAGAGTAGCAATTCTGTTTGGTTTATTGAGCGCTCTAAGTACCTTCAGTCGTCTAAATTTGGAAAATATGCAAAGCCACTGACAGAACTGTTATGGTTAAGTAAGCAATTTTTAGAGTCCTTTTTTAATTTGAATAAAATAAATACTACGCCACTGCAACATGGTAGAAAGTATGAACCAATAGTAGTTTAGTACTAAATTCAATTTTTTTTTTCAATGATTTCCCTAAATCATTCATTAAATGGATACACATACTTTATAATCAAATTGACAGTTGTACTTCAAATAATGGAAACACTTCAGGGCTATTTTAATGTCCATTAATTCATAGTGGCAGCTGTAATTATGGCTGAATCTGTTGCACCTACCAGGAAATATTGGGCTTGGGACAATTGTGAACCAATTCATTGTTTTATATCTAAGACTTTAATGGAGATCTTAAGCATCTTTTCAAAGGTACACTATAATTTTGAACTTGAATCATTTAAAACGTGTGCTTCAGCGAATTATACAAATTTTAATAAATAATAAACATTAAAAAAACCGCCAGAAGAATATGAAGCTTAAATAAACAAGCAAATTCGTGAAATTAATGTCCCCCGCTTATGGATCTTGTTGTTGTTCATGCTTGATAAAGGACGGACAGACAGACGGACAGATGCCAGACACTCCAAAACTAATCCCAACCGGGGTATGCATGAGAGCAATGACTGATCAAAATTTGAATGAAATCGGATCATATTTAAGAAAGTTATCCCACAGAAACGAAAACCTGCCAGTGACAGACAGACAGACGGACATAAGCCAGACACTTCAAAACAAACGAAAACCAAGGTAAGCATGAGAGCAATCACTGACCAAAATTTGAGTAACATCGGATCATATTTAGGAAAGTTATAACAGGGAATCGAAACCTGACAGACGGACAAAGTGACAGACAGAGAAAAGCCAGACACTCCAAAACTAATCCCAACCAAGGTAAGCATGAGGGCAATCACTGATTGTACGGAAGTAATCGTACGGAAACGAAAACTTGACGGATGGACAGACAGTCTGACAGAAGTAAATGTAATTTTCTGGCAAACGGTGCAGATGCTCGCTCTCGAAATTCACAGAGGACTTTACTTGTATGATGGGGCGAACTGCAACAGGACATTTGTGAGCATTCTTCTGACTAATAAACGTAGTTTCACCGTTAATAACATATTCAGAACAACAGAAAAAAACAATTTGCTCTTAAAGTATTACTCACATGTGATAATTAGGGCACACAACAATGTAACATCAAGCGGATCTGCTGAAAACTACACAAGGTTGTTAATGCTAAATGACAAGCCGATAGTGTGAAAACATTGACAAGAGCCCTACTGGTAGGATAAACACTGGAAACCGGTAATTAGAATCCAACAGCAGCTGAATGTCTGTTCCTGGATAAGCAGCTTACGAAGTGAGAGATGATGTTATGCTGATGCCTTGGCTAAAACACTTATTTTGTCATAGATGAAAATAGAAAATTATTTGACTTCCAAAACCGACATTACCAATCAAAACTTCTATTAAGAGGGGGCGGGGTAGTTTTCCGAAAGGAAAAGGGGGAGATAATAACAAATCTGAAAAAATAAAAGAATAAAATGGGAAATAAATAGATGAAAATGTTTGAACTAAACGGGGGGGGGGGGGGGACCGCGGGCACCCTCCTCTGGATCCGCCACTGTAAACGTACATATGTATACTATATTATATAATTAACAATTATTCTCTCAAAAAGGAACAGTGCTTTGGGTAAATATAATAACTCTTTGGTCTTAATTGAATATTGATCATGCAAAAAGCGTGTCCGTTTACACCATCGAATGCTTTACTAAGGTCTACGCACACTTTATGTAGTTGCCCGAACAATCACCAACTTTCTCTTATGTTCAGTATCCGGTCTGTTTAGTGGATCGCAAAATATGATATAAAGTGTTTGTGTATATGATGCAATGTCTCATTTGTCTCTAACCAAATGGGTGAACCTGCAATGGATGTTTTCTATTAGCTGAACTGGTCTCCGCATTTCTTTAATGTTGCCATCCAGCCAAATGGTCTTTTGACCATCTGTTTTACACATTGTCATGGCCAATGGGTCTCTAGGTTCTTTATGACATGTATCCTTTCATATAAAACTTAGGCCCAATTCTCCCTTATTACCTCACATAAAACGGTTTCAGTCAACATATTTATTTATATCACATAGGGTAAGGCTTCCTACACGTTCACAGTTTTGTATGCTCATTTGATTTTACAGCAATTTACACAGTTAAAACAGTCAATTTACAGGGTTTCATCTCAACAGGGTCATTTTTCGTTAGTTTTCCATCTGTCATACTAGGTATATGAAATAAGTATATTATTGCACATTCTAGATTTTTTATCAAAATTAAGCCAAGCAACATGACCCATAGCTCCCCTGTTTATATTTAACCCTTAAATGGACCCCCTGTTTCATTACGTAATTTTTCTTTATTATATTCCATTCATGTCATATATGTTATGTGGTTACGGGTCTACATTACTGGTGGTGTGCTGCGATCATGACCTTACATGCATCTTTTATTTCTAGGCATGGATATTTATCCAAGATGGAAGGAATGCTTGGAAGATTGGCACTAGCATCGCACATCCTATCCCAAGCGTCTGGATTGGCAATGGCCAATAGACTCGCAGCTACTGAGTCCACGGAAAACAACTCTTTGGTGGTGAGACAACAGTGGGACAAGTTGTGTGCTCGCTTCCTGAGCGTCTTCCTGATGCTACTCCAAGCAAGGCCACTCCAGGACAAGAGGAACCTCGTCCAGGAACCTTTCATGTGGATGAGGAGGGCTCATCAATCCCCCCTGTGACCGATCATGATGGAAGCCAGGACACTTGCCTTTCCCAAGAGTATCCGGAGCTGCAAAATCCATACATATAACTTGTCCCAACAGCGCTAGAAATGGCCAAGCCACTGCCTACTGGATATATGGAAACTTTGGAGCTGAACCAATTGTGGCGCACGGTCATTGATGCAACCAGCGGGAGAGATGTTGTAAGGTACTTTGTGGATTCCTATTTTGCCTTGCTTGAAGATGACATGCCATCAGAGTTTAACCAATGCACACCGGCAGTTTCTATGTTCATAAATGCAGGATCCACAAATATGCCGTATACAGCAGGCGTTATTGCACATTACCCCACCAAAGTGACCAAACTCTTACAATTTTGGAATACTGTCACAGCCGCACAGGCCTGTCGCCATACACTTATCCAGCCAGTTAAACTTGCTGGGGACTCCAGGTATCTGGCAGAGGACACCCAAGCCTTTTTCAGCTCAATGGCGGGAGCAGGCCTGGGCACGGGGGTCCACAAAAACAAAAAGACAAAAGTAAAATTACCACAGTCGTTACAAGGAAGATGACGGAGGAAATACACAGTGCAATGCAATCGAAATTACAGTTAACGTATTGAGTGCAATTGCATATGCTTCTGTGACTAATCACCAGAACTATTTTGACATGACCATAGATATTAAATGTGGAGGGTTCAATCATGTTTGGTGCCTTCGTAATGGCATTGTTTAATTTAAAGGCTCACCATAGATTTTTTGCAGTTTAGTATTATTTATCTATCTTGCATAGAAGTAGAATCTGACATTACATTTTTCGTATGGTTGTGGACTGTCCGTTAAATCCTTTATGTCTTCCTTCATACTGAATACTTATGGCTTTGTTTTCTGTTGAGTTTTTCTTTTATTGCAAGAATGACTGTTTGTGCCTGTCCTTTTGTCAATTATCATTCTTTTGTGCTTGCTTGTTATTTTGAGGCATAATAAATTTATTCTTCATAAGTGTCATCTTATTCTACAACTGGTTTATATCAAAACATCAACATTCGGACAAGTCTTTTTCGGGATTATTTCACATAATAACAATGATTGCTTTCTATTAAATATTATATTGGCATGTCCGGTTTTTTCCTTATTAATGGCTTTCCAATTGCTTTTAAAGTCCAGTGTTGATCATTTTGAGTAATGATAATTTTGACTGACATCTCTTTGCTTTCTCAATTGGTCTAACAAGTTGACTACACTTTCTCTTGATTGAATGGTCTTAACTTGGCTTGCACAACAATTTTTAAATCAATTCAAATCTGTCAGGAAATCAGGTGGTTGTTCCTGCTCTACCGATACAATTGTCCATTTTTTCTTGCAATTCTAAAAATAGTTTCCTTATACATGTGAGATCACTTGCACAATGGTCCTGAAATGTTTAAGCTATATCCCAAATGGTTTAGTGAGAAATAAAACCTACATATCTTGTAAATCTAATAAATCTTTGTTGACCTTTTAGAGCCATGACCAATGGCTCGCCTAATTTTATAAAGATCTTATATATTATAGTGGTTTATGATAATGTGTATGTAATTTTCTAATAACTTCATATAAAAATGTTTGTTTGCTCTAGATCTTTGTAAGCTCCTAAGAGTGTGTTTAGTTCCATTCTGATAATTTTGTAGCTTCGATGACTGTCAGTTGAGAGTCATGACATGTTGGTCCATTTATTTGATAAAGAACGTGTATGGAATGCAAATGTTCTCTTTTTACAGCGGTCACACAGACTGAGGAATCAATAGAACATCCCATCGCAAATCTAAGTAAGTTTTATTGCGGAAAATACTTTTATTTAAACTTGCATAATGATCCTGAAATGTTTAATCTACATCACATATTGTTAAGTGAGAAATAAAACCCACATATCTTGAAAATCTAATAAATCTTTGTTGACCTTTGAGAGCAATGACCAATGGGTCGCTTAATTTTAAAATGATCTTTTATATTATAATGGTTTATAAAAATGTGTATGTAATTTTCTAATAACTTCACATAAAATGTTTGTTTGCTCTAGTTCTTTGCTTACTCCTAAGAATGTGTTTAGGTTCCATTCTGATATTTTTGTAGCTTCGAGTACTGTCGGTTGAAAGTCATAACCATTGGTCCATTAATTTGATAAAGATCCTGTATGAAATGCAAATGTAAACGGAAATTCTAGTTTTTTAGTTTACTTGAATGTTTAATTATGTTAAGTCCGTGATGGGGAGCTTAAACTTGGTATTTAAAGTCGGGATTATTTTTTTGTGATATTCTGTTATAAGTTCGCCATGTGCACAATTTTTATATAATATGTGACTGAGTTTGCTTTTCCATTTGACTCCAGAGGTGGGCTAGGCCTGACTTCTGGAGTCCTTAATAAAAAAAAACATGTTCAATTGATAATTGATTGAAATCATATTTATAACTGACTTTTAAAAATAACATACTTTGTTTATCCTATAGCATCTTTTTAAATAAGTTACAAATTGGCCCCGACCAATCAGAAAAAAGAGTCGTCCTTTCGATTGCTCGTTGGCCAATCCCAACAACCTCTCAGTTCCAAGTCCCTTTTTACAATTTACAATTTTCAGCAGTTGGTAGCAGTAGGTTTTCTCCTGATAGCGGGCCCTGCCTGACCGGCAAAACACTGAGAATCCTCTCCATGGACTAAGTATATCGAACAACCCTATTGTTTCGTATGTAAAGTCCTCACACATTTTTCATAAAAAATAAATATTTAAATATCAGTTTACCCTACCGAAAAAATAAAAAAATGTCTTTCAAAAAGCCATTTCAGTCTGTCTATTGCTGACATCCCTCAGTTATGTATTTGGTACATTCTAGATTATATCAAGCTCAAATGAGCTACCTATAAAGATTTTATTAGCAGATAAACCTATGTGTGACCAGGCAAAGATGACAACTTAAACGTCTGTGGCAAAGAACTTTGAGTGTTTTCTAGGAACTTAGGCATGTCATGACGCAAAAGAGCCATCGTGACTTGTCCATCGCACTCTCCTCCTGCATCAACCCGGATCATGTGCCTGAGCCCCTCTCAGGGGAAGGCCCGGGAATACACCAGCACATGATCCCCAGCTCCACCATTACAACCTCCGTTCTTTCCTGCATCTGATGAACATATCAACAGGGTCTGAGTTTGCTGGAAGAAGTTTTAGTTGTTTTATCTGCAGTGGGGGTGGTTTCCATTACAGGCGTCTGGGTAGTTGGCTCTGCAGTTGATGGCTGTAGAGAGAATTCTATGTTTTGGTCTTTTTGGTCACATTAGCTTCTGCTTCTTTAAATGAGGTCAACATCTGATTTTGTTGGCTCCTATGTTTCAAAGCTGCTGTGTGGCTGTTTGTTTGGAGAGTCTGAAATGACATTAGTAGTCGCAGTTGATAATGATAGTTTGAAAAAGTATCAACATTATGAAGAAAATACACTAATAGTTTTATTAATTACCTGTAAAATGGCAGGGGTATTAAAAGCAATGGTGAAGAACAAGGGTTAGAATACATTGTTTTTTTGTTTATGAGATGGTTAATTTATATATATATATATATTAATATGATATCATGTACCATTAAGTTGGGACCTTCATAGGGGAGATATTCGGCCCTTTCAGTGTCCCGAGTATGACTGACGTACCAATACAGAAACCTACTGATCAAGATTTTGAGGGTGACATTGGCGACACGTGTGGGTCTAATGACTCCATGGGATACGTAGCAGAGCAATGCTCACAATTACCTAGCTTCAGCTGGCACTTCTAGAGGAGACTTTGACGGACAGTGCAGTTTAACGACGACCAGAATGACGTTTTGCCTGTCATACTGACTAATAAACCTGGTTTGAAAACATGAGAACACTGGTTCGACTCTTTACTGAGACGGACCTTATATGACCATAACACACAGGAACTGACCGAAACTGACTGAATTGAAATGCTATTCCCTAATATTTGTTCAGTCTTAACATAAGTTTAATTTTTTTTAATGAAGTGTTCTATTCCATGTATTTTTTTTAAAATTTAATTTACAATGGTACAAGTATTGTTTCCCAAGCAAATATTATAATATCTGCAACGTATTTTTGATGAGGCATTCCAAACTAGATTTGATAAATAAACAGAGCAGCTTTTTATTATGTAAAAGACATTCAATGGGTACAATTAGCAAAATTTTATTTTCATTTATATCTGCAGTTTTGTTAATCTAATTGTTAAAAAATTCATCTGCAACAATCAGATATCCCAAGGGTAGCAAATTCAAAGGCATTATATATGTATTGATAATGTATAAATACGCTGTGTGAATTTTTTTTACTCAATATTAAATGATTGTAGTGAAATTTGTTTTCAAATCCACACACACACACATAATATATATATGTGTATATATATATATATATATATATATATATATATATATATATATTAACGTTAGGCACGTTAAGAGCTAACCTGAGAGACCTTACCTGTATCGAGCACTATGCAGAAAGCACATGCAGAAACATACTTTGAACACACACACACACACCCTTTCATAAGACGTAGCAATTTATGGTTGGCATCCAGACAAGTCCTAGTGAAATCTCGTCTAGATAAAAAAAGACGAGGTTCATGGGTGATGGGTCATTTATTTTTCATAATCTGGATACTGTAGTTGGTGCAAATTGGTCCATATCTCTGGGTTCACACATATATAAGTTCATTTGCCCTTAGAGAAATTAGTTTTTGACATGCATGTATTAATATCATCACAAGCAGATTTATGTACTATTGGGAAGTATTATAAACGTGTAACCTTTGTTTAATTTAATACATATGGATGGTTGGGTGGAGTAAAGTTCCATCGCCATTTTAGGCAGTTGTTTCCCAGAGGACGTTTAGTGCAAGTTGTGACCTGTCAACTTCCACATGTATGCAACACACTATTTGTTTCCATTTGTTAACCCTTCTATGTACAAACATCAAATAAGGCAAAAAAAAACTGATCCCACGGTCAACAGGTTGCCTCAGTTATTTATAAGGTGCCTATAACGTGTGTAGGCAACCATATAATTTCATTATAACTTTTTGGTTTACAATTACAGATAAGCCCTCTGCTTCAACTTTCTTCAAAGTTCTTGAGGAAAAACGCAAGAACACTGAAGATATCAAGGAACTGATACACTTTTCAAAAAATCACTTCTCGGGCGGAGGGAAACGGAGAAAGTCACACAAGTTTGAAGCCATCATAAACCAGCTAGGGGGCACCAATCAAAAGGAAAAGAAAAAGTAAAAATTGATTGTCATCAAAACTGTTATAGGCCTATTGCAACAGTGGGACACCACTAATAAGGTTGTGCAACTGTGTAAAATCTATAAATTGAAAATAACATGGTATAAATAAAAAAAAATGAAGATCTAACTGTATATATGTGTCAACTGCTGTACAAGGGTCAACAATTTATTAATGAGTTAACCAGTGATGAAAGTATCAGTCTAGATCTTAAGTGCTCATATGGTTCAATTAGAAAAACACACTGTAACATCACAAATATTAATTTGCAACAGTTCCTTATTCATCAGTTCAAACCAATCATATCAGCCATGGCCAATATTATTTACTTTTTTAGATAATATTGAGACTTTATTTTCTCAGATAATATTGAGACTTTTTTTTCAATTTTTTATGATTCTAGATTTATACCTTCAATATAAACTTCAGCTAAGCACTCTGACCCATGAGTTCCTCGTTATTTTGTGTCTAATGGAAAATCTGGTGTTCCAAATTAAAAAAGGAAGGAAAATAAACCCAAAAAACAGGAGGGTAAGGATTATTATTATAAATGTACATATGTGTGGTCCAAAGCGTTTCCGTGATTCTAAAATTGGTTCTGGGCAAATACACTGTATTTCCTAGCAGTATAAAAGAATAAAGTCTTTCACAAGAAACTACACAAAAAGGAGATAAGTGGCTAATATGTATCTTTATATGCATAAATATAAATATATATATATATATTTAAATATATATATATATATATATATATATATATGCATTTAAAGATTGTTGTTGTTGGTAATAATATATGTGATGTATAAAATAATAAGCAGAAAAATACCACCAGTCTGATTTGTAATTGTAACCACTTTTGATTTGTTAGAATAATTTTATTTGTCCATGTGATGGTAAGCACATCGGTCATTTGATGAACCATGTAATTCAAGAGAAGTCAGGAGCTGCATCGAGGGAAAGCAATGAGAAAAGAAACAAAGAAGCTTCAGACGTCAAAGTGTTATTTGATGCTGAATGGAGATATAAAGTAAATGCAGTCGCACAGAAAAAGACCTGTGTTGCAAAGAGAATAGAGTCAAAAGCCATCCCAATAACAGAAGACCTCAAACGGCTCGAAATTTTAATTCAGGGCCAGATGAAAGCAATAGTTGCAATATTGCAACACAGTGTTCATCATCCAGATGTTTTATGTGGCAGTCACTTGCAAAACTGACATTGGCAAGACTGATATTGTTCAACGAAAGGAGGAGGGCAGAAGTAGAGGACATGACATTTGAGCAGTATGCTTTAGTCATCCAGCATGGTCAGACTACAAGTCTGGAGAACTGGAGTTGACGCTTTCTGCAGCAGACAGGATGCTTACTAAGAGAATGGACTTGGTCATTGTCGGAGGGACACCTGCTACCTCCAGACTGTAGTTCTGCAATATCAATTTTGCTGTTGAAGAAGGGAAAATTCGGGATCCCAAGAAGCAAGCCATATGAGTTGCAACACTGATCTCCGTGAAATAGCCGATACTTGCCCTGGTTTGAAGCGCCCCGAAAGGATAAACTCTCGTGGGCTGAGGAAATACATCGCAACTGTTTCTCAGGCAAGTCATGAATGTGTAAGATTTCTGTGTTGCTGCACACAAGTTTGCTTCATTCTTGTAGCAGCCACGTTGACCTGTTGATATTATTCTAGTATGTAATTCCAATATTTTATACTATCTCTCCCTCTAAGTTAAGGAAATTTAATGGTCAGGGATGGTCTATCAGTAATGAAGTATCCTAATATGGATGACAATTGAATATCTATATGATGAGATGTGGAGCTTCAGCTCTGGGATTAACACAACATTTTTTTTATACGCCCGTCTATGAGGGGATGCATTATGGTGTACCCTCGGTCCGTCCGTCCTGCATCTGTCCATTAACTTTTGGTGTCGCCGCAATAAGGCCAGACTTTTTTAATTCTTTGGTTTACGAACGTGTTTGACAAAAGTGATAGGTAGGAGGTAGGAAAAAAAAAAGGAACAAACCTGGACACTGGTGTCCGGGAATCCTATAAAAAAAAAAGGCTGTATTGTTCAGTTGGGTTATAAAATTCATTTTTAAATGGCACTATATAATACTATATAAAATATATAAAATTATATATAAAAATTAAAATTTTATCATCCTCTTGAGTTTTCCACATGAATCATGCGTGTGCCATGTTATTTCAAGCCATTCAAATGTCATCGAAGGTAAAATAATGACAAATAAAAGTTTAAACAGTAAAACTTATATATGATTTCATACACACCTGAAATAAAACTTCAGTCACTGTTCCTGCCAAGTTAACTGCCTATTTGATAAAGTTTACAAATTAAAGACCAGTCAAATACTTATACAAATACAAAATAATATATTTTTGTCAGATATCCAAGGAGAAAACAAAATATTCACTGCTAGCATGATAGAATACAGTTTTTATTTTTCAGTCGTGAATGACAATAACAATGAAAATATGCAACCTGCAGCTATTCGCCTATAGTTTATCAAATGTCATCAACATGGAACTCGGAGTTGTTTGATTCATGACCATGACCTTTCCTTTTTTGTGTTGCGCATGTTTGATATTCCTTTGAATATACAACAACTGCTAATAATGTGAGGTTTCCATTGAAGATCAAATTTAATAATCCAACTATTTTAAAAGTTGAAAAATTATTAATAATCTTTGTTTAATAATAAAGATCTGCATTTCTTACCACGGCCGTGACAGTACGTATCGTGCTCATTTTAATATGCCGTCACTTGGCGACTGTCAGTCCGGTATTGTTTTTCGGCATCTATACACATCAAAGCTTCCCTCACATCCGTTTGGAACAATTAAATGAATCATTTCAAAGTTTCTGCATTTTAAATGGCTTTCATTTTAGCTTGCTTTTGTTTTGACTTTAAAAATACCCGCAAAGTCTACGCTTAACATAAACCCGCGCCACTAAGACTACAGATAGTCGGAAATCCTGCAGAAACCCTGAGAATTCCTGGAGTTTTTAAAGAATACATGACAACCTCATGCAGTATTTAATTTCATCTGTTCAGTAATTTTCTTTTAAGCGTTACAAGACTACGTTTTTAAGTTTTTACAAGTTATAATATTTTTAAGAGTGTGAAACTAAGCCAATTTGCAGTAATACATAGCGTCTGACTTTGAGTGCAATAATTAGTCTTAAGAAGTAAATTTGTATATCCAACAAGCTATTAACAGTGGCAAACTAATTTTCTTTTCTAATTCACATCTATCTAAAACAAATATGTTTAACGATGTAAATATGACATAAACGCTGGTTTAAAAATGTACTGTAGTGCAGAATACGAACTTTGAAAACTCTCCAAGAATTCTCAATTTCCCTGCTGAATCTTTTGACTACTTGATGGCCAATCAATTGCATTTATGGCTCAAGGATACCCTATTGTGATTGGCTTAAACCCTCCTTCTGCCATTGAGAAAGTGACCTTAGCAGCCAATCATAAGAGTTCTAACTACGAGGTGATCTAATACACACGGTCACTGAACATTTCATTTGTCAACAGCCGTGTTGGATTCGGCGACGCAATATAAAAGGGAAAAAAAGTCAAAATGCCAATTTTATTTTTTTTTCTGAAATGAGGATATCGGAGGTCGGCGGGTTTGTAAACCGAAAAATTAAAAAAGTCTGGCCTTAGTGCCCTACAAATTTTTGCCCATACTTTGAGGATACTTTATTTTTTAAACAAATACAAGGACAGAATGATTTGTGTAGGAACAGCTTAATTCCTATGATACCCGGTTTTGCGACTGGTAGTTGTCAAGCCCTGCTGCGAATGCTGGCGGGAACCGTGGCATTATGGGTTTCAAAGTCCTCCTAATCTAACGGCCAGGTTATGGGAGGGGGATGATATATACTAATACACCAACACATCAGGACAATGAAAGTCCATACGATCCCGCATTCTGAGTTAATCAAGGGCCTTTATCTAGTTATTGGCTCCTCACACACTTTTGTAAACTTGTCATTGTGATATGTTAGTAGACAAGGCCTACAGGCCTAATGCGAACCTGTGCATTGGGAAATACACCAGGTATAATGCTTCAATGCTGGACCATTACTTTTCATGTATATGAACAATGCAAGTACTAAACATTTTGAATAAGAAACAATAGGGGCTACCCGGATAAGCAGCTGGCAGCCTGCCAGCCACTGATGTAGGGGCAAAGACAGGGGGCCACATCCTATTAATAACACAGTGTGTATAGATCAGCAGCAACAGGTCACTTGTTATTTCTTGTATTTTGACTTATTAATTTGATAAAAGGCCGGTTAAAGAATTGCAAGCTTATCTGCAGGAAAGGGGAGTTGTTATAGCTAAAAGCAGAAAAGCGGCATTGGTTAAACTGTGCAGAGCAAGCCAGGAATTAGGACCTGATGTTAACCCTGGCGGTCTATAGTAAAAGATTGGTTCTAAGTCATTGGACAGAAACTGGTGATGATTTGTACCATGATAATCCTGGAATGTTCAATGAAAATGGTTCTTAAGATATAAACATTCTACCCACAATATTTGTGTTTGATATCTATGATTACCTGACTAGGTTTGGTGATCACAACATAGGGACAATGAAAGAAAACCATAAGATGGAGGGGTATATACAATGGCCCAAGATGGCTATGTGCTTCATGTTGAATTTTACAAGTATCCTGATCAGCAGTATTTTACTCTCAAGGGTAAAGTCAAACCAAGGACCCGGGGAAAAGACCCTGTGACTAAGCTGAACGGGTATGTATCCCCCACTTTTTGACAAACGGGGGGGGGGGGATGTTCAATGAAATCACCCCCATATTGTTTAGAGAGCATTATTTATATATTGCAAATGAAATAAAGTGATAAATAAAATTATAGACTCTGGTTCCATTGATGAGTTCACTATGAAATATTATATCTAAAGCTGGTTTAGAATTAACATACTGGAAACATAATACCTTATTTTTTAAAACCTTATACTTAATTGTAACATATTTGAAATACGATTGAGTATATAAATTTCAAATATGTCATACAGATGCTAAGAAGGTATATATAAATACATGTGTGTGTATGTCAAATTACTCATGATGTATGAGAACCTCTCTGTTTTGATGAATGCTTTTTGTCCATGTTCAAATATGATGAAATTAGGAATATAGAAGTTGAAACAAGATACAAAATGATAACCGCAACTGGCATAACATGAGGAAAGGTTTATTGACAGCCTCCACATTTCGCCAGGTAGTATATTTAACTGATAACAGTAAAACAGCTCAAGCTTTGTTAAAATGCAGTAGTTTGGATGAAGAAAAACTTGCCTGCCCCTGTGAGATACGGAAGACGGTTTGAGAAAATTGCAGTAAACATATTTGTTAAATCACATCGGTATCAGCATCAAAAATGTTCATTAACTCTATCCGGATTATACATCAGTGATGACACACCTATGAATTCTTGGTGCAAGCCCCGATAGTATTCTCCACTGCCCGACATGCGTAGACAGTCTCATAGAAGTAAATTGTTTATTCAGTAAAAGAAACTTTTATGCATAGATTGCTTTAAAAATGATTAACATATGTAGGTTGAAGAGTTCTTGTTATAAATCCTGCACATCCTTAGAATTATTACAGTCAGACACAAGGGCAAATGGCATGTACAGAAATACATACATGTTATCTGATTGGCTACACAGAGGCATATATAGACAGTATTTATTAAAATCATTTTTACCAGCCATAAAACATGAAATAGACAAGCAAGGCAGTAAAGGCTAAAGAAGTTATGAACAGACAAATCGAACAGCATAAGGGAATTGCTTGTCAAGAAAATGACATTGCTTTAATGTTCAAGCTAACCTTTGCTATAGTTTATACATATTACTGGAACTATTGTTGTTGTTTGATTTATCAAACATCTCATTTTAAGAGGAAGGATACCTGGAAGTAACTTAAATGTTTCATTTGTTTAATTATAGCAATATCAAGCTATATTCACAATAAACAATGAGATAACTGGTTCATGCCCAGGTACAGTACTGTATAATACCACTGCTGACCAAGTGGCCTGGGCCTTCTGTTTGCCCCTACATGCCCCATCCAAGACCCCCTGCTGAGCCTTATCCGAAGTGGCCCTATTACACAAACATCACTGCTGAAATTCTGGCATGGGTGCACACAACACTCAAAAGATTGTATTTGACACCACCAGTCTTGTATACAACGAAGCTATCAGAGATATATACATATGCCCAATTTCAGGCTGATATATCAAACCCCTCTGAGAAAAACGCAGGGACACACACTGTGCAAAAGTCATTGTAGGTGGTGACACCTGTCTTGTGAGCGAGAAAGCGATCAAAGACACATGGACAGTTCAAAATATTAGGCCAATACATCAAACTTATCTTGAGTCTGATGCATGGGGCTGACCAGGCTTAGGTGAGAAAGGCTGTTGCCTCGAGTGAACTGTGACAAATTGCTTGCTCAGGTTACTGCACTGAGTGAACTCATGACCTGCACCTGGATAGACTGAGTGAACTTTTGACCTGCACTTGGCTGTACTGAGTGAACTCTTGACCTGTTGCATAATCTGACACAGTTGGCAGTCTGCCAAAGCTATAAATAGAATGCAGCGACTGCACTGAGTGAACTCTTGACCTTTTGCCTAATCTGATACAGTTGGCAGTCTGCCAAAGCTATAAATAGATCCAGACTGACCTCTAGCCTGTTGCCAAATTTGAAATAGTAGCCACACCGTTGCATAAGCTCATGCAGGGGCCCTGCCCTGAGGGGCTTGACACCCATGAAGTGATCACATAGTGCCCATGAGGTGTTCACATGTCACCAATGAGGTGATCACATGCCTTGTGCTTGGCTGCACTGATTGAACACTTGACCTATATTTGGCTGCACTGTATGAACTCTTGATCTGTTGCCAAATCTGAAACAGTTCGCAGTTTCTCAACCTATTTAAAGATACGGATTCAATCTTGGCCTGTTGGTATATCTGTTTACACATACTGAAAGACTTTGGCTAAAAAAATTTTTTTCAAGCCGACATATTCATAAACTTTTTATCAAAACATCTAGAATAATAAAAGATGATCAATGACCCCCGTACAAAAAAAGGTCAATGCAGGTGGCGCCACCAATACCTGAATTTCAAATATGACTCATGTGACAAACACTGGCAAACAATTTGGTGATGATAGCTCCGGCCGTTTCTGAGACTGTCATTTTAGTATGCTTTTTTGGACAGATGACTAAGTTCAACTTCCTGTAACTCGGCTAAAATTCACCAAACTTGAACCATTGGAACAAAATTGAGGGAGATGGTATAAAAGATTATTTCTGTGAAATATTGAACAATTTGGCTTGAGTGTTTTGGAGGAGAAGATTTTTAAAGTTTTTTTAGCTTTTTCTCTATAAAATTTAAGAAAATGCAGAGTTTTTGAGATGGCTAATTTTTTGCATTAAATTTCAGGATGCTAGCTCCAATCATTTTCAAAATAGTATGGGTTAACGTACAGAAGACAAACGCCGCCACACCATCGCATTAGCTCACAGGTTCCCTAAAACATATTACAGATGCATATTGAATGCAAAATTGTAATACAGATACATCTCACTGATGGCAAAATCTTGAATTAATTTGACTATTGATAATTTATAATCAATGTACAGCCGTATTTATATACCCACAGAGAGCTGTATACCAGTGATTGTAAACATTGCCTGGCATGAGGAATATCTAAAAATCATAAATCTACATTTTTTAAAAGCTTTTAAAAAACATTCTTGTCAATATTAACCATAGATAACCTGAAATCAAATGTCTAGAGGCATGATGTAATTAATGCTGATAAACTGGTGCCAGTCTAGATGTATCTGCTTCACACAGCTATAATATATGGTAAAATGACTCAATTGAATCTTTATAATTCAGCCAAAATTTATTCTTTGGAACCATAAAAGACAATGATTATAAGAATTATTCAGGGGATTATTCTTGTAAAATATTTAACAAATTGGCTTCAATAGCGGCAGTCAAAAAACGTTTTACAGGTTTATAACTCTTATGGGAAAATACAGCAAAATGGCTAAGTTAAGCTTCCCATAACTCAGCCAAAAATCACTGAACCAAAAGCACTTGAAAAAACATTAATTATCAACATCTAAGGATAATTAATGTGTGAGATTTAAGAATTTGCCCCAGTGGTTTTTGAGGAGAAGATCTTTGTAGCCACTGAGCTAAAACAGGCTGTTACAGCATATGACTAAATTCAACTTCCATAACTTAGCCAAAGTCACTGAAAAGAAAACATTTAAACACTTCAGAAAGCAGTACCCTTGGATCATTTCTGTGCGATATTAAACATTTTGGCCATATGGTTTCAGAATAGAAGTTTTTTGTAGCCCTCAGTGTGATACAGGCACCGATGACCCCATACAAAAAAGGCCAATGCAGGTGGCGCCACCAATACCTCAATTTCAGATATGACCTATGTGACCAACATTGGCATAAAATTTGGTGATGATAGCTCCAGCCGTTTCTGAGATTTAAATCTTAATATGCTTTTTTGCACAGTTAACAAAGTTCAACCTCCTGTAACTCGGCCAAAAATCTCCGAACTGGAACCATTCGAACAAACTTGAGAAAGATTGTTCCAGGGATCATTTCTGTGAAATATTGGACAATTTGGCTGGACAGTTTCGGAGAAGAAGATTTTTAAAGCTTTATTAGCTTTTTTTTTTTTAAATCTAAGAAAATGCAGTCACAAAAAAAAATAAACACAATCCGATATAGTTTTTTGGATGATTATTTTCGAAAAATTTGGTGATGCTAGCTCCTGCCGTTTTTGAGATAGCTATTGTTAACGTACAGACGACGCACGACACACGACGCACGACGCCGCACCATCGCATAAGCTCACAGGTTCGCTAATAAAAAATAGTGATTTAAAAAATGTCACTATTTTGATCATACAAATTCAAATGTTCTGATGAAACTTTATATGCTCACTCAATGCAGATAATTGCTCAAAACTCGTCCACAAACAGCGCGACATGCATGGAGCCCAATAACTGACTAAAAAGGGCATTGGTCTGATCATTATTGAATTTGTATTTATTTATTATTCATAAATTACCTTTAATTATTTCACCGCGGTATCAATATAATAAAGTCATGTGATACAATCGTTGTATTACTAATTTTCTTTCTCGTTTTACAAAAAAGTCGGCGCTCCAACAAAATAAACATCCTGACTGGTTCGTCAATTGTTCATCTGAACTACAAACAAAATTACCCAAATCTTTGCTCTGTCTGGAACGAAGGTTATTTTTATGGGCTAATTCTTCATGACACGTATCCTAAATCTGTCATTACCGCAGTTCCTTTTTTTGTGCACTAGAAACAAGATTGGAAAACAAATGAGCAATAACTTGTAGATTTCTCATCCATGAGTACCACTTGTCCTTTATATGAGCCACAAGTTTCCTCAGCCGACTGTTCCAGACACGGTTCTTATATATTTCAAATGTTTATCGTAATCTTATATCAATTATAGAAATTTATAAACGTGTTAGGTCGGGTTAAAAATATATGTAATATCAGAACGCTGATCATACATACAGTGACGGTTTATAAATCTCTGTTTATGTCCACTGATGTAACAGTGGAGCCGGTAACGAGATAACTGCTTTGATTGACTCAGAACTAGAATTCCTTTAAACTCTCATTGTCCTTGACTACATATGTCTGTGTGTGTGTGTGTGTGTGTGTGTAGCTGTGTGTGTATCTCGATCACATCGTCTTTTAAACATACCATCTTTTCTCTTTTCCCTACCCCTCCCCATCTGTTTATGACACTGGCAAATTTTACCAATACTTTCTGTGGCTACGTATTTTTAAAACAAAAATACCAGTATAGAATTTTTTGACTAGGAATAACTCAATTCGTAATGAACAAATGTTTAATTATAACAGTCATTCACGATTCCTTTTTCCATGCCTTTGTTCGTGACCCGCCCAATATCTTTGAGCATTCTGAATAAGGGGTGTGTCGAGCCCTGCTGCGTGGGCGATGGCGGGAACTAACGCTGGGTATAGGTCCACCTCATATATATATATATATAGTTTTAATATACCACATATTCCGTATGCTATGCGACCAAGTTGAGCAGCTTAAGCTTGATATTAAATAAATAAACAGACCAGTTGATTTTAATTATCAAAATGTATCTAATTAAAACTACCGAAATCTCGATCTTCTTTGAGCCCTTTGCATCCCCCCCCCCCCCCCTGCACAAACACTTTTATTACTTTTGATGGGAAAGATCATAGGCTTTATTTTTGTGTCATGAAATTACACAGTTTTGTATATTTCTGTGAATATGAATCCATTAGTGAGAGAGAGAGAGAGAGAGAGAGAGAGAGAGAGAGAGAGAGGTGAATATTTTATTCGACATAAAAGTAAAGCATCTATACAAAATATATTCAATATGTTTGTAAATATTTTTGTTTTTATTATGTCTAGGGACTGTTGTTAAGGATTTTAATCCGCCGACACAACAGCCCCCTATGCATGAAAATTGGAGAGAGAGAGAAAAATATAAATATAAGGTTATATGATTATACAGTCTTAATATTTGAGCCTATATGATTTAATGAGGAAATTTGTAAAAAACTGGGAAGATTTAAAACTTGAATTACTGAAATGATAGTTTGTTATTGGTTAAAACTTTTTTTTTATGGCTTAGACTAATTTTTATTACAGATGTAGCAGTTTATCTGAAGGCATTTGTCTTTATAATAATTTGTAAAATGTTGTTTTATGTAGCAAATCAAACCTTGAAGACTATGAGTGAACATTTTGTCAACAATGATTTAGTCGGTTTCATTTATGACTTTTGATGTTATGTTTCTCAGACAGCTGTCTGCTATCTTAGGTCTGGTTTTATTTGTAACAACTTAACAGGGCATCTCTATGTCTTGTGTCATGTTCGTGTGTCATAGTCCTTGTTGAAAAATTAAATGTTTGTAAATATATTGATAGTGATTCATGGCAGTAATTATAGTCAAATTTTAATATATTTAGTCTGAAGATATCATTAATTTTTAGGATTTTTAATAATATAAAAAATCGTTTCACTGTGGGCATTGTATTTGCTATTTGTGATTATTCTTATAGCTTTTTTGGAGTTAGTCAATCTCGTGTGTGAACAGAATTTGTCCCCAGGCTTTTAACCATTTATTTTACGTCTGATGTGAAACGTGGGAGTTTCAAGTAACCTATGACTGACTGCGAAAATAATAAAAAAAGAGATAAAATGATATACAGCGAAACCCCTCTGGGGAGGACAGTCACGGGACTGGACAATTCGTTCGTTGTTACGGGGTGTCCGCCCCAGAGGGAGTCGGGCCCAGGAAGTCCGGCTGCGGCAACATGTCGGAGACACAAGTATTGGATTTTATCAACCATAAAAACCGGTATTTTTCCTTAAATATATTAAACCTTAAATATATGTTACAGCCCGTCAAAACAAAGCTGAAAAAAGATCAAAAATTGCTCAGCCGTTTATTTGCAGCGCTTTGCGGCGCAGCGCAGCGTTCGGTGTGGCCGGGCCTTAATGGGGTTAAAAAAGTTTTAAAAACGCTCCGTCGACCCAAAATGTGTCCGTTTGGCGGGGTGTCCGCCTGCAGCCCGGGGTTTCACTGTATCATAAAGCGAATAAGTATCTCACACACACACATATATATAGGTTATAGACGTGAATGTACCTTGTTCCTAGTAGCAATATGTGATGTGAATATCGATTTCATCAATAAAGAGGAAAGTCAGTATCATTTTCCTATTATCGCTTACATGCACCTGCTTTTCATTGAAGTATTGACGTGCATGCGTATACACATTTCTAATCAAGACGTTAAAGGCAAAACAACAAATATGCAGTGCATTCAGCTTTTATAAATCGTCAAGGTTATATTCAAACTTAGATTCATATCCCTATTCGTTAGCAATCAATGTTTTACATCGATATGACCGATACAGCATGCAACGCATTTCGGTTATCGTATCGATGTCGCGTATCGATTCGTGTCGATATATCGATATATTGATACAGCCCTAGCGGGAACCCTGGTCTTTTGACCAAAAAACTTCAATGTCACAACAGGAAATAGGGGAGGGCTTATGGAGACCAGATCCACCCCCCTTCTCAAGCGTCTGAACCTTCTTTAAAAAAAGTCATACCAGTTTTTCCGCCCTGGAATCTCTTCCCCCCCTCTCGCTTTGACTAGATTCCTCCTTTTCCTGAATCCTGGATCCGCCCCTGAATGGCTCTGCATGTGCAACCTGTAGGATCATAAATATTCATGAGGTATTAAGGAACATAAAACATTAATTGTTTGAATACAGAGGTTTTACCGTTGGGATGGGCTATCTAATTTACTATATAAAGGGGCAAAAACTTGAGATTCCTGTACTCTCCTCGGAAGCTCTATATGCTGATGTCGGTACATATTTTTGAGGTAGGTTACACTTTCCATGGCTAATATTTAATAGGTCCCGAAAGAGCAATTAACCTGCAAGCATGAGTTTAAACTTACGGCACTATTGAATAGATTATATTTGCCAAAACGCAGTTTCCATTTGTGATCTGAAGCTGGATTCAATTTGATTCTAACAAATATATATCATTAAATCCTTATAAAATGTCCCCTCGAAGTGGACAAAATTCAGCAAATTTGTACCTATGTTCTCTTAAATTTTCAAAAATCTCAATGGTACAAATTGATTAATGACAAAATTCTTCAGTTTGGGAAACCCCTATACCTAAGCGTGTGATATCGAGAATTATTACAAATGTTTCATATCATAGTGGTAAATCTTCGCCCATAGGTCAAAATCAAACGTCCTCTTCCCTTTATTCTATTCGTAGCACAAAATAATATATAACGTCCTTTAATATAAAATTATTTCTACCAGGGAAGAAAATGACTCTCACTCCGCGATAAGCTAACAGGATAACAGCTTTTGATTTGACTAGGAAACTCACGATCGTTTCGACTCTCCTTGTCCTAGTCTCCAGATGTGTATTATATTTTCAATTATCCCCTCCCCTTTCACATCAACCTGTTTATGTCCATAGAAAAAATGTCCATACTTTCCGTTGACACTTTTAAAAAAAAAAAAGAATGATTTGTATATGAACAACTCTATTCCTCGAGCACACAGTTTCAACTGAAGCAGTAATTTTCGAAATTTTTCATCCTTTTTTTTCAAACCCCATGCTTTTGTCGGCCCCCCTTAACAGCCCAATGTGTTTTGAGTATTGGGGAAATGTTATATTCTCAAGCCCTTCAGATTGAATTATCTCTGGAACCTAGCGTCAGCCCAAACCCCTTAGCAGGTAGCGCCATCTGTTGGCTCTCCAGCCAACGATGGCCAGTCAGTCTATTCCCAGTGTTCATCGCGGGAACACGGCTTTTTGCATTCAACTGACCATGAGCAAGATAGACCGAACGGAATTTGAGCAATTCAGGCATGACAATGATGCCAGGCTACAGAAAATAGAAGAAACAAACGCAGGTATACTTGCAAAGCTAAGTATATTGACTGACAAATTTAAATCACCGGATGTCAAGCAAATCAGTGCTACCCAAGAGACCGTAAATGGGGCTAATATCGCCCACGATCACCGTCAGATGCCTGACGCACCCAGTACCTTGACCAGTCCTTCCGACTGTCCTGCTGCTGGAGATCAACAGACTGAGGTGAGACCTAAACACAGTGTTTTTACAGCTCCAGTCAATGAAGACGTCCAGTCTGAATATAAGTCTATCGCTGATTCTGTTCAGAGAGTCCATTTACCGCCTGACTGTATTTTGCCCAAGGGAACGCAAGGCATAACTAAAGAGACACGCACCGCTCACGCCATAGCGACTAACAGTGCAAAATATGCGGAAACAACATTAAGATTGCTGATTTCTCTGTTTGGTCATACAGACAGCCTTACTGAAGTTGAACTGATGAAAATCTTTACAGTACAATATGCGCAGTTAAAATATCTGCAAGATGAGCTGGCTAGTCTTGTAGTCCAGGGACAATTTGATGCTACAACTACAAAATTGTTTAGAAACATCCAAAAGAACACTTCTCTCTTCACTGCAGAGACCCTAGACAATCTCAAAAATGCTGCCACTATTGCTGCAGCCAGCGCCACACAGTATCAGACTGGGACCAGAGGCCGGGGTCGCTATAGCAGAGGCCAGAGAGGCGGATTCTACAGGGACCGCTCTAATCAGGATTATTACACACATGCCACTGCTAATCGGCAGTTCTACAGGAAACCTCAATCAGGAGGCCAAAATGTAAATGATCAGAATGCGTGAGGGCCAGAATAATGCCCGTCAGTGTAAGTTATGGGGTGAGCCTAGCGCCCCCAAAAGAGAATAGATCCTGCCGGATCAGACGTGGATCCTGAATCAACATTTGACATTTTTGTTATAAACCAGCTGGTTATTATGTTCCATGTTGTTACAACTGATTAGATGCTCACATGGGAATCTATATATTAACTTGTCATACTGTTTGTGCTTTGAACAATTATATTGAGAGGTTCCTTGACTGATATGTCAGCTGATAGCTGAGACTTGAACATATAATTGTACATGTTGATTTACTACATTTAATACGGTTTGTCATTGTAACATGGTATTAGTCCCTGGTGCATGGGAACGTATTGGTGCTTCAGATAATATTATCAATTGGGTAAGGCATGGTGTACCTATTGAATTATCAAAAGATCAGTGCAGTTTTCATTTGCAGAATCCTCTGTTTTCAGTTGCTCAGTGCAAATTTTTAGACAAAGAAATTAGTCGTTTGTTATTACTAGATGCAATTGAGCTGTGTTCTCACAAGCCAAAGTGTGTTAGCCCGATTAACATTGTTCCTAAGAAACAGAATAAGTTTCGTCTGGTCATAGACTTGCGGTTTCTTAACCAAGCTTGTAATACACCAAAATGTGCTTACGAAGACATACGTACTGTAAAATCATTAATACAGAGAGATGATGATTTAGCGACAGTTGATTTAAAAGATGGGTTCCTGCATGTACCTGTGAAGCAGGAGCATCGTGACTTGCTGGGATTTCGATGGAAAGGAAAGTATTATAGATATAAGAAATTGCCTTTCGGGTTAGCTTTGAGTCCGTATTATTTTTGTAAAATTTTGAGACCTGTAGTAGCATATCTGAGGTCATTGGGTTTAAGAATTGTATTATTTGTTGATGATTTTATTCTTATGAGCAGACCTGCCTGTTTCACAGACCATTTAGATCAACTGATTCAAACATTATCAGAGTTAGGATGGACAGTAAATTTCGAAAAATCGTCGCTTATGCCAAGGAAAGAGGTGAAATACTTGGGGAACATAATCAGGTCACATGGGAAATCAGGTTTCCCAGACATATCAATCACGGGGGAGAGAATTCGCAAGCTTCGTCGCTCAATCCGCCAAGTATTATCAGCCCCTTCAGTTACCGCCAGACGGCTTGCATCCATTGCAGGCCAATGTGTTGCAATGGCACAAGTGATCATGCCTGCAAAGCTGCTGCTCAGGGGCACATACCGTCTACTACGTCAGAGAGAGACTTGGGAATCCCTGCTGTATCTCGGTCAAGAGGTTCAACAGGAGCTGCAGTGGTGGCTGAGTTACGTCTCAGAATGGAACGTCTGTCCTGTACAAGTACGACCCGTACAGATGCAACTCGTAACCGATGCCTCCCATCTGGCTTGGGGAGCCACCTTAGGAGAGAGGCATGCATCCGGACAATGGACTCATCGCATGGCTCACCAGTCATCCAATTATCGAGAACTGATGGCAATTCTCATGGGTCTGCAAACGTTCGAAGATATTATACAGGACAAATCCATTCAAATCCTCACGGACAATGTTACGGCCCTTGCGTATATAGTCAACAAAGGGGGCCCGTGCAAAGACTTGACAAATATTGCAGCCGCGATCTGGCGACTCAGTCACGACCGGAACATACATATACAGGCTGCTCATATAAAGGGATCAGCAAATCAGGAAGCCGACAGGTTATCAAGAATAGTGGACATTTACAATTGGCAGCTGCATCCAAAATTGTTCGAACTTATAGACCGTCTTTTCGGCCCGCATACCGTCGACAGGTTTGCAAGTGTGACAAACACTCAGCTGCCAAGGTTCAATTCGCGCTACTGGGAGCCTCAGACAGAGGGCATAGATGCTCTGTCACAACAAAATTGGGGAGAGGAGATGAACTTTGTAAACGCTCCCTTCAGGTTAATTCCCCAGGTGCTATCGGTCATACGCGATCAGAGAGCAGAAGCAACAATCATTGCACCGAGGTGGCCCAGTCAGTTCTGGTACAAAACTTTACAGAACATGGCCGTTGCTCCGCCATTAAAGATACCGAACAGTGCCAGAGCGATGAGGTTCAGGGGTGCCCGACCAGAACCGTGGAAAAATCGACGCTGGCGAATATATGCCTGGAGAGTTTCTGGGAAAAACGTTTAACTAGGGAGGGCTGGTCCCCCAGAGCAACTGCCCAAATGAAATTTGCCTGGGCAGATTCCACCCTAAAACTGTACAACGGATTGCTCCGGAAACTCAGACATTTCTGTGATAAACGTTGTTTATTATTTCCTCCTGACACTGCAGCTGTCATCGCTGATTTTTTGTGTTCTTTAGCTGATGAGACAGTTAAACCTGCTTCGGTCATAAAATCCGCGACAGCAGCAATTTCAAACTTATACAACGCCTTAGGCAGAGCGAACTTGATGCATACAAAGGCACTTTCAAATATGGTGAAAGCACTTACGAAAGGTGGCACTTCAGCACCACGAACGCGCTCAATGGTGATGCCTATTCAGCCGTTTATGAACTTGTTCAAGAGCTGGCCTAAAAATGAGGATCTCACAATTAAAGATCTTAGGCTAAAAACAGTGGCTCTCCTTGCTCTATCAATTATGCTCAGACCCTCTGACATTGCCCCGAAAGCAAAGGTTTACGATCCAAAGAGCGGACAAATCGTACCAATAGTATTCAGCACGGATCAAATTACCTTTCTCCCTAATGGAGCGGCCGTTATACGCATATTTGGTTCGAAGAATGATACCTCACGGAGCGGTTTTGAGGAGACTTTACCGCCGCACGCTGATTCAAAACTAGACCCTGTTGCTGCTGTTAAATGTTACATACAACGCACTGAGGATATTCGTCCGATGGACACGCGTCCTGTTTTCCTGTCGTTGACTACACCTTACAAAGCTATATCGTCATCCACAATAGCAAGTATTCTTGATGATTGTATTAACAAAGCTGGGTTGGCCTCCAAGGGATTTTCTGCGAAATCGTTCAGGCCTACAGGTGCCACATCAGCCATCGAAGTCGGTACAGACCCAGACATTGTTTTGAAACTTGGGCGATGGACAACAAGGGATGTGTTTTACGAACACTATGTACATGCTCAAACACCTTTTGATTACTGTGAAACCCTTTTTAATCATGTTTAAGGTTATTTATATATGTTCTCTCTACCCAGGCATTCTTTATGTATTTTTAATTAAACAATTAAACTTCACTCTGCGTTCAGTGTTTGGTGCTGACATCAGTTTATAAAAACTAGCGTCAGCCCAAACCCCTTAGCAGGTAGCGCCATCTGTTGGCTCTCCAGCCAACGATGGCCAGTCAGTCTATTCCCAGTGTGGGCGTAATTTCAGGTTAATTAGGAGAGATTAAGTGATGTTATATACGGTGATTTTGTACCTTGTATTGCGATATCACTGGGTGTACAGACTAAGGCATTCTTTATGTATTTTTAATTAAACAATTAAACTTCACTCTGCGTTCAGTGTTTGGTGCTGACATCAGTTTATAAAAACGTAGCTTTTCATAATCGGCCATGCTGGTCCCAGAGCCATAAAAATGGATGGAAGGAGGAAATGGGCGAAAGAGTAATGGAGGGGCGGTGTTTCAAAAGATGATATAAATACACACTTTACACCAGGACAAGGAGCTCAAATAGATCCGAAGTTTTGTGTTCATCTAATGCCCTTAATTCGGAAAAATACTTGAACAAACTTGTCAGTCTTTCCAATGATTTATCAGTGGAAATAAATTAAGATTTGTTATCACTTATCAGGAGGTTTATTATCAGATCAACCTCCTGATGAAACTTATAATTCTCGTGAATTCTCATAGCGCATCCATCATAAGCCCAACATGTTTCATATACGAACGGTCTGACTAAATTTCAAAATTTGGTCAATCAAACTAAGAATATAGGCTTATTCCATGACCTTTATCTTGGTGAAAAAAAAAACTGTTCAACAAACGTTTCATATCCGGTTGTTGTTTGTGTGAGAATGATTTTAATAGTACATCAATAATAGAATTTACATCAGTAATAGAAGACAAAATGTCGTCTATATATATATCTATATATATGTCTATATATCTATATATATATCTATATATATATAATATTCACATATATATATATATATATATATATATATATATATATATATATATATATTAGTGATTATAACTAATTCGTAGAGCATACAGTTTTAGTTGAACCGAAACCGGTCATGCATGAATAGTTATTTTATGCCTTGGTTATTTTATGTCTTTCCCTTGGCGGGCCCAATGTGTGACCATTCATAATGTTTATTGTTGCAAAATGTTGTCTGGACAATGGCGCGAACCACGGTCTTTTATTTAATAGGTCCTCTAGGCACTCAAACGTCCACATAAAGGGGGGAGGGGGAAGGTCCAGGTAGACGAGATTTTTTAAAAGATCTGTCTAAATACACGTACACGCGCATGTCACACTGGGAAACGAGTTAAAATCATCCCGAGTTCTGAGTCTTATCAAAATCATTTACAATTATCTAGTTATCGGCTCCTCATACATTGGATTGTGATCACTCAATCCCCCATTGATTCACACAACCCTCAATTCATTTATCAGCGCAAATAAATATTTTCTTGTATATAAAAGTTGCTATTAAAAATCCTGTTATGAACCTTCTGATGAAACTTCATTTTCATGCTCGTTAATACTCAAAATGCCTCCACAAAAACATGACATGCCTGGAGACCATTCACTGATTAGCCTATCGTGTAACCATTGACTGTATAGATATAATTAGTTTTTTTTTGATAATTTATAAACTTTAACTAGATAACTACGCTAGCGATATATAAAGCAAATATTCTTTTTTTGGTTTGTCCACTGTCGCCGCTCCATGATCTAAGGGCCTAACTGAATGAAATTTCTTCATATACGCCAGAACGGATATGTCCTTTTCCGAGGCAGGTCTGCACATCCCACTCTGTGTTCATGTTTCTTAACCGTACATCGGTAAAAGAAATTTACAAACGTAGATGATAGTAAGTGTTATCAGGCGTTTTCCACATACATTATAATAACGGATGTTGTTATTAAAATCCCCTTTCAAAAAGTTTCAGGGGATGTATCAATAACACAATAAACTGACAAGTCTATCAAACCTGTTCCAAGAAGGATTTTTTTTTTTACAAAAAAGTATAGAATGTTTTTTATTAGGAATAATTCAATTCATTGACCATTCCGTTTGTTTTAACGGAAACCGGTCATGCACGACTACTCATTTTATGCTTTTGTCACATGCGGCATTTGTCAGACGCCCGCCCAATGTGTGACCGTTAAGAATGTCGCACCTTCCTCTCTATGATTGCGCGAACCAAGGCACTTAATACGTCCCCCTTACCAAAGTTTATATCAGTGGGAGAGAAGGGAAGGTCCTTTATTTATTTAACGAGATTTTCAGAAAGATTTTTAAATACATTTTTATGCGCATGTCACCTCGGAAAGATAGTTAAATCATCCCTAGTTGGAAAACAGAGTTCAAATCATCCCAGAGTTTGAGTCCATCAATTCAGTTCTGTCACCACCTCGAACACTTGGATGAACTGATCACTCATTCCTTTAATGATTGATCAGTGCAAAATAATTTTATGAAAAGTCAGTTATAATTATATCAGGAACCTATGATGAACCTTCTGAAACTGAAACTTTTTCTTGCCAAATGCTGGTTAATCCTCTTAACGCCTCCACCAATGACGGACTGGGGCACTGGTGTTACGTAACATGACTGTAACTAGAAAATCTGCCCGTCCAATTATTTTCTATATTGGAAGAAACTTGTGGGTTTTGAAGTCACAAGGTCTAAGATCACAGAGTCAAGTGACCATATTTTTTCTTCTCAATAAGCCCTATTTAGATTGACAACTGTTAATTTAGGGTCACAATGTTGAAGGCCAAAGGATGTTAATAGAATTTCTTCACTCTTGCTCGCAGAACGCGCATTTACAAAAGATCCAGAATATTTTGTTACAAATTCAGCTTGGCATTTTGAGCCATTTTGTACTTCTTATGAAATGTTAAATAAACTAAAAGCTGTAACCTCGTGTATATACTTTTTTTATTCCTTATGTTCTATGAGATTTTTATTCCTTATGTTATATGTGATACTTTAAACTAGAAAATTTGGCTATACATTTTCCATTAAAACAATTCGCGAACGTGTATATAATATATTATATAGCTGTCGACAATAACATTAGATCAGGGTTAACGATTAACATGATCGTCTAGGCATGACTTCTTTATCATACGATGGCAAGTTATGAATTATTAACACAAACATCCTAATAATCAACCATTTGTCTGATGGTGTTAAAATATGAAAGGTTTGTGTATTTATTTTGAAGGCTTGTGTATTTAATAAGTTTTTTTGATTGCAGAAAGGCTTTTGCGTCCTCTTCAACATCTCCTCGAAACATCTCCTCAAAAAAATGAACCATACCAAACTGTACATCCACCATGTTGGTGAATGAGTCGCTTATACAAATGCAGCGGAAGAGCAGCGAGAAAGGGTTGTGTTGTGATTCACCCAGAAACAGGCCTCACTATCCTGTGGGTTTTCCACAGAAGGCACGAACAGTATCTTGAAGAAGGAAACTCCATTAAACTCCTCAATTTTATAGAGAAAGATAACGGAGAATTGCTGTGCACACAGCAAAGTAACATATAAAGGTAACTAGAACTTGACATCTTTTTAAATAAAACAATATATTATATATTATATATATATATATATATATATATATAACGATGAATATAAAAATTACCAAAAAAAAAAACGCACCGTAATAATCCCCACACTTATTAATCATAAGTTTGCCATTAGACAATGAAAAACTGTTAATGAGTTCTGAACATAATTACTATTTCACAATGTATATTTTAAATAATTTTGACAGAAAAATATTTAAGTGTAAACCGATTTTTCAAGCCCAGTTGACAAAAATATGGATATATAATTGTCCCTCCTCTACTGTCCGTTACCAGGCACAAATAATCCTTAATCGACAATACATCAAAGTAGACTAAATTGAATGATGTTAATCATTAAGCCATTACCTTTTACATAAATGGGTGATTTACCCATTTATCCCTTATTTAATGTTTGAGGTTTTTACTGTTCTATTACAGGACAACCACTGTTACGCCAACTGTAAACCAGATATTGCTCACTGATGTACTCGTTCACCCAAACCCAATGCCAATAAAAGATGCCCAGGCTGGTATGGACGTCGCTATACAGGGCAGGGTGGAATCGGTAATTTGTTTTAACTTTTCCTTTATCAAACTTAATTTTTCCTTTCCTGCATTCAACCTTCCAGATCGAATTTAAGTAATTGGCAGTTACATAAATTCTCTATAGTCCTGTTCTTCGACTAGCTGGCTTTCTTTGTTACAGCTCCCTTGACCTTCAGAACAACTCTGCTGTGCTTTCTTCTTCCAAAATAACATAAATGGATAGCTGTTCCTGCTAACGGTATCAGGAACAGCTTATTGAAATAACGTCTTTGATTTACAATATCCCTTTGCGGAAGTGATTTACAATATCCCTTTGCAGTAGCGTCTCTTTTTAAATTACGCTCTTTAATTACGCTCTTTACACAGCGCTTTAACTATAGGCCCATTCCCTATATCGTAAGCGCTGTTTGTTATGACCTCGTATCCTGAATTGCTACACCAGAGGGGAGCACTGTATTTTTGTCCAATCAGATGAGACCTTGTCCTGGAAGACACGACCAAGTGATGAATACACGTAGCCAATCATGTTCATTTCGTTTTGAGTGTTTGAGTGAAAGCTCATCGCCCCGGTAACCGTTTGAACAGGGCACAGGCTCAAAGAGAATTGGCCCAGACGTGGTTTGCTTCGGGCCTTGGGTACATAGGATGCCCGGCCGGTGAGTTGTAATTCAAACGAAACGTAACAACAAAGGCTGCGTGCACTCCTCGCTGGCTGGTTTCAGTTCTGCAAACAAGATACATGGCTACGCTAACACAGTCATAATGTCATAATCAAATCGGTCGATGATGCGAGAATACAGAGGGAGCAATTAATTTCGACCGTTAACCCTCATCAAGCGGCGCTTGAACCACAGGTATGGGCGGAGCTAAGATGCCTGTCGAATGTATGTTTATTGGCATCTGGTTGGCTGCTTGTCACATCAAACGCACGTTTTTTTCAGCGGACAACGAACCGCCACCTGGTGTCTTAATATAACATAATAGGTCAAAGCTAGCAGCGTGAAAATCAGTTGCTTCTTTAGAAGCGCAAGATTTCCGCTGCCTCGGGAGCGTATTTATAAATAAAATGCAGTTTTAATTCTATTAGTTATTTGAAATAGAAACTCTTAAAGGTAATTCTTTCCAATAAGTTTCCTACCTAAAATATTTGATACTTGTGAATACCATTAGCAGTATATATCTGCAATAAATATATATCTGCAATAAATATCTATGCATTCATTATAGCAAATCTATTAAAATCAATTTACTTGCAGATTGAAAGAATCAGAGATGTCCAAATACATCAGGGGAAAAGTTCCTCCAAATTGCAAAAATTAACATGACGGACACAACAGGAACCATAAACGTCACCCTCTGGAAAGAGGCCACCAACATTGGCCGCAACATCGCATGTGGCCAGATCATCAAACTCGTTTCTGCAAGGGTGGCATACTCCACGTATCTCAGATGCCTTAATGTCAACGTGAACAACTCGCAACAAGCGCTGGTAAGTATAACTTCCCCTAACAACCCCTAACAAGTAATGACAATGTTAATTGTGCAGTAACCGTTTTGAAACAACCCTGTCCTTTTAAATATATTTCGTATGCTAGTACTTTACAGCTCTATAGGATGAATAATATCATACAAGAGCTTATCAATAATATCATACAATATTGTAAGTATACAATAAATATAAAATGAATATAACAAAATATAACCTCTCGATGCCCGGGCAGTTCCAAATATCCAATCATCGCTAAAGAAACTATTCACAATCGCAAAAATTCGCAATCACCAAAAACTATCACCACCTTGCGATTATTTGTCACCTGGAAGATGAGCGTGAAACGTTCCAAATGTTTTGTGACGTCATCCGTATTAGTCATTAGTCAATTGTCTAGCAAATGCAATAAAGTACGCTTAGTATACTTAGTGATAAAAATTATTATTATCACTAAACTTCCTACGCAATTTTTATTATCACTAAACTTCCTACGCCTTGAAGACGAATAATTAACTTCCTACGTATTTACAATCTGGCATGTATTTCAGCTAAACATTAAACATTGCCAAACATTAATATAAATCCTTTCATGTGTAGCTTACCAGCCAATAAGGGAAGATAATTATTTATTTGGGGTTCACAAAACCTGATCAACATTGGCTTTCATTACATGGTCATCATTCTTTTCACAAATTCAGCTGAGCGACCACACTCATTTAATCACACTTTTTCTTGTACTACGTTGTTATATTTCAGCTTGTGGATGGACCACTGAAGGAGGTGTACACTGGAACGGTGGATGGAATCAACAAAACTGAATCTTACACAATGTCCATCTCACTTGAAAATAAAAGTGGGACAATGAACTTCCAACTCCATAAATCCATTATCACATGCACGCGACCTTATCCAGCCTGACGCCGACTGTCAAGATTCTTTGGAGGACCAGCTCTTCCAGCTTTTACCTCTGGACGTGAAAGTCGTCGTGGAGATTGAACGTAAATAAAAAATTAACAATTAAAAAGTAACAAGTATAGAATATCTACCTTTCCATGACTTTCGAGTTATTATCTACGTCCAAAACGTAAATTAGCTGCACAAATGTTTTGCCTCCAGCCAGAAACTTTTTTACGCACTGCCTGCAGATATTTACCTCGTTTAGTTAACATTTTGGCGTTAGTTGGCGTTTCAGTTTGCTTAACCTAGTTAATACGGTGAGCCGACTCCTTGACACAGAAAATTCCCTGTCCATGTCTTCCCGTATTAATTCCCATCTGATGAAACTGTTCTTGATGTAAAGGCTTGTACTCGTTATCAATTAAAACTCTTTATTGATCAAACCTAGAAACCGGATTTATCAATATTTCTTTGTCGAGTGTCAAGCAAGCTGTTTGTTGAGTGTCATGCAAGTTGCTGTTTGTCTGTCAAATGTCCTGCATGCGTGTGTCGACCGTGATTGCAAGTTGTCTAGAGCTTAAAACCATGTGCTTGTGGACACGCACAAGCACCACCGTGTCCACAAGCACCACTAATTGTCGAGTTCATTTGAAGGTAACTTTTATCTGAAAACTTAATTCTGTATTTCTCCCCCCCCCCCCCCCCCCCCCAGCATAACAGTATATTTAAACAATTTCGTGATCAGTAAGTAGCATTAAACTGCTTGCATTAAACTGCTTGTCGAGTCCATTTGAAGGTAATTTTAATCCAAAAACTTAAGTCTGTATAAAACTTCATTCTCTGCCGACTGCCTCAATCTACCAACTGGGCAGGACGATTTTAATGACCAGAACCCTGGAACCCTCCCTGAAAAGCTTACTTCAAACGCTTCCTTGAACTAATCTAAATAATTAATCCAAAAAACTTTCATATTCCATGCCTTTATTCCCCTCTGTTCAATTTGGCCATCAAATGTACCTAAACTTTATTCAGTTTCCCATATCATTGGTCAGTTTTCCCTACATAACTTTATTTAATAATAGTTTCCCATATCTTTGGTCACTTTTCCCATTCTTTATGACAGAGTACATGGCCTTGAACTACTGATATTTCCATCAATCTGTATGTCTGTTCCAGTGTGATTCTAAAATGCATCTGACCATTTCCTTTGCACTAACGGTCCCTTAACCCTTTCAATAGTTTGTCCCGTACATTTTTTTTTAATATCTTAAACTCTAATTTAAATTTCTAAACTCTAATTTATCTAAACTCTAATTTATACGGGACTCTTATTTATACGGGACATCTTTTTTTTTAATATCTTAACTCTAATTTTAATATCTTAACTCATACTTAAAATAAATTAGATATTTTAAGTATTTATAAGGTGAGTTTTAAGTATTTATAAGATTACTCGCCTATCAACCGGGCAAGATCATATTACATTTTTGCAGCAAGGTCAAGAAAACACTCTTTTGAGTTGGGGGGGGGAACTTATTTTGTAAGGCTGACATGCACTAAGCTAAACATTTATTCCAAAACCTTACATATTCCCTGCCCATGAACCCCTCTATTCACTGGCCTCAAAAAAAGTGTTTTGGCATTAAGTGTACCTAAACTTCAAGCGTTCTCTATTTATGAGACCTTCAAAGATGCAGTCGTCCCTTAACAGAGCTCAAATTGTAACCATTCGTCCTAGAATTTTCAAACTTGACATCCAAGGAGATCGGTGAAAGATTTTTTTGGAAACGTGAATTAAGGTCTCTTTACCCATATTTTCTGAGCTATAGGGCTTATAAGCACCCCTTAGAATAATTGAAAATTTGATACCAAGTAGGGCACAAATCATAACCATGGGGCCCAGAATCTTCTAACTTGACATCCTGAGAGTTCTTCAAAAGTTCTCCCAAGAAACCTGAAATTGGGTCACAGTGACCTGTTTAACAGCACTTGGTAACAAAATATCGCCAAGACCGAGCACAAACCAAATTATTACCAAAAATGTTATGCCAAAAATGAACATTATTTAAAGATGGCCGCCAAAGAGCATATCCATCACGTTTTCATACAGTCTAGATGCTGTTGTAACTGAAAGTGGTAGCTGAAAAACATAACAGCATTTAGTCCCCCTATTTGGTAGTCAACCCCTTTTTTGGAGGGTCTGGCTCATGGACTTATATACTGGCATGAAATAAAACCCGTTCGTTCCTGAATAAATGAGAATTCTACTTTTTCCAAGTTTGAATTTCAAATCTTAATTCCAGTATCTCCTTAGAAAAAAATGAGAATTCTCAGTCCTCCCAGCAAAGAGTAGATTTC
This sequence comes from Sipunculus nudus, assembly GCA_026874595.1. NCBI lineage: Eukaryota > Metazoa > Annelida > Sipuncula > Golfingiida > Sipunculidae > Sipunculus > Sipunculus nudus. The sequence continues at coordinate 34,697,407 of CM049308.1, read as the reverse complement.
TCATGTATCCTGGGAAGAATGGGAATTCCTACCTTGATCTCCTGAACTTCACATTCTTCCCTTGACAAAATTCAAAATAAATAAAAAAAATTGTAATGATTAAAATATATTTAGATAATTTCTAATATATAATTGATCATTGTATTGTCACCAGAAGGTCACGTTACGCTTTGAGGTAGTGGGTGATGAAGAGGTTTGTGGGTGTATTCATGACGTTTATAACATAAAAATGTAAACTGCAAACAGAAAATACTTCAACGCTCGTTTGCACTGGGTAAAAGTGACAGTATTGTTTGCTACACCATAAAAGCATTACCAGTTTCTTGCAATACAAACAAAGAGACAGGGGATAGAAATTTGCAGCCCGAAGAAAATGCTAAGTTTCGGCAGTTGTGTTGACGTGGCCGTCAATCCGAAGACCAAGATTTCCCCGTAGATGGTAAACAATTAGAACAGAACCGGATTTTGGCCAAATTTCAGGCCCATAGGCGTTGTATGAAAAGAAACCTGCCAAAGTTAACTTTACGTTTAGCTTAAACCATTAACTCCAAATTTTATATTACACTCGTCTACAAAATTTTGGTAAATATCTGCTTCAAAGATAAGAATGGCTAAATCTTACTTGCTTTGTTAAGATGGATTGTAAAACACAATTTAAACCAAGTCTAAATTATCCTTATACTGACATTAACACATGTTGGGTATACGGAGAGCTTTACTAACTATAAAAGCCATAATAAAATCAGTATAAAAGCGCTGATGACAGACTGGATCGCGCCGAAAGATAAATATCACTGGCCCAGTCAATGAAATGGCTCTTAATTGTTGCCTCTGACAGAGAAACCAAACGTTCTGTCACTGTATCGCACGTATTGTCGGTACTGCAACCTCTCGGCTACTCCCATAACTAATTACCACTCTCTGACCCTCTTATTTCATCGACTGGTAAACTTGGGCCGTATCGGACAGTCAGCACCATACATCACCGCCTCGCTGAACTAAGGTCTTTCCCAGTGACGTAGGGAGTAATTATAGTGGTCTTTCCCATAATCTTTTTTTTTTCAAAACCAAAATGGGTTATCCAGTAACCGCCTATTGTGGGCTTCTAGCTTGCTATTTATATACCAATTTAATCAGTCTTAATATTTGAAGGACAAGGCTATTTTGAATAGGCCAGTTACAGTCTAAGAGGAAGCGTTGAAAACTGTCTGCACTGGACAGAGGGAATTTCCCTGTAATCGCGGTAATGGGATTTCCAATACTCTGCTTCTGAAATAAATTGTTTTTGTCCACCGAATACGAACCAGCAAACAATAGGGATGAAAAGTGATGTCCTGTTTGGTGAGGTGTTTGTGCTTATTAAACGTATTACTTGTCATCAGCACGGGTCGTCAGCACGTTATCTCGACGAAGCATCGGGAAAAACATAAGTAAAGCAGCAGCCCAGACATTTGCATCTGTAATGGTTGATATGACCAGAAGAGATAACATAAGGCGCAAGATATATGGATCAACAGGTAATTTCTTGCACGGAGTATCACCGTAGCATCGGCGCAAACCTGTAGTTAGCGACGAGAGCTGAAAATTGTTTTCTAGGGGATTAGGCAAATTAAATTCCAGATGCATGATTCGTACTGCATTCAAATACTGACAGGTGGTTATGTATTGCTGTGTTCTAGCTGTGTTTCCATTCATCCGTAAATCTCGTACGTCTCGTTCGCAAAAAATCGGATTCCTCTTTGTAAGATGAACTGTTTCCACATGTACGTTTTAACGTGCTCCGCCAACGTATCCACAAAAACGGACAGCATCGAAACGGAGCGGTGAGCGATTCATCCGTTTTGCGGATGGCAAAAATGCTTACATTTCCCAACAGTGCCCCTGAGCCAGGTGTGATGAGACATATTGACCTTCCTGCCTGTTGTCCTTGCAGTTTCAAAAAAGGCACGTGAAAGGGTATCCGCAAGAAAAACTACGTACTTATGGAAACAGTTTTTGCGGACTGCGCACTATGGAACGTACGTACGTCTTTAACGGATACGTTTTTTACGGATACATGGATACACAGCTAACGGTTCATTATAAAACGCTTCCTTATATTGCAGCCTGTCGAAGGTACATCACAACATATCATTACGGGAAAGGTCGGAGTTACATCAAGGAAGGACCAACTGAAGATCTGTGTGGACACCGGGAAGAGTATCCAAACCCTCAAGGTTGACACCGGTGTTATTCGGAGGGACCTGATGGTGGGCGAAGATCTGAACGCGAACCCTGAGAAAGCCTTACTACAGAAAATTACTTTTCGCTGCAGTGTAGTAATAAAAAACCACGAGATCGTATCTTTTGAAGTTCAGGAAAGACAGTAAAAAAGACAATCAAGTCGGTTAAAGTACTTTCAATAAATCCATTACTTTCAATAAAGTGGTTTGGATTTTTTCTTGTCGTGTGTAGACTGGCATTTGGTTTCTGTGCATCGAGTACGGTTAACATTGATGTAAGTAGCTTTATATGATTGTGAATGTGATGTTGTGATTGTGAAATGTTAGTTCGTGATCGTCTGTACGAAGTCATCTGGGCCTGAGTATTTGTAACAGCCATTAATCCCGGAAGACCTATATACCCATAAGTCCCTTTTCTTGAGAGGTGGGAGGGTTTCTATGGCGTGTCCATTAGTTTCCAAATTGTAACGACCATAAGTAGAGTGGGATGCATTTTTTGTGAGAGAACGAAAGTAATTTAGCAGAACTTGTTCAACCTGGAATGGGGATTAAAGCGGCGATTATGACACTTCCACGCTGAAACTTATGTGGTTATCTGAAAACTCAAACCTAATGTAAAATAAGCACTTCCACACTGTTTTAGACCAGACAGAACCGGATAAATCTTATTCATATACCTCCTGTCACGTTTATGGATATCATACTCTCTTGAGACTTCCCAGCAATATGCCTTTCTATATACCCTGCAACGACAGCATCACTTAAATCGGCCGTGATAAAGCCCTACGTGCTTTTCAAGCAATCTAGTGCTAATTTAACAGGAGTAAACTTTATTCGTATGTGGCATTTTAGGCCCTCTGTTCCACAGGAGCGCTTATCTAGTTTCAAGAGATGGTGTAACACTTTGAGGCAGAACTTGAGAATATGACCTCCTATACTTTGACCTCCTATACTTTTTTGCCGTGTGCGGCCTTAAACGAAATCATCCCCCCTCCCCCCAGTATCTGGTCGAATGATGGTCTGGTGTCTCAATATCCTGAATTGGTCATTATGGTACAGTAAAATCTCGGCAGGGAGGCCATATCCCTGGTACTCCTGTGTCCCCATAAAATATCTTCCCATGGAATCCTATTCGCAATACCTCTCAATGGAGACGTCCACCTATCCATTCCAATGAACAGGCATTATACGATGTAGTAAACATTTGAACTTTTAGTAGGGCTGACTTATACGTCGTAAACCTGCCTTACTGACGCCTTCTCACGTTATACCTGGTTGGTTCGTGACTTCTCTCTCCGCCTCTTCCAAATTTTAAAGTTAGCGAAGTCATGTACAAGGAGATTCATTCTGTGTGTTTGTGCAGCAAAGAAACCTGGTACATGCTACATATTAAGTCGTTGAGCTGCAGAAAATGAAAAAAAACTCAATGGCATACCAAGTAGATATCATAATTGATAATTATGGTGCTTTCAGACAAGGTCAGTGTGAATGTCCTGTAGGTGCTGGTCTGAATGCCCACTGCAAGCATGTTCAGTATATATTAATTTATCCGGTTTCTTATAGCAATAATACCAAGATTTTACTAACATCATATACAGCCATACAATGTTTACAAACATTTCACCCTTCCAGGGCTGTCCTCCTACGCATCCCAACTGACTCTGCGCAACACCAGCAGTTGAACTGGCAAAAATATTAAACAGATGACAGAGTATGACCCCGTCCAGTTCACCTGAGAAACATCCATGGATATATTCTACTCTTCAGCATTAAATGTATGAATCATCAGGCAAGATGAAAGTGAAAAATACAAAACAAAATGAAATTCTAATGGCAATCGTCCAGATAGTTGCACCTTTCACTAATGACCAACACTATCTGGTCATGCACCGTGAAGATATTTTCCGTTAGTCATTTGGTGTTTCAAGTTTGACAAAGGAGGAAATCATTAAAGTTGAACAAACCCCAAGGGCAGAGTAGCAATTCTGTTTGGTTTATTGAGCGCTCTACAAACCCCAAGGGCAGAGTAGCAATTCTGTTTGGTATATTGAGCGCTCTAAGTACCTTCAGTCGTCTAAATTTTGGAAAACATGCAAAACTTCTGACAGAACTGTTATGTTTAAGTAAGCAATTTTTAGAGTGACTTTTTAATTTGAATAAAATAAATACTACGCCACTGCAACATGGTTGAAAATATGAACCAATAGTAGTTTAGTACTAAAAAATTAATTTTTTTTTCAATTATTTCCCTCAATCATTCATTTAATGGATACACATACTTTATAATCAAATTGACAGTTGTATCTCAGATAATGGAAACACTTCAGGGCTATTTTAATGTCCAGAGAGGATAGAAAAGGAGATCCCTTGTCTCCACATAAATTCTTACTGGCAGCTGAAATTATGGGTGAATCTGTTGCACCTACCAGGAAATATTGGGCTTGGGACAATTGTGGACCAATTCATTGTTTTATATCTAAGACCTTAATGGAGATCTTAAGCATCTTTTCAAAGGTACACTATAATTTTGAACTTAAATCATTTAAAACGTGTCCTCCAGCAAATTATACAAATTTTAATAAATAAAAAACATTAAAAAAAACGCCAGAAGAATATGAAGCTTAAATAAACAAGCAAATTCGTGGAATTAATGTCCCCCGCTTTTGGATCTTGTTGTTTTCATGCTTGATAAAGGACGGACAGACAGAGTGACAGACAGAAGCCAGACACTCCAAAACTAATCCCAACCGGGGTATGCATGAGAGCAATCACTGATCAAAATTTGAAAGAAATCGGATCATATTTAAGAAAGTTATCCCACAGAAACGAAAACCTGACAAACTGACAGAGTGACAGACAGACAGACCGACGGACACAAGCCGGACACTTCAAAACAAATGAAAACCAAGGTAAGCATGAGAGCAATCACTGACCAAAATTTGAATGACATCGGATAATATTTAGGAAAGTTATAGCAGGGAATTTAAAACCTGACAGACGGACAGACAAAGTGACAGACATACAGACAGACAAGATAAACACTCCAAAACAAATCCCAACCAAGGTAAGCATAAGAGCAATCACTGACCAAAATTTGAATGATACGAAAACTTGACGGATGGACAGACAGTCTGACGGAAGTAAATGTAATTTCTGGCAAACGGTGCAGACGTCGCTCTCGAAGTTCACAGAGGACTATAGTTGTATGAAGTGGCGAACTGCAACTGGACATTTATGAGCATTCTTCTGTCTAATAAACGTAGTTTCACCGTTAATAACATATTCAAAACAACAGAAAAAAAAATTTGCTCTTATAGATTACTCACATGTGATAATGTGGGCACGCAACAATGTAACATCAAGCGAATCTGCTGAAAACTGTACAAGGTTGTTAATGCTAAATGACAAGCCGATAGTGTGAAAATATTGACAAGAGCCCTACTGGTAGGATAAACACTGGAAACCGGTAATTAGAATCCAGCACCAGCTGAATGTCTGTTCCTGGATAAGCAGCTTACGAAGTGAGAATTGGTGTTATGCTGATGCCTTGGCTAAAACAATTTTGTCATAGATGAAAACAAAAAATTATTTGACTTCCAAAACCGACATTACCATTCAAAACTTTTATTAAGGGGGGCGGGGTAATTTTCCGAAAGGAATAGGGAGAGATAATAACAAATCTGGAAAAAAAAAATAAAATTGGAAATAAATAGATGAAAATGTTTGAGCTCAAGGGGGGAAGGGGGGGTGGGACTGCGGGCACCCTCCTCTGGATCCGACACTGTAAACGTACATTTGTATACTATATTATATAATAAACAATTATTCTCTCAAAAAGGAACAGTGCTTTGGGTAAATATCTTTGGGTAAATATAATAACTCTTTGGTCTTAATTGAATATTATATCATGCAAAAAGCGTGTCTCATTTGTCTCTAACCAAATGGGTGAACCTGCAATGGCTGTTTTCTATTAGCTGAAATGGTCTCCGCATTTATTTAATGTTGCCATCCGGCCAAATGGTCTTTTGACAATCTGTTTAACACATTGTCAGGTTCTTTATGGCATGTATCCTTTCATATAAAACTTAGGCCCAATTCTCCCTTTATGTGAGAGGTCTAATTCTCCCTTATTACCTCACATAAAACGGTTTCAGTCCACATATTTATTTATATCACACAGGGTAAGGCTTCCTACACGTTGTTCACAGTTTTGTATGCTCATTTGATTTTACAGCAATTTACACAGTTAAAACATTAGTCTTTATTTTTTCCTTTGGCTGATGTCTATTATCATTTAATTTACAGGTTTTCATCTCAACAGGGTCATTTTTCGTGAGTTTTTCAACTGTAATACCAGGTGTATCAAACAAAATGAAATAAGTATATTATTGCACATTCTAGATATTTTATTAAGATTAAGCTAAGCAACATGACCCATAGCTCCCCTGTTTATATATAACCCTTAAATGGACCCCCTCTGTTTCATTGCGTAATTTTTCTTTATATTATTCCTTTCATGTCATATATGTTATGTGGTTACGGGTCTACATTACTGTGGTGTGCTAATTGGCCATATGGTTTCAGAGAAGAAGTTTTTTGTAGCCGTCAGTATGATACAGGCACTGATGACCCCCGTACAAAAAAGGTCGATGCAGGTGGCGCCACCAATACCTCAATTTCAGATATGTCTCATGTGAACAACATTGGCATAAAATTTGGTGATGATAGCTCCAGCCGTTTCTGAGATTGTAATTTTAGTATGCTTTTATGGACAGATGACTAAGTTCAACTTCCTGTAACTCGGCCAAAATCACCGAACTTAAACCATTCGAACAAACTTGAAAAAGATTGTTCCAGAAATCATTTCTGTGAAATATTGGACAATTTGGCTGAACAGTTTCGGAGGAGAAGATTTTTCAAGCTTTTCTAAGAAAATGCAGTTAGCCAAAAAATAAGCAAAATCCGATATAATTTTTCAGATGACTAATTTTTTGCATAAAATTTCGTGATGCTACCTCTTGCCGTTTTCAAGATAGTATGGGTTGACGTACAGACGACGGCCGCCGGACGACGCCACACCATCGCATAAGCTCACTGGTTCGCTAATAAAAACAACTGCATATATTCCTACAAGTCAATCGTGGCATTTCCTAACAGAATGTCACTTTTTGTCTTACCACGGGGAAAATGACAGTTCAACAAACGGATGAAAAAGGACTGAAAGAAATACACCGAACTCTATAGCTTGCACTGTCACATCCTTTTAAAATAATTAGAGATCAATAAATGCCGCGCGCGCCAGTTAAGGGAACTTAGAACAGTTGCAGGATATGTCCAAAAATGCTGAGACTGTCATAGAAATGCTCACCTAGGAGCGTACCAAGAATATTGTAGCACTAATAATATTTATAATAATTTGTATTTACGTAAAGTCAAGTGCATGTAACAGGCAATGATATATGTGTTGCTTGAGAAAAATTACACGTATGTTTAATATACCATGACGAATTGTCCAGTGTATTCTATAGATGGACGGTAGCGCGAGCTTTACTGATGAAAACCATGTACAGGCGACCCCCCCCCCCCCCCCGGGTATTGTATCACGGTTCACTATGTCAAACGCTTTTTAGAAATCAAGCAGTAGGCGCATGAATTATATTGTTCCCTAAGGTCGCATATTCCTCTATTGGTATAGGCAGCAATGATCGATCGCGATAGTCTGTTTTGTCATTGATAAATAGTGGAGCTACTTTTTTCTAGATTTGACGCGTGACGCACGCGCGCCGTAGTGTGCTTTGGGCTTTACGCTTTGCCCAACTATTCTCTACACTAATTGCTGCTGGTAACCTCGGTTGCCATTCAGGTTTGGCCACCAGGTGCTGCTGTCTCTGTGGAATTCCTTCTGTGCAACATTTAGACAATCACACTGCAGGTATCAACAGAAAAATTGGATGTTTCTTTGAGGTGCTCGTCGATGTGCAAAGCATTGTAAGTGCTTTACCATTTTCCAATTTACACCAGCCTTTGGGACTTTAAAACAAAACTGTGATCCTCATAAAAACTTTTGAACTATTTATCATTTTGTCCTTAAATTTAGTACACCGATTGTGCCTACCAGGTTCTCAGACGAGTTTGAAACCCGGTGACCTTGATGGTCAAATCAGCAAAATTATAGTTATTGTCTTGTGAAGGCGATAATTTTTGAAAGGCTGCATATATCCCTCCAAAATTTTAAACACTCCTTTTTCCTCCTAAAATCCAATATCTTGGAGACCTTTACCTTCATCTTCAAAGTCTGCCGAAATGTATGTTTTTTTGTGAATCCCATAAATTTTGAAGGATTTTACATTTTGTCCTCGAATTTGACACACCAGTTCTTTCTGCCAAAATCTCATTGGAGTTAGAAAAGTTGTGACATTGACCTTAAAAATCAAATCTGCTGAAATCTAGAATCATGGTGCTATGTTAATATGGTGTCTCACTAGAGAATTAAAAAATTACTGTAGAAATAACAAGAAAATTAACTTGAAATCAATTTTATTTAAAAAAGGAGTAGGACTGCCACTGCAGACCCCCTAGGATTTACAGAGTGTAGTCTTCATTTCAAGTATTGTGTTTCCAGGATCGAATGCCCTAAGGGAATACATGTATACTTATGACACTAAATCGATTTAAGTTTTACGATACTCGAATAAAGTCATGCCTTCTGTTTTGAACCAAAGGACTTTTCACATGTCCATCTTCTTGGTTACAAACTCACGTATTTTTTTTTTTTTTTTTATACTATCGAGAAACCAGGTTCTATAGCTACTCCTTCTCCTAGTGACAAAGATATTTTACCCTCTTAAATTAGTTTTGGGAGGAGTATCAAGTCAAATTGCGGAACGTCTTTCAGTTGAGACGGGAGTAAAATAACTATTATTTAGCAATTAATATACACTATATAATACGGAAGAATTTTGTTTCCTGGAGGTCCTCTACGTTCCAACTTGCGGAAGGACTTGTAGTTGGGTCTTCAACATATGGACGGGAAAAAATGAGGTCATCTGGTGACCCTCTGGACCATTCCTGCATGTAGTTTAAGTGGTTTTCTAAAATGCTACTTTACAAAATGCCAAAATAAGAGAAGACTATGGTTATTAACAACCATTCTGATCTGGAATAACTAATATTTGTAAATATTTTGTTTTATAATTCTATTTATATTCCTATATCTCCAAATGCCACAATCCTAACGTAATGAAAGGCCTTGCCAAACATTTTATCAAGGACAACTGGTTTCAACATGTTCAGGATGTCGAAATTGCAAGTCAGGATTAATTAATCAGAGCAGCAAATTTGGAACATGGTTTAATCGTGCAAAAGTGCTCTGCTCATATTTAATTTAAATAAGACCAAATATTTTATGGAAATATTTATTGATATTCATTTTATATTACCTTCCATTATTTAACGAATATAGTAATTTAGATTACATTGAACGTACGCCCACCTTTCGACTAGGACTATCAATTCCACGATGTACTTGTCCCCGAAGTTCCACGATGTACGGGTCCCCGAAGTTCCATGATGTACGGGTACCCGGAGTTTCACTGTGAACGGGTCCCCGAAGTTCCACCATGTAGTTGTCCACGATGTATCCCCCCCCCCCCCCCCCCCCAAAGTTCCATGAACTTCTCTTCAACCAAAGATTTGCGACCTCACATCATTGTTTGCGGAAAGGGGCTATTAGGTTGAGTTGGTGGATTGACAAATGTTGCTGCGACCATTCCGACTTCAGCAGGAATCGCAAATGCACATGATCCTGAAATCGTCGATTTGCTTGTTACATTCTTATTTTGAATGACAGTGCCCCTCCCCCTTTATCGACAGGCCTGATCACAATATCATTATTATTCTGTAATTCAGTCATTGCTTTGCGTTCACCGGTGGTTAAATTATATTCTGGTTTGGTTATTTTGTCTATAATTTCAGTTTTAACCCTGCTCCTGAACGTGTTTTATGTATAAATCTAATTTTTATTTCCGCCCGGGTATAGGTGTCCATCTGCTGTTACGATCTGTTTTAGTTTTCTTATCCGTTTTTGTGTGTAGTCTGCATGATGCATCTGTGTCTCTTCTAAAATATTCTACCAGGCGGAGTCTCCGGAAAAAATATCTTCTAGATCTCCGTACAACGCTATATTATCTATTGATTTAGTCGGGCAAAACTTGTGGCCCTTGGAGAGTAATTTAGCTTCAGAATCAGTTAATTTATAAGCGGATAGGTTGATAACCTTAGATGGATCAGATGTCGCAAGTATGTCTGTGTGTTTGTTGTCCGACTTGTCTGTATAAACGGTTAAGTCATGTGTGAAATTGGGTCTGTCAAAATGTTCGAGTATGCATTGGTTCTAATTGTTTTTAACAAGAGGTTTTCTGAATTTATGACCGTGTTGTGAGAGTCTCTTAAGCTTACCTTTCTTCCTGTTGATACATGTGTGTAGCTCCCGCGTGTCCTTTCTTTCTAGAGTACAGAACGTGATAGAGGTGGTTCCTGAGTTCCTGAAAATTTCTACAAAACCTGGCTGAGTAGTCTGTATTGTATGTCGTTGCCATCGGATTCGTGACGAGTAGTCCCTTTGGTATGAGTTCCTTCTTCTTTCACTGATTGATGAAATAAATATCGCTCTCAATTCTGGCTATTTAATTCTGGATTTATATATATATATATATATATATATATATATATATATATATATATATATATATATTTTCATGTTAACATTTTACATGTAAACATTTAACAAGTTCACGAGTTTATATGGTCAGAATATGAAATTTATGTATAAAATTATAAAATATTATTTTTCAAGCAATTTGTAGAAAGGAAGTTTTATTAAAGTTGTCGGTGGCTTGGTAAAGTAAAGCCGTGCGAAATAATGTAGTACATATATCACATATGTCAGAAATCTATAAATCCACATTTGCAGCATATAATGTATACATACGTTGAACAATTATTCTCATGATTGAAAAAAAAAAAAACGACCTAAGGATTATTTTATTATTAGGAATATTCTTGGGACCTTTTGATTTTTAAATTATTAGGAATCATGGAATCTACCATGTTTAATCATACATTTTACAATTGAATGATACAATGATTAATTTGAATCATCAACCAGACGAGATTGGACAGGCCAAAGACACTATCAATATTTATGGCAAACCCAATTACACAAATCTTACGTTTTCCTTTGCATAGTAGCTCTGGTTGGTCATTTCCCTCAAGTTTAGAAACTTGATTGGCTCTGAACAAGAATCTCTCAACACCGGGCAAGTTGCCAGTTCTGATGGGGCTTTTAGAGCCCTTGGCTGTTGGAACCCTAGTGTTAAATACGTAAAACAAGTAATGAATGATGGAAAAACAATTCACAGTGCCATGGGTGTCTTATACCAGTCACAGCCTACTGTGCCTTGGCTACCGAAGAGTTAACATTCATCTTCTGCTGCAGGAAGTTAATATGTTCTGATGTTCGTTATTGGCTGCCCTGAGGCATTCCTTTCCTTGTAACTATTGTAAACGAACGATGTCTGCCCTATTGACCCTTCCTACTGGTGTTTTTAGCCGAGCTTGCGGTGCTCCTCTGAGGTTTGTAAGGAGATGGCAAGCATAAAAAAAAGAAATAAACAGCCTTGTTGGTTTAAGAGAACAGCTAAGAAGAGATTCTGTTTTCTGATTGCTTGGTTGTTCATCCATGACAACGAAAACAACATCTTTATCAATCTCATGCATAGAAGATATAACCGATAATATTAATTGAGACTGCACTTCGGCAGAAATATCATCAACCCAAAATATATCCCACGGGGACTTTCCGAGGCGCATAAGGGCCCATCAAGGGGCCATCACTTCAGCCCAGCCATGTACCAAGACACATTGGAAAGAATGACCGGGTCATACGAAATCATGTCATTATGAAGCAAGAACTGTAAAATGCCAAAAAAGGAGTGAAAAAAGGCCAAATTTTCTGCAGGTGGTGTTATAAACGGGTCAGACTTTGTTATCATAAAAAGGTAAAGTGAATCTTTCATCCATTTAATGTTCTTTAATATTTTACGCAGCAGCGATTGTAATGTGACATCAGGCTAAATTTGAAAAAAAATATTCTACGGAGCTCATTCCAAAGTTTTAACAAAATACTGCAATATGCTTACTCGAGATCTTGCGGAATAAAGTAGAGTCTTTAAAAAAACGTGTACTAGCTCAGTATGTCAAACCATCAACAGAACCATAAATAAGCGTTTCCGCTCGCATGGAAAAGGGGCCTAATAGAGCTAATTATATGGATTTTAATCGAGATGTTAAAATTTTTCTCGATCGTTAATACCATTTTTGCTTTATATAGTTTAACTTAATTGCTATACCTGAGTATGTCGCATAACTAGGTATTATTTTTTATATAAATTCAATCTGTTCCTTACCTTTTCGTTCGTCCTCAGTCCCTGTTCTGCAAAGGTGGATTCAAAATGAAATATCGAAATCATAATTCTTGCCATTTCAAGACCGATATACATGTATTTAAAAATGTATGGTTGAATATAATATATTTTATTACTACTAACAACTCATCTTGTCTTTGTTTCTCTTTTATTAATATATGAATTGGCCCCTGAGGTACATTTATATGTTTTCATCTCTCGCTGTTTCTATTGATCTATCTCTTTGACAGATCCGTTTCCGCCTTTAGCTTAAGTCTGCTTTCTTTGGTTAGGTTTATAAAGACTCTCTCCCTCTCTCTGGAGAGCTGTATATAATATATTTTATAGCGTGGAACGAGATCAAATTAGTCTGTTATTAAAGCACATCTTAATAACTCATAGATGTTAAGATAAAAAATTTAAATGCTGTACAATTTAGAGAACAGAAATCTTGAAATGTGCGGGTTGTATCCTGTGTTTATAGATTCTTCAATGATAAAGGAACAGGTTTGATATAAAGTTAATACCTGCACTGCAAGGTAAACCCGCAAGGCAGACTGTGGGTTCAAGTGAATATAATCCGACGTCATTTTTGTCCTTCGAATTTCTCGAGTTGCATCCCTATGCACTTTGGACACGTGATCCAACAGCATCTCCTTGCCATTATTCTATTGATAGATGAAAGAATACATAATCATAGGCCATGTATACAGTCTTACATTATATGTTTAAAAAAAGTGGGTTTATAGTCTGATATTACTGATGATGTCAGTCTCATTCAATTTTCACACTCGCCTTCCTGGTTTTGGATCTGTTAATTCTTGCATCTCGAGAGCCTTTGGTCCACCATTGAATCAGTTGTGAAATAGTATTGTTAAATATAGCATTAATAATATGTTTCTCATTAATTTTATTTTTTTCATTTAATATATATTTTTAACATTTTACATATTTTTTTATAATTACAGACGACGCCACTTATTATTTATAATAATAACTGTTATAGTGTTAAAATTGTTTCTCATGCTATTATTAGTATTACAATTACCAAATATTCACCATAACTGCAGTTAACAAGTATTTTTTTTTATAAATTCCATATTTATATCTTATAATTTTTAAAAATATATTTATTTTAAGTATTGATTCAAATTTAGAATTTTTTTTTTACTTTTCTTATAAACTTAGTTCCGATAAAGACTTAAGTGATTAGGTTACTTAAGTACTTGTAATTTAACCTCAGATCCAATGACACTTACTTAATATCTAAATAATTTTTAAAAATATATTATATGCTACTTTCGTATTTTTCTATTACAAATAAACCGATTTACTATTACAAAGTGCTTAACCAGTTTCGCAACGAGGATTTGTCACTGGGATGTTGCCAATGTCTGCTGATAAACTGGCGAGGCTCAACGCATTCGCTCAAAAACAATTTCCGTGGATAAATTGCAACAAACTTACCACTCAGTGTTCCCGAGTCGAACTGGTCTGCATGGGAGATCCCGGTTTACCCACGGGCTCAGGTTCCGATTCGGTCATGCTCTGCTCAAACATGTAGGGTTGGACTGCCGCTTTACCATCTGGCTCCGCTATAACCAATGGATCTCAACTAGAGTAAAACAAAAACACTGTCAGCTGAATCAAAGCTTCCACATTATCAAAGCAAACCTTGTTCCAAGCTCAGAAAAAAAGTTTGAATGAAAAATCTTACTGATTATTATTTTGCAGATCCTCAGCTCTGCCAAGTGGCGTTTGCCCTTCATGCTGAATAAGGACCAGAGCTTATTTGTACCAATCTCCTCATAATTTTCCTCACAGCATTGCCGCAGTCACACCCACCAGGGTAGACAGGAAACAATTCTGCAAGTGTTTAGACATTAAGGCTCTATCAAAAGTAACTTCTTACATCCAACTAGATTTAAACTGTGTGAGACTCGTTTGTGTTTTCCAGCCAAAAACTAAAGCTCGGGTGAGGCAGGCGGTTGCTCCGAGTGAACTGAAACGAAATGCCACCTGCATCTTGCTCTGCTGCTGTTGGCGATGACTGTTATATACAGCTGTAATTTACTTTTTTTCACGGGTACGGTGTGACTGTCGTCGCGGGTACGGTGTGTCTTTTCCTTTTTGATTCTGTTATGATTTCTCTGTTATACTCTCCTGTAATGAAGTCAGAATAAACACTGTTGAATTTTCTAAGTCGTAGTTGGCTCCGTGTTCCATATGGACCTGGATTAAACTCGCCAAGTTGGGCTTATGAGAGTGGTCCCCAACATTTGGTGCCTGTCAGACCCGGGAAAATATCCTGTGTTATCGTCGTGTGGTGAGTTTGAGTGTACGCAGCTATGAGCAACACGGATAATTTGAAGCGACTTAGGAAAGTAAGGGCCGCAGCCAGAGGCTGGGCTACTCGAGCCGCACGGGCGTTAACAGATGTTTTGGCGGTGACTCCGGTTGATCGCATTGTGTTACAGGACGCTGTTGACGAATTAGATAAGCGGTTAGCAGCTGTTGACGAGGCACAGTCAGAACTTGAGATAGAAATAGACCCGGATGAACTTGAGAGCAATATTGAGGAAGCTGAACAATTCAGGCAGAATATTAGGAAGCCGAGGATACAAGCGGCAAAATGCTTGGCCAGTTTGTTAAAGGACACGGACTCTGAGTCCAGTAAGACGGCAAGTGTTACTGATGTAAAGCTGCCGCGTTTGGAATTACCTAAATTCACAGGCGTGTTGACTGAATGGCAGCCGTTTTGGGACCGCTTCATTGCGCTAGTGGATGATACAGACCTGCCAGTTATTAGTAAGTTCTCATACTTACAGTCGCTCCTAGATGGTGAGGCTAAGACAGTCATAGGTGGGTTATCCACTACAGTAGAGAATTATCCCGTTGCATGCAAGATATTAGAAGAGAGATACGGCCGTAAAGAACGTATTGTTTTTGCTCACATACAGGGGCTATTGAATGTATCCATACCAAATCAGACCAAAGGCTCAAATGTCAGTTTGTTATGGAAATTACTAGATGAACTTATGAAACATGTGAGAAGCCTTGAAGCATTAGGAGTACGTGGCGAAGAGTATGGTGTTTTCATGACACCGCTGATATTGTCAAGATTGCCCAATGACATTCGCATGGAATGGGCCCGCAATGGAGAGGGCAAAGAGAGAGACTTAGAGTGGTTGCTCTCTTTTCTTAAGACGGAGATTGACAGGAGAGAACGCTCAGAGGTGTTTAAGGGAATGACACGGAGTGGTGATGACAAGATCAAGGCGGAAGAGAAAAGAGCTGTACAACCACGTATAGCTACTGCCTCTGCACTCCAAACAGCCACAGGTTCGGCCAAATACCGTTGTGCCTTTTGTGGGAAAGGTCATAGCTCTGAGAGATGCCGAGAGATCTGGAGACTGTCCATCATTGAGCGTCACCAGAAGCTGCAAAATTTGGGACTCTGTTTCAGGTGTTTAGGTAAAGGGCACTTGGCCAAGGGTTGTATTGCTAGATGTGCCAAGTGTCGAGGTAGGCACCATGAATTGTTATGCAAAGGTATCACAAATGATAATGTCAAAACACGAGATATTTCTAAGAATACAGTTGAATGTCAGGTACCAGAGGTAGAACAAACACAGGAAGGTTCTGTTTCACATGTTCGTGTATCGTGTGCTGCACATAGAAGTACAGTACTTCAAACCACTAATGTTTTGGTACATGGGGCTAAGGGCACTGTAAGGGCCACACTGATGTTCGATACTGGGTCAGATACTACTTATGTATCTAGTTCTCTTGTGCATAAAGTAGGACCAAGGTGGGTATCTGGGAAATATGTGTCCTATGCAGCTTTTGGGGATAAGAAACCAAGGTCAAATTCATCCCATGACGTGTATGAGCTTAAGCTGCAGAATAAACAGGGGGCCATGGAAGTTATTCATGCAGTTGAAATTGAGACGATCAGCGCTCCCATGTATCGGCCTCAGATACCACCTGATGTGCTACAGTCAATGGACAAACTGATGTTGGCAGATCAATTTGAAGGTAAGGAGATGTCTATAGATATCTTGGTTGGCCTTGATTCATACTGGGACTTGGTCAGGCAGGATATAATTAAACTCTCAGAAGGTCTTGTAGTCCAAGATACTGCTTTTGGATGGGTAGTATCGGGTAAAATTGATCAGGTGAGTCACGCTCATAGCCTCTCCGTTTCACCTCAGTTGTTGTGTTTAACGGATATTCAGGACAGCAGTTTAAGGAATTTCTGGGATCTTGAATCAATCGGAATAGATTCTGTAAAGTCACAGGACTCTGGTCCTGAAGATCCAGTCTTGACCCAATTTAGGGATACTGTCCGTTTTACTCACGGACGTTATGAGGTTGCCCTTCCATGGAAGGTGCCATTGGGGTCAGCAAGACTTCAGAACAATGAAAAGCTTGCTGAAATTCGGCTGAATAATCTATCTAGGAAATTAGCTAAGAATCCTGAGTTACAGAGCAGCTATGATGAGGTGTTAGTCGAGATGCAGGATCAGGGCATCATTGAAGAGATACCTACAGAGGAAAAGGTAGTTTCAAACCCTGTGTACTATATGCCTCATCACCCGGTTATAAGAGAGTCTAGTCTTACCACAAAAGTCAGGCCGGTATTTGATGCATCGTCTACCGGATTTAATGGTGTTTCATTAAATGATTGTTTGGAGGCAGGTCCATCCCTCATTCCTAGTTTGGTTGAAATTCTCTTGCGCTTTCGACGTTGGAAGGTAGGCTTGACCGCAGACATAACCAAAGCATTCCTGCAAATCAAGGTACGCAGGGAAGACCAAGATGTTCATCGGTTTCTTTGGAACCACCATGGTGAAGTGAAAT